>CM059874.1:32108228-32835728 GCA_030490815.1 Acer saccharum | reverse complement strand
TTGTAAAATTATGATTTCTAATTAAGATTCCTACATTAGCAGAGATCATATATTCATATGAATTCAACATCTAGGAACCATAGATAAAATTAGAACAAAGGACAATTAATATATTACCAAGGAGGTGATCTTCCAAGGATCCTAGGGGCATGTACTCATACACAAGGAGACGCTGGTCCTCTTCGGCACAGTAGCCAATTAATTTGACAAGATTAGAGTGATGCATAAGAGAAAGCATGAGAACCTCCACAAGAAACTCCTTCTCCCCTTGGAAACCAGAATGATCTAGTTGTTTGATGGCTACAACCTGCTCACGATGAGAACGAGCACGATCGTGATATACAAAAGAAGATTAGCCATCAATAATTGAATAAAGAAAATGCGGTGCAGAACTAGAAGTTTGTCAGCCACAGAAAAGTTACCTGACCGGTGCTTTCCAATTTCCCTCTGTAAACAGCTCCAAATCCACCCCGTCCAATAAAGCGTTCTTCCCTAAACTTATTTGTTGCATTTGAAAGATCTTGAAAGGTGAATATCTGAGCTTTAATATCAGAACTGGTTTGAACTTTTTGAGGTGATGATTCCTGTTTCACTGCTGTAAAGATTTTTTAACCATAAGTATGAATATCTTATCTATTAAACAAGCACAAATATAATTAGATGCAAATTAGAACAATATCTTGCCAATTTGTATCAGCAGATAAATTTAAGAGCTGTTCGGACAATTTAAGATCACCGGTTATTTTTCCTGGCATATAGACTTCAAAAGAATGTAACAAAAAACTTCAATCAAATTATCAAAAGCTTTCAAGTTTCATAACATTAACTCCTCATAGGTGGTATATGATCATTTAAAGTAGCAGAACTATGCATGTGGTTATTATCGAAGGATCAAGGTATTATCATGGCACATCAAAAGTGAAAGGAAAGATCCGAAGCAAATGCTTATCGTCTCCCATTAGAAAGTAGGAAGCATTTTCAAAAATGGCCACACATTTTAGATATAGTTTGCAACAAAGTTGAATTAAAAGTATGCATCTGTTTCAAAACAGAGTTCACTTAATCTAGCAAAATGCTCCAACTCAACTCAACTCAAATAGTGTGCATTCATCCCTAACTGAGGTTCAACAAACAGAGCAATTAAAAACCATTGCTTGAAGATAGAAAAAAGAGAAGAATAAGAATTAAGAACACCAACAACATCACATATATATATATATATATATATATGTAATCATAAAATGCTCAACATTATTTTAGATTCATACCAGCCAAATCTCATAAGTTATCTTCTTTCTGTGCCTATTGAGAATTGCAAGACTTGATTTTGCTACAATTTATGCAATAGTAGCCACCTTTGTTCTTAAAAAAAAAAAAAAAAATCATGTGGGAAATCTAGACACTCAAATATTACAGATTCAATCAAATATAATATCAAATTGAGCCAAATAATTCTCAGCATCACTTCTAAATTCCATAACAGAACAAAATCCCATATCACAATTGTATCAGGTTAAATAAACTGAGAAATATCGACTAAATCTAAAAGAAAATTCAAATACTCTGTCGACATGCATTGAAATTCAAACCCAAAACCACAAGCAAAAATGAGAAAATGCAACAATATCATATCAAT
This sequence comes from Acer saccharum, assembly GCA_030490815.1. Taxonomy (NCBI): domain Eukaryota; kingdom Viridiplantae; phylum Streptophyta; class Magnoliopsida; order Sapindales; family Sapindaceae; genus Acer; species Acer saccharum. The sequence goes on along the minus strand of CM059874.1, from coordinate 32,834,092 downwards.
CTGTGATAATAAAAAATAAAAAAAAAAAAATGAAAAAAAAAAAAAAACCCAGAAAAAGCAGAAGAATAAAAAAAAAACACAATTGAATTCGAATAAAACCGACCCGGCTTCTCAGCACATCGAGTTTTGTCTTCGATCCCCAGCTTCTCTCCCTTCTTCCTCGGACCAAAACACCCACAATAACCCATCAGCTCTCCTTCTATCAAATCAAAATCGTTGGTTTTTTTTTTTTTGGTGTTGCAAACTTGCAATGCACTGAATTCCACACTGCACCTGACAAAGACTGACAATGACACACGGAAAAGATCGAAAAGAAAAGAAAAGGAAATTGAAAATTTTTATTTGCAAAGAAAAAGAAAAAAAGAAGTCATGTGTTGTTGGGGTGTATGCGTCGGAGTTAGTTCATGTCATGTGTTGTTTACGATTCAAAACCACACGCTTACAAGCAAGCAAACATTCGACTTCTCAAACACATTTTCCCGTGACACAGAATCTCCACTTTTGTCATATTAACTTTTCCTCATGACGTCCTCTATTAATAATCACTTTTAAAAAAAAAAACACACAAAAAAGAAACATGAGTACTTTGGGATGGCTTCTTGTGGAAGTACTTTTCCATTTTTAAAACCGCTTTCACACTACAAATTTTTTTATTCTTTCAATTTAATATAATAAAAATAATTATATTTATTATTATTGTTTTTTAAAAAATGTGATTTGTCAGGATTTGTTAACATTTCTGACATAGTTTTGATGACGTGTTATGGTGGAGAATAAATGTCTGGTTCTGTTAATTTGACAAGGAAAATGCTTGGGTAACTGAGTACTCAAGCATACTGACCATCTAATGAAGTGTTGTCACGTGGCTAAAACTTTTTTACTTTTTACATTTTTCTCTTTACTTTAGGTTACGTGGCAACCAACCATTGGGTTGGTCAGTACCTTGGGTATTGACCGGCCAGCACCCAAGTGTTGTCCATTTGATAATTAGTGTTTAATTTGTCATCCAATTGCTGATGAATCCATTAGAAGAAAAGTTTGGTTACCAAAACTGCAATTATTTTTAATTAAAAGAGAAATTCATTTAATGGAGAGAAGAGAATCCAGAGTATATCAGACGGCAAATAATCACAAATTAGGACACTTTGCGTCTACCTTAATTCAAGTTTTAAGACTAACATCTAACCTTTCCTTTAAATTGATTAGCTTTCAAGCGAGAGATCCTGAATTTATTGAAATTTTCAGGATCCCTTTTGGCCGTTGGCTTAATTAAATCCAATGGCAAAAAAAATCTGATACGGTTGAAAACAAACAAACAAACTAGTATCCATATTACATCACACCTTTCAAATCATGTGCCCATATCTTTTTCATATGATGACCTCACATGTGAAACCCTCTCTTTCCCTCACTTTTTTTTTTTCTCTTTTTTTTCGAGGATCCCGGACTTCGTTCAGGTACCCATCCGTCTATCCTCCCCAACTGCATGACACACCTATAGCCAACTTGTTAGTTATGACGGTCTATTTGTTGAATGTTATGGAGTAGGATAGATAGGATATCTCGGCCCACACCCCTGGCCACTCAAATATGCGAGTAAATCAAAACTCACCTTCACCTGGGTAAGATTCGAACCGTTGACCTGGGAGTTACCCGTGCCCCAAACCCGTCCTTCCACCAGCTAAGCTAGCGTTCTGATGATTGGCCACAATGTAATTGTCAAGAGTAGAACTAAGGACTTGAGATTTTCATCCCAAATTTTGGACCACCAAAACAACCACCTCGTGGTTAAATACGAGATCCCTCCCCTGAAAATTTCTCCATTTAAATTTTCCCTCACTCTTATCAACAATCGTGTCAGCTTTGTTTTTTACAACAACCGAAAGGATCTTCTCATAAATACGAGATCCCTCCCCTGAAAAATTTCTCCATTTAAATTTTTTCGATTTTAGGGCAAAAGTGACTAATAAATATCAAATATCAATTATCAATTAAAGTTCTAGAAGTAAAAATTCTTGTCAAGTTGGTTGCCTAACATTTTCCTTATAATCCAATTTAACCATATATTTTAATTTATTGATTGATAGATTAGGCAAGTACAGAATAAGTAACCTCCCCAATTGTAAACTTGTCTGTCATACTCATATAGTCAAATCCCCTTTCATTGCATTTGAAATATGAGTGGTGCTTAGAGATGCATATTCCTCCTCCTCCTCCTCTCCCCCTCCCCTCCCCTTCCCCCCCCCCCCCCCCCCCCCCCCCCCCCCCCCCTACGGATCCCTAAATCCCCACATCCCCATCCTTATTTGGTGAAAAGAATTTTGGGGAAAATGGGGAAATAGGTGGAGATGGGGATGATTTTCATCCCCAAATTGAAATGGGAACTGGGATGGGGAGACCCTCTTCTATCCCCATTTCCCAAATTTTCCCATAAATATATTGAAATAGGGACGGGGATACCCCCCATCCTCATTTCCCCATTTTCCCCAAAATATATATAAATATAATTATATATATATATTTTTTAATTATTTTTTATTCCTTGAAAACTCTAACCGTATAAACTCATTTGAAACACTTTATTTTGTAATGGATTTTATTTGTATTTGTAATGCACTAATGGATTTTGTTTGGTATTTGTAATGGAATGTTCATTTATTTGTAATTTTTAGTCAAACGGGGAAATGGGGAAACAGGGGAATCGGGGAACTGGGAAAACGGGGAAAAACAGGGAAAATGGGAAACTGGGGTTGGAGATGGAGATACCTCTCCCCAAAATTCCCCATCCCAATTTCCTCAGATGGGGAAATGAGTGGGGATGGGGGAAGGGTCTAGGAAGTGGGGATGGGGATGGGGATGGGGATGGAGGGACCTATATCCATCATCATTTCCCCAATGTGCATATCTAGACGGGTGCTATTGGCACACCCACCGCTAAACTATTTATACCCCGCTTTTTAAATTATTTAATATTCTTTTTTTTTTCCTTTACCAAATTACTTAAAGAGACATATAATTTTTATTAAAAATAAAAAAATAAAAAAAAATCTTGTACAAAGTAAAACTAATAAAACCCAACTTTCCTTATTTCAAAACCTTAATGACAAAAGTTTTAATGACATAGATTATTTCAAATCACTAAATGTTTACTATTTTTGTTTATATATATATTTTTTTCAGATCTCGATCTCATGTTTCCATGTTTAGTATTTATTGATTTATTACTATTTTTGTTTATATTTTCTTTCAGATCTCGATCTCATGTTTCCCATGTTTAGTATTTATTAATTTTATTATTTCACATGTTTGTTTTATTTTTCTTCTCAAATTCCAGATCTATATTTGTTATTTGTTTTTTCTCTCGGTTTATTTTCTTTCAGATCTTCCAGACATACTATAATTTGTATCAATTCTTTTGTAGATTTTGTTCGGATCTTCCAAAGTTAGTTTAATGTTTTTTTTAAAAATAAAAAATAAAATAAAAAAACCAACGAAATCGCACCGAGAATCGCAACCCAAAAAACCTAATCTTTGACGAAACGAAACCACACCAAAACTCTAACTCAATCACTCAAAAAATAAATAAATCATCAAACGATTAATATCACACTCACAATTTACCATCAATAATCCAATTGATTATAGAAAAAAAATAAATAAATAAATCACGTCTAATAAAGATGGCTTTACCATGAAATAAGAAGAAAAAACAAGTCATGTGAATGGATGTGAGAAAACTATATATAAAGATTATAGATAAAATGTATTTATATTTATATTTTTTTGAAAAAGATATAGGGTGTATTAAGTTTGGAAAATAAGTAAAAAGGTAGTCCCGGTAATAAATCAAAAAAATTAATAAAACCATTTAATTTTATATAATTAAATCAAAATTTTAAAAGTGAGGCAATAATAGTTTGCCAATAACACCACTCTTAAAATATTTATTATGCTCGGTTTTCTCTTATTAGTTAAAGTAATTATGTACTTCATCACAAAATTGATCGTGTACGTTACATTCACCTTCTTGTTGGTGAGACAGGGTTCAAATGTAATGTAGTATCGTTAATGAAATTCGTTGCCCAGCTTCTCAGTGGCTAAGTGCGAGGAAACGAACTGCCTAAGGTGAATGTTAAATCGCATTAGTTCTCCGAACATATAAGATAATAAGAGTAAATTAATGATGTTAGGCAATAGGCATAATGGTAATTCTTCCCCTAATTGTCTTACTGTTGTTTGTTAGACAAAAATGTGTGAAGAAAAGAAAATGCAACAAGCATGACACAACTATAGGATTAGAACAGTTTTCGAACTATTTTTCTTTGAAATACAAAAAGATTGAAGCTGATTCTCATCTACCGTACCAAAACCAGATAGATGGATGCCGAATGCTTCCATTCTCCGGATATCTCGAGCTATGGGGGATTGCCAAAGACCATCCCACCAAGCTGGAGGGAGAAGTGGTGTATATGCACATTGATGCCGCTGGCTATGACAACTCAACGGCCCTGCAAACCGATTCCAGGTATGTCCCCAACCAACCTGAAGCTTTAACCCATCTGATAACAAATTACTTTGAAAGCTGCTTAAGAATGAGAAACTTGAACCTGTGGAATTATCTCCTGAAAGAACAAACAGTATTTAGATAATTCAGTATCGAAGTATCCAATGATTATCGATAAAACAGTAGGAGGAAGATCCAGAAATGCAGGGCATAGAAGTACCAAGATGGTTTGCTGCTGCAAGTGCTGCAATCAACTGTGCATAGGTAGTAGCAACACGCCTCTGTGCCCCTGAAACTACAGCGTGCTTTGCACGTGCTGCAAGAAAAAAGTCCACAAATGCAACCCATCTGGGTGCAGGGCCCCAATCCTTCACCCGGAAATCTATATTACGCAAACTATTACCATGAAGAGAGAGATTTCCTTTGAAATGTTTATAATCAAAGTGAAGAACCTGGAAAAAGTGCAACCCCATTAGATCTTTGCAAGGTGATGCTTTGCTATTCACAATATGGTTTGGGACACTGAGCTAATTACCTCTGCAAATTCACTTATATATGGTGTAATACTTTCTGCAAAAGAGGGGGTATCTGACACCAGAACCACCTTAGTTCTTGATGCCTGGTGGAGATTCTGCATCACTTTTCTAATGCACTTCAATGCCGCCTGTACAGCTCTCACAGACCTGAAATATAAGACACGAGAACCAGGATCATTACTCAGTTTAAGTTATACCCTTAAGAATGATCAGACTCTTTTTTAGTCTACTAAGTAAATCTAAGTTCACTCATGTAAAAGAAAATAGTTTAGATTATGTGAAATGTGGTGGCTCTTGTTATTCAAATCAATGATGATAATCCATCTTTTCTTCAGTAACATCATTAACGGGAATGATGCGTCTTGTGCAATATTAAACACAACTAGGCCAGAAAACGTTCTATAGCAAAACACAGAGTAATAACAATGATAATAATCATAATGATATTAACAATAATAAATAAAAAGAACAACTTCATCTTTATGGGACATCCAACAGCACACTTAAAGAAGTGCAGTGAATATACATCGGTAAAAGCAGTTGGGTATTTCAAAACTACATCCGTTGATGCCCTTCAGGGAGTTATCAATTATCTATCATTCTTCTACAAAAACCAACTCAAGTAAGGATGCAGATTTTTTTCATTTTTTCCCTGATAACATTCACCACTCTAATGCAACTATATATAGAGCTTATTTTACCAACCTCCATCACTGAATTATTAAGCACAACAGTTTCCTTCAAGAAGCTAACAAAGAGTACAGTTGTGATATACCTATTCATGAGCATCCTCATGTGCAATGTAATATCAGGATCCACCCCATTACCGACAACCCAATTAACAGCTTCCTTAATATCTTCTGAAGGGGATATGAGAACTCTCATGAGCTCACCAAAAACATTAGGCCGAGATGGAAGAGATTCTGGATTCCCAAATAAATCAGAAGCTGCATCCCTCATTTCTGGGTGTACATTCTTCAAGAAAAATTGAGCTGCCATGGCATCTGTTGTACCTTGGAACCTGCATTCTAAAGTTAGTCACAAAGCAATGACAGCTGAAGACAAGCAATATATCAATATCAAAGTTGTTCTCGCTTTACCATATAATAGGTTGCTTCCATCTCCTCCAATTGCTACAGAAAACATTTGTTTGTGCTGGCTTTTCAAAATCATCGATCCTCATAACCAGATGTCTTCCAAACTTCTTGATGCAATTGTTGCGTCTCCAGAGATGCTTGACTTCTCCCAAGGTAAAGGAAACATTGGAATAAGAAATGTAATCTCCAAAAGGATATTTACCCCTGAAGTAGATAAAACAAAGAACTAATCAGAAAAACAACAAAAATTACAATGTAACTGCATACTCTACAACCAAACATCAGGCCTAAATGTTGATACACAATTCACAATGATACCAGGACAAGGTTTTGCAAAGCAATTAAAACAGGGTGCTTTTTTGCCTCTACCAGGGACAGGCCCAATTCGGTCCAGAAGAGCAATAGAACCGTCGGCCCCACAGATTTATATTATACATATTGAACCTTTAAATTTTTTATTTTATTTTTTCTGATTTCATCTTCCATTTTCCTTTTCATTTCTGGCTACATTTTTTTTTTTTTTATGATTCATATTGTAGGCAGCATTGTTATAAAACATTCTATCACATGTATAAAGTGTTTAATACAGCACGAAGTTGAGAAGTTAACATGCATTCTTGGTGTGTATCATTGCACCATTATCATGTGATGGTATAACCTCGAAAACAAACTAATAACACGCAGATAATAGGTTGCAAGAACTTACTCTTTAACTATAAAAGTCAGCAGTCAGCATTACTAAAGACAATAAAGTTTAAATAGATATTATAGAAAGGCTAGAGAAAAAACCAATGTGCCTGGTTTGCCCAATGATCAGGGACCGGTTCAACATTACACTCAGTGCTGCACCAGTTAAGATCTTGTACATTTCATTTCCTAAACCTGCTTCTGATGACTTCCCCATTACAAAACCATGTCTGCAGAACTGCTCTGGCGGAAGATTCCGAATTCTTGAAGCCCCTGTCATAGAATTCCAACATTTGAGCTTACAATTTACACAAACACAACAGTATTTTCTTAAAAACAAGTCTATTCACTAAAATTATCATGTCTTAATGGTAACACTCCACAGATTATTCATCAAAACCAAACAAGTAAATATCTCAATCAAGGCAAGTAGGCAACTTACAAGTAGTTTCTAGTTACTCTGTTGACCAGATATGCAAAATCACACATTCACACAACATGTCTCTTGTGCGTAAATTCTTAAATCTTAACCAATTATTTTATTTATAGATTCTTTAGAATAACGAGTGATACTCAACTGAATCATAATACAGATAAAGAAAATTGATGTGAATCCTAATAATACAAAGTTCAAAATAGATAAAAAGTGTTAAGTGTAGCTGCTAGTACCATTTAAATCGAAGTGACGTTGAATGAGTTTACGAACTCTGAGACTCTCTTGCCAAACGGCAGCTCCCTTGAAGCCATCGCCCATCTCTTCCACCGTCGCGCAGCGCTTCGATCCTTCTCTCTTAGTCGTACCGAAAATGCGAGTGAAAACGACGTCGTTTTTCTTCTGGAGAAAATCGTCGACGCTGGTGGCTAGAGGAGTGTCCGGTCTCAGCGCAAGTAGCGACATCATCAAGAGGACCACGAAAGTTGTGAAAATCCCACAGACGATGACGAATAGTTGCACGGACCGTCGTCTCCATCTGGATCCACCGTGTTTCATTTTTTCTGATTGCTTTTTGAGTTCGTGACGACAGTCCGCTGCTTTTTAAGTGCAATTTGTGAGTACGGAGTACACGAGCAGTGATTCACTGATTCATGATAGATCTAGAAGAGGCTCTCGTCGGTGGATAATAAGTTTATTTTAAAAAATACAAATAAAATGATAATAAAAAATACACGTTTATTAGTGTTTAAGGATTTTTACGATACACACGAACTTTTGATGAAATTGCATGAAATATATTGAATCTTGATTTGATTTTTTGTATGGATAGTGAAAACATTAAAATACATTTATAGAAAAAAAAAAAAATTTTAAAAATTGAAATATACTGAATCTTGATTTAATTTTTTGTATGGATGATAAAAACATTGAAATACATTTATGGACAAAAATTAAAAAAAATCGGATGCAAAAACTAGTTTTTTCCAAAATTTTGAAAGATAAAACATTTAATTAATACATCCAATTTAATAATTACATCACCTAAAATGGTATCTCTCGTCGCTCTCAAGATTGTTTCTTATTTTTAACCATGATATTATCTTTATATTTTAAAGTTTTTTATTTTATTTATAAAAAAAAAATAGTTTTCCTTTTGGCCTCCCCAAACTTTATTGTTTTTGTATTTCTAACTCCGCCACTGCTTGAGACATTGTATGTGTAAGGCTAAAGGAGTGGCTTTCACCACTATTAATTAATGGAGTTTCTCCTACGACGGTTGAAGTCAATACTAGTCTATGGTATAAATAAGCAAGACTAACCTCAATCCCACAAGGGTTCTTTTATGGATAAAACCACAAGACCCAATGGTCCAAAGTTAATAATAACTTGTGGGTGGTAGCCTCATACGTAGGCAAAATTTATGGTTAAAGAAATGCTATTGAATAACAACACCCTGGGAAAATATAACAACAATAACTTAAATATGATGATTACAATCAATCGATGCAGCCACTCTTATCTTTTATTGTTAGGAAAAAAAAAAAAAAAAAACAATAATGCTACAAATCCCACCTAAAATGTCAAATGATCGGTGGATATACGTGGTAGGTGAGATATAGGCATATAGCATCATTAGAGTATCCTCAATGATAATGTGAGTTGTGAAAAAATTTGATGCCACTTAGGATGAACATCTACTTTATTAAAAAAATTCATCTCTAATGCAACATTTTTAGTACAACTTTAAGCTGAGACAACTTTTTTTTTTAAAGGTTGTCAACATAATTCTCTGATTTCAGAGGGTTTATTGGACAGTCATCTTGTTGGCCCAATCAGCAACCACTTTTTTCTTCTACTTTATTTATTCAACAATTATAAAGTATATTTAAATAGACTAATAATAAATTGATATGTCATTAAAAACATGTATTTTACAAGTGAAGCATTGGAGACCACTTTTTCATTTGGATGTTTATCAAGTTTAGTTATATGTCACATATAAAGCAATTGGCTTGACAATAGTGATATATCACCATTTTTTTCAAATGTAAGCCACATTACCATTGGAGATGCTCTTAATGTGTATCCACTCACAATTTAACACATCATATGCCACATATATTGGGATAAAAAATATAGAATTTTAGATGGGATGTTTATCATTATTAAAAAAAAAAATTGTAAAAGCAAAATTGATTCCTAAAAAAAAATGATGCGATTGATTAAAGTTCAACGATAAATATTTTTTAGTATTGGATTTAATAATAAATTGTTAAATGACAGTTACATTTGAGACGTGTTGCCCTAAAACTAATTGTTATGATCACTTTGTAAATATTATGCGTACAAAAATTTGTTAGATCATGACTGCGATTCGAATCTAGAATATTACGAGGCTAAATAAACACTATTATTATTGAGCTATATTGAATCGTTATAGAGTTATATATATATATATATATATATATAGAACTATTGAAGTAGTAATTATTATAGAGTTGCATGTTAATTTCATGTTTTATTTTGATGACTGATTTTTTTCTCTCGTTGATACATATAATTAAGTATATCACCTTTTAGTACATGTGATATTAATGCATGGTAGGGGATTCGAATCACACAATACATATTTTATAAGTATGTATGTGATTTTTTTCTTAAGCTATGTTTGGTAGGAGGGATAGAGAGGATAACATCTATTATTTATATTGTTTGGTATTGAAAAGAAAGTTGAAGGGATGAATTGGTATATAATTTGTTAATTTACTATATTACCCTTTTATAAATTAGAGGGTAATAAAGAATTAGAAGGTATTATTGTCATTTCCCTCCCTTCTCATCCGCCCAATGATATGGGAAGATTGAAGGAGGAGAGACCAAGAGATCCCTTTTCCTCTCCTCTCTCTTGTCTCTCCAACCAAACAAGGGATTTAAGCTCTACTCCCACCCTTCTCGCTCCCTCCCTCCCTCCATCCATCTCTCTCTGTTACCAAACAAAGCCTTAGTGTTGTGACAGAGATGAAGTTATAATCAAGGCAAAACAAAACATCAATCATGTGACAGAGATGAAGCCAAACTTTTTTGTTTGTTTGGAGAACCATGTATTAGATATTTATGGAGACTAAAGTAAAAGTTTACAAAAATAAATACTAAGTGCATAGATTTTTAATGATATTTTAATATTTATCTTTGGAATGCGCCACGCCCTTTGCCAGCCCCTTATGGATCCGTGGCATGTGTTATAATTTATAAATATTGACTGATTTATATTAAAAACAAAAAGAATATTAGTTTGACAACAACAATCTATTTTTGATTTAATATATATTGGTTTATAAAAAAATAAAAATAAATAATAAATTAAAAAAAGAATTAAAATTTAGGTAATTGACTAATTGGAAATGGTATGGTTCGTGGCTACTAATTCACGTACCCAAAAATAGACAAAAAGCAGATCGCGCAAAGCATAATTAAAATGCCACTCTTATTTATTTAAAACGGTCAACGGTCAACTTTTCAAAACAGATACCACATAACAAACTCTCTCTCTCTCTCTCCAATCCGCTTTGGTAGTTTCTGTCCGTAAATTCCCTCCACTTCTCCTCCTCTTACCTCTTCACACAAGGACCATTTCAATTCTCCAATTTTTTTTTTTTTAAGAAAAAACACATCACAGAAAATTCAAAAACAAATATTGAAAAGAAAAAGAAAAAATATAAATGAATAAATAAAAATAACACGGATAATTCTCCTTCCTCATCGCATCTCTCTTTCAATCTCTTTCTCTTCAATCCCTTCACTTGTTCTTCTTCTTCTTCCTTTCGTTTTTGTTTTCCTGATTGAAACCGAATTTTACAAGAATGGAAAACGAAAAAACGGTTCCTGAAAAGTCTGAAAGTTTTTCCGGCAAAGAAGAAGAGATCACCAGAGCTGTCCTTGACGCTGGTGCTGGTGCTTCTGAGTCTCCAAAGGTTGTCGTGGAGCCCAAAACGGATTCACCAAAGGTTGAATCAAAGCCAAATGAGACAGAGTCAGATCAGATCAAAGAGGAGAAGACCGAAGACAATGTTGATGAGACCGAAGAGAACAAAGAGATCAAAGATCAGGTCGAAGAAACTCCTCCTCCTGAGATTCAGTACACTCTTGAAACAGTTTCTGAAGAAATCGATGAGTTCATCGCAGGCTTGTTCCCAAAAAAGGAAAAAGATGACGAGAATGTGGTGACGCTGGAGATTCCAGATTTTGTTTGGAAATTCTTGGATCTTTTTGAAGAGAAAATCGCAGAGCATGACCATGAAGGGAAAGTTAAATGGGGTCAGGTGCCTGAAAACGACATGTCGTTTTCAGAAGCTCTGGATCGGGTATCGAAGCTGACCCAATCGCTTACTGAATTCAAAACGGATAATCCGGATCAGAATCACAGCGTTGTCATCAATCGCATTGGTGGGATTCATCATCGTGCAATGTCTTATTTAGGAGATGAATTCAGATCAATGCTTGAAGAGTCAAAGTCGACGACCAATAATCAAGATCATTTAGATCCGAAATGCGACCCGAAAGCAGACGTGAAGGGAAAGCAAGAGGCAGTACCAGCTGACCAATGCCCGTTACCCGAATCCGAATCCACCGAAGAACCCGTCGACGTCTTTCCGGGTTACACTCCGGAAGTGATATCCAACCTCAACAAAATCGCAAAGGAGATGATCTCCGGAGGATACGAATTCGAATGCGGAGAGATTTACATGACCACTAGAAGATACGCTTTCGATGAGAGCTTGAACCACCTAGGTTTTGAAAAAGTCAGCATCGACGATGTTCTAAAGATGCAATGGGAGGCTTTGGAGAGAGAAATCTCCATGTGGATCAAGACCTTCAGGCAATGTGCCACCGTGTACTTTCCCGGTGAACGGAAACTCGGTGAGGCGGTGTTCTCCGATCACCCCCACATATCCGCTAGCCTCTTCAGCAACCTGACACGTGGCGTCATGATTCAATTCCTCAATTTTGCTGAAGCTTTGGCAATAACTAAGCGATCTGCTGAGAAATTATTCAAATTTCTTGATATGTATGAAGCTTTACGTGATAGTCTTCCGGTGCTGGGTGAGTTGTTTCCTGAAGAATGCGCGAATGAGCTCAAGACCGAAACGACGACTGCTAAGTCCCGGCTTGGAGAGACTGCGATTTCTATATTCGTTGATCTAGAGAACTCAATCAAGTCTGATACGGGGAAGAACACCGTCCCCGGCGGTGCTGTTCATCCACTGACTCGTTACACGATGAATTATTTGAAGTATGTTTGTGAGTACAAGGACACGTTGGAGCAAGTTTTCAAAGATCATTACAAGATAGAGAGACACGATTCGACAAGCAGACCACGTAATTACGAAGGCGGCGAGGAACAGAATTATAGCGGCGGTGGAGGCAATGAAGTCGACAGCCAGTCTCCTTTCACGACGCAACTGGTGAGAGTGATGGATTTGTTGGACTCCAATCTGGAGTCGAAATCGAAGCTGTACAGGGACATCTCATTGAGCAGCATTTTTATGATGAACAATGGACGCTACATCTTGCAGAAGATCAAAGGGTCATCAGAGATCCACGACAAGATGGGGAACACGTGGTGCCGTAAGAAGTCGTCTGATCTGAGGAATTACCACAAGAACTATCAGAGAGAGACTTGGAGTAGGCTTTTGGGGTGTTTAGTATTGGAAGGCTTGATGTCAAATGGGAAAGTGTTGAAACCAGTCCTGAAAGAGAGGTTCAAGAGCTTCAATGCCATGTTTGATGAAATCCACAAGACGCAGAGCTCGTGGGTTGTGAGTGATGATCAGCTTCAGTCGGAGCTTAGGGTTTCAATATCCGCGGTGGTTACTCCGGCTTACAGATCGTTCGTGGGTAGGTTTTCGCAGTATCTGGATCCAGGAAGGCAAACAGAGAAGTACATTAAATATCAGCCTGAAGATATAGAGACTTACATTGATGAGTTATTTGATGGGAAGAGGAAACCCTAATCAAATAACACCATATGATCAATGAACATGCACAAACTTTGAACGATTAACAAAAACGAAAAAGATCACAAAAGTCAAATGAAATTAATTTGTTCGAGCCAGCACGGATATATAATTCCAACTGATCAAATGGGTTATTAAGCAGGTGGTGGTGTAATAGCTAGGCTACTGCATGCAGGTAGAGAGACGGACTTCGATCATGGGAGTGCAGGATTGAAGTTGATGAATTGGTGATGGATATATCGATCACGTACTAGCTAGCTAGGAGGCTCTTTGAATTTTGTTTTCGTGTATTTAAATTTGCTTGTTCTAGCTGCATTTTTCATGAATATCATGGTATGTAATGAACAACATGATTCTTCTGATTGTAACTCTTGTTCATTTTTTTTTTTCCTTAGTGTTTGGCTAAAACTACTATACGATTTTCTTAATTAGCTGGAATAATAATTATCAAACACTTTTCTTTTCTTTATTTTATTTTATTGATATTGTATACAAGTTATTATCTCGTCAAGACTATCCGAAATTTTTTGATGTAGAATCTCAATTGGCATATGCATTTTGTTTTAAGTGATGGATTCTGGAGGAGTTCACGTATTCCATATAGATTTTGTCAGATTTCTATATAGAGTTTGTTAGACTTTTAATGGATTTGTCTTAAAATAATTTTTTGATTGTTCATTGTATAAGCCGATTAATGAAATCTTGATATTATAAAAATAATAATTGACTTTTTCTAAAAAATAATTCTAATTATCAATGTCAATTGTTGGATAAAAAAATTATTAATTTCAATACATTTCAATCCTTTGTACCGAAAGAGAAAATGTCCACATTTTAACAATTCAATCCTAAACTCTAAAATATAACAACTTTGAAATGATGTGAATTATAAAATCAGTTCAAATGAAATTATTCCATATGTCATTGCTCATTCTCCCGCATTGTCGTTCTTGTGATTCTGCCTAGCATCTCATCACCACATATTTGTAGTGTGCTATATTTTTTTTCATAAGGTTGTTGGAGATCGGAATTAACCTCATCCCAACATTTTATTAAAGAAGAAAATAAAGAAAGAGAACAAAAGAGAAAAAAAAAAACAAATCAATAGAACCATAAATAATTTGTTAGCACGCAAAAATATTTATGTAATTTGCCCAGGATCATAGTGCGCTATATTAACTCTATTGGTTAGCACACTCTCATTGTTGCTCTTGCGTTAGATTGGTTCAAATTCCTCTTCGTTAATCGGTGGTGATTAAGATTCGTTTCTAGTTCAACAGGAAATACTAATAGATCATCAACATTCCTTTCGAAGAAAATTATGGTAGTCCTACAAAAGATAGGGACTTGAAAATTGTGATTTGTGCATCTTGATTTAAATATACCAGATATCATTTCAATAACATTCCTTAATGAGAATTGTTGGATTAAAAAAAAATGTTAAATTCAATGCATTACAATCACCATATCAAAAGACAAAATGTTCATAAACTTTATAAAAGTCAAATCCATCAAAATCTATGGGGGTATGATAAAATTTATTATAGGCTTTTATATTTATACATCTCATTTTAAAATCCAACGAATTTCATTGTGCAAACAAAATCTGTAAAGTTGATAACTTTTTGAATACACCAAGGTTTATTTTGACTTTTATAAAGTTTGAATTGAATACATATAGATTTTATTTGAATCTTTGGGTTGAATACCCCATATTTTTATGAGCTTTTTATAAATTTGATTTTTTTTTTTTTTTGAAAAATATAAATTTGAATTTAATACACCCAAACTTGTAAAATATTTTTAATTCCAACCAAATCTAGAATGAATACACCATCCTAATTGCAATTCATTATTTGGTATCTTAATAGAATCAACAACACCCACCAATGCAATGGTAAGTAATTTATTAATTTTCTAATTTTGTTAGAACAAATAAGGATTTAAATTCTAATGATACCTAATATATGAGTGGATAATTAGGTATGTTTGCTCAATAGTCAATAGCTAAAATATACAAAAACAAAACTTCCATAAATGATTTTGCTCATACATTTTTGAGACAACTAATATATTGAACATGAAGGAGATATCGACCGATTATTACAAGGGGAAATTACACTTACCCTCTTGAAGTTTTGCACAAAGACTCTTAAATGTAAAGGTTTCTTTATTCTACACTTATATCTTTTTATTTAAGGGTTGCTTTGATTTTGTTAAATTGACCAAGTTTGACTAAGAAGATGTCAAGAATAGCCTTGAATTGGCAAAACAAAAACAATTAACTAAGATTGAATAAAATTAAAAATATAAAATGAAAAAAAAATAAACATTTAAAAAAAAAGAATATAATTAAATAAAACATAAGTCAAAACTAAAGGAAAATTAATAAAAATAAAATAATAAAAAGAATTGAATCAATACAGTGTTTTAAAATAATAAATGAAGTAAAGAAGATTTTTTTTAAGAAAATAGTGTAACCTCCATTGAATTTCAATGAAAAAGGCTTGTGCATGCCTCCATTTTTATTACAACCAAGGAGCGGCGCTACCTTTCTCTAAAAGAATGGAGGATGACCATACTCCATTGTAAAAATGTAAAATAAATACAAATAGTGGAGGAGGAAACTTATTTCACACCCTAAATTAAAATCATATCCCTTTCAAAACCAACACTTTGAACATTTGAAAACCCATCAAAATCGTCCAACAATTCAGTACCTTATTAAATCCAAAATTAAAAGAACACCATAACTAATATTAATCTGTCCCGTTGAAGGAGATGTAGATGGAGACGCCATCGAAAGAGAGCGGTGTCAATATAGATATAGGTGACGATGGTGCCAACAATGGCTTATTGGATGTTGATGGGGTGAAGGATTAGATCTGTTGTTAGGGTTGTAACAAATTGTTTTTATATTATTTTTTAGTTCTTTTTGTATCAAAAAATTAAAATATTTTCAATAGAATAAAATAGCCTTACGTCGTTAGATGCTAACTGAAAACCGTTAAGTAAATCGAGTTTAAGTGTAGAATAATTAAAGTTGTCCATTTGAATGTCATTGTATCAAACCTTAGGGGTTTGAGTGTAATTTCCCCTTATAACTGCACGCTAGCTGCCATAAAATCAACTTAAAAAACAATTGATCATTAAGAGAAGATAGCCGATATTGACACCCATAAATATGATAAGCATATCCATATTTTAATAAAAAATTTAATTACAAAAATATCTCAATAGGAATTTACCAATAAGAACAAATTAGTTTAATTAAAAATAAACAAAATACTATTTACACCAATTAATTACACCCATATCTTCAACTATATCACTTTATTTAAATAAATAAATAAATAACCAACCAACCCTAATTCAACCGCAATTTTTTATTTTTTTTAAAGAACGAAAAGAACAAAAGCCCAATAGAGCCAAAAATTCACATAGCAGTCTCCAAGATCGAGTCGTCACCAAAACTAGTGGTCAAAACTAGTGGTAGTCTTTTTACCTGCGAGAAAAATCCATCTTCTTCAAGGTCAAAGAGTGAAGCTGAGTGATTGACAACAATTTTGCCAAACAAATAGAAAGAAAACGGTTTCTGAAATATATATAGCCTAATCACTGGTAAATAAACTTGTCCAACACAAAGAACTATTCTTTTTATAAATAAATGACTGCAGAAGATGAAGAACCATGGAAAGTCTGTGATTTGAATATTAATAAGTAATAATTGTAAGATCCTTGCAGTTCGAGACTTTTGTTGGTCACATCACATTTTCTTCACAATGCATTCCATAAACCCATTGGGTCCCAAAATTTTAGTGGGGTCTATTTGGGTATTCATAGGACCTGGATGCTAGAGAACTTAAAAATGTATCATTTGTAAAATTGGGTGTGTTAATAATAAATGAGGGTTTATAAATAAATTGTATTAAAATAAAAACATTTATTTAAATAAGAGTACTATTGGCATTAAGATGTGTGTTTATAGTAATGTTTTAATTTTAAATTTTAGACATGAGTGTACTTATAAATATGGGTGCGCTTATCATATTTATGGAGTCCATTTTTGCTCACCCCCTTCAATGGAGGTAAGCATTACCCTCCTCCCAAACACATGACATGTGTCCATGGAGGGGTAAAATTGTCTACAAATATAACAGGGTTTGGATAAGTTTACCCCCTCCATGGATACATGTCATGTTTTTGGGAGGGGGTAATGCTCACCCTACTTCAAGGGGGGTGAGCAAAAGTAAACTAATATTTATAGGTGTCAATATCCGTACCCTAATTAAGAGAAATAAACAACTTTTAGATTAAAAAAAAAAATTATACCATAAACTTCTTACAAACAGAATTATGAAATATTATATGAGTTTTGATTCATAATGCAAATATAATTTCACTTTTAAAATTGTGGAATACAAGTATAGGATTGTTTTCGCACTATCTTTTAAAACTAGTTTAAATCCGAATTTAAATATCAACCTCTCTTGTTATTTTTATTATTATTATTCAAAAGATAATGTTTGTCTAGTGATAAACCCTTCACATCTGTACCACGAGGTTGTAGGTTCGAGTCATCCCCCTTCTTAAATAAAAATATATATATAGTATTCAAAACACTATTAAAAAAACTCATTATCAAATATATCTAATCATGAATCACACTCTCTAAATTCTAAAAAAAACAAAAAAAAAAAAAAAAAAAAAAACAAATATATATATATATATATATATATATTAATAACTACATGATTCATCATTAAGTTTATTCGAAAATTTTATAATCTCTCTTGTATCTTGAGGTTATTTACACAATTTTATAATGTTTGTGAATTTTAAAATCAACCAATTTACATAAAACTTAAGATTTACTTTGAAAAAACAATTTAAAATTCGTGTGCACATGTTAACATTGATATATTTAAAGTTCCAAATTTAGTTACAACCAAAATTTACATTTTTCAAGAAATGATTATATTTGAAACTTTAGTTTTATCTAAATTTAGAAAAATAACACAACCCATAACTCCTCCAAGAAAAAGATAAAAATTACTAAAAAGAGGAAACGACGGCGTATTCAGACATGACTTAAAATTTGCACCATCAAATTGACAAATAGATTCTGTCTGTACTTTCCTACTGGGCAGAACGTGGCGGCATTCATGACGTAAGCTTCCGTTACATTACAGAATACCACCAAGGGCAATTTCGTAACTCGAAAAAAATATCTCACGTTACTTGGAATGTTAAACCCAACAAGACAAGAATGAAGAACCCGAGCCAATCCAAACTAAAAAAAAAAAAAAAAAAAGTAAAAAAAAAACCGAAGTCTTTGCTAATAGAGAGCTCTTGTTTTGTTTTGTTTGTAGCGGTCTCTGTATCTCTCTCCCAACTCAAAAAACCAGAACAGAGAACGCAAAACACTTCACTTCAACAAGAGAGTCTCTGATTCTTCTCACAACAACACCAATTCTTTATCCAGAACTCAACATTAAACAGATAAAATAAAAATAAAATTAAAAATTAAAAAAACACTCTTCCTTAAAAACCCTCCCCTGAAATCCCTAATTCCCTCCTTGTCCTCTTCCATGGACACAGAATTCTAGCAGGCTAGTCTCAGCCCTTGTTGATTCTTGCGTGCATCCCCCGCATTTTTTCTTTAAAGGTCGATTCTCCAACTTTGCTTAATTGATATGTCCTTTTTTCTTTTGAAAATTTAAGATTTTTTTGGTTTGTAATATATATTTGTTGGTCTCAGCTATTAGTATATTTAATTTAATTCTTTTTGGGTTGGTTGATTTGATATTGGTAATTGTTTGATTGTTTTATATTTTGTTTTTGTTATTTTGGTTGTTTGTTTGTCTTGGTACTGCTAATTGAATAGATTTTGTAGGAACTCCTTGTGTTCTGAGAATGTTATGATTTTTTAACAAGTAAAGAAGTATTTCTAGGGTTTGGAGCTAGGTTTGCTTTGATTAGAACTGTAATTGCAATCTTCCTTAGAAGGTTAGTTAATTATTCGAAGTTATTGCGTATTAAGATGATCAATTTGTGTTGATATTGTGTTGTCCACTCCGAAACTCACGGATCCCATCAATAAATGTATCTGGTGGAATGTAATTTTATTTGAGTAAGGAGCATAATCTGGAAGCATTGAATAGTTAGATGAACAAATGTGTGATTTCTAAGAAAATTATTGTGGTGTCAGACATTCATGTTGTTTGGATTGACATGTGATTTTCCAAAAACATTGTCAACTAATTGTAATTTTTAGCCTTTTCCATTATTGTTCGTTTTCTTAATGATAACATTTATTTTCATGGTTTATCTTGTTGGCTACCTGTCATATTTGCACTCTGTTTTGTGAACTATAGTATGCTAGATGCTTCCGATAATGGCACACGTTTTAATATAGTTACGTGAGATTTTACCAACGTTTCATTATCAAAGTAAACCTTTTTTAGAAAAGGACAACAGCTGGACCCTTATTTTTAATCACAATCATCAATTGTTACACTCGTTAACGCCTTGTCTCCATTTCAGAAATGCCTAACGTTTCTAATGTTCCATTATCCAGTTGTCTTAGCTGTAAAAGGTGGAAGCATTATTCTAGTGCCTGCTGAATTTGTTTCAACAACTATATTTGCTTAGAAACAGCATACAGAGACCTAAAATTACAAAGAAAAGTGTTCATTTGGTAAATAATTCAGTGTTTGTTTGGTGATTGATTGCATTGTCCCATTTCAATGTTTAGATGATGTATGTTAACCAAACCAAACAACCCACCCTCCCCCCCCCCCCCCCCCCCCCCCCCCAGCACATATATAATATTAAGATATCTAAGTTATCATCTTTTGAAGTTTCTCACACTCTTGTTTGTGACAAGTAATCTCAGTCATATTCTCTGGCTATAATGCGAGCAACTAATCAAGCATGTATATGGTTCCTTTTTTCTAGTGAAAAATGCTTGGCTATCTTGTCTTACAGTGAAATTGCGAGGTTATGTTTCCTTAGGTTTTGTATAGGTCCTATTATAGCCTCTTGTCAAGGGCGGGCGAGAAAGTCAATGTTAGATACAACTTATCAATTCTCGATTGTTGATGTTTTTCCCGTTTAATTCATCTTCAAATGAGACTTATCTTTTTCTTTGTGTATCTTGTCTTTTGAAGGTCACTTTGCTTTGGAGGTTCTGCACTGTACTTCATTTGTGTCAGAATCATGGGCAGCACATTCAATCCTCAGATTTTAGTGGAAAAACTTAACAAGCTAAACAGTACACAGGCGAGCATAGAGAGTATCCTGTTAATTTGTATTTTTGGATTATATATCTATATCCTGTTGGTGTTTGTGTTCATATATGTTTAGTTGGCTGTTTTCATTTTGATAGTGAGATGAGCATTCTGTTTGTACAGTTTAATTGGTAAACGAACGAGCTCTCAATTTTACCGGTTGCTTCTCGAACCCGATAGATAGGACTTTAAGGGTCGCTACATTAATTTGATTTAGTAATCAACTGTCAAGTTTCCATTCTGTTAGATTTCTAATCATTTTTTCCTCAATTTTTGAATGCAAATTCTTTCTTTTTCCTTTTTCTTTTTCTTTTTTGGAGGAACTTTTCTACGAATTACACTTTTCAGATACTTTCTTATCCATATATGGTTTACCTTAGAATTGATATGTATTGTTTCTTTTACAATAGCTTTGTTAATAACTAGCCATTTGATTGTAAATCTTGAGTTATTGGTATATTTTTCTATACATATTTTTGGTTCCTTCCAAACTTTTTACAGCCAATCCAGAGTCGTTATCCTTAATGTGTTTCAGCTCTATCTCATTGGTGTATCTTCCACATGAACAAAGCAAAACAAGTTGTGGAAACTTGGGATACACAATTTCATTGCTCACCACGGGAGCAAAAATTGGCTTTCCTCTATCTTGCCAATGATATTTTACAGAACAGTAGGAGGAAAGGTTCAGAATTTGTTGGGGAATTTTGGAAAGTTCTTCCAGGAGCTCTCCGAGAAGTTATAGAAAATGGAGACGAACATGGAAAAAATGCTGCTCGACGATTGGTATACTCATCTCAACAATGCATGCTTTTATATTTACTTTAAGTTGATAATTTGCTTTTTACAAAATTAGGCTTATAACACTTTAAAATACATAATCTTTGTGTGGAAAGGAACCTGGAGCTATAAAGATTATAGTTTATGTATTTGAGAAGGGAAACATGGAGGATTTAAATGATAGGTGATTAATTGCAGCATTGTGAATGCTGACTAATTTTTATTAGATATTTATATTTGGCAAGTTTTAGGAGATTTTCTTATACTTGATGACTTACTTGGTCTGATAAAGTAAAAAAGAACACTGAACTGACTCTTATGTTGGGGAAAGTAACTGTAATGGTCCATTTTGGAAAGTGCACTTGAAAATGCAGGTAACGTAGAGTAGGGTACATGTTGGAAGTACAAGCTCTAGCATTTTAAGACTCAGGCTAAGCTATTTTGGGACTAAATTTTATAACTAACTTGAAAAGGATTATCAAATTTTTAGTTGAAATATAATGAGGGTAATGGTTAGATAAGTATCTGAATTGAGATTGTAAATGTTGGAGGTGCACAATCTAGCATTTAAACTGTCAGCTTAAACTATTTAGTGTTAAAATTTAAATTTTCTAACTAATATGAAAAGCAATAATGTAGTTTTGGTTGAAAATCTATTCATCATATTATAGAAGAAAGAAACAGGGTTAGAAGAATGATATCCTATTGTTTTCTTCGGTTAATTGTGATTGTTTATTTTGGTTGATGCTTTCAAATGAAAGATTAACACTTTACTCCCTTCTATGAAGAACATCATTATAGCACCAGAGTCTACACAGTAGAATGTGACTTGAGATGAGTCATTGTGAAGCTACTTATGTTCCGTAATTTATATTCTAGGGGAATCTTGTGTTTTTCATTGTGAATTTTTTTTTGAAAATAATGAACACTGATATCGTATTAAGTGTCATGATCAGTGTTTTAAAAATGTAATGAGGCGTGCCTTTGAGGCGATTTTCACAAAATCGTACTGAGGCTTGTGCCTCACTAATTGTTTATGAGGCTTACGCCAAAACTGACTAAGGCGTGCGCCTCAAAGGCGTATTGAGGCTTAAGCCTCAATTTGGGCATAAGCTTTTAAGTGTTTTGGGTTGATTTTTAATAGTTTTAATGACCCATTTGCCCATAAAAAGAGAGAGAGAGAAACACGTGACAAACAAAATGAAAAAGGTTAAGGTTTTTTCTTTGACTCACTATCTTCTTCTTTCTTCTTCGGTTCTTTCCTCTTGCTGCTGGTCTGGTGCCATTGTTTTACGAACTTACGATGATGTGATTTACTGATTTTCATTAACTTTTTTGGATTGGTATTGTCATTATGATGAGTTGTTAATGATTATTAATGTGATTATGTGATTATTGGTTGTTTTATGAAATTTTATGTGCTTCATATATCTTTTGTGAGGGTTCTGCGTCGCCTCGTCCGAAGAAAACACCTCGATACTAGAAATGTATTTTAAAACATTAGTCATGATGAATCAGGATGTTAAAAATTTCTCTTTGATTGACGTTAGATGTTAATTTAAGAACATACTAGTTTATGTTTCAATATGGTTCTAATCTTGCTATTGTACTTGGTTAACTAGAAGAACTGCTAGGGAAGTTGCCATCATCTTCTACAGTTTTGGCCTTTTCAGAATGCTTACATAAGTCTTACATCTATTCTTTTTTATAATAATACTCATTTCAGTATTAGAGCAATCTCTTATTGATTGTGTAGGACATTAGCATGATCTATTTCTTTAAGTTTCTACTCTGTGTGTGCAGGTTGGTATTTGGGAGGAGAGGAAAGTTTTTGGTTCTCGAGGGCAAATTCTGAAAGAAGAGCTTGTGGGAAAGCACCAAGATAACAATAGAAATGGGAAGCATCTGGGTGTCAAACTGGTAATTGAAGTCTTTTATTTGACTGGATGATGACTCTAAACTGTACTTTTGTTTAAACCTGGAGGATTGATACCATCTAACATCTTCTTTCCTTAAAGCAGAAGCAGCCTATTGGAAATACAGTGGACAAAATAGTTTCAGGTTATCAAGTTGTTTATGGTGGCCAAATGGACGAAGACGTTATATTGACCAAATGTAGGAATGCTATTAGCTCTATTGAGAAAATAGAAAAAGAAGTTGGCGGTGACATCCATTCAGGTATTAACTGCATCTGGCTTCTTTTGTCAATCACATCATTTACATTTACAATTACGTAAATTTACCTCTTAAAATGGCCATCACACATGAATTGCAATTAATTATCTGCAATTCTGCATGCGATTTCACTTACCGGACATTTTCTCGTCGTGATTTAACATGCCATAGTATATTTATTTATTTTTGCTACATATACTTTCCATTCTTAGTGTACCATGAACCAAACGTAGCATTGTGAAGTGGCATTTTGAACTTAAAAGTGTCGATGTTTCCACGATTTAAATCAAAATTTGTTGATGGTACTTTTGTATGATCCCCATACTATTGATAATATGATAAACAGTCTTCATCTTAACAAGAAGGAAGATATTGCATAATTGCTGTCTTGGTAAATGTTCCGTGGAAGGAGAATCTTGAAGTGATACTAGTTTTTCTACATGTGGTGAGGGGCACAATTGATTAGTTAACAACCTTGTGTCCTCTCCATATATTAAGAATGAATGGATCTTGTTGAGCTGAGATTCCACTAATTGATGATTTTGTTTATCAAGTATCAACCTCTAGATTTTAAAATTGAATTACACGGCGCCAGGCCTGAAAATGTTGTTATGCTTTTAGAATTTCTCAGATAGAGTACCTTTCATTAAAGGATTTCTCAATCTGTTGTTGAAATCTTATTGGGTTTTATGTTTATAAAAGCATCCTTTCTCTGAACAGGACAATTGCATGGATCTGCATTTGTGGAGGAGCTGCAAGGGCAGCATGCTACTATTAGGAATTGCATTGAGCAGTTAACAGCAGCGGAATCAATGAGAGCAAATCTTGTGTCTCATTTGAGGGAAGCTCTTCAGGAACAGGTTGGTCGGCCAGACTACCCTGCAGTTGTAAAATGTTGTGTGAAACTTCTGGTTGCGTGTCAATGCTGACATATACTCTATTTTTCAGGAATCTAAGCTGACTCAAATCCGTAATGAGCGACAGGTTTGGCACTGCTACCTATCCTGTTTCGATGAGAATATAATTTAGCTATCTTTACAAACTTATACGTCTCTGCAATGTGCAACATGCACATGCAAATATGTATAGAATATAATTGAAATACATTTGACATGAATTCCAAATATATCTATAAATGTGCTTTGAATCTTCCAAAAAAAAAAATGTTTGGTTTTTAAAGATCCTCGAAGAAAGCTTCCAAGTTTGTGATTTACTTAAACATATTTCACTAGAAACATGAAATCAAGTTTAATTTAGTTTACTGAAAGCATATGAATCACTTGCCCCTTGTTTTCCTCTATTTTTTTTTTCCATTTTTTCTTGTTTGAAATTACATTGCCTTCTTCTTGTTTAGTAACAAGTTCTTGAAGTTGATGTAAGCATTGAGGCTTGAGAGTAGTGATCATATAATAAGAGAATGTTAGTTATGGCTGTTGACTTTTGCCTTTCACAACTTTAAACATTGTATATTGACCTTTATGTCTTGAATGTGCAGAATTGTCTTCTTATAGTGAATTTTATGAGACTTTTTAACTTTGTTGGTTCTCCCTTTTGTTTCTTGTTTACCAGACTGTGCAGTCCCAGTCAGAGCAAGCAGGTAATATTTGCCGGAAGTTAATAGCTGAGCATAAATCAAAGGAAGCTTCTTCTTCAATGGGACCTCCCGGATATATCCCAGCAGACAGAGAACAATCAGCTCCTGTGATGTTTGGGATTGAGGAAAGCCCCCGGAAATCTGTAGCTGCTGCCGTGGCAGCCAAGTTAACTGCTTCAACATCCTCAGTTCAGATGCTCTCTTATGTCTTCTCCTCTTTAGCTTCCGAGGCTATCAATAATAATCAGAGTAAAGAATCCTCTGGTGATCTCCCTCCTGAAAAGAAGAGGCCTAAACTTGATAATGACAAGTCTTTCACACCTCCTCAGAATCCCCAGGCACCACCAATTGGTTCTTTCACACACCTCGATTCTCTTCAAAATAATGTTACGACCACAGCTCAACTATTGATACCAAATACCCCGCCACCTCCGCCACCATCATCTCCTCCACCGGTGCCTCCACCACCACCACCACCTATGGCACCACAACCATACCAGGTTCCCCAGTACACTGGATCAATAACTGTGCTGCCATACAGCTATAACATGACCCCACCCCCACCTCTTAACTTACGTGTGTATCCATCAGTGTCTCCTCCACCATTGACAGGCATGTCGCCTTTTGCTCCACCTCCAACTAACCTGTATCCAAGTTTTCAAGGCTCAGATGGTAATTTCTACAGCCAGCCAACATCGATGGCACCGGTATCTCGGCAATAGGATCTTTTAGTTAGGGATGTTGTAGGTGAAAAAGGCGTGCTGGGAACATAAGACATATCCTTCTTCAGTGATGAAGCTTTCGTGCTTCGCCCAGCACCGGAACCTCTTTCAAGTTCATGTGCACTATACACCTGAATTAGAATTGCACATAGTGAATGTTTGTAACTTAAATGTTTTTGAAGTGCCTTGAGATTTTAAGGTGTTATACAAATTTGATAGCATTGTTAAATTAAGAAAAGGGAGATTTAACTCTCTTGACTAGGTAAAATTCTTGTTGTTTTGTAGTGGATGATTGGTAGTTTTATGCCTATAATCTTTGTCTGATGTTGTGTGGCTGGTACCTGTCTCTCACCATCAAATTGAACCCAAAATGGGATCATACAGACATGGATATACCCTATATTTTTTTGTTAGACCCACAATGCCCTACTCTGAGCCCAAAATTGTTGTGGGATTAGGTTGGCACTGTGTGCTGAAAGCAACTTAGGCCGTACCTTTAAGGAAAACTATCAGATATACAAGGTGATTGGTGAATCATTCAACGCTTACGCTTTGAATGTTGCATTAAAATCAGTCTCAAGAATAATTATTTTCTTAGTGGAATTTGTCAAATTTGACCACACAAATTATTAGAAATCTATTTTTAATCGCGTACATAAGCTTGATTAATAGTAATCACATTGCAAAATTATTATTTTGCCCCATAGCCAACAAACTACTGAAATACTCCTCCACATTTTATTATATAAACTTCCTCCAACCTTTTCTTCTCCTTTCTTTTCTTTTTCTCTTTGATTATCTCTATTCTTTCCCTCATTTCTCGGTCAATAGGATCCATATATATTCTTGCAAAATCAAATGATAAGTTGTTAGAGACAAAACATCAACAAAAACAACTCCAGGAAGAGTAATGCTAGACATTCCATCTTTGCATTACTCCTCTGGGAAAAATAATCTATGTTGTTTTTAGAGAGATGAAGCTTTTGCAGAGATTTCTCCCCTCATATGATGTTTTTCAAGTTATTTGATAATATTTCCGTTTGTTGACTTAATAGGGTACATAAAATCTATATTATATTTAGTTGTGATTTTGAATAGTGTTTGGGTTTGGGATTGGACTTTGTCATTTTCCATAGCATTTTTTGTAGGTCACCTATGTGAAAACATTGCTACAAGAGATCATTAGGCATTGCAACGTGAAATCACTAGGCATTTCATATATTGGAATATGATGTCGGATTTGGTACCATAATATATTGTTGGAAATCGTCTCAACAAGCCCTACAACAAAATCCACAAGACTTCATGTAAAAACAATGAAACCTTAGTAAAGTGATGATTTCACAACAAGCTCTACAACAAAATCCACAAGATTTCATGTAAAAAGAACAAAACCTTAGTAATTAAAGTGATGATTTCATGTGGATAATGACAGATGATTTCATAATCATTAGTTTAATTGTTCATACATCCTGTTGTTAAATGTATATGATAGGATTTGAACCCTCGTCACAAACGTAAAAGAGAAGATGTACATTTCTCAACCAAGAGTGTATGTACACTACTTGATGCATCAAAATATGAAAACAGAAGATCGAGCATATAGAATCCAACTTCATGTTATAGATTTACTATCACTACAAAAAAAAAAAAAAAAAAGGTCATCAGCGAGGGCTAAATGCCGTTGAAAAAGGTGGTTTGTTGTCGAAAATACGTTTTTTCGACAGGAAAAGGCTGTCAAACGCCGTCGAAAATAAACTTTTATTGACGGGCCGTCGAAAATACCACCTTTTTCGATGGTCATTTACTGTCAATAATAGTAATAAAAAATGGTCAAAATTAGTTGTATTTTTGACGCTCCACCACCTCTTAGACTCTTCTTAGGGAGCCCCAAGATCAACCAAGTACACCCCACATCAACCAGACCCTTTGTTAAATCCCAAATAATTCATGCAACTTACATGGTTCGAACTCTTAACCTTGAAGATGGTAAGTGTTGCTTTTACCATTTTGCTATAACTTCATATCTGATATATACTATTTATATATAAACTATTGATATATTTTACACATTATTCAATTGAATCTACATATTGCATATCATATAATATGTTTTGATATTGTTTTTCAAATTAATATTTAATTAAAATATTCTCTTAATTGATAGAAAAGTATGACTTGTTTTCATAATTTTGCTACAGCTACATATTTTAATAGGTAATGCATATTATATCCAAATTGATTTTTTTTTTAATCAACATTTTAGTGAAAAATTAATAATTTTTATCAATTAATAATTTAAACTTATTCCAAAAAAAAAAATTCTAATTATTTTGTAAAATATACAAATAGATATAATTTCTAAAAAAGTTTTTTTTAGAGCATTTAATATAGTCGTGTTTAGTAAATATAATTAAAAATAACTAAATATTCTTGTAATTAATTTTGCTATATTTCATACTCGATTAATTTAGCCCGATGTATCTTTAGAGTAGACTTCTTATTAGTGATCGTCACAAATTATAAGTTTTTTTTTTTTTTTAATTAATTGATATTTTAAAATTGAACCACAATACTTGGTGAAAGAATTCATATAGTGATTTTGATAAAAAAAAAATATAGTGACAAAAAAAAAAAAAAAAAAAAAATAGTACCTATTGTGATGCATTTAAAATATCGACCTATAAGTGATCATTATTTTATTTTATTTTTATAGTTTATAAATTGTCACATACATAAATATATTCCATTATAATTTATTAATTAATATTATAATATTTAACTAATTATATTTTTCATGACAATACCGTAACAAATAATATAAAAAATATTACCAAATTATTCGACTATTTCTGATGGCCATTGGGCTGTTGGAATTGTGATATTACTTCTTTCATCATTTTCGACAGTATATGTGCCGTCGGAAATGTGGATCATTTTCGACGGTACAAATAGTGCCGTCGAAAATGTGGGTCATTTTCGATGGTTTATTCGACTATTTTCAACGGCCTTTTGCCGTCGAAAATGAGGAATTTTTTTTTCATCATTTTCGACGGTGTTGAAATGCGCGTTGAAAAAGGCTGAATCCCCGACGGTAATTATGGCCGTCGAAAATAGTTGGTCGCTAATAGACACTTTATTTATTATTATTTTTTTGTAGTGTATTAAGAAATGATCACATGGATGTGAAGAATAATTGCTGTTTCTTTCATGTATAAACAAATAATTAAAACAGAAATAATTATGTTAAATAGATGTTTAAAGTAAATATAGAAAAGAGAAACATGTCTTGGCTTGGTGTTGTTGGAGTTAAGATGACTAGATGAGATTAGGGTCGGTGGTGATGAAACAATCACGTGAGTATGACATTGTCTATAGCAAACCTAGCTCTGTAAATAAATAATGTAATATTACTCACACATATGTTTAGCTTTTGGAATTTGGATGGAGACATTTTGAGATTAAAAAAAAAAAAAAAAAAAAAAAAACAGTTAAAAGTGGAAAACTGAGACAGAAAAGCAATTATTTAATAATTGTATTAATTATGTCTATTGTCTAGTCTTCATTTTCTAACATGGCCACCACCATTATCACCATCACCAATTCACCATGAGAGGCTCATTTGACCATGGAACCCTTCTTCTTCTTCTTCACCACTAGAGTCTAGACAAAACTAAAAAAAAAAAGTGTGAAGAAGAGAGTAATTAGTGAGCAAGTTCAAAAGGTTTTGGGATTTGAACTTATTGAAAGGGATTGTTTAGGAAGCAGGACCAACCAAATCAACTATATAAAACTAGGTTAATTACAATTGGGTCCACAAAACTTAGTTTAAAGAAACAACAATAACTGGCTAATTTAATTTAAAACTTTCTAGTTAATTAAGACATGAAAGTGCATGGCCATGTGCATGTGCATGGGCATGTTAAAAATTGTTTTGGAGTCCCAATAGAAAGAAAACAGGCATCCCCCCCACAAAGGAAACCCAGAGGAACAGTGTGGAAACACAAGGAGAGACAAAAGCACCGTCTCCAGATGTTCCCGAGTTCCAAGTTAAAACAAACAGCAAATTAAATGCAATTGCCAATATTAATTATTATCATTAATTAAAAATGTATCAAAGTGAAAACGACAAAGAGGAGAAAAGCAGTCAACGTTAGGCTAACGTCAGCCATACATAAATGGAGGAAACAAAAGCTGTTGAAAAGCCGTTATGTCGTTTACTTTAACGGCGAGAGGTGAAAAAAAAGTAGAGTTGCTGAGTTGGTCACATTTTAAAAAGTTGTGTTGCGTCAGACTTTGTTGGTAAATTAAAAGCATGCCTTCTTATTATTATTATTAACTCCATTTTTGGTCAAACTGGCAGACCAACAAACACCACAACCCCCCCTTTCCCATTACCTCTTCCTCCACCTCTTTTATCTGATCATTTCAACCACTAATATAATCTTATGCTCGATATGGTTTTATCTTATTTTGTAATCTGAAAATGTTTCAAGTTTGAATGGTTACGCTATATTACATTACACTATTAAATGATAATTTTTTTTTTTTTTTTTATGATGTTGTAATTAAGTTATATTTTATAGAATCATTTAATTATGCCATTCATAATCGTTGTTGATATAAGTATAATTAAGGCTTTGTTCAATATATTTGTGACAGATGTGTCACTTTTATTTAATTTTTTATTCAGGGTAACATTGATTTAGATGTATGGTTACCACCAAGCTATGCATACAACTAAAGTCAGCTTCATCAAATTCGGAGAGTTTAAGGTGCTATGAAAAAACCTAAATGAACAATGTAAATATGGAAAAAAACCTAAAAGTCTCGGAGATTCAAAAAGTCTTGAACAAAGACTTTTAACATTGTATTCGAGCCTTTTCAACAGTTTTCCGAGACTTTTCATACATTGTTCGAGACTTTGTAAATAGTCTTCGAGCCTTTTTAAACATCAGCTTTTTTTTGTTAATTTTGTATCTCCGAGACTTTGTAAATAGTCTCCGAGCTTTTTCAATTTGTCTCCGAGCCTTTTCAATCAGTTCAAAATTCACAGATCTTCATTGTCTCCTACACAAATTTTCATAAATTAAAACCTTAAACATACTCATATAGACAAATCAAACCAAAACCAAAAAAATCTCCGGGGGCGTTGGCCCCACACCCCTGCGAGCTCAGCGGGGAGCTCTACCCCCGAATGCGTCTGCGTAGTGCAATTAAACTAATTATCCAATGATGTTCAACTTTCATTGGAGGTCTGTTAAACAGACCTCTATGAAAGAAGATGAAAGAAGATGAAAGAATAATAATTAAAAAAAAAAAAAAATTCAAAGTAAGAGAATGTGTGTAAAGTAAGTGCATTATTGTTCGTTCACCATAATATGTGCCTTTTAAACTTAAGTTATTAAAGTGGTGACTTTCTTACAAAATCATTTTTAAAATGTGACATTTCTCACCATTTCCACTATATATATATATATATATATATATAAGTATAGTCGAACTATATCAATTCAAATTTTTAACTCAATTTTTTAATTTTAATATTTCAGCCATCCTTTTACTTATGTGTTCTTTAATCCAATGACTGAAAGGGTGAAGTTAAAAAATTGAGTTGATATAACCTAACACAAATTAGTATTTTAAACAATTTAAGATGTATAATATACTTTGATAATTTTAAAATTGTGTTAAAATCCAATCTAATATGTAAAGTGTATGATGAATATAGCTAAACATGTTAAACCAAATAAAATACTTTCGTAATCAAAATAAACATAAACAATTCAAAACTTCAATAAAATATTGTATGCGTTTAACAACCCAATATAGTTTAATAGAATGAAATCGTCGCCACCATACATGGTATATATAAATTAAAAAAAAAAAACAAAAAATCTATTGTTATATTACAATAATCTTATGATCACAAATTTTTTTATAGAAATTATGAAAGTATGTTGCCCGTCTTTCTTTATTTGAAATAATATTAATGAATTTTACGGTTTCTTATTTAAAAGAGAAAAAACGGATTAAGCACTTCATCATGATAGTTTTTGAAGACAAAACTTAATATTAATTGCTAAATTATTGTAATCCATGTGCGTTTTTACACTTTGTCCGTGACTCCGTTGTCAAAACATCAAGCCACCTGTAGTCAGAATATTTGTCCCATTAAAATTACGAAATTTGCCACTGCCCTTGTGAGCACACTGCACACCTGTGAAGATGTGATTACCGACACAAGGCTGTGGCAAATTGAGGGAATTAATTTAAAAAAGAATTAGAGGCCGACATGCAATGCATGGGATTATAATTTTAACGGTTACCGTGAGCACACCACGACATTCTCACCGGCTTTTCGCCGCGACATGTTCCTCACAGTTTTCTTTACCTTTCCCAACACCATTATCATTCCTCATTCTCTATCTTTCCATTTACTTCATGTTTATCGAGACCTAACATCGGAGGAGGTATAAGGGCCGGTTAGAAAGTGCCACGTACGTTGTTTGATGTGTGGCTTGATTTGCAAATGGCAATGTCCTTTTTCTTGGAAGCAGCTGATCACAAATGGCTATTCCTTCATTTTAGTGTAGATCCGATCATATTATGATATCTTTCCTGGAGCTGGTTTGAGTATAAATGGTAAAAAAGCAAATACACAGAGAAAGAGATCAGAGAGAGAGAGAGACATTACAATTTACACATACATCAACGTTGAACCAATAAATAAATACAAATGTACCCGATCAAGTACTACTATATTCTTGCTCACTCTTTCTTTAATAAATCCCATTCCCCAAAAAAATGTAAATACAAATGTATATCATGTATGTGTACTGCATATTTGCACCCCCACCGTCCGATTATTATCTCCATATATCCAACGGCTGCATCAACACTCAACATGCATGGGATATTCATGTGGGTTCCGTTTCCACGTTCTCAACCACTCGATCCAGGGAGATCTGGAGATATAAAAAAACATCATCCCCGATATACCCTGATATGTGCATGGACCAGAGCAGTTGTGAGAAGACCAAGTTCAGTGTTAGTTAATTAGAGTTAATCGTTGGGATAAAACAGTTATGGCGCGTTTACTAATCAAATGAAAAGAATCGGAATCAAATTCCAGTAGAAACGGAATGGAAGGGAATCGGTAATAAATTCCATTCCAACGTTTACTAACTTTTTAGAAATTAAAAATGGAATGAAGATGATATAAAGTTGATTACAAAAATACTCTTATATATAACATGTTGAAATATTTTTTTAATATAAAAACATAATTAATTTTATGTAATCCATTGTATGTATATATGAAATTGTAGTCTAAATAGCAGTATGTATACATATGACTATATGAGAGATGTTTGAGTACTACAAGATATATATATTAAAAATAATCAAACTAAAGCAACATGAAATTCAAAGTGGTAGAGGCAACGTGAATTCAAGATACACAGGTGCCATTCACATTAGTTTATATATATATATATATATATATATATTTTTTTTTTTTTTTTTTCTTATAATTGATAGTTCATGTATATTATACAAATACCCAATAATGGCTACCATTCACCCTTTTTTTTTTTTTTTTTTTTTTTTAAATCTGCAGTACATATATACAAATTTTTTGAAAATATGATTTCACACACAAGATAAAAAAAATTATTCATAACAAATTCAATAATATATAGAGAGAAAAAGATATGGAGAAAAAAAAATGACCGAGAACAATCCATAAAAGAAAACGACAAAATAGAGACATAGTTGTTTTATTTTATTATTTATTACTTTTAAATGAGGATATTTAAGTAAATACACATGAATTCTTTTTTCAATTAGGAAAGGGAACTTGATTCCCAGGGAAGTTGATTCTTAGGATGAGTGGAGGGAATCAAGTTCCCTTTCATTCAGGAACTTAATTCCTGATATGGGTGTGGGATCCACGGAATTTAATTCTCAATAAATTTAGTAAACATAAGAATTCAAAAACCAGGAACTTAATTCCCTTTCCCAGTAAGAATTCTTGATTGGTAAACACGCCCTTAGTGTGTTAGTGCCCTTCAAACGTTAGTGGATAATTAGTGTCTTTGTTTTTAGTTTCCATCGTTTAACATTTTCCTATTCCTCTGTATTCATTCCTCTATTCTATCTCTTCTACATCCTAGTTCTACCAAACTATGTGATACATATCATACCCTTCCATAAATTTTGATTCTCAGCGAATATGAGGGGTATTTAAGTCAAAAAAGCTCAATTCACGTATAAATATACGTATATGAAAAGGATATATATATATATATATATATATATATATAGCGACAAGCACAATCGAACAAAATCGTTTTCTTTTTCTACGCCTAGCTATGAAGATGATTCAAAACATATATACGCCTGCTTGTTGTTTCTCTTAAAATCTGAAAAAAGCCAAACGGCCCTTATAAGTTATAATTAACCAAAAGCAGAAACTTTCTTTTTCTACGTTACCGTACAATTCATCTCCTTCTTTTTAAGCTCTATTTTTAAAGCCCATTTACATCCATCTTCGCAAAAGCGCTTCTGTTCTCATCGGACATGCTGCATACATTAAAGCATGCGTAGACTCTGTGACTCTGTGAGTAAGAGCTATGGAAGCCAAAAAAGCATGCGTAGAATTCCTGTTCAAAAAAATATTCAACGCCAAGCAGAGAAGATCACTGAGACTGTTTTTGGGTATGGTATGCCGTATGCCCTAAAAGTGGAAAAAATTAAATTATCTTCTACAGAGAAAACTTGCTTTATTGATCAAAGGTTATATTTCAAGATAGATTTTGGATTTTTGATACCAAATTTTAAGCTATCTTAAATGATGCGAATCGGATAGTATTGAATAATTATAACTCCCATTTGGCCATATGTTATTACTAATGTGATTCGTTTGGGTAGAGCTTTAAATTAAAAGATTTATTTTCATATTACAAGAAGAAAAAGAAACCGTCCAAATCCAAACATAGTATCAAAAACGCTGAGAATATTCATCAAATTGGTTTGTCATTGCTCACATGGAAAAAAGAAAAAAAGAAAAAAGGAATGGGAACCATATCCGAATTCGAGTTGATCTTCCCATCTGATCATCACACAATACTTCGCATAACAGAAATAATAATTTATTACAATTTATGTTATAATATAATGTATTTGGATCCGTTGTGATCCATTTAGTTAATCGTATCAAGATTTAAAAGTACATATGGAACGTTGATTCGAACATGAGACATTATCGTCCTGAATTAACGGATCTTACGGTTCTGACCGGATGATTAACCCATTGAGCTCTGGGGTTAGTTTGAGAGGAAGAAAAGGAAAATGCGCATGAATGTCACGTCAAAAAAGAAAAGAGAGGTTTGTGAACTGTGATGGGCACGTTGCTTGTTTAATCTTTAAGATAATAATGGCCCGACAACAAGGACGGGGACAGCCGTCTATTAACCAACTACTCCCTTCTGATAAAGCCTGTTCTTCATGTCTCCCCCCAACAAATTCTTAATTCTTCAACTTTTATTCTTTTATTTTTATTATCACATTTATGACATCCCATTACAATAAAGATAACACTTTTGTTCACCCCGTATTCCCTCTTAAACGGGTGACATGTGTTCATAAAGAAAGTAAATTTATACAAACACAGTTATTCTTTTGGATAAATTTATCTCTCCTTAAACATATGTCATCTTTTTGGAATAGAGGTAATGCTTACCCCTTACTCTTACAATAAACCCATTATCCTCCATCTGTGCTGTTTATCTACCAAATATATATATAATTTAAATAAGATTTGACGATGGCCTCAGTGTGGGAGGAACTCCAGGGAGGAGGATGCTTTTTGAGGAGCGTAGAAAGAACTGAAATAATATTCTAAATATATGTTTAGTTTTTTCAACAATTTTTAAAAATCCTATAAATGAAGAGATGAGGTGTAAATATCAAAATCCTAGACGACAAATATTATAATCTACCTGTGACCAAAATCAATCGCTCTCTTTCTCTTTCCATGTCCAGAGGGCATGCGTTGACGAGTGACGACTACAACAGACCAAACTTTTTTAATCTTTTGTTAATCCAAAAAAGTAAGAAAACTATATACATGTTTATTACAAAAATACCCCTAAATTTAATATACAGTATTAATAAAATAAGATCCTCTCAAGTCTCAAATACACTCCCCTAGTCTCCTTACTTGGACTCTCTTTCTCTATAAATAGCAGCCAAATCTCCCATCATTTTCTCACACAATCTCCACATCTCACTCTCCAAAATTACACTTCTCTCACAAACTGTTTTCTACTTGTTTGTTGCAAGATTTGATCTTTTCGATTCACAAAATGCATTATCAAGCCGAGTCATGGGGTTCTTATTTTCCAACAAGAGCTGTTGGTGGCGACCCACTGGAGCGCATACAGAGGCTGGCGTCAGAGAATGCGGTGGTGATCTTCAGCGTGAGCTCATGCTGCATGTGCCATGCCATCAAGAGGCTCTTCTGTGGCATGGGTGTCAACCCCACTGTTTACGAGCTCGACGAAGACCCCAGAGGCAAAGACATGGAGAAGGCTCTCACTAGGCTTCTGGGTAGCTCCTCCGCCGTCCCCGTCGTCTTCATCGGTGGCAAACTGGTCGGTGCAATGGACAGAGTCATGGCCTCTCATATCAATGGCACTCTAGTGCCTCTTCTCAAGGAAGCTGGTGCTCTTTGGCTTTGATCGATCATTTTAATTAATAATTATCACCCTTTCTTTTAACATATTTTGAAAAAACTATGACTCGTATAGGAAACGACGACGACAAGGCAGAGGAAGAGGAGTGGTGTGTTTCACTTTTGCGAATATCCTCCATTTGGACACACTGAGAACTAATTAATGTCTTAGCTAGTTTAATTTCTACTACTTTTTTTTCTTCTTTTTGTTTGGTTTGGTTTGGTTTGGTTTGTGTTTGTGTTTGTGTTTTCACTGATCCTGGTCTCAGCAGAGAAATGTAATTGCTCCCTCCTCTGTATTATAGATAGAAAATGATAATAATAAAAAAAAAAAGTTTCAACTTTAATCTTCATGTTTGTGTATCGATGAGTTTATAAGTTGTCTGAAAAAGATTTTATTTTGATGAATATAATTATCTGGATTTGTGCCGGAAAACTCGCCGGTTAAACCCCATAATAAGTGAAGGTGGAGATCTGGTTATGGTGTTCCTCACCACCATTACAGTCTCGGTTGGTCTACTCTGCCAATAGGGTCCCACCTTTCTTGTCGAACTCACGTGTTATTGATTTAACCGGGCCAGTTTCAGGCGCCTAGAAGAATAAAAGTGAGTGGAAGTGAACTTTGCAAAAGTGAAAAAAAATAGTGTGGTCTAATCAACGGTTCATCCGTACAACGAGGGTCCACACATTATTTGATTTTCATTACATGTGTTACTCTCTCGTCGTGACACGTGGTGATAGTTACAATGAGTTGTTTAACCCTGTTAAGCCACGTCGGACTTCGTGAACAAATAATTTGGTCTCCCAGCGGTCGGTGCCGGTGGACGGTTGATGCTTGATACTCGATTTGTTATTTTAGTGTTTTGCTTTTTTTGCGTGAGATTCTTCCTGGCCACGTTAGTTTGGACCCGTTCCGTACAATATTACCACGTCATTTGATATAACTCACTATAGCTATAAGGTTTGCCTTACGGCATCCCTGCTGTGAAAGTGGATTACATGTAAAAAATGGTTGACATGACAATAATGTTCAGAGATTTATTTCCTATATGACACGAAAAAAGATTTGATGAATAATCAACTCAAAATTTGGTCTTCAATACTTTTA
The DNA here is from genome assembly GCA_030490815.1 of Acer saccharum. Classification (NCBI taxonomy): domain Eukaryota; kingdom Viridiplantae; phylum Streptophyta; class Magnoliopsida; order Sapindales; family Sapindaceae; genus Acer; species Acer saccharum. The sequence goes on along the minus strand of CM059874.1, from coordinate 32,796,412 downwards.
TTTAAAATATATTTATTTTGAATGATATGTCCAATTTTTTTTTTCCTTTTTTTTATTTTTTATTTTATTTTCTTACCAAAAATAAATAAAAACTTAATGTAAATTTTAAATACTTACTGAGTCAACCAAAAAAATAGTTGTATAATAGACTGTCTGAAAGCAGACGGTCATATTGACAACGTCTAATTTTTTTTTGCTACATCACTTAAGGTTGAATATGCATAGTTGCATTGTAGATACATTTTTTTTAATAGACTGTCTATTTATCCTATGTAACATCTATTTTTTTTTCACAAGCTACACTTAGCATTAAAGATGCTCTGAGGGTTGGAAAAAAATTTGGATATACTCGATGGATCAGGATCCTCTCCTCACCTCACCTCATCCTCACATTTTCCTCACCTTTTCAAAGCATATGATTGGTTGTTAATAAAGTGTCAATCACATCTTAACCATTCATTTATTACAATGCTTATGTGTCATAAGATTAAGTAAGGTGAGGATGAGGTGAGGTGAGGAGAGGATTCTTGTCCATACTTGGATACACCTTATCTCTCATATTATGTGACATGTCAAATATAGAGAGAAAATAAAAAATAACCATTTCAAACATTAAACTTTTACTAGTAACCACTTTTGAAACTTTAATTGTTAATAACCACTTTTTAAAAAAAAAATCAGTGTATGTCCGTCAATTACAAGAGTACTCCTGAAATTAGTTTTTTTAAAAAAAAAACCTCAAACTTGAAATCATGGCTAAAACTTGAATGTTGAAACTTGAAATTATGACTAAAATTAAATTTGAAACTTGAAATCATACCTAAAATAAAATATGTGAAACTTGAAATCATGCCCAATTTCCTTTCTTCCCCAAATTCCCAAAATTCACAAATTAGGTTTTTTTTTTTTTTTGTTTCCCCTTTTTTGCAGATGACATCGCCGGTGGAGGGGGGCTCCGACGGCCGTGAAGCCCAGGCGAACGACACACGAAGACGACGGCAGCAGCATCGAAGCACGACGACGGCGGCACCCATTGGTTCGCGAAGCAGCAATGCACACAACGCATGGGCACGACAACGACGTTGTCGTGCAACCCAGAAGCACGCCGGTGCTTGGCAACACCTTCGCCAGTGCTCGGCAACACCTCAAAGCACGCTGGCGGTGACTGAGAGAGAGAGAGAGAGAGAGAGAGAGAGAGAGAGAGAGAGAGAGAGAGAGAGAGAGAGAGAGTGTTTAGGGGATAGTTTTTATATGAGGGATTTTCATTAATTTCTCAAAAACATGGTTATTAACAATTAAAATTTCGTTTGTGGTTAAAAACGAATTTCCCATAATATATATGGTCATTTTTAGCAATTTCCACTCAAATATATATAGGTTACAATTGAAAGGTAATATTTACTCGATCAAAATTCAAAACTTAATGATTTTGAAAGAGAATATAAAAATTGAGTGAAGAATGAATTAAGAGATTTGATGGATTCTAAGGGCCTGTCCTGCAGCCTGTTTTTGTTTTTGTTTTTGTTTTTGTTTTTGTTTTCTAAAAATGATTTCAAATTCGCGTTCGGTAACCGTTTTTCATTTTATTTTCAAAATACAAAAACAAAATGAAAAACAAAATCAGTGTTAAAAGTGGAAATTTTGAAAAACAAAAAAAAAATTGTTTTTCTTGAATTTGTTTCTGTTTTCCAAATGAAGTGGGTCCCATATCATTAAATAAGTGGGCCCCATATTATTAATATATATTTTATTTTAATAAAACTTTTTTTTTTCACCGACTTCTTCTTCCTTCTTCTTCTTCTTCCTCTTCTTCTTCTTCCCGTCGAGATCTGATTTGCTCTGCATCTCGCCGCCAAGATCTCTTCTTCTTCTTCTTCCCGCCAAGATCTGCTCTGCATCTCGCCGCCGAGATCTCTTCTTCTTCTTCCTCTTCCTCTTCCTCCCGCCACCGATCATCGCCGATCTGGTCTTCTTCTTGGTCTTCTTCTTCTTCCTCTTCCTCTTCAACTGTTAAAATTTGTTAAACCCTAAATTAAATTACAAAATGTTTTTTTATTAATTATTTAATCATTTATTTATAATTGTTATAATATTAAACAAAAATTAAAAATTGATATTTCAATTTTCGAAAGTTTTCGGTTATCCTACCAGACGCATTTTTTCCGTTTTTATTTTCAAAATACAGATTCCAATAAATGCTACCAAACGCGTATTCGGAATTCAAAAATGAAACCAAAAACACTGTTTTCATTTTCATTTTTCTTTTCGAAAAACAAAAACAGAAAACGGTTTGCAGGACGGGCTCTAATCTTTTATAGTAACTCTTTCAACAAAAAATAAATAAATATTGATTGTATTTAATAAAGAGAACATTAATAGAATGACACAACCTCTCATTAAGGTCAGTGTAAAAAAGGTTATCAATAAATTAATCTCATATTTTCTAACATAAACATATATACTTAATATGTATGATTAACATCACATCTTAGAATATGTGGTAATGTATCTTTCATTCCATGTAGTGGAGGTAGGAGGGGGTTCAAGTTCATGTACCACCAAACCACATTGGACGTTGATAAGTATTAAACTTTGAGATAAACTAATTTTATACAAAATTCCTTTTTGTGGAAATCTTCCAAAAGAGCAAGCAGACTGTAGAATCAAATTAAGAGCAAACTCAATTATTTCATTAATTACTAACCCATCTAATAACCTACATTTTGAGTTAATAGATCACCTTTGGAACTCTCAAAAGATAGAAGGGTGGGCAGGAAATGAAACATTCTCATGATGATATTATAAACAAAAGAACAGAATTTTTGCATCTTTGACATTCTGATTATTGATATTCTACAATCCATTTCCTATATTAAAAAAAAAAAATAAAAAAATTAAAAAATTGGCTTAAGTGAAGTAATTTATCTACGTATACAAGCATCATATGTATGGTTTAAAAAGTTTCGATGTAACAATTGGCTGAATATAATCCTTGGTCAGGCAATCATCGGTTAATCGAGAATCGAGATAATGCAAATTTAATTAGCACACCCTTTTTATAAGATTACCTTGATCAAATATGTCAATAGGCATGGTATAGATTCTGTTTATATATATATAAGAATCAACTAAAGTAATGACTAGGAAGACAATTTTTTTTTAGAGGCACGTATAACTCGTGGGAGAGTTAAGGTTAAAATTAATAAAATTAATTAATTATGGCAAAATATATATATATATATATATATATATATAAATAAGAATCAGCTACAGTTGTGACTAGAAGATAATTTTTTTTAGAGGGTTAAGGTTAAAATTAATTAATTATGGTTATAGTTAATGAGCGATTATCAATTTGGTCCCTAACTTATTAGGGAATATTATGTTTGATGATTTTTTTTTAGTTAATTTCTGCTCACCCCCATTGAAAGTGGGTGAGCATTACTCCCATCCCTACAAGTTGATACGTGTTTATTTGTTAATTATTGATTTATCTGTTTACCCTTGTGATAGACCGATAGTTAATTTTAGCTCATGTTATCCTTGAATTTATGAAAATACATCAAGATAGATACAGTATCATGCACAAAGCTCTGTTTATAGGGATTGTGGCGCGCAAAGCTCCAAAACCAACAAGCTGTTTTTGAAATTCCATGAACACATTTTTTTCAATCCATATCGTTACGAAAACGAAAGACAAAAGCCATTATTTACCGCCGCACCATCATCTTCTGTTTCAAAGCTATGGAGAGTTCTCCAAATAGGATCGATGCCAAAATCTTGCCTACCATTCTACCAAAAACCAAGGATGAAAATGGAGCTTTTAGATTTCATGCTGCTTGTCTCATGGGCTTCAATAAAGGTCCACAATCAATCCCCTTACCAGACAAATGATCTTGGTCCAATTTGTTTTTATGGTATAACAAAGGGCGGCTCTATTGTCACCCACAAAACATCTTCCTACACTCATGCTTTAATGAAATCTTTTTAGAGTGGCGATATTGACACCCTTCAAAAACTATATGTACACCCCTTTCGTAAGTACGCCCCTAAAATATTTTAAAAATCTCTAGTTCGTAAATAAACCCCACTTAATGTCAAAAATACCCTTTATTTAATTTTATTGTATTATATTTTTGTTAGCACACCCCACTATTTTGTTATTTAATTAGATTTATTTAAAATTTTATTATTTTATATCTTTTTTATTCAAATAAATAATTTATCTTTAACAAAATAATTTCTAACTCTTGCAAAAAACATTTGATGTCACTAAAAAAGTGTATGAAAAAAAAAAAAATCTTTTCATTGCATTAAAACTTTTTTTTTTATTGTTTATATAAAAAGAGGCTCTCAGCACATAATAGTGTATCTCAATTCTTTTGTTCCTAAGAAAGTTTTTTTTTTTTAAAAAAAAAAAAAAAAAAACAATTGTTCATAAGAAAGTTTATTGTTGGTATTGATTTTTGTTTCATTCAATTATAGTAGTAAATTGTTTGTCAACTTAATCAATTTGTATTTCATAAAAGAAATTGAAATTAGTATTTAAAATAGAAGTTAGGGTTTGATAAAATAGAAAGGTTTTTATTATCATATCAAACAATTAAATAGGAAACTTCATTTTTTTTTTTTTTTTTACAAAGGATTGATATAAAACCAATTAATAATTATTGGTGTGTACTTACAAACTATTTAGTCATTTAAGTAATTTTACTCAATGATAATATTGGATATTTAAAAATATACTAAATTTGGGTGTACATAAAGTTTTTTAGGGGTGTAAATATCGTCACTCTTCTTTTTATTTCTAAACTACAATTACATTTAATTATTTAAAATACATGACTTTATAATTGGAAATTAAATTTACTTTCTACACCCATAATTTGAACACTTAATCTATCATACTCCGTAATAATATATACTTAATCAAACCCACCATCAATTAGGAAATATAATATAGTATTTTTTTGAAGACAAGAAGCTGTATATTGTTGTTGTTGTTGTTTTTTTATTTTGTTGGAAAAAACCGTATATTGTTGTTTGTTTAATTATTATTGTTGTTGTTTTATACTTTTATATAACAATGATTAAGTGTGTAAATCATTATGATTTCATGGTTTTTTAGATAATTCAATATATTGATTCTTCAAGTAACAACGAAAAAACATAATTAGTTTTAGCGTTGAATTTGTATTTTATTTTTACCCAAGTAAAATCCTAGTTGTAGAGTTTTATTTGAACATGACTTTTTTTTTTTTTTTTTAATCAGAGTAAATTCTATAATATTTGTTAAAAGGAACAAGGAAAATGTAGTTGAATTTGAACATGTGTAGTAATGAAAAAAAAAAAAAAAAGTAAAATGAGAAAAATGGGTGTAATAAGGAAAAAAAAAGTCTTAAAAAATTACTTAAATGGTATGTTTGGTATTTTAAAGGGTATATGGAGTAAAATTAATAATTTTAATTTATTAATATGGATGTAGGAATATATTTTGTGGACATCGATAGAGCCACCCATATAACAAATTACATATACAAATTTATCACATAAAGAGATAAATGAACTTTACAAATTACAAGTAAACTGCTCTGAGCTACATCTCTAACATGAGATATTGAGTTACAATTATGTTCTTATTGAGTTACAATTATGTTCTTTCTCCCAAATCCCGAATTTAATATCATAATGGATTTAAATCATTTGTCAAAAAATAGTGTCACAATTTATATCTAAACAACCAAATTCATTCATGTCAACCACATCATTTATATATATATATATATATATATATATATATATATATATATATTTAAAAACGTGTACACATAACTAAATTTGGTTGATTATACACAAATTGGAACACCATTTTTTGAGAGATGATTTGAATCCTATAATAATTCAAAAAAAAAAAAAATTGATTTTTTTTCTCGGACAGTGAATGGTTGACACGTGTTACAATTATTAAAAAATATAGTATGGTTAAAGGACTCAAATCAGATATCCAAAAATGATATCCCAATTTGTGTATAACCAACCAAATTGGGATATATGTCTACATTTAAGGAAGAAGTTGAAAAAAATAATTAAATGTAGACTTACATGTCTTAATTTGGTTAGTTGACACGTGTTACGATTGTTAAAAATATAGTATAGTTAAAGGACTTAAATTAGCTATTCAAAAATGATATCCTAATTTGTATCTAACCAACCAAATTGGGACATGTGTCTACATTTATGGAAGAAGTTGAAAAAAAATTAATTAAATATAGACTCACGTGTTTCAATTTGGTTGGTTAGATATAAATAAGGATACCATTTTTGGACAGTTGATTTGAATCCCCAATTAAAATAAGTTGCGAGGAGAAGAAAAAAACAAAGTAGAGCGAAAAGTAGAAATCACGCGGGATGTATCAGAAATGACAATACGAAGACCATGAGTGGGACCCAAAGATGGGAATCTCAGTAACAAACTCTGAGCTGTGCTGAAATTGTGTGAGCAAGCAAACAAGCAATTGGCATTCAACTACTACTATTTCAATGGTTTACACAGACACACAGAGAGAGAGAGAGAGAGAGAGAGAGAAGACGGAATGTCAGAGAAGATTTTCTTGATTTCGCTTCACACTCACATGACTCACCTGCCTCCTCTGTAATTTAACCACTCTATAGTCTATACACAGACCACTACTTTTCTTTCTTGTCAATTTCCATATATTTTTAGAGTGGATTCAGAGTTCCCAGAATTTCAGAATTTTTTGCTGTACCGTAACTGGATGGGAGGAGTTACATTCTGATTAAGAATCCCTAAAGCATCATCACATATACTGGAATTTTTGGTGAGTTTCTTTGCTGTTTCTGGTTTCTGTATAATCTTTAAGTTTTAATGAGATTGTGTTATTTATTCCTTTGTGTCTATGACTTATCTGTAATCAGTAGTGTTTATTAGCTTGTTTGGTAAGTAATCTCTTTGTCTTCTACTCTTATTAGATTACAAGTTAATTCTACTTTAATTTTGTCTAATTTTGTGGTGAGACTCTGGAGAGCTGTGTGTGTGTGTGTTTTTTATTTTTATTTTTATATATGTTGTTTTGGTTGGGTTTTGATCAAAAGTGAATGAGGGTTAATGGTAGTTTAAATTATTACTCAGTATGATTGGTGTTGATGGTTATGTTTACAGTCAGGGGATTCATATTTAAACTTGTTTTCAGATATTTTGAGTGATCCTTTGTGATGATGCTGCAATACGATCCATTTTAAATATCAAAAATAAAAATTTGTTGTATTGATTTCCATTTTTTTTTCTTTCCATGTAAACTCTTAAATTTGTGCAAGTTTTCAGTGTTATTTATGATGTTCTGTTGCTGCATTAGTGTAATTTTATAACAAGTATTAGCTGATATTCTTCCATTCACAAATGTTAGCAACAACTGTTCTACAATCCTGTGAAGACTCATTGCATTCATTTCTGTCAAAAGGTTTGTTTTGTGTATTAATTGTATTGCATAACTTGATATTTTTCCCTGGTTTATCCTGTTAACCGGCTCAGATAACATCCAAAAATGCAGAAGCAGACAGGTTGTTTTGATCCCAACTCCATGGCAGAAGGTGCAATTGATGATGAGTTTTCCCGGTCTGTGCCAAACAGTGACATCAAATCTGGAGAGAATCTGAAGCTCTCATCGGAAGAACTCTCTTACCACCATCACCACCAAACCAATCAAAATGGTCATCACCAGGAAGATGCTGCTGCTGTTGCTGCTATGGATTTCGAACTTTACAACCATCTGTCCTTGGATATTTGCAATAACAACACCCATTTGATGCAACAAGTGATTCACGAGAATTATGACCCAAATCAAGTTCTTACATATAATCAATCTAATTGGAATGCTGATGTCCAGGAAACAGTGAATGATATTGATTTCAGTCATTCTCATGACCAACAACATAATGGCCACCACAACTTCGATATCAACATTCCCTCTTCATTACCAGAAACTGCCTACTCTCAAACACCAGACCTTCTCAATCTCTTATGCTTGCCCAGAAGTACAACCTCAAATTCATCAACCATCTCCTTTGCAAACACAAACCATACATCGTTGGGGTTTATGGGAGACCTCGCGACCCCAGATAGCACAAACGTGTCTTCCATTTTGTATGATCCCGTGCTTCATTTGAACCTTCCATCGCAGCCTCCTTTCTTCCGAGAGTTATTCCAATCTATACCACATGGGTACAACATGTTAGCTTCAAGAGGCGGTCCTAATTCCATGTTTGGAGCGGGAAACCAGGATGCAGATGGAGGCCAGTTTGATGACAGGGTTCTGGAGTTTACTAGGGACATTGCAGGGATGGAAGCTGATGGCAATATGAAAAAACCCTTGGATAGCGAGCGCCAAAGGAGAGTACAATTGAAGGATAAGTACATGGTTCTGAGGAGTTTGGTTCCTAACCCCACCAAGGTAATTTTTTCTTATAAACCAACTTGTTTCTCTTTAATTAATTTAGTTTCAATTTGATGATAAATCACTTTGCTATGTTTTGTGATTGGGAACTTTGTGTACAACAAAGAATGATAGAGCATCAGTGGTAGGAGATGCAATTGAATATATCAAAGAGCTTCTGAGAACAGTTAATGAACTCAAAGTGCTGGTGGAGAAAAAGAGATGTGGCAAAGAGAGGAGCAAGAGACACAAGACAGAAGATGCTGCTGCTGCAGGGGATGTTGAGAGCTGTAACAATATTAATAATGGATCTTTAAGGAGTTCATCATCGTGGCTTCAAAGGAAATCAAAGCATACAGAGGTTGATGTTCGTATCAGTGACGATGAAGTAACCATCAAACTCATTCAACGAAAGAAGATCGATTGCTTGTTGATCGTTTCCAACCTTCTTGATGAGCTTCATCTGGATCTTCGCCATGTTGCTGGTGGCCTTATCGGTGATTACTACAGTTTTTTGTTCAACACCAAGGTGGGTGGGCTGTGATCTTCCATTTTACTCATTGAATTCAGCCAGATTATAGTTGATATAATATTTTACATTTCAAATTGTGCAGATATATGAAGGTGCTTCTGTTTATGCCAGTTCTATAGCCAACAAACTCATTGAGGTTATGGACAGGCAGTACACAGCTGTTCAACAAACCAGCAACTATTAGGATTGAAGATGACCTGACAAGGATTTCGAAATCTTTTTTGGTCGTGAACAATCATAAATCAACAATTTGACTGATTATATTTTGGGATTTTATGGTTTCAGTTAACTTGCTATCTGATATAATTGCTCACTTCTCCTCACATTGAAAAGGTGGTGATTTTAGACTGTTATAATGTTATAATATTATATTAAGTTCTGATGCCGGTTGAATTTTGCTGTTAAAAGAGTTTTCTTCTTTTATCATGATGCCACTGCTTGGTTGATTGCCTTATAATGAAAGGAATAAGCTAAGAATATTTACTAATTTTTTTTATGAAGATGGATGTGGAAATCTAAAGTTTTTTTTTCTTTCTGTCTTTTTCTTGTATATATATATATATGATATTTGGTTTTTCAAACCTCTAATAATGTCACCGTTAATTATAACCTACTGTTGTTACTAATAGGGTAAGTAGTTCAGTGTTCATATTATGAAAAGGTGTTTCTGAGCATTACAGGTTTAATCCCAAATAGGTTGTGTGTAATTTGATCAATTTGATTTGTTCCTCTAATTTTTTTATTATTTCAGTGTTTTACATTGCCACTGGCCCACGGTCTTTTTGTTATCCCCCACCATAACCATAAGGTTGGCCTAAGGGTCGGAAAAAAAAAAAATTGGGTATATCGGATGTGCCGTATATCTCATATCTCGTTCAAATTATATTATATCATGTGTTGTATAGTTAGTGCTTAAAAAAAATATAGTTAGTGGGTACTGTACAATTAAGTCAGCCGGTCAAAAACACATGAAGACCAATTAGGGAGTCAACGATACACATTGGATGTCAAGAGTTCTTAAATTGTTGGAAGAGTATAGATTTTCTCTCGCTAGCAAGGCTTGTAAATCTAGAAAAAAGGTAAACCGTGTCAGTTGGTGACCCGCGTTTATACTTTGACAACCAAGTTAGTAAAATTCTAAAATAATTATGGTCTAAGTTTTAGCTTAGTAAAATTTACATGTACCTAGTTTAATGTGAGTTTCTCTATTTTTTTAAGGAGGAGATGATTACTCAATCAATCATAACTTTCGTATTAATCCCTTTACAAAAACAAAACAAAAAAAAAAAAACTTTCATATTAAATTCAGGCTATAATTGAGTAATTGAAGGGGATTGACTACTATACTTGATGTAAATTTGATCAACTATATTTATGAGGATAATCGAATATTAATGTCGTCTAATCTAGATTTATTATTCATAAGTCATGACAGTTCTCATGATTTCTCTGATGAATGCAAGATCTGAGCATTTATTGAGTGCATTAAGAGTTATTTGTGTAATTCAACCACTCCAACTATTCCATTTGAATGGATTTTGTGATATGCTTGCTTTAAATACTTTCAAAGAGAAATTTTTTTTTTTTTTTTTTGGAAATATGACACTACAACTCATGTTATCCTCATCTTATAATTGCCTAAACTCATTTAAAAATAAAATAAAATAAATTATAACCATCTAATTTTAATAAATTTAGCAATACTTAAAAAATAAAATAAAAACTAGCACAACTCTTTTGGTGTTAATGTGTTATGAACCTCTTTGATTTCTTTCCCCATATTTTGATTTCTTTTTTAAATAACAATAAATTTAGATAGAGAGAATCTAAATTCATGTTTAATGCATATGCATTTGTCTAATTTAAGATGCATGGAAATTGATTAATTAATTAAACCTTTGACACGCCTCCATGTCACCCTCCCACAATTGGTCAAACTCACCAAAGTCTTATCGTTTGACCAATTTAAAAACAAACCAGTAATGCCTTACCACGTGTTACTCAAAAGACATCCACAATCTCCTAAGTCCTAACTGGTCGCCCCTATCTTAATACAGTGAGCGCATCCGCAGAGAAGCAAAACCCGAATGTTATTTACTGACAAAACGTACAAGTTTACTTACTGACAAGATTCGGGCTCGAAATCTCACTCCCTCGACATAAGAGAAAAGATACCGAAAAAAACCCCGAAACAGAAAATAAAAACCCGGAAAAAAAAAAGAAGAAGATGCAAAACGTAATCTTCTCCCAAAAAACGCGTATATGAAAAAACACAGTAAACACCGAAAGAGAAACTGAGCGTCAAGATCGGTGCCTACCCTCTAGGGTTTCTTTTAGATATACTCCTTCAAAAAAAAAGCTCCCGATTTGTGATTACACTGTCGATTTATTCTTCTAAAGGTACTTTTTTCTTTCTTTTTTTAATTTGGGTTTTTTTATTTTATTTTTATTTTTTTGTTTTTGCTTATGTTTAATTGTTCATCTTTAGTGTGGTATTGTTGATTCGTTTTTTATGTATATGTTTTGATGCCAGTTGAATTTTGCTATAGAGTTTTGTTATTTTATTATGATGCCACTGTTTGGCTGATTGCAGTATAATGAAAGGAATAATAAAGAATATCTACTGATTTTTTATTTTATTTTTTTAATTTTTTGGGAATATTAAGTACTGAATTGAGAGTAAATTCGAAGTTAAATTGGTTGTAGTGTTTAGTTTGTTAAGTTTATCATAAGCTCTTTTCAGTTAAGTTTATAGTTTATGTTTCAATTCTCTCATTCTCTTGGCAATTAAAAGGTGTGTAAATTTGTTTAATTTACAGTGAAGAATTTATATGTGCTCTTTTGGTTGGTAATTTGCCAGATTTTTTTACAAGGGTTTTGGTACAAGATAACGATGCATGAAAGATATTACTTTCTATTTGTTCCTTGCAGTTTCTTGGCAACCAAATTGAGTATTAATGCGATTGATGATTTGGATCAGGTTTGAATTGAGCCCTGATTTTTTAAAGAGGAAATTTCGTGGGCTTTGAATTGGTAGTAGAAGAGGTGAAATGCCGGAGGAGGACCTGGTAGAGCTGAAGTTCCGGTTGTACGATGGATCAGATATAGGTCCATTCCAGTACTCGCCAGCCTCGACTGTGGCCATGCTGAAAGAAAGAATCCTTGCTGATTGGCCAAAAGGTCAGGAGTTAAACATTGTGTTTTATAGTTTGTGTAATTGTTTGATGATATTACTTGTCAGTTTTAGTTGTCTATTATATGATGATTTATGTCACTTTGCTGGATGCAATTATCAAATGATTGACACTAATTAATGTATACTCTGTTTGTGTATTTAGCAAGGAAGTAAATATCGATCCTTTGATCGAAATATCCTCAATAATTTCCATATTTTGGAGGGAACGATATGAAAATTGTCCTTAATATCCCCGATATTTTGAGGATATTGGCGATATTTTCACTGAAATTTCCAAAAATTTGAACCCCCGATATATTCATTGAAATCAATATTTATTTCCTTGATATTTGACCACTTGTATGGGAGAAAGATGCATTTGAGACCTTTACCTGTGATTTTATACTTGTCACTTGATGAGTTGCCTCAGTTTTGATTACATTTACTAAAAGTAATTATGTTGTGAAAATTGATGATAAACTTTATTTCCCTAAAATGTGCAGTTTAAGAGAAATTAATGAATTTTTCTTGTACTAACTATTGTTTTCTTTGTTTATCCTTTTATTTTGGTTATGATCCTTGTTTACCATAATTGATATTGGATTTTTCTTTATTGATATTATATTCTTATATGCTTTATGTCAAATTGGTGCCACGTGTTATTTCTTCTAATTCTACCATGCTAAGAGGTAGGAGGTACTTTTTCTAGTACAAACACTGATGGTTGAAAAACCGAGACCTTGTAACATTTAATTGAGATTGGGCACAGCAAATTACTGCCATTTTCCTTCATCCAGGGTTGTATTCTTTGTAAACCATGGGTCCTCGTGTCTGTTATTTCACACTTGTGCTTGTATTACCTTTGCCTTCCTTTCATCCTGGTATTACCAATACTCCTTTGCAGGACTGCCATTGTCTTTGGTTTTCACATGATGGTTCAGTCTTTGCTGATATAGTTTATCTTTTCTTCTGTGGTTGCACCATCCATTAATTAAATAGGAAACCGGAAGAAGAATTATTAGAAGAGATAAGATTACAAGGATAGGAAGCCAGAAGAATTATTATTAAAAAAGATAAGATTACAAGGGCAAAGTGGCAAACGATCGGTTCACAAATACTATCAGAAAATAAGCCATATCTGGAATATCATAATTCTATATATACGAAACACTAAACTGCTTATATTACACTCTCCGTCCAAGAAGTCTATCTTAAAGATTGCATTTTAAAATCTATATAAGACTCATAGGGAGGCTAGGAGGCAAATTCTCCCCTCTTGCAATTTTATCATCCTCCTTTCTTTCATTAAAATTATGTTCTTTCTCTCTTGCCATCCCTCACATTAGAGCTAGAGTGCCGATCATTCTTGTCGTGGATGCAATTTATCCAATGTTGTCCTTCCTTTCTCGTTCTAGTTCTCATTTATGGGTCATCCCTATTTTAACCTGCCTCCATTTGAAATTGATTAAAACTTATTTTCATGGATGCAATTTGTCCCATGTTTCCCTTTTTTTCTCGTTTTGGCACGCATTTATGGGTTACACTTATTTTAACCTGCCTCAATTTGAAGATTAAAAACTTATTTTCAACCTTTGCACGTCTTCTTAGTCTTATGTAATGATACTACTTTGTTGCACTTCTTGATATTTTGTTGTGATCAGTCAATCTAGAATATATACTTTATTAGACACCGTGGGGTTATGCTGAGAGGTATTCAAGCATTAAGCTACTATTTGTGTTGTCAAACTTCTGATTTGACAACTCTGTCCTTTGGCTTTTTAGTCTGTTTGCTGCTTTCAAATGGTACATCACAGCAGCTATTATCAAACTTTTTAAGCCAATCATTTAGATAATTGTAAATGAGGAAGCTCGTACGTTTCTTTTTGAATGGTGTTCAATTTTTTACATTGTGCCTGCACTTCCTTTTTTTTGTGTGTTTTAGACATAAATTGAAGCAAATATGGAGTATCGAGTGTTAATTTCCTTTCCTCTTCCACAGTTTTCGTATGCACAATTGCACATACACAAACTAAATATTGCTGTTTTTGCCAGATTGAATGTCCTTACTACTTTTGTTAATCATTTCCACTTTGCAGAAAAAGTAGATCCAATATCACTCTTTCCCATCTAGTGCATTTCATAGATTTGTTGTTCTTATATAACAATCATCAAACTTTTCAACTGTACAATAGCAAGGTCTGCTTCTTGATTTGGAGTGCATGACGCACCTGGAAAGTGTTTGTCATCTAGTTGAGACCTTGTAAATGTGGTTTTAGGCTTTTAGCTGGGGCTTATGTGTTTTTCAAGATAAACAACACTAACCCTGTGTCTCTGTATTGTTTATTACGATGAGATAAATACTTGCCCTTTTAGATGTTGCTTTCACTGATTTCTGGCTCTTTGCTGTCGTATAAGCCTTGTTCACTCTTTTACTGGTTATCATCTGGGGAGTTCTTGATGGGTCTAATTTGTTCTCCTTTTCTAAATGTTCTTGATTTCTAGTGTTGGGTTGTTCATAGATATATTGTAAAGTATCCTACTTATTGGTGGGGTGGCTAGAAAGATAATGAGATTTGAAATTAGGAACTAGTAAACCACACACTATTTTGTTTTGCGATTAATCTGTTGGCAAGAAAGAGTTTGCACCTTAATAAGTTGAGTTTGTTGTTTTGGGGTATAACAACCAGGATGGGTTTGTGTAGCGAAGTTTCATTTTTGATGAACAATCTCATGCAAATAGATGTAATTAAAAACTACACATGTAATATATATCCTGTCTGAATAAAGATATGTCTTTGATTCCCTACTCATTGGTTCGGTTAACTTTAACGGTTAGTTGATTTGGCCATTTAACATGTGAACCAAAGTGATCGTAGTTTGATGAAGAGCTAGATTATAAATTAGTCAGGTAATGTTGATTTGAGGGCCAGTGATAGCAAAGAAGCAATCTGGTGCCACCTTATAGATATCTGTTAGATAGATTATAAATTAGCCATGCATATTGTTGGAGGGCCAGTGATAGCAAAGAAGCAATCTGATGTCACCTTATGAATCTGTTTGTGTAATGATGATAGGGTCCTAATTTGTTGTTCAAGCAGTGCTGTCTGGTGCAGATCTATAAATTTGGCATTTGAGGCAATATTGATATCAATTTTCTACATTAGCTTCTTCCTGCTTTGGTTGCTGATTGTATGACTTTGATATTCTAAATGTATCAGACAAAAAGTTTGTACCGAAGGCAGCAAATGACATCAAACTAATTAGTGCTGGGAAAGTTTTGGAGAACAGCAAGACTGTTGGCCAGTGTAGAGTACCCTTTGGTGAGCTTCCAAAAGGGGGTATCACCATGCATGTTGTTGTGCAGCCACCATTAACAAAAGCAAAAACAGGTAAGTTTTGTGTTTTCAATTGCTAATATGCTCAAATTATTATTATTTTTCGGCCTTTAGATCTCTTTAACATTTTATGCTTCACAGAGAAGAAGGTGGATGAAGCTCCAAGAAAGAATTTCTGCTCATGTTCCATATTGTAAGGAGAGTTGGTGTCGATTCTGGGTATAATAGCTTTCGAGATAGGCTGGGATCTCTTCGGCCGCAAAAATGGAAAAAATAATTTGTAAAACAGTGCATCCCCTCGTTGTTACATGTCTGTTGGAGGGCATTTCCTGTGTAACAGTGCATGATGGTGATGATGAATTTGCGTTTTATAAATGGGTGTTTGATGTACAATTGGTTCTTGCAATCTATTTTTCATATCTATTTTATTCAAGATTTGTGAGTTTGATGGTGATTTGTTGATTTGCTATTCACATTTTCTCAATGGTAAAATAGTCTGCCAATAGACCCATTTGACATATGGTTTGTAAAAGAAGTTTATTGTTTGATAAATTGAAATTGAGAGTGTGTTGTGGTTTCAACTTGGTGTGCCTCGTGTTATTGTCAAGCCAAACTTCACTTTATATGTTAGTCGTTTTGTCATGGTAATAATTTGTAATTATACAATTGAAAAACCAGAGTACACTACGTTTTAATAATATAAAAAGAAAAAAAAGTCAATGGTAAATGAATTCAGATCATCCAATCAGCTCTCCAGCACTCTGCCACGTGTGGGTTCTTTATTGATCAAACATTTTTTTTTTTTTTTTTTGGTATCGAAGATCCCGGACTTCGTCCGAGCACATATCCGTCTGTCCTCCCTCAACTGCGTGACACTTGCTTGACCTATATGTTGGGAGTGTGACCCTCAACTGCGTGGCCCGTTTTGGCTTGTATAGTTGTATGTTGGACGCAGAGTAGGACAGATAAGAAACCTCGGGCACAACGATGCAAGTGGGTAAACCAAGACTCGCCCCTGTCTGGGTAAGATTCGAACCGTTGACGTTAGCCCTATGTCCGTCCTTTCACCAGGAGAGCTAAGCGCCCTGAAGGCTGGCCACAATGTGATTGCCAAGAGTAAAACCAAGGACTTGGGTTTTTATCCCCAAGCCTTGGACCACCAAGGCAACCACCTTGTGGTTTATTGATCAAACATTCACTATCAAGAATCAACTTATTGATTTCCATGAGATCTCGAATACCACTAATCCTACAGTCCAGTAGTTACGACATCAAAGACGGAAAACATTCAAATGTAATCTGGATTATGTATATGCACGATCAATTAAACAAATATAAATATATATTTGACCTTATCATAAGCTTATTTTCTACGACTCAAACATATATATATATATATATATATATATATATATATATCCATTTTGTCACCTTTTCCTTTTTTTGGCGTTAATTATCTCGTCCTCTTTTGCATAGCATCACCTTACACAAATTAAAATATATAAAAATTTAATTTCTAATTAACAATATATCCTAAAACTTTTAAGCACTTACTTAAAGAAGTAATGAAAATGATAATAATAATATTAATAATAATAATGAGCATCAGCATCGCCATGCAGAGGCAGCAATTAGTGATCTATCTTGCCACCCCAAGAGCAAGCAACCTTTGTCTTCTGTCAACCTATACCCATCACACGAATACAAACCCAGCAATATTTTCGATTGAGTCACTGCATTTGAACTCAATGGAACCCCTTTGAATCCTTTCCCTTCCATTAATTTCCTCCACTTCTCTAACCTTTCGTGCCTCTCTATTCTCTCTGCTCCTTCACACGCCACTATGTTTCTGATCTCCGGTGCGAAGATGTACTGCTCTACTTTCGCTCTCTGTGCTGAATCTGGAGGAAAAGTTGCGTCCAATGAGTCGAAAATAGCTGAGTAATAGTGTAGAGCTTCTAAGAATCTGCCCAAGAAGTAAGGTCCGTTGTGGCTAGCTTCTTGTTCCACTAGTGTCACGATATTTGGTGCTTGGTCACGGATCATTGCTAATAAATTGCCTAGACAGTTACCGGGGACACGGTGGAGACGGTTAACTGAGTTGACGGCGAGAGCCTCGCCAACCCTTCTGTTGAACATATGTGGTTTGAGGTCTTCAAGTTCTTCCCCAACTGGATGGAACTCAAACGGAACATGGAGAGAGTAAGCGAGTTCGGTCAAGCAACGACCTGTTTCCTTGACGGATTCGATGGATGCTCCGACTCCGGTTATTCGGAGAAACGGAGCTCCACCAGGTCTGGCAGCTAGGGCTTGCATGAAAGCTGGCCATTGGTACCCTTGAAGGATATCAAGGTCAATGACATGAACACGTTCTTCTGTTTCGAAAGCTTCGAATATGGCTTGATTGGCTGTGAAATGAGCGAATTTCACGTACGGACAGGCTTGGTAGACGATTTGGTAAATCTTTAGGACCTCTGGTGAGTTTGGTGGGAAATTTGGAGAGAAAGGTTTAGGTGATGTAGTAGAGGTGCTTGGTTTTGTGGTCAGTGTCGCTGCGAGCCTCGCGCTAAGGGCTTCGGTGAAGCAGGAGGCGACACGTTGCATGGAGTCTCCGAGAGGTGAGACCACTCGGTTGAGGTGGTGAAGATATCTTCGCGCCAACATGAAGTCCTCTTTGGCCACTGCTTCAGCGCAGGCTAGAAGGAGATGCACCAATTGAAGTCCACTGTCATGTTCCTATACAAATTATAAATAAAAAAGTTTAGTAATCAACAAGAATTAATTCATGTTAGCTCAAGCCATCATTACTTGTGCGCAAGTTTACAATCAGGAAAGGAAAGGGAAACTAACCCCCTCCCCTCCCATTTAGAAGTTTTTTTTTTTTTTTTTTTTTTTTTTTCTTTATTAGTAAACAGGCTCAAACATGAATGAAAAATGACTTGTTTGAGAGAAAGAGTCGAACCTGTTCAGAACTAATCGGAAGAGGAGCCATCAAGCTATGGTTAATAGTACTCTGGGTTTGGTTTTGTGGAGGCAGTTGGTTATCGTGGAGGCGCTGTTGTTGGAGTTGTTCTGATAATGATGTAGTACTTGTATTATTAATGGACCCCAATTGATAAATATGATGATCATTGTCTTGAGTCAGTTGAGAACCTCCACCTGTTGATGATGAAGAAGTCGGCAATGTCAAGCACTCCAACATTGCAGGAACAGAGCTAGGTTGAGTTTCAAACAACTGCGATGAATTAGTCCCAGCATTTGATATCCTCATCGGTGAAAACAGTCCACAATAACCATCTTTTTGGTAATCCTCCAAGAAATCTTCAATCGCCGGCAAAGCAAGATTCTCTACAGGCTGCATATACTGGTTGTTCGGAGAGTTGAACATTTTGTGAAGTGGGCTCATCCCTTTCGAAGCTCTCATCAGAGAGCTACTAAAAGCACCGAGTGGAGGCGAGAAACGCGGAGGAGAACACCCTGTAAGAGTACTCTGCCCGTGCATTGCCTGATTATTGTAGTTGTAATTGTAGTTGTTGTAACTTGAAGTCTGCATCGGAGAATTAGGCAAGTTGATCCTCACGGGAGACGACACCATGAAGTCACCACCGTCCAAGTGATCGGTGAAGAACGTCTCCCATATCGAACTTTCCGGCGATTGCACTTCGACGTCTCCATCCAACTCGAATTTGACAGGGGGGAAGTTGAGGCTCGGTGGGGTCAAGCTGTTCTGCTCCAATTCAGAAGACGAAACTGCTTTCTTGATCAACATTTGATCGGCAGAGATGGATTCGTTTGGAGAAGTTGATAGCAGCTGCTTAGAGCTTGAGTTCTCACTCTTCTGAGAACCCATGCTTCCACACGTAGAATTAATCATCTTTTTTTCTTTCCACAGAAACCCAATATAAAGAGTCTCTTTAGTTGGAATTTGTCTTTGGTTTAATATGTATAGAGAAAAAAAAACCTAGCTATAGGGAGACTTGTTTGGTTTCAATCAACAAGAATTTGTCAATTTGTATAGATTGTTTTAGAAAAAAATTAATTAAAACCTATGTGGACAAAACCCTAAACTTGTATCATGTGATTGGATGTTTACGGTTAATAATCACCTCCATTTTATCACTTCCAACTATGTTTTAGTTGTTTTCTAGAAGTGTAATTTGTCACTTTTTGTTGCCTAAGGTTCGAGTCTCACTCTGTGTATTTTACAAGTATGTGTGGAGGGTAGACATCCGGACCGCACATATACTATTTAGAGTGACAATATTTACACCCTTGAAAAATCGTATGTGTACCAATTTTTGTAAGTACACCCCATTAATTTTTTTTTAAAAATAATTATATCTTATAAACACACCCCACACATTACCAAAATATGATATTCCTTTTAATTTTTAGATATATATTAAGAATAAAACTAACTTTTCATCAAGCCAAATATGATAATATTCCATAGAGGAACACCTGCACCAATATGAGAGAAACTGAGAAACTCCTTTTAACAGCACGGAATAGTGTTAAGCTTCAAATCCCCATTAGGACTTTGGAGGGGGATTAATCCAACTTAATCTGCAACCTTTTTAGCTTAAAACTCTTTATTTAACATTAAGTGTGTGTTTGGTATGACTTTTGAAATAATCAAAGTGCTTTTTTAATGCTAAAAGCTATTTTGAAGTGTTTTTTAGTTGTTTGGCAAAACTCAAAACAATTTTTTTAATATATGAATTGTTTCAATTACCCTTTATAAAAGTCATTTTATGTTTACTTGGAGAAGCCCAAAATTTGGGCTTTTTCAAAAAGCTTTTTTGAGCTTTTTTAAAACATATGAATTTTCTTAGAGTCCTTAAAATTTCTAGCACTCTTTCCAAAGCCATTTGTGGAAAAGTCACCCAATTAATAAGTTTTGTAGAAATAGCACCAATTAAGGTGATCTGCCAAAATTGCCCCTAGTCTCTCTTTATCTCTCTCTTTCTTCCTTTCTCTCTTTCTTCCTCTTTCCTCTTTGTTTTTTTTCAAAAACCTCCATTGATCCATCAATGGAGGTCGGACAGACCTTAAATGGAGGTCGAATGGAGGGCGAAAGACCTCCAGTGGAGTCGAAATGACCTCGACTTCCATTGGTGGTCGATGAAGAAGAAGATTAAAAAAAAAAAATCTGGAAATAAGTCTCGGGTATTTTGAAATAAGTCTCGGGTATCTGAAATAAGTCTCGGGTAGTTGGAAATAGCTTGAAATAAGTCTCGGGTGACCTACCCGAGACTTATTTCTAAATACCCAAGACTTATTTCCAAATATCCGAGACTTATTTCCAGATTTTTTTTTTTTAATCTTCTTCTTCATCGACCACCAATGAAGGTCGAGGTCATTTCGACTCCAATGGAAGTCTTTCGCCCTCCATTCGACCTCCATTTGAGGTCTGTCCGACCTCCATTGATGGATCAATGGAGTTCTTTGAAAAAAAAACAAAGGAGAGAGGAAGAAAGGGAGAGAGAGGAAGAAAGAATAAGTGAGGGCAATTTGGGTAGATCACATACTTTGGTGCTATTTCTACAAAACTTATTAAGTTGGTGATATTACCACAAAACCAATCCAATTTGGTGCTATTTCTCTCCATTTCCTCATTTTCTTAACCATCCTTTATAAATTTTAGATATTCTACCATAACTCTTTCATTATAAATATATTGTCAACACCTTTTTTTTTGTAATTCACTCAATTAAAAGCTATTTTTAAAAATACATTGTCAACACCTTTTTTGTAGCTTACACAACTAGAAGCTTTTTTTTTTTTTTTTTTTAGAAGCTCTACTTCAAAAATATCTACTCTAGAAACTCTACTTGAAAAGTCATACCAAACACACCCATAGTTTCCTGGGCATGATGAAATTTCTGTATATAATTTGTTACCTCTTCCAAAATATCCTTCATCAATCTAGGTTTAATTTTCACCTTTTCTATTATTTTTTGTCTTTTAATTTAAATAGTAAAATTTTGAAAAAGTGAACAAGCTAGATTTAGGTAAATGTTTTTGATTATTTTGTTCAAAGTCTCATTCTTATGGATTGCAATCTAAATAAAGTTGGGTTAAAAAAAGTTAATTTAAGGACAATGTTGAAATTTTAAAAATATATAATTTTGGATTGTTTAGTAGAAGAGTGTAAATATCATCATTCTACCATTTAATATCGTCAAATCCTGCGAGACCTCTGACCTAGTTCTATGTCAAAAAATACGACAAAAACTTGTCACTTTTTCGATGACATTATTTTAACTCTTCCCTTCTCAGCTTTGGGGAGGCCTGAGCTTGGGCTAGAAGACAATTTTCATTAGATGGGGACCACTTTTTATTGGGCCGGCCCATATCAGGAGGAGGTTCATTGGAAGTTTCAGACCTTTTCTTGTTATAAAATACCAGAGATTGAGGATTGGCTAATAAAGAATAATTGAGAGGAGACAGTGAAGTAGAATTTTTTATTTTTTTATTATTATTTAAAAAAACAAAAAAAACAAAAAAACAAAAAAGGACATGAAAAAGTCCACATCAAATATACCCAATTATGGGAAAATGACTTCAACAATGCTTAATGAAAGAAAAGAAACTATTATTTTTTACATGAACAAGCAGCAGGCCCCATCATTTACCTTGCTTATATCTATTTTGATTTATTTTCATAGGTTTACACAAACTTTAGTATTTTATCCTTTGGATCCTTTTGATTATGTTGAATTACATCAATTAATTCCTTTAATGATAGATAGAGAATATGAGACGGATTATAAACTTTAATGATTCGTAGTCGGCTTCTAGAGAAAACCAAAATTTTCAATGTTTAATTAATAAAGTATATTCGATGGTAATTATATATAGTCAACCGACTTTTTTCTAATTCTATTAGAGATAATATATATATATATATATATATACGGTTTTTAGTTCTGTAAAATATCATATATCTGCCCTTGATACATGTAATCTTTACCATTGTAAAGTTTGTGGAGTTTTAACATAAGTTCTCTCACCTATGAAGTTACGTATGCTTATGTTAATTAAGATAAATGCTAATTATATCATCTTTTAAATGAATCGAAATTTCTAAATAGTTTAATACGAGTTTTGTGAATCGGAAAATTGATAACTTCAAAGGGTAATTTATAAAAATAGTCTATTCAAAGTGGCTAATATATATATTCGTTGGTATCAAAACTATCAGCCTGCATGGAATTAAGAAAATTATATGGGCATATAGTGAGAAAAAACAACAAGAATAATAATATATAATTAAGGAGTAAATAGGAAAAGGAAGGTGGTCAGAAGGATAATGAAGAAAAGAAGACAAAAAAGGAGACATAGGCAAAATCGTCGGATTTTCCGTCGTTGGCGCCGCCGCCTACTCCTTGGATTTGCCGAAGGAATGAAGCGCTTGTCTCCAACCATTTTCTCTTCTTAGGCGGCATCTCTCTCTCCTCCGATCATTCTCTCATATATTAATATAATTAATTAACAACTCTTGCTCTTGCATGTCATTTTTACATTCCCAGTTGTCAACTCTTGTCTATGACCTGCAAACATATACCACTACACCAAAAATGAAATCAAACTACGGCAATATTATGTGTATAGGACAGTGTTAACCTGTGTCTCTATAAAATAACATAAATAGAAAGATTAACACTGTATTTATTGTCCTTAGGACAATAAATACATAAACAAGACAATAAATGCATTCTGACTTTCCTTTTATAATGTTTTATCATGTGCCCTAAGGGCATATGTTAACACTATCCTTATATATATTATATACTTCAATATTTACATGCATGCATGCATCCACTCACTATCATAAAAAAATTTCTTCTCTTCTTCTGTTTGTCTCTTTGCCATTGTATTAATTAACTTGTTTCCAAAATCCATTATATATACCACTATCTATATACATACGTGTATTTGTATACTCCTTTAAAGTTCAAATAATCATATGTAACACTGTACGATTTTTCTTTTATGATTGTAGGTATATATAATTAATACTTGTCAATTTATAAGTCTGATATTATCAAAGATTTCGTAGGCCATCTATAATTTTGTTTTCTTTACTAATTATATAGATTTAACGATACACACTATCAAGTTTACATGCATCGTATGATTTTACTTTGTTGGGGTCGTACCGTCGTACGTGGGCGTACTTCTCAAGATTTTACAATGTTAATTATTGATATAATTATTGTCTTTGAAGGTAATCCGATAAACCTCAAAAGCAGTTTATGTTATATATGTTGAATTATATTAATTACTTACATGAAATCTAATTAAAAATGAAGATCAGAAAGCACAAGATTAAACATTCATTTTGTTCAAGACCAAGTCTTAATCAGGCAACTAAGAAAACGATTCAACAATCAAGAAATTAAATCAACTTGTTGTGGTTAATTAAATTTTGTTAATTAGTTGAAGAAATCTTACATGAACGACACCATAAACGATTAAACTTGTTTGATAGCTTGTTTCGACCCTGTTATAAAAATAAGGGCCACCAAGCAACAGTTACAGCAAATATGTCCTTCATGCAAGGTTGTGATTTCTTTGGATTATTTGTAGCCGAAATTGTAGCTAGCCTGGTCAAAGCCATGTGTTGACTAAGTTTTGAATATCTTTGACCAAATTCCAAAAAAAGTGAAGGAGAAGAAAGTTTTACAAGTCCTGACAGTCTGTTTTTGTTCATGATTATGAAGATCAAGACTACATATCTTTATTTTCCAACTTACTGGCTAGTCTTTAGTGGCTTGAGCCAATGGTTTAACAGTTCAATGATGTTATATATAATAACTTTCCTATTTTTTATATTTTGGCTGAAAAAAAACAAACCCCGATAAATATAAACATACATTTATTTATTCTATCTGCAGTTTTGAATCTCTTTCTCTCGTGCATTTGGCAACTACCAAGTGTAGTGTTCAAGCAGTTTGAGATTATTATTATGACTACAATAAGACATTTGCATGACTTCATCAAATGATAAACTGGTTACTAATTATCATTCTTTTGTTTTTATTATTTTTATATAAGTTTAATTTATTGGTAATTTGGATGGCATTCCCAAGTGATCCAAACGGAATGCGATCTAAATGGAATCCGATTGATGCAAATGAACTGTCATTTGAAAAAAGAGATCAAGAGGAAGACAACGAAGAAAACGGCATTGACAACTGAGGTTGGATCCATCATGCGTGGTTAGAATACAACCGGTCGATCAGTTGGTGTGGGGGGGTGGCGGGGCGTAAGTAAAGAGTTAATGGATTCACATGATAAAGAGTTAACAGATATGTTCATGGGGAAATGGGGGTCCACACCCCATCCCTACCCCCAAACCCCATTTGGGGGAAATAGGGTGGGGGTGTTTGGAGGGAAGTATATATCCCCACCCCACCCATTCCCCCAAATTCCCCATTTGACCCTATTTCCCTCAATACCCTGTTTGACCCCATTTCCCTATTGTTTCTGTTTAACCCCATTTGACTTAAAATTGAAAATAATTATAAAAATACAATTAAATATTAATCCAAAATAAATAATTAAATTATAAAACCATTAAAATTAAGTTAAATAATTAAATTATATAATCATTAAAGTTAATTTAAAATTATTAAAATTATAAATTAATTAAACATAATTTAATTATAGAACATTTTTAAATAATAATAAAAAAAGTACGGGGAAATGGGGATGTGAGAATCCCCATTTAGATTTGTGGGTGAAATTCACCCCGCCCATCCCCCATTTGGGAGTGAAATTTACCCGGCTTCAATATCTTTAATAATTGTTTCACGCCAAAAATATCTTTTTTGTTTCCTCTACCGATCGATTTATCTTCTGTTTCCTTTTCACACTTCAAATCGCTTCAATCACTTACAAGAGAGATAAAATCACGATTCCTTTTCATTTAGAAAAAGAGAAATGAAGTCAAGGGCATTTTTTTCAATCACTTTACTTTGGTGCTATTAAAACTCAAATTATTAATTTAGTGATAACCCCACAAAATTAGCTAAAAAAATATATTAGTATATTCAAATATTTTCAGAAGAAAAAGAAGAATAATAACTGATTTAACAAGCGAGATCTTTTGTCAACAAAAAAAGAAGCGAAATCTTAATCGAATAATGATTAAACTATAAGAGGCCCATTGTTGATGTGCTGCTTATAGGACCTTGGCTGGGTTGAGTCAGATGTTCACAAATGTCTAACAGGCCTTTGAGCCCAAGCCTAAATTAATTAATTTCAAGTTTGTTGCTCCTTCTGTGTTAATTACACAAAAGGGTTTAACTACAATACTGTTATAATATATGTGGATTTACCACATGTGTTATACACAAAATATCACACAAATATCACAAACAAATATCCCACTAATATCTCCCCTTAATATCTACTCATAATGTCTCACAAATATCTCCCCATAATATCTCACAAATATCTTTCCCACTCACTTGCCCACTTGATCTCACCGCCTCTCCCACTCACCTGATATCACCCGCTTGCCCTCTCTCTTTTGTTTGCAATACTATTACAAGTAATGCACTACTCTCTTTGTCTCGCCTCTCTTTGTTTTAATTCTTCTCTCATCTATCTCTCAATTATATATTAATTATTTATCTATTGTTCTTCATATATTTTACTTTTTCTTTCTATTTTATAACACGTTATCAGCACGATCGTATGTAAGTAAAAATGATCCCTGATGGGTGATTAGATTACATCTCAATATTCTAAATCTGTATATATTCCGTATAAACTGGCTTTTGCCGACAACGGAACATATATATATAGTTCTGAATTTATTCTCTCTAAAATCTCAATATTCTGAATCTATATATATTCCGTATAAACTGGCTTATGTCGACAATGGATTATCTATTTATTTACGGAACATAACAGGTGAGCTCAGCCTCCTGGAATTGTTTATTTTTATGCACATAAATAGGTAGGTTGAGCCTCCTTGAATTGTTTTTTACAGAACATATATACCATTCTGGAACTGTTTATTTACGGAATATAACAAGTGAGCTCAGCCTCTTGGAATTGTTTATTTACAAAACATATATACCATTCTGGAACTGTTTATTTACTAAACATATGAGATTGGCTAGACCGACGAACCAGAACTTAAAGTTTCTGGAATTATGATATTTAAGTCGGCACGGTTTTGTAAACCGATGAAAACCTGGAGTTCTGGATCCAGTGTTATATTCATGAATGTCATACGGCACGGTATTGAAAACCGATGAGAACCTAGAGTTTTGGATCCAGTGTTATATTCATGAATGCCATACTTCATTATTTGGAACCTGGGGTTTCAAATCCACTCATAATCTAAAGTTTTCTAGATTATAATTATATATGAACTTACAGTTCATGGTCGAACCGGAAGTTCGAAAAATCATTATGATCCATGATTTTATTTTGATCCATGATTTTATTTTATCTCATATATATAAAGTGATATGTTTACATATCATTCATTTGAGAAAAAGGATTTACACATCCAACAGGATGTTGTGAGTATTATAAAAATGATTTAAGATCCTAAAGTTTAATGAAATTGGAAATAGTATTTTATCCATTTCATACATGCTTGATACTCATAAAGAGCAGTATTCAGAGAAAGATTTACACATCCAACAGGATAGTATGAGTATCATAAAAGAGATTTAAGATCTCAATGTATAATGAAATTGAAAATAATATTTTATTCATTTCATACACATCCAACAGGATGATGTGAGTATCACATACAGAATTTAAGATCCTAACGTATAATGAAACTGGATGTAATAATTTATCCATTTCATTCGTGTTTGATACTCCTGGAGAGCAAAATCTAGAGTTGCTGAAAAAGGGAATTATGAGAGCAATAGTCTACTTGACAGTAGATGAACTTGATGAACATGTGAATGTAATGGGTGTTGGATCATCAGATCATCTGTTTTGGTATCACCAAACCCCGATCTGGGTTTGCTTCTGGGTTGGTGGGTTTCAACCCAAACCCATCGCCTCCTCAGGTCAACGCCACCTCGTCGGTGGGCTTCGTTGGTTTTCGCATCAGCCCAATACGTTTTACGACGACGATCAGAGATCGTCGGTCATGACCCATGATCTGGTCCAGATCGATCACAGCTCATTTTTGCTCTAGGCCATTTTTGGAGAATTCAATATTCTTCATGGACTGTTTTGCAATTATTTTGGGTCATTTTGTAATTTTGACAAAATTTTGGATAAATTTATAATTACCAAAACTTATTGGTATAATTTGCAATTTTCAAAGAGTTTTGGGGTTGATTTATAATTAATAAAATTTTTGAGGACCTTTCTGTGATTTTACAAAATCAAGGGCAGTTTTGTAATTTCTCTAAAAATGAAGGGGGAATTATTATCATTGCAGGTGAGATATAAAATGGCATTACACATAATGTCCATAAAATTCCTATAAGGAAAAATATATGTCTTGCTGAGAGTGTAACGACTCATATAATTCTGCAGAGTCAGAAAATATTTTATGAATTCGACTTTGCTGAGAGCAAATGTTATTGATGTATTAGGTCCAACAGATCTGATAGAAAACTCTGGAAGAGCCATGATATTGTTATCAAACAATACTAAATTATGTATCAGGTCCAACGGATCTGATAGAAAGCTCTGGAAGAGCCACGATATTATTATTAAACAATACTCAATTATGTATCAATGATACTTGATATTATTTAAAGAACAACATAAAGAAATATGTTTAGTTCAAAAGCATATAAAGTTAATACCATATCAGATTCAGCAGATCTGATTAAATGCTCTAGAAGAGCCACAATCTTATTACTAGACAGTATTAAATTGTGTATCAATGATACTTTACATCATTCAATTAGAATATAAAGAAATCTGTTTAGATCAAAGACATATAACTTTATTAATGTCATATTAAAACTATGAATAAAAAAGAGTGTTGAATATCTGTGCATGATTCAGGCCAGAAACTCATTATAGAAAAGTTGTGTGATTTATCATCTGGATTATATCGCTGATCAGAAAAGGGGATATATGTGGATATATTTATCCACCAAATAAACCATCTCATTCTAAAGTTGGTTTTGAATCCCTATCATTCAAGGGGATATATGTGGACATATTCATCCACCAAAAGAACCCTTTCATTATTTTATGGTTCTAGTTGATGCATCTACGAGATGATCACATGTTTATGTATTATCAAACGTCTCCAGTTGAGATCGATGTTCAACATCCATTTTTCGTATATACATATAATCAGAATGGGTGAGTATAATCACTTATCAAATGTTTCCAGGTAATTACGAGAACTTTATTATTTCAATACAGTTACCAATTTCTATATGGGACATTCTATATTACATGTTGATGCATTCATCTATGACTCACTACCTATCATTGGTATTTACCATTACAACTTGTAATTGGTCATTGAATTGCTCACATTTTTAAGATATTTGATTGTGTAATATATCTCCTTATTTCATCTCTGGCATGATCTAAGATAAGAATTATATATCATTAGGAGATTAATTTTGATTTTGATTAATCTCTATTAGATCATTTAAACTTCTGAGAGTTTATATTTTTACACACAGTCTATATATCATTATATTGATCAATTTCCAGATGAAAAGTTTCTCTAGAAAGAGTAAATGGAAAGTTACTCTTATATAAAATAGAGATACCAGTTCGGTTCTCTATATATAAATGTGTCTCATTTCAATCTTTTTATCACTTAAATACGAAAGATAATTAATCATCAGATAATTATTAATCTGTTACTTGATATATTAAAGGTAACAAGATTTTATAAGTTGTCATCTCATAAACCCCGGCTGGGTGATTGTTCTTAAAGAATAATCAGAGTAAATGACAATAAATAAATCATCTGATGCATATCATAAGCTTATGAACCTTTTGAAAGGTATTGTTATCAGGATCCTAATGTAAACAAAACTCGAGTTATAAATAAATCAACTTTCTCTAAATCAACTCTGAAAGAGTCTGATATATCTAATGAGATACAAGTCTATAAAATGACTAAATCCATTGAAAATGGAAGAAATCTCAACAAAGATACAAGTATATTGAAATTGAGAAAATTTCTATACTAGTCTATGAAATGACTAAATCCATTGTAATAGAAGAAATCTCAACAGAGATTCAAGTATATTGAAATTAAGAAAATTTCTATAAATCATTTGAGAGAAATGTGGAATCATAAAGAAACAATCATTGATGATATATTTTTATACACAGTAGCACTACTGAAATTATAAATGATAATTATGATATTCATAATATCAACGATTGTATACAAAAGGCATGATTGGCCTAAGTGAAAATAAGCAATTCAAGAAGAATTGACTTCATATGCTAAACATAAAGTATTTAGACCAATAGTACTCCAGACACCTAGAGATGTCAAATTAGTTGGATACTAATGGGTCTTTACACGGAAATGTAATGAGAAAAACGAGATCATGAGATATGGGGCACGACTCGTAATACAAGGTTTCTTACAGAAACTTGATATTCATTATTGATGAATACGATTACGTTCCGAATTTTTGATAAAATTGGCTGCCTTTGAAAGGCTTGAAATGCGTCTTCAGACGTAATAATAATTTATCTATATGATTCACTCAATGCAGATATTTATAATCCTGGAAGGATTTAAAATGCTAGAAGCATGTAAATCGAGATCTCGTAATCTGTATTTGATGAACATACAAAAATCCTTATATGGATTAAAAAACAATCTAGACGGATGTGGTATAACCGTCTCAATGAATATCTGATAAAATAAGGATATAATAATTATATTATATACCTAAGTGTCTTCGCAAAGAATCAGAATTCGAATTTACTATATTCACAACATATATTGATGATATGAATTTAATTGGAGCTCATAGAGAGCCCTTGAAAACTCTTGAATTTTTGATAAATGAGTTTAAAAATAAAAGACATGGGAAAGGAAATATGGTCTCGACTTGAAGGTCGAGCATATATCAAATGGAATGTTTGTCCATCAATCAGAATATGTTGAAAAGATTCTGAAAAAGATTCCGTATGAATATTACTCCATAAAGCAAGTCTTTGTTTATACTCCCTTAAATCATTTATGATATTATTTCATTTCATGAAATAAACATCTGTATACCCCACTTTAGCAATCTAGAAGATTGTTTTAAAATGAACTTTTATCAGGGGGAGCGTCCCATCAGTGGGGAGCATATCAAATGAAGTATATTAATTATATTGGGGCATATGTGCATTGTACTCTTTTTCCTTCCAAATCAGGTTTTTGTCCCATTGGGTTTTCCTGATAAGGTTTTAATGAGACAATTCTCCAAGCACACCCAAAAATTATTTGATCTACAAAATCATCATAAATATTACATTGATTCAATATATCATCGTATATATGTTATTTTGATCAAAAATATCAATGTAAATATTATTTTGATCTTGCTAATCATCGTATATATATTACATTGATCCAAAAGATCATCATAAATATTACTTTGATCTGACAGATCAATGAATATCTTTGCTCAGGTTTTTATCCCACTGGGTTTTTCCTAACAAAGTATAAATGTAAGAAATGTTTTGAAGAAAACATTAACTATTGTTATATTTGCATTGTACTCTTTTTCCCTTTGATCAGGTTTTGTCCCACTGGGTTTTCTTGACAAGGTTTTTAACGAGACAATCAGGGGGAGCAAAGTTCAGAATGGACATATGTACACTATACTCTTTTTCCCTTCGATCAGGTTTTGTCCCACTGGGTTTTCCTGACAAGGTTTTTAACGAGATAGTTTTGAGAACGTCCAACATCACAAGATCCAGGAAATCACTGTATATATTTTACTTAGGTTTTATACCATTGGGTTTTTCCCTAGAAAATTAATACATGTGGTATAAATCCAAGGGGGAGTGTTATAATATATGTAGATTTACCACATGTGTTATACACAAAATATCACACAAATATCACAAACAAATAAAAATGTGAAAATTGCTAAAAATAACCACTATAAACATGGGAAATTCGTTTTTAACCACATACAAAACCTTAATTGTTAATAACCATGTTTTGAAAAAAAATTCAGTGGGTGTCCATAAATTACCAAGATGCCCCCAAATTAATATTTCTATTTTCTTTTGTTTATTATTCTTCTCACTATCTTCTTCTTGCTTCTCTGTTCTTCATCACTGTATTTGTTCTTCATCACCTTCTTGCAAATCGAACGCCAATGGCTGCACCATTGTTGAAGATTTCATTCTTCTTTGTTCTTCATCATCGTTCTTTTCTGTTCTTCATAATCTTGTTGTAGATTTCACGAAGTGAATGAGAAAAACTTTTCCGATTTGCTCTAAATCGATAAATATTATTCATTTGTTCATTAATTGAGTTGCAAACAGTTACTTTAATATGGTTTTAGCTTTAATGCATCAATTATGTGTGTTTATGTGAAGAATCGTTTTCAAAAAAGTTTGTAGATTTTTCCAGAAGATTT
The DNA here is from genome assembly GCA_030490815.1 of Acer saccharum. Classification (NCBI taxonomy): domain Eukaryota; kingdom Viridiplantae; phylum Streptophyta; class Magnoliopsida; order Sapindales; family Sapindaceae; genus Acer; species Acer saccharum. The sequence continues at coordinate 32,764,340 of CM059874.1, read as the reverse complement.
CAAGTTTCAAGGGTTCGAAAACTTGAAATCTTCTGTTAAAACTTGTTGACAAAACTTGAAATCTTCTATAAAAACTTGAAATATTGAAACTCTCCTGGTTCGTGATTGACATTTCAAGTTTTTCGTCAAGATTTCAAGTTTTGTTAACAATTTTTAACAGAAGATTTCAAGTTTTCGAATCCGTGAAACTTGAAATCTTCTGGAAAAATCTGTAAACTTTTTTGAAATTGATTCTTCACAAAAACACACAAAAGTGATCCAATAACGCTAAAACCATGTTACAGTAACTGTTTGTAACTCAATTGATGAACAAATGAATGATATTTACACAACTTAAACCGATTTAGAGCAAATCGGAACAACAATTGGAATTCGATCATGAAGAACGAACAGAGAAGCAAGAGGAAGAATGAACAGAGAAGCAAGAAGAACCATCAAAATTCGATCATTGGTGTTCGATTTGCAGGAACAATGATCAGAATTCAATCATGAACCAGGTGAAGATTTTGATGTTATAGAAAGGAGAAGAGAGAGAGAGAGAGAGGAGAGGGGAGGGGAGAGAGAAAGAGAGAGAGTGTGTGTGTTTTGGGATGATTTTTATATGAGGGCATTCAAGTAATTTCTCAAAAATGTGGTTATTAACAATTAAAATTTCATATGTGGTTAGAAATGAAATTCTAATATTTTTGATGGCTAATTTTGGTTTTCTCTCCAAACAAATATCCCACTAATATCTCCCCTTAATATCTCCTCATAATGTCTCACAAATATCTCCCCATAATATCTCACAAATATCTTTCCCACTCACTTGCCCACTTGATCTCACCGCCTCTCCCACTCACCTGATATCACCCGCTTGCCCTCTCTCTTTTGTTTGCCTATTTATAAGTTTGTCTCTCTTGTAAATGGTTGGTTAGAAAAATTATCAAAGATCAATACTATTACAAGTAATGCACTACTCTCTTTATCTCGCCTCTCTTTGTTTTAATTCTTCTCTCTCATCTATCTCTCAATTATATATTAATTATTTATCTACTGTTCTTCATCTATTTTACTTTTTCTTTCTATTTTATAACAAATACAATAATTGTTTCGATAAATGGGTAATTTTTAGAAGGAAATATTGTTAAACCTTTGAATTTTTTGGACCGTTAGATTAAAATCCAATGCCTAATCAATTTCATGTTGTCTAATTAGCCAAAAAAGAAGACCTCTTTTTTACTTGGGATTTCACTGGCCATTTACAAAATCACATCCACAGGACCACAACCACAAATATGCTACTACTCAAAACAAAAATTTTGTGAGAAAATTAAGTTAAATATGTTACAGAAATCCACTAAATTATAATTTTCATCACTACTGATTCTATTTCGGCTGATCTGCTCTGCTTTCATCATTGAATTATGAATAAAATTTGCTAATATGGAGTCATTTTCCCTCATTTGGCAACGATAAATGAGACAACCAGTGCCATGTGACTCCAGTAGTCCAGTCCCTTATCTACTGCTCATCTATAAATATAACTAATTGCTGCTTCTCATTTACTTGCTTCACGGGTACTAACTGCTACATTCCCTCATGTCTTTATGATAGAACTCAAATCAGCTGTTCAAAAATGACATGTTAATTTGTGTTTAACCAACCAAATTGGGATATGTTTCTACATTTATAGAAGAAGTCACATGTCCCAATTTAATTGGTTAGACATAAATTAAAACACTATCTTTGGATATCTGATTTGAGTCATTGAGTAATCAGCTCCTCCTAAAAATAGAGAAACTCACCCTAAACTAAGTAAAAGAGTGAAATTGTAATAACTTACCCCCATTTCCATACCATTAGAGCATTGATGAAGAGCTTCTTCTTGTGAAAAGCCTATCTTCGTGTGAAAAGCTTCTTCTTCTTCTTCTTCTTCAATGCCTCATCAATCTGTGCAACCAACAAACAGCAGTTCACAGACTGCATGAAGCAATAAATTCTCTGAATGAATGAGGCTTGGCTCTGGCTCTGGCTCAGACTGGCTTGGTTAACAACAATGTCTTAGTGCATGGGCCATGGAGAAACAGTTTGAACCTCTCCTTTTTAATCTATTTCTGGAGCTCAAGAGAGAGTCTAAGACCCGATCACCTTCAAAATAAAATAAAAAAAGCCCCACAACGAAATCCCTGACAAAAACAAATGCGATTCATGACCACCTCATCCCTCATAAAGAAGCCTCTCTCTCCCCCTCTCTCTCTACTCTCTAGCCTCTAGGCATGCATAGCATGAATTCCATATCTGCCAAGGGACATTCACATGTCTTTGTTTTCTTGTGAAAAGGATAAATCTCCTGTCAACTTGTAATTGCTTACAGTTGGATATCTCACACACCAAATTCTTGCACACTCTTTATCCACACAATAAAAACTCATCATCATCATCATCATCATCTTCAACTACTAGTATATGATAACGCTTTTGTAAGCTACTACTACTGCTGCTGCTGCTGCTGTCTGAAAGCTAACCTGTTATGTCTATGTGGAACTCCCTCTCTCCTTGTCTCCCCAAATCTGGTACCATGATTCCTATTCTTTTGTTTCTTTTCTCATCCAATCTGTTTATCAAAACACTATCTTTGCAAGTTCATGAGCCTGCAAATACCAATGCTCGAATCACTGTCATGGGTTTTGTTTATTGTGATATCTGCTCCAATAACAGCTTCTCCAGACACAGCTACTTCATACCAGGTAAATACAGTGAACTTATAACAAAATTCCCATCAACAAAATTCCAACTTTCCTTTTTTTTTATATCTGTTGTGTACTCTCTCTAATAAACAGGTGCAGAGGTCAAAATTGATTGCAAAATCAAAGCAATTTCAGCAAGAACAAGAGAGCAAATACAGTTCACAGTGAATAGAACTACAAACAGATATGGAGTGTACAAGCTTGAAATTCCATCTGTAGATGGAGTTGCATGCACAGAAGCAACCTTTGCATCTTCCTGCCAGGCAAGTCTAATGTGGAGCTCATCTACTTCATGTAATGTTCCTGGTTACAGAACCACTACAGACCAGATAGCAGTCAAGTCCAAGCAAGCCAATCTATGCATCTACAGCTTAAATGCACTCAATTTCAAACCATCAAAGAGAGACATCACCCTTTGTGGCAAGTAGAGACTTGTGATAATATGCTTTCTTCTATTTCTCAGCATCTCCCACTTCAAATTCAAAACTACATGTAATCTGATCTCCATCACCAGTCACCACCACCCCACCACATCATCATCATGTCTGCACATAATACGATAAATTGCTGTATCCTTTTGTTTCATTCCCTGCCTTGCAAACAAAAATGCATTATTTATTTATACTACTAGCTGTTTAAACTTATGCGGGGTTCAGTTGGGGCACCCAAACTTGGTTTTTATTTTTATTTTAGACTAGATTTGTGTTGCTTATGTGGAATTTATGTAGTATCTGAAGACATTATCAAAAAATATTCAACCCTTTTTTAGATGAATTCTTGATAAATTGCATGAAGGGTATTTAATTAGATGAATTCTTGTCACAACAAATAGACAATTTGAGATTATGAGAAAAAATGGACTCTCATGGAGTCATGGTAGAATTGTTCTGTAGAAGTTTGTATCTGCTTTTGTGTCACACTATTGAAGTTTAATGCAAAACAAATAAATCATAAATCATTATTCATCCAAAGCATACAAAATTAATGAATAAAAAAAACATATCTTAAATCACATAAAAGACACACAAATTATCTGTCAATACAGATTTCATGTAGACCCCCCCACCCTGAATTTGCTGCAGTTTTGATCTAATTCAAAACAAAGCAATGAAATTCACCTTCAATTCTTATTGTAGGCCTTTTCTGGAAGTTTGTTCCTTCTAGGCTTCTACCAATTTTACTTCCTGAGATGGTGCTTGGCCATGCATGACTTTGATTGATTCCCATATCACATAAACATAAACAGTGTACACCAGATACAATATTGAACCCACCACAATAAAACATTTACGTAAAAGAAATGAAAAACAGCAGAATGAAAACGATCTTCATATGCTCTAGATTTGCATAAGGTCTTGGAAGATCTTCATGGCGGAATCCGGCAAACCCAGAAGCACGTTTATGCTTCTCCTCTCTTTCCCATGAGACAGGAACAATATCACTTCCTTCTCAGGCAGTGCCACAGGCCCTGATAGAACAGGCTCTCCCCAACCGAAATCTGTAGTGTGGAAAGATAGCCTTGACCAAGTAGTAATCAAGAGTGTTGAAGCTAGAGAAGGCCTAACTCTTGTTAATTCGAAGTAATCAATGGCTGATCTCATGTAACCATCATCAACCATCTTGATTGCTTCCTGAACTTGCCCGACCGCGAATGATAGTGGTTTTTCCATTAGATCACCAGCTTGGCAGATGGAATTTGTCAACACAATTCCATTTCCAAAGTACCCTTTGGTAGTGGTGGGTTGAATTTAGACCTTCCATCAACAGCAAACAGAAGCTTTGTGGGTTGTTCAGGCAGGAGTTTGAGTGCCTTGGTTCTAGCACTCCACACAAATGCTGAAAGAGCTTCAAATGTAGTGCACTTGTCAAGACCTCCATCTTCCATTGCTTTCCTCTTGATTTTCTCAAGCTTTTCAGAGTCAAAACAGAAGGACCTGTAGAGCATTTCATCTTTGTAGAGGTCATTAATGCCAGATTTGTCTTCTATCTCAGCGAATTCTCGGTGCAGGTACTCTGCTTTTGGTGGGCTCCTAGCTTTGAGTATGCTTCGGTCCAGGAATGGTGGGACATTTAGAGGCACACCTCTAGCAGTTTCACCCCAAGAATTCACAAATTCCATAGCACCAATTCCATCAAACATACAATGGTTCATGCACACCCCAAGAACAAACCCTCCACAAGTGAACTTGGTCACCTGGAAATTAAATTGAAGACAAGTCTAATTAAACTTCAAACTTCATTGGAAAAAATTAAAAAAATCAACTTGAGGTTTGATTAAAAAACCTGAGCAACAAGAGGAGGCATCTCTAGTATGTTTTTTGCACCAGGAATGTCATAAACCAGCTTCCCAAGAGCCTCAGGATCTGGTTTTGTGATGTCTCCAATCTCTTCTAATGAACAGTTTGCTTCAGCTTCAACAAAAACAGCACCTTCCCCATTACAATTTATGATAAGCTTCCCTTCTGAGCTTATAGTCAGCCGCCCGGCAAGCGGGTAATAATGAACAAGAACCTTTTTCAAGGCCTCCTTGATCACTTCTCCAGCCTTTTCATTTCCCTTGTCTTCTGACTTGAAGCAATAGATTGTCCGGACGATCACCGCAATGTTTTGATCAAGGTTTGAAAGGAAGTACAGACCCTTCTCTGTCTCCTCTGCAGGAGTGACTAGAGTTGGCTCACCTAGTTGTTTCACACTAAGTTGAAACACATTTCCATTGGAGTTCTTCATTGTGACCGAGTCTTCAAACTCCAAAACCTGAAGAAGAAGAAGAAGAAGATGAAAATCAAGAAAACAAGATGATATACATGTCAAGAATGTTCTTTTAAAAAATAAAGTAAAGAAGAAGAAGAATTTGAAAGTGGGGTTGTTTTTGTGTCTAGTAAATAAAACCAACCATGTTAACAAGTTGAAGGATATGCAGGAATTAAAGTTGTTCAAAGAAACAGAACAGAATGCTCAGAACACAGTGTCACAGGTTTCCTCTTGCTACCCAAAATTGATAAACACAGAACTTGCAGTGAACCGATGAGTAGGCAATGAGGGACAAGATATATATATATATATGGAAAGTGAGCGGCCCCAAAATCCAAAATTGTATTGCTTGTTCAAGAGAAATGAAATTGGTGTGAAAAGGGACAAGTGTTTGAGTCTGATTGGAGTGGAGAATGAGTTTGTTTGAAAAATGTGTGAATTGGACATTGTCTTGAAGATAGTTTTATAGTTTTGGTCATATGATATGGGTGGGTTAGGCCACTAATAATGGGACCCTGGTTTGGTGGGGTTGGCATCCCAATTACATACCAGATTGCTGCTTCATATTTTTTTATCCAACTTCTAGAAATTAAAATAAAACTTGGGCGGCTGCCTGGGCCATTGGGAGACCATATTTAATGTTCTTGCCAACGGGGACTTTGAAAAGAGATTTTACCGGCTAAACTAGTATGGGCCATTTTGGTATTGCTTTTAAAAAGTTAAAATCAAATTATTTTATAATTTTGATATAAAATAATATTTGGTAAAACTTCCAAAAGTGATTAATTGATCATCTGACAAATTTTGACAATGATTTTGAGAAGTAGGTGGGGGTTACTTTTTAAAAGTGATTATGGAATAATTTATTTTCGCATTTAATGCATATTTTAAAATATCATTATTATCCTTATGAAATCAAATTAAAATCATTTATATATCTTATTTCATTCTCAAAATTAAATATTCTATTTAAATATTGATTTGATTTATAAAATCTTTTAATTGTTCTTATGGAGTTTTTTTTTTTTTTTTTTTCCCAATTTAAATATTCTACTTAAATATTGGTTTATATATATAATTAATGAAAAAAAAAATTGAAATAGAGTCCTAAACTCATGTATATTTTAGTAATTGTAACTAATATCAACAATTTTACAGTAAAATTACCAAGCATATGTATACTGCTTTTGAGCTATACAGTAGTTTTAAAAATACAAATAACCAAACATTAACTTCACATATGATTATTCATTCAGTACAGCTGATAATGATTATTATAAAAGTTACAACAATACCAAACTGGCCCTTAGTACCCACGAGATTAGATTCATCTTTGGTTTGCATGTTCAAGAATTCGAACATTTGTTGAGGTGATGATGACCTTCTTAAGTGCAGAATGGTTTAACAAAAATTATCAAACAGGTATTGGTTTTAGAAAATGGCTTCATCAATATCAAGAGATCACATGATAATATTTAATCCAACGAGTCTCCGGTTCATATTCACTTGACTATTCTTTTTTTCTTTTTTTACCAACGGTCCAACACCGTCAGGAAATCAACAACGGAAGTATTACATTTTAGTATTTTACATCGTAGTAAGTCAAATCCAACTACAGAAAGGAACGTCAGCTAAACAAGTTTAGTATTTCTTGTTGATCTAACCGTATGATTTATTCATGATTAACATAGGTAATTAATTGTGTCCAGCTCCTAATTGCAACATCTCAACGGATTCGGTGGCACACGAAAACAACTCCCTAAAACAAACTCTTAAAAAAATTGGAGTTTGCTTTTCTTTTGATTTTTGTTTTATATTTTTTTTGGCAGGTAAAGTTGACTCAATTGATACAAGAAATCTGAATACAAGCAATAATAATTAATCCCATATGAGAAAACTAGAAAAGTGTACTGCTAAATGAACCCCAATTGTTTTCACAGTACATACTGCGAAAACAGAAAACTATACTTCAAAGAAACAAATCGCCATTGAGTGGAATTTTTTTTTTTTTTTTTGGAAGTTCAAGATAAATGACATGCAATTTAACATCGCCTCCAGCTTGGGTGGAAAATACAACAAAATTCAAAATATATTGACAGCAAAAGGTTTATGAATATACAACAACATATCCGATTTTTATTTTTGAGTTTTCCAGCTGTAGGGATACAAATGGGATGCAGCCCTAAAGAAATTCGTACCAAGTAAAAACAACCCTATAATATCTGGAAACAGTCGAACGGGATAGTGGATGACTGGCTTAGAAACTCAAGCGTGACCACATTTGCTCAGACAAGCAAGTCCTTCTTCCAAATAATCTTCTCTGTTAATCCAAAACTCAGGTGCATCCTGCAAGAGTTTACTCACCATATTCATTTTTTTTTTTAATTTTTTTGGATGATTTAATGATTGGAAGAAAAAAATAATGGTTTCGAAACTTGTATTTTTCTTTTGTGTGTACAGTGGCGGCATTAGAGAGATGTACCTTCATAATCCCAGCGAGAACTGCTCCTCCAAGATACACCATATGCTTTCTTCTTGGTGGATCCTCAATTCGCAATCGCAATTTCTGCTCACAAGGTTTAGCATATAAGAAAATAGTTTAGAGACTGGGCTGTTACATGTATTGCAACTCCTGTTTACAACCGGATGTTGATAAAATGTAAAGAACTTCACTTTATTAATTTCCATATTCATTCTATTCTGTTAGGTGACTTAATAAGTATAAAAATGAATAACTCATTGGCATAATATAATACTCGTCCCTTTATAATACAAATAAATAATAATAACATGTAACACATAGAACTGAAATCTCACCTTCAATCCATCTTTATTTCCCTTTAGAACAACATCAAGATATCGATCTGAGATTTCTTTTTCCAGGCTGAAGCAAAAAAAAAAAAAAAAAAAAATGTCATTTTATCAAAGTCCAATATAGAATTAAACAACCATGCTAAAAGATGTGCCCTCAGTATCAAATGAGGCAGAAACTAAAAATATCCAAATCTCAACAAGTTCCATTATAAGTAATAATTCAACCAAAAAAACAAAAGGAAGTGGATTTATGTTTCACACAAGTTGAATCAAACAATATCTTACAGCAATCATCCCATGTCTAATTGCTAACACAGAAAATCCCTATTGCTCATAGACCTATTAATATATGGGTAGTGACCGGGAAAAAAGGGAGTGATTTCTGATAAAATCATATGAATAAAATTATTATTGTTAAGTGTGTATGACAGAGAGACATGGAGCAATGATCCTCACAAATTCCAATTGCAAATGTGAAACGCAAGTTCACATTTTCAACAATTGCTCAAGCAGTCAAGCATAATAATGAAGGAAATGTATATAATTTCTAAGACAAGAATCCGCGAAGACAAACTTCATGCTAGGGAATCAAATATAATAGAATCTGATAGGCATATGTAAACTATAAATGAAGCAGACCAATCAAAGTACTTTATTATAAGTAGAAAGTATAGTCAAGAATACATGAAATGCAAAAAAGAGTTCCAATAGTACCGACTAGGTAGTCCAGGATACATGGTGCTCCCTCCACTTAAGACTATATGCTGGTATAACTGCAAAGATAAAATCAAATAAAATTTATAAATAACATAGCAGGAGGCACCTGCACACCAAACTAAACAGAAAATATTTAGGCATGGACCCCAAAATTAGGGTGTCCCACAAAGCTGCAAGTGTTTATTTATCAAATAGAACAGGCAATTTACAATTTTACCATCATACGGTTGTCTATATCCATTTCCTGAATGCAGCGAAAAACCATGTCAGCCATCCCATCTCCTTCAACGTCTATAAGTTCCTGCAAGTAGAAAGCATTACATAAGTTTCACATTCTTCAAGCCATCAATATATAGTAATTGTTGCATGGCCTCATAGTTCTCTCAAAAAAAATATATAGGTTCCAGTATTACCATGACAAGATGATTAACTGCTCTTCTAGAAACTTTTAATAGCCAGATATATTATATCAGGTTCTTCATTTACTATGTAAACAACCTGTGCAATCATTTTGCATCAATTTGAAATCCCAAAATGAAGTGATAATAAATAGATTACAAAATTGGTTTTATCCTTCCACAAACAAAATGAAAACGTCATGAAATGAGCCAACTAGCAAGGCATTCAATTAAACTGACGAACTCTAACATGCTAATAGCAAATTCAGCTGACCACAGGCAATAGATAGCACAAAAAGGATTGAGCATATAGATCACGAAACTAAAGAAAATTACAGGCTTACTGGAGTGAAAAGAGCCTCGGGGGCCTGAAATCTTTCAGTTCCTACTTTAATGACCCTTCCATCCGGCAGCTGATTGAAAAATTATATTTACGTTAATACATTATGAAGAACAAAAATATTGAAGTTGCAATGTTTGAGAGAACACGGAAAATCAAGAAAGACAGACCAAACCCAGACCAATATAGACTTTTGTTTCCTTTTCCCCCATTTTTTTGGTTTGGATGAAGGTATATAAATGTAAATCTGCACACAGAAACTCAAGAAAGAAACACCACCCAGACCAATATAGATTTTGTTTTGTTTTTGTTTTTTGGATGAAGGTATATAAATGTAAAAACTGTCAGCATGATCACAGATTATTACTTAAGTGGGTAGCTGGTAGCTGTTACTGTTACTGTTATTATATAACAGGCAGGTAGATGATGAATATTGCTTATACACCATTAGCATTTAGACACACACACACCCACAAAAACATTTATAAGAATACCAAGAAAATCAACGTACAGTATAATTCTTAACAAGAATGGTGGTCTCAAGTCCCAATTGATATTCTCTTTTGTAATCATAACTGCAAGAACATATAAATTATATTACAATGTAATGCAAAAGTCCCCCACAGATCAACAAAATTACGCCACACTATGAAATTGTTTGCTCACCTTATATAGCATAGCTTCTCTTTGATTTCCCTAACAGTCTCAAAATCTGCATTCTTATTCATTGCATATCTGCAGGGCAAAAATTTTAATCATCAACAAACAAAAGTATCTGAAACCATATTGATATTACTAACTTATTTGACATAGAATTGATCCTCACCCTCTTCTTGAGAGTAAATCAACAAGATAAGATGTTATGTGCCGGCCAGCTACATTCATACGCTTAGTAAGATGAGGGAATGAGTAACCATCAACAACTGGAACCTGGGGAGAAATGCTGAAGTCATTATGGTTTAAAACAATCGGAATGATAGTTTTATGTCCAATATCAAAAAAATTGCATGAAATCTTAGGTAATATACCAGGCCACTCTATGGATGCATGATACTTTCCATAGTGTGGAACTAAAAATGTCATGCAATATTCACATATAAATTCTCAAATGGAAAAAAATATAAAATAAAGAAATAAATAAATAATTATAAAAAAAAAATGAAGAAAAATGCCCAGTATAACGGTTAAAGGTACTCATTTATTTCAAGAAAGCACTTGATGTAGCAAACTCAAAAACCATCATGTCTTGGACATCCCAAAGAGTGAAACATTCATTATGATTTCAAGATGGAGAATAAAAGGAAACAGTTTGTCATCTTGATAATCTTCACCAACAGTAAAAACGTAAAGCTATGATTTGTAATGAAATTTTAAAGGACAGAATGACTTCACTCCAAATGCCCACGATGCAATGGAACCATTCCAAGGAACATGCAGGAAATCACCAGCCGAAGCAATAAGTTGAAACAAATCCAAAAGTAAAGCAAGAATGGGTTCTGAGAATCTCTCGAAGGAAAAATGTAAAACCAGTTGTTAAGTAGTTTACCACATGTGTGACACCATCACCAGAGTCAATAACTAGACCTGTCAGCAAACCTGTAACAATTCAAAAATCAAAATAATGATAAAGCAAATGTGCAAGGAGGAGGAGGAACAAAGAAGACCAATGGCAACAATCATAAGTCCAAAAATTAAATAAAAAATAAAAATTCATCATTAAGTGGTTATGTGGTTTCCAAAATTTTCAACAGTACCAGTAAGCATTAACTTTAACTTCGATTAGTGGGGATCTATACAAGTGTGTCTGTTTGTAATCTGAATCAGAAACTGAAATTTAAACATTCAAACATCTTCATAAGCACCTTGAGCATACAAAGTTAAAACAGCTTGGATTTGGATGAAGACACCAGCAAAGTTGTATTTTTCAAACATGGTCTCAACCTGTAGCACCAAGTAAGGCCAAATCATAACATGTTAATTTTGATGCAAATACTAATTATCACATGATATATTAAGAAATGGGTCACAAACCATTTTTTCACGATTTTTGGAGGGGTTAAGAGGTGGGTCCGTGAGTAAGATCTTACATTCTGTTGGGTCGATCTGGTGATTGAGAATGTAATAGTTAGCTATGGTTACAGTAATATTATAGTAAAGGAAAAAAAAAAGATCTTAGCAGTCTATTATCACATCAAGCGGAAGATCCATAAAGCTTACTTTTAATTCACTGAAAAATGCATGGTCCCATACATGACCCATATCATCCCAGTTTTGCACTATACCATTATTAACGGGATAAGATATATCTAGTTGATGCCGCAACTCTGAACATGCTGCTCCAACAATAGTATCCTAAAAGCATTTGAGAAAACGGAGAAAATGTCTCTAAGAAGAAAGTTATAAGTTGCTACATGTTAAATAAATAAGAAATAACATGAGGCCTCCATGTCAGCAAATAAAATAGCAGTAATATATATAAACTTTTTACATTATTGATAACAATAACATGATACACACAAGTAATTTGAAACTGATATGGATTTCTGCATGTTTCCTCAAAATACAAGCACAATTTGCATAAGAAAAAAGGTTTAGTTTCACCTTGAGCTCTTGTTCCATGAGTGATTCTTCATACCGTAACATAGGCCTCCCCACCACACAAGGGAATACTGAGGTAGGAAAATTCTCTCCCGCAAATCCACACTTGACATACTGGATTAAGTAATTCAAATCTAGTTACATAAAGTGATGAAACAATAGAAAGGAAAACAGCAAGCAACATTGAGAATTTGACAAATAACTATGGGGAGCGCTTCTAAAATCCTGTGGAAATTAAAATGGCCTCTTTTCCAAAACTTTACACATTCTGAGGTAGGATTAAAGAAAAATGAAAAGAAAGGATGAGAAAGGAAGGGGAAAATAAAATAGAGAAACCATCAAATTGTTAATCTTAATTCTTAACATTATACCTTACATGTTTAAATTGTATGCGTTTATTTACATGTATAATTTATGGTAAAAAAAAGAGTATAGAGATAATAAAATACTGATCCTTATCACTCTTCGCCCTATTTGCAGAATGATCATATATTTTAGGTCTGGAGTGATACAACCTACCTCCTATTATTCTCATCATTTCTTTCCAAACATACAAGGTTAAGTGGCCTCCCCTTGTTTTTTCTTCTTTCATCTAATCAGACACAAGTGAACAAGTTCAATACAAGAATCAAGAGCACTTCAAGTTTAACAATCTCTTTTAACTTAGTCCAACAATGTTATTGACCAAAACTGACATTACATGCGAATTCATAATTAAACATAAAATAAAAAAAATAAAAAATAAATAAAATCTGATATTTGAGCAGATCTAAACAATAGAAACAAAAAAAATAAAATGAAAATCAGAGTATTCAGAGCATTTGCTGATATTTCGAAATTAACTTCATCTAAATGTTTAGATTATTAATTGAACTGTGATAATAAGCCTACGAGATGCGATGAAAGGAGAGGTGTACCCCAGTCCCATTGTCGCAGACGACGACGTTTCTGCTGTCCATATATGATGCCTGGAATTCTCCAGGTATCAAGTGCGTTTCCTGTATGAGTTTTGTAGATCTAGAACCAGAAAAAGGAGAGAGAAAAGAGAGAAATTGAGGTTCAAGGGAGAAAGAAAGATACAGGGAGAAATCGAAAATTGCGAATGAACTTCTGTAATTCCTTTCTTTGTAATCCAGTCCTTAATACAATCATTTTTCCTTAACAGAGGCCTCGTTGTAACAGCAGTTGGTTACACTAGGAGACAAAAACTGACTCACTAACGGAACCTGACATGAACAATAACAGAGGACTAACGGATCGTTAGTCAAGACTCAGACTCTTAATTCAAAACGGTGTCGCAGCACCAACTTACTTAAATGAAAGGCGTAATTTCACTAAAGTCCCTACTTTTTGACGAAATATCACCTATTAAATGTCTTTAACAAATTAGAAAATTTAGTCCCTTATTTTTCCAAATTACATCACTTTAGTCCTTTGACCCAAAAACTAACAGTCAACTTTGACTATATGTTAAAAAGTATGAATTTGCCCTTGTTAATATATAATACAAGCCTAAAATGTCAATTTTACCCTTGAAAGGTTTTGTTATTACACTTTTAATTTAAAAGAAAATCCGAAAAATTTCAAGATTTTAACATTAAAATGATTATTTCAAAAATAAATAATATTTATCTATCAAAAATAAATATATTTAAATGACTTATAAAATTAAATTAACACAATATATTTTTTTTGGATGAAGACACCAACAAAGTTGTATTTTTCAAACATGGTCTCAACCTGTAGGACCAAATAAGGCCAAAATCATAACATGTTAATTTTGATGCAAATACTAATTCTCACATGATATATTAAGAAATGGGTCACAAACCATTTTTTCACGATTTTTTGAGAGGTTAATAGGTGGGTTCGTGAGTAAAATCTTGCATTTTGTTGGGTCAATCTGTTGATTGAGAATGTATTACAGTTAGCTATAGTTACGGTAATATTATAGTAGAAAAAAAAAGATCTTAGTTGTCTATTATCACATCAAGCAAAAGCTCCATTAAGCTTACTTTTAATTCACTAAAAAATGCATGGTCCCATACATGGCCCATATCATCCCAGTTTTGCACTGTACCATTGTTAATAGGATAACATATATCTAATTGATGCCGCAACTCTGAACATGCTGCTCTAACAATAGTATCCTAAAAGCATTTGAGAAAACGGAGAAAATGCCTCTTAGAAGAAAGTTATACATTGCCACATTTTAAATAATTATGAAATAACATAATGCCTACATGCTAGCAAACAAAATGGCAATAATATATATATATATTACATTATTGATATCAATAACATGATACACATAAGTAAACTGATATGGCTTCACGCAAGCATCATTCACCCATGGCCCAAAACGCGTCTACTTAGTTAGAAGAGACCAAGGCTTATATACAAACCATGGACCTCACTCGCTATCGATGTGGGATATGACAATCTTCCCCCCCTTCAGACCTCACGTCCTTGTAAGGGTCCAAACACAACCACAAATCCAAATCCAAATCCACATCCACATCCACATCGGGTAGCGAGCCTACTCTGATGCCATTTATAACAGTCTAGACCCACCAAGTAGATATTGTCCACTTTGGGTTTCACGCGTGCGTCATTCACCCTCACATATTTGCTTTGGATCATAGGTTTCATGAAAGCATTTTTCACCTGTGACCCAAAATGCGTCTACTTAGTTATGAGAGACCAAAGCTTATATACAAACCATGGATCTCACTCGCTAAGGATGTGGATTTGTAACAGCCTAGACCCACAAAAGTAGATATTGTCCATTTTGGGCTTCACACATGCGTCATTCACCTTCACGGATTTGCTTTGAATCATGGGTTTCTCGCAAGCATCATTCACTCATTGCCCAGAATGCATCTACTTAGTTAAGAGAGACCAAGACTTATATACAAGGCATGGACCTCATTCGCTAGCGATGTGAAATGTGACAATCTTCCCCCATTTGGACCTCATGTAAGCTGTGAGGTTTTTGTATCGTATTGACATAATTCCATATCAAAACAAGTATTGATTAGTTGTCTAAGATTCATTATGATTCAAGCTTCAAGGAAGAATTGACAACTTATCAAGCAAGATGAAGTCTTCAAGAGGAACAAGCTTTATTGCGTATCAAAGGTATATTTAGACCTCATTCCTCTTACAAGGCTTAGGCACACACACATTGCATCCATATGTGTATCTGGATCGTTGTGCTCAATTGGTATAACACATATACACACATATCATTGTATGCACATGCATTAGATTTAAATTGACAAATTTTGTAAAATGCATGTTCTATGACTACATCTAGGAAATGGCATAGTTGTACATTAATGATATCAAACTTGAATATGTTCTCATAATATTTCTTATTGAGTTTCGAATGTTTTGGTTACTCATTCATAAGTTTTCGAGTTCCGAATCGAAAGTTATGAAACTTTCCGTGCATTTAACGTCCATGGTTTTCGTCTTTGTTTATCGAGTCGATTTTCTATACACTTTATGAAAGTTTTATTAACGTCCTTGTTCATGAGAGAGTTATGGTTCATAATTCAAAAATGGATCCGAATTTAAAGTTCGAAAGCCAGAGAACGATCGAAAAATGCAAGAAGAGCGTGAGGGAAGAAAGGAGTGGCAAAGTGCCACTTCACCCTTCTCCAGTGAAGGCGTGTGAGCCTCACCGACTCACATGCCTCCACAGGGTGATGAGGTGGCATGGTGCAATAGGCCACTTGAGATCTCTCTCTCTCTCTCTCACACCCATGCACACATTTTCATTCTAAGAAGAAAAAGTGTAGAATTTTCTCTCAAAATTCTCTCAACTTCCAAACACCATATCTCTCTTATTTCTTATCTGAGTTGAGTGATTCAAGTCGGAGAAGATAAAGTCTTTTGTTCAAGTTTTGTATTGATCCAACATAAATTTCGTGGCTGCACTCTTTTGCAAGGTGATTGACTTATCTCTTAAGTTTTATGCTTTATGATCTTCAATTACCTTGGGTTTTCTTATTCTTTATGTGTATGTTACTTGAACAATTACTATTGAGAAATAGAATTTCAATTGTAAGCTAGTTGTGATTAATTAGAAACTTGAATGTGAGTTAAGTTTTTCTTAAAACCTATGTTTTCACATGATTGTGAGTTGTATTGTATTAGTTTTTAATCTAGGACTATTTGTGCTTTAATTGATTGTATTTGGATGATTAATAGCCTTACATGTGTTTTTAGTTCTAAAGTCTTGAATATGTGCTTTATGAATATGCTATGTTTTCAAGCTTTAGTAACATGGATAAAATCTAGGATTTAGAATGTTTTGGTATTTTACATGCTCCAGGTTTTTGTTCATGTTTAAAGAACTAGGCAACACTAATTTATGTACTTTGATGTCTATGTCTAGTTTTTCATGAAATGTACCTAATCCATACATTTCATATGTACATGCATCATTTGTATGATGACATTCATATTTGGATTATAAACTAAAAAAAATCATACATTGTGTGCTAATTGTTTATTTCTAGTTTTCATATGATGTATTGATCACATATTCTATGTTGCATATGTTTGCATTGGCATACATTGATCACACTTACGAAGTCCTTGTAAAAAGCATGAAGTCTTGGCTAGGATTGGTTCCGAAAAATTAAGCAAGAATTCTTGGCTAAAATGTGTTCCAGATAGTCAAGCAAGGGAAACTTTCTAGAAACATGGGTTGTCTTCGATAGAAAGTTGGCTATGTCTCTTTCATTAGAAAGCCCGAGGGTTGGGTAGAAGTTGAGTCCAATAGAAAGTGTATCATGTGTTGGTCACTTTTGAGGGTGTTCACTCTATCATCTAGTGAAAGATAGTTGGCTTATGGTTGTGGATTCACCTCGTGGATGTTTCCTTTTTTTGAGGTTTTACCACATTAAAAAAATATCGTGTTATTCCTCCTATCCCTATCTCATTATATTTGTATGTGTTTGGTTGAATTTTGTTTGGATTATCATCTCTAGATATCTTTGTAAACAAGATTGTGTAAAGTGTGAAATGCAAACACTTAATTGATCATAGTTGTATATATCTTTTATCCTTGTAAATTGATTTATTTGTATATAGTCATTTGTTAATTAGTACTTTTTCATATTAGACATGTAAATATTAATACAAGTACTTGTTGATTTAAGTTTTAGTGATATTCCTTCACTTGCAAATTGTAGACATCGATTAACACGATTGATTGAATATGTTTATCAATAGTCTATATGTGCTTTCATATGCTTGATGTGTTGTGATATAAGCTATCTAGAGGGACAAACTTTTGTTTGTTTCAAGGGATTGAAAAATATGTAAAAACCTATTCACCCCCCCAAAAAATAAAAAATAAAAATAAAATCTAGGTTAGCTTTAGGCAATTTAACCGTGATTGTATATTTCATAAACACAATCACAAATCACAAATCCAAATCCACATCCACACCGGGTAACGAGTCTGCTCCGATACCATTTGTAATAGCTCAGGCCAAACAAGGTTATTCTCATCATTTTAGGTCTGATACCATTTTAGGTCTGGAGTAATATAGTTTTCCGCATATTATTTTTGTCATTTCTTCCCAACCAAACAAGGTTATATGGGCTCCCCTTGTTATTTTTCTTTCTTTCGTCTAATCAGACATAAGAATCAAGATCACTTCAAGTTTAACAATCTCTTTTTACTTAGTCCAACAATGTTATTGACTAAAACTGACATTACATGTGAATTCATCATTAAACAAAACAAAAAAAAACAAAAAAAAACAAAAAAAATCTTCTTTTTGAGCAAACCTGAACAATAGAACCAACAAAAAATGAAAATCAGAGTATTTAGAACATTTGCTGATATTTCAAAATTAATTTCATCTAAATGTTTAGATTATTAATTGAACAGTGTGATAATAAGCATACGAGATGAGATGAAAAGAGAGATGTACCCCAGTCCTATTGTTGCAGACGACGACATTTCTACTGTCCATACTATAGTAGTGCTATCGCTCTGTAGGTAGCTAGACTAATACTAAATTCTACTTTCTTCTTCAATAGCAGGTGCGTCGAAATGTAGAAAAGTGTTCATTACAACAGACGAAGTAGTGTACAACAGTACGACGATGTTGCGAGTTTTATTTGGGACGTCTAGTTGAAACGCTGTCATTTGCATATTTTTCTGGTGGGAGAATTGCACTCACATCCCTAAGGGTTGGCACAATTGCGGCCAGAGGAACAAGATGCTTATTCTACACTCAAACCCCCTAGAATAAACAATACATATAGGTAACGTTAGTTTGATAAGTCTGATTTATGACATGCCCAAATGGTCCTTGGATTATAATAATAATAAAAAGAAAATTAAATAAAACAAAAGAAATAGAAAAAAAAAATACAAATTGAAGGAGCCCTTATACCCTCATCAAAGGCTCAAATTGCATACATCACAACTCAAGACTTTTGTCAAATAGTGGGTGTGCATGAACAAATGGCATATTTACCAACAAAACAACAATCAAAATAGTTGGAGAAAGAATAAAACATAGAGAGGTGGGAGAAAGAGTGGTAGAGGCCGAAGAGAAAATAGATAAAAGTGAGAGAAAGAAGTGGAGGAGTGACCTCCGCCAGGACCGCCACTCAATCAAACACAAACACCGAATTTCCAAAGGCCAAAATAGTAAAATCAAAACCTGCAATATGAACACCTATCTCAAGACAAAACCGCATCTAATCTAGTTATAGTCCATTTGTCTTATCTCAGTTAAAATATAGGACAACCCTTTACAGATCTGAGATAGGTGGCTCAAAAATTTGGACATGGAGGTGATGGGTATGTGAAAGGGGTTTAGGGTTTCTGCTTTTGAGATTAAGAAAACTGAAAATTGTAGAGATAATGAAGTTAGATTGTTTGTAAAATTATTGTGGATTTTGTAATATCGGTGCTTGGTTTGATGGTAGATATGAAATTGGAGGTGATTGTGATTTGTGGATTTTGGCATGAACTGCCCCTTTGTTTATTTGGAGGAGGTCCCTTAAGAAACTTAGTGTAATATATACCGCGGGGGGGGGGGGGGGGGGGGGGGGGGGGGGACAGGCCCAATTTCTTCCAAAATTCTTTTTCTCAATACAACAATGAATTGCACACTTGGTGTGTCTAATAAAATAAATTGTTTTAATCAACACAAGCGGAAATCAAGTAATGCAATCAATATAAGATATGGAAGATAATGAAACATAAAGCAAAATGCGACATAAGTATTTTTACGTGGTAAAACCTTCTAAGAGGAAACATCCACTGGTTGATACTACAACCACCGGTAAGCAATTCACTATGATGAAAAGGAGATACACACTCAAGGCAATCAACACATGATAAACACCCTAAGCTATCAACTCCTAGTCTACCCTCAAGGCCAAGTGAGTCACTTTGCCTACTCTTTATCCAAGGTGTGTCCTACACCTCTAGGAATCAACTTCCTATCCAAAACGCTCACGTCTCTAGGAAGATTTATTGCTTAGCTATCCGGATCACAAAGATCCTAGTCAAGCTTCCCTAGCTCAACCATCCAGATCATAAAGATCCTAGTCAAACTTCCCTAGCTCAACCATCCGGAGTATCACACTCCTAGCTAAGACTTCTTGCGTAGTTATCCGAATCCTCTTGATCCTAACTATGACTTCTTGCTTGGCTATCTGGAACACTTTCCTAGCCAAGACTTCTTACGTAGTTATCCGGATCCCCTTGATCCTAACTATGACTTCTTGCTTGGCTATCTGGAACACTTTCCTAGCCAAGACTTCTTGCTTAAGTCAAAGCTTCACTCACTTTGACAAGAGACTCCAACCTTTCACAAGGCAATGATCTAAGTGAAGCAAATGATGCAAACACAATCAAATAGAGAAAGTTGATCACACAAACTCTATGAACATGCAAGAGACAACTAGAATAGTCTATTCAACACTCAATCACAAAGTTATCTAGAAATCAAAGCATGCGAATCGATAAGAACTATATTGGAATATTCAATACACACACAAAAATCCTAGTTCTTAGATCATGAAATTAAACCTATAAATCATCATGAAGCACATCATACAAGTCATTTCTAGAATCAATTTTAAGTTAATCAAGTTTAACTAAAAGATGTTCAAATATGATCATGAAGCATAAACTCGAAAATCAATCAAACAAGTCTAAAAATGGAATCAAAGACATTCTAAACATTTTTCATCAATCAATAAAGTAGATCCATGAAGTTGATCATAAGAAAAATGTAGAGAAGATGATTACCATACACAAAAATGAACCACAAACTGAAATTAGATTATTGCGTTAAACATGGACATCTTTTGACTCTAAAAATGCTTGGGACGTGTTCCTATCTTCAAGACCAGCAATTTTGGCTTTTGGATCACTCAATTCGGAGTTGATTTGAGAGAGATATGATCAAAACAAGAAATCAAAAGTTATAAAAATTTCTGCTCACGATTTCAATTTAAAAATGGAGGGAAATGAGATGGAGAGGAGAGAGACTCGACCACCCATTGAGGCCTTGCTACCTCAACTCCCCACGAGAGGCGTGTGAGCCTCGCTACCCCATGAGGCTCACGTGCCTCTCACGGGGAGGTGGCCCAAAATGGCCTTTGGCCATTCGCCTCCTTCGCACTCCTTTCAGGTTCTTCGACCTCCGAACTTTGAATTCGAATCCGTTTTTAGATTATGAACCATGACTCTCTCACGCACATGGACGACTATGAAACTTTGACAAAAGGTTGTGAATTCAACTTGGTACATGATGACGAAGACAACACAATGTATGAGAACGAAAAGTAGCGTAACTTCCTAGTTTGGACTTGAAACCTAATGAATGAGTAATCGAAATGACCGAGACTCAATAAGGAATCATATGAGATCATTTTTAAGTACAAAACAAAGAAACACAAACAAATAAATACAACGTCACACAAGTATGCCATTTCATAGAGATAGTCCTAGAACATGTAATTCTATAATGTTTGTCAATATGATACAAATGCATGTGCATACTTCAATAAGTGCGTGAATGTGTTATAACAAATGTAGCATAATGATACAGGGACACACATAAATGAATTGTGTATGTGTGCGCTTACGCTTTGCAAGAGGAAGAAGAATCTTGATACCTTATGATCCAAGTAAGCGCTTTTCCTCTTGAAGACGATATTTGCATGAGAAGTTGCTTTTCTCCTTTGAAGCTTTTTTTCACCAAAAACCATCTAAGCAACTAACCATTACAAATAAAGAGT
The DNA here is from genome assembly GCA_030490815.1 of Acer saccharum. Taxonomy (NCBI): domain Eukaryota; kingdom Viridiplantae; phylum Streptophyta; class Magnoliopsida; order Sapindales; family Sapindaceae; genus Acer; species Acer saccharum. Next base: position 32,742,699 of record CM059874.1, on the reverse strand, counting down.
GTTTTACAATGGAATCAAGCCAACATAAATCAAGGATCTTACACTCCTCCACAACTTGTATTTTTATTTTGATTGTTTATGTTTTATTCATTTTTTGTTATTTTATTAGATTTTTTCATTATTTTTTTTTAATGTTTTATTATTTTTTATTTATTTTCTTTTTATACATGCAAGGGTATTATGAACCTTTTGCATGTCAAAGTATAGTGAAATTAACAGAATATGTGCATTCGTTAAATGTAGGGGTGTTTTGTTAAAAATGATATTTGCTCATCTGCTATTAGTTTAAACCTCAGGGGCGTAAGAGCAATTATCCCTTTTCTACTGAGGTTAAGATTACAAAGCAAGCCAACGGGATAATTTTGATAAAAAGCCAGCTCATGCCATCACTCCCATCATGATAATTTTGATGAAAAGCTGACCTATAAACTAGGGTTTTTGTTTTTTCATTATAAACATAGCTGCAACGTAGCTTCTTCAAAAATGCTTGTACTTAAAAATGGTGAGTCCGACTTCTCCCTTCTTCGAAAACGTATTTGCTCAAAAAAGTGAGACCAACTTCTCCCTTTCTTTCTTCTTCACTGCTTAGTCATTTTATCATGTTTAAACTATTATGTTGAGACACTACTCACGTCTTATTTTGTTAATGGCTAGGCACTAAAACGATGTGGAAAAGCCCTAGTTGTTGCATAAAAAAGAAATCGATATTCATTGTAGTTTTTTTTTTTTTTTTTTTTTTTTTTTTTTTTTTTTTTTTTTTTTTTTTTTTAATTTTAGAGTTTGTATCTTGTTTGGTTTTGACAGTGATATACAGTTGTTTAATCATGAGAAGGTGGTGAATCCATTGTCCTATTTTTTTTGAATTGAATGAGCACAAGCATTGTCGCTCCCCAGGTTTTGTAGGCCTCGGGTCGAATATTTAAAATGGGTCCTTTATTTAATCTCGCATCTAAATCTTATGAAATCCCATACTTAATAATAATAATAATAATAATAATAATAATAATAATATATATATATATATATATATATATTATTGTTATCCTGAAAAAATCCAGCGGGGGCTTCCGAGACAGTAGTTGACCGCGATGTACTGGTGCACCACGGTTGGCCTAGAACGGGTAAAGTGTCAGCCTGGTTCTACCGGGGGACTCTTGGTCCGATTACCAGGGACTGACACCGAGACGCGGTACCGATCTTGAAAGTGTATATGAAGGGGGATGAGGTTATCAAGACTTAGTGGAATGTGTGGTACTATTTATTATTCATGAAAAGTGGGATACATTATACATCGCCTCTAGACGTATAATCTCATTATAACGATAATATAAGTGGGGAGAAAAAAAAGGAGAGTGATGAGTACCGGATAGGTTAAACTATATGGAGCTTGATCTAGGAGGGCAGTAGCCAAGTAGGGTAAACCGTGTGGAGCTTGATCTAAGAGGATAGTAGCCAAGTAGGGTAAACCGTATGAAGCTTGATCTATGGGGGTAGTATATAAGTAGGGTGAATTGTATGGAGATTGATCTAGAAGGGTAGAAGCCAAGTAGGATTTTCTCTAGTATTCTTACTCAAGGTTTCAACCCTTTACTCTTTGTGAGCTGGGGTATTTATTGGGTGGCCTCTTAAGGTGGTAAGCGAGAGACATCTCCTTTTAGGCGGGAAAGTCTCGATTCTATCCTCATCCTTTGTTTGAGTTGGGTGTTAAGATGGCAGGTTTGAGAGGGCCAAGATGGTGCCACCTGGGTTTTTTCCTTGGTAAGGTGTCTGTTTAGGTAGGTGAAGATCCTGGTTCCTAGGTTGAAGGGTAGCTAGCGGATCCCCGTCATTGCTTTGAATTGGGCTGGTGAGTGGCACATGCCTTGGAAGGCTGTGATCGTCCCACCTATGCCCTACATTGCTTTAGGCGCTTTATAGGGGTTGACATGGTGCTTTAATGGCAATTTGTGTTGCTCCGAGTGGCCGGAAACACCCACAGCTGGCGTGGGACGTCGCTATCGTTATTTTGGCCAGTAGAGGATAACGTAAGTGCTGTACCCTGTCAGGTGCTTTTTCTCCACAGTTTCGTTCTTTAGCTTAAGGACTTTATACACTCGTTTTACTGGGAAAGCACAGCTTCCCTCTTCATGTATGACATAGTTGACATTGAATAGGGTTTAGGTGAGGTGAGATCCGATCATTGATGGGGTGGGGTTGTTGGGGGGATCTCAACCATTGATCATCTATCTTTCCCTTTTCATGCTTGTTGCCCCAGCATTAATTGCTCATAGTCCAAGCTTTGCAGGTTGCCCGGCTCTTTTTCCCCTTCACGTGCCTTTGTTTTAGGACCATCAACCCTAACCGAGGGTTAGTGCTTGTTGGAAGTGCTTAGGTCGTTCTAGAAGGTTCTTTAAGATGTTTGAAGGTTTGGTCAAGGTCACCTGCATTCACTAATGTTGAACAGGTGGGCATGAATCGTTGGTCCTTACTTATCCACCGCGGCTTTAGAAGTGGCGGATCGTGTTTGATGATTTTGGTCCAATACCCATGGATAGTGGATACCGTCGGGAACCGGATCCTCATCAGATCCCAATGGTCGGGGTTACTATGGGTCAGATCGGGTTCCCATCGGGGCTAGGTCTTACAAGGTACCAGCTTACTCCAAGGACCGGGTCCCCGTTAGATTGGGTCCCTTCATGGACTGAGTCCCTACTGAACCGGGTCCATTCTGACTGGGAAAATGTTTCTTTTGAGGGGTTGCCAACTTTTTTGGTTAGCAATTATTTTTTGAGAAAATTTACAAAAGCTTAATCAAAGTAATTTCCATCAAGTTTATATCGCGACACATAGAAAAAAAAATTGAAAAAAAAAGTTACGAGCAAATAGATTTGCATGACAGATTCCACTCAAAGAAATAGCGTATATAAATAAGGAGAGACGAACTTGCTTAGAAAATGAAAAGGGAGGAGACTTGCTCCTTTTTTATTTTATTTTATTTTATTTTTTTTAGAATTTTAAAAAATAAATAAAAGAAAGGGTATATTTGGTAATGTTTGGGGTGTGCTTACATATTTTTTTTAAAAACTCTTAATGAGGTGTACATGCAAAAAGTGATGCACATACAAATTTTCATGGGTGCAAATAGAGCTACTCATTTGCTTTTAATAATTCTGATGAAAATCCATATTGAGCCCAATCTTTATATAAGAAGTTGATTTCCACATCTTTTTCATATTTGGGGCTCAAATTTGATATAATTATATGTAATTTGAAAAATAACAATAAATTTGGACCCTTTTTGGGCCCTTTATTTATCAAAGTCCAAAGATGTGAGCACTAAACACAAAAAAAGAGCCCTTTTTTTTGACCCACCTCAGGGCCGTCACTGAGCACAACTATGTGTCAATCAATCTAGGTGGGTTTCAATGAGTAATGCTAATTTTTATTCTAAATTCATTCCCAGATGGTATGGCATTTTGGTTATCAATATCACCTCTCACCACACAATCTCAGGATTAAAAAAAAATAAAAAAAAATTAAGAAGCCTAACAACATTACTCGGGTTTCAATAGATAAGCTAGAGCTAGTTGCTATAGTTGCGTATGTCAATTTTTTTTTGGACTCAAATCAGCTGTCCAAAAATGGTGTCACAATTTGTGACTAACCAACCAAATTGGGACATGTGTCTACATTTAGGGAAAAAGTTGAAAAAAATATTATTAAATGTAGACACATGTCCTAATTTGGTTGGTTATACGCAAATTAAGACACTATTTTTGGACAGCTGATTTGAGTCCTTTATTTTGATATCATCACTTGAGAAACTCTAAGCAAATAAATAGTTAAAGTTATAACTAGCAAAGTCTCCAAGGGCGTAACTATTCTAATAAATAGACGAGTTTGAGTTTGGACAAATGACTCTCAAGTCGGCTCGAATCCTATCAATGACAAAAGAATTAAAAATAAATAAATAAATAAATTATAACCAGCAACACTGCTGCCTTGCTCCTTTCCTTCAATATATACGTGTGTGACCTTTCATATGATTTTTTTTTTTTTTTTCCAATCCCAGTAATAAAATTAACCATCAAATTCGCATAAACTAACATATTTTTAATTTAAATAATGTCCTCATTTTCTATACTTCCCACCAAACTACCTTCCCCACATAATTATAATAATAAAAGTAAATTGAAAGAGAAAATAAATTAAAAATTTACTTTAAAGAAATTGAAAATGAAAATAACTTTTTAAATTTTTTTAAATTTTTTTTATATAATCAAAATAACTTTTTAAAGTGTTTTGTGGATTGTGGTGTTACAATTTAATATTTTCACAAATAAAACAAAATCCCGTAAGCAGTATATAGTTATTATTTTTAGGCAAGTTCTCTCTTAAAACAAAAAAAATAGCAAAATCACTCACACTCTCTCTCTTTCTCTCAAACTCTGCAATTCATCAAACCCTAGCAATCTCTCTCTCTCTCTCTCTCCCTCGCTCGCTCGGTTCTCTATCAATCTGATCTAGACCATCAATTCGTGCGAATTTCGGTGATGGCTGACGGAAAGCTTGATCTGCCGGACGATCTCCTCTCCACCAAGACTGTCGTCGATCAACACCCCTCCGTTAAAGGTACTCGTCGTCTTCTTTTCTTAATCTGAATTTGTTTTCATTTAATGTCATTTTTGTAACAAAACACCCTTAAATAGCATATAGCATACCTGATTGATCTGCGTTATCCATATATGTCCGCCTATTGTCAATCTTCAGCGACCGGTGTGTAGTTATCATATATATAATTATTTTGAGATACTGAAATTTATATACTCTTGTCGTCGAATGTCACCGCAACAGAATTTATTTAGGATTGAGAGCGGGTTTGTCGATGTTTCTTTCTGGTCCATTTTTCATTATGTTTATTGATTGGTTAAGGAAGCTCTTATGGTCACCGCAAATGAACACGCATGACCTATATTTTGTTTAAATTGGTGAAATTGTATGATTGTAGTTTTTGTAATTATTAATCGTTTTCTCTGTTGTAGTCCTTTGTGTTGTGGAAGTGATGGTAGGGTATTTAATGTCAAGTTACTTTTGGTAAATTTCTTTCCTTGCCAAATTATGTTTTCTCTGTTTGATTGTGAACTGGATAGTGTATATTTAGTTTCTTTGTGGTCTAGTACTTGACATTGTTCTTTTTTAAGTCATTGTTTTGTCAGATCATGGTTTTCTTCCTTGATTTTGAATGGATGATATTGATTTGTTATGTACTTATGTGTATTAATGATTTGGTTTTTGCACCATGTTAGATGAAGGTTGGGGAGGAATCGGTGAGGAGAAGTCACTCATGGGGTTACTTGATGAGTCAAAAGGTGGTTATTTTATGATTATTTTTACTCAACCATCTTGTTTACATTTGACCACATAAATTTGGTGGCAGTTTATTATAGAGTTTTTTTCTTTTTGGTTGTAATTGCAGATCAAGTAACTTCAGAGAGCAGCATACCGCTGTCTCCGCAGTGGCTTTATGCTAAACCGATTGATTCTAAGACATTGGCTACAGGGATGTCAGGGGTAAGCGATTTTTTATTACTTTTAGAGTTTGATATATGTGCCATGTTTAGGGCTTTTTGTTTACCATGCATAGAGTGGGTGGACATGTTTCTGGTTATGCTTGCCAATTCATGGTAAACTGGATTTTACTTTACACATATATTGTTCACAAAAGCGATTAAACTGTGTTTGAGGTATTTTATTGCTTTGATTGTTTCAAAGAATATATAACGATGGTGTGGCATGCTGCATGTTCAGGATTGCTTGTTATTGGCTATTCATCATTCTTATTTGTAAATCTAAAATCCATTTTATACATCTGCCTTGGGAGAAATGAACTTTGTTTTGTTGAAATATGGAACCGGGTTTTGTATTTACAAAGTAAATAACATGAAATAATGATCCTGAATTCGTAATTTTTTCATTATTGCCGCAATGTATAACTTCTATTTTCAATTTATAATCGTATATCAGCTTTTTCTTGATGCTAACCTAGAAAATGTCAATATTTTTGCACATTCCTGTCATTGCTCAATATGTTATGATACCAATCAATTTTGTTTATAAAGTTTAGATGCTTGATGTCATGTTTGAAAATCTCTTCCTTTGTGCCATGAACCCATGTAAGATGTAACACTTTGAAGTGTTGTTTGTGTGTGTCTTCTCCATTTGCCAGTGGTTTGTTGGGTCATGTTCCTGAGTTAGAGCCTCTGCACTAATTTTTGAGTTACAGAAATATGAGAAAATATTAAGCCTTATTTGTTTGCAGATAATTGTGATTTTATAATTGAAACTGGTTTATTTGCTTAATTTTTTTTTAAATATATCTTGTGAGAGAATCATGGCTAATTATTGTTCTTTATGGCTAACTATTGGAGATTGAAATACTTAGTGGCATTTTACCCTCTGTATATTTGAAGTTAGTCTGTTTACTGGAAATAATGTAGTCCATTTGCTTTAATTTACTACATGTTTAACAATGATGAATAATGGCGATGAATACCTTTTTAACATTGTATCTGACTTATTTAGCTTATCAAATTCTATGTTTTAGGTGAGGTTAATGATCATCAAGTTTTATAAGTGCAATGATAATTTCATTTCAGTATGTTGTTCATTTTTATAATCGCTTTCTGTACCAAAACAAATGGCAGGACATGCGTGCACCAAATCCTTTGCCTCACGGAAATATCACTGATCCTAATCTGAAAGATAGTTGGCGTTTAGATGGATCTCTGGATAAGAAAGACTGGAGGAAGACTGCACCAGATGTTGAAGGCAGTCGCCGCTGGCGCGAAGAGGAGAGAGAAACTGGCTTACTTGGTAGAAGAGATCGCAGAAAGGGTGTGGATCCCATTTCATCTAGGGATAGTTCTGAAAATAGAACCCTGTCTTCTGCAGATCGTTGGAATGATCCTAGTAACCGTAATTCTGGGCATGAGTCTCGGAGAGACAGCAAGTGGTCTTCCAGGTGGGGTCCTGAAGATAAAGAGAGGGATTCTCGAAATGAAAAGAGGACAGATACTGAGAAGGAAGATACTCAGATTGACAGGCATGTCAGTGCCAATCGTGTAGCGTCTGAGCGTGACAATGATTCTCGTGATAAGTGGAGGCCACGCCGCCCTATGGATGTTCATGTGGGTGGGTCAGCTGCATACCGTGCTGCTCCTGGATTTGGACCGGACAGGGGACGAGTGGAGGGCTCAAACGTGCGATTTGCTCCAGGACGTGGAAGGCCTACTATCAATGGGAGCTTAAAAATAGGAAATCCCTCTGTTTCTGTTGTTGGTTCTGTTGCTGTAGATAAATCATCTGCTTCTGCAAGTACATATTGCTATCCTAGGGGAAAGCTTCTTGACATTTATCGTAAGAAAAAGACTCTTCCAAATTTTGAAGCCGTACCTGATGAAATGGATCACGTATCACCAATAACACTAGTGGACGCAGTGGAACCTTTGGCTTTTGTTGCTCCTGATGCAGAGGAAGAGGTATATGAATTGCTTTATATTTTATTAAGCTTTGTATTTATTATGAATTCCTTAAATGAATTATTGGTTCTTGCAGGTTGTTCTTGGGGATATATGGAAAGGAAAAATTAGAGGCAGTGGAGTGTCACAGAACTCATTCAGGGACAAAAATGTGGCATCAAATGATAATTATACTGGTAATAACAGTTGCATTTACATTAGTTGCCTAATAAACTGTTCCAATTATGTGTCTGATATAGATTAATAATTTATCCAGGCTTTGGTGACATGAATTTCAATGAGGAGAAATTAAGTTCATCAATCAACACTGAAGAATGTGTTAAATCATTGGAAAAGGCTGCTGTAAATAATACTTCTCAAGGTGATGGAGCTGGGGCAGTAGATACATCTGATCCCCAGGCAGTTATTGCCAAGGGTAAGGAAATTCTGTTTCCTATATTTGATCATTGCTAGTTAATTGATTTAGAATAGTAATATTAATGCCAGTTTTTGTATATATGTGAACGTCTCTTTATATCATTTCAGAAAAGGATGCTTTTAAAGAAGGTGAAGGGACATTTATGACCGGGACAACTGATGGCTTGATACCTTCAGTTATCAAGAAACATGATATCTCCAGTTTAGAGGAGATCGGTGGCTCCAATAACAGTTTTAATGAACTTAAATTTTCTAAAAACCAACAAGTGGAAGCTCTGATTCTTTCAAAGCACTCTAAGGTGGAAGATATTGAGCCAACTACCTCTTTTCAAGTTGGTAATCGGCTTCCTGATGATTCAAGTTCTCTATTTGATTTTACATCTGTGCAGCAAACTTCAAACGATGGTCAATTTCATTTAAAAAGCAATAATGAGGCACATATTGTTATGCCACCAGAGGATTTAAGCTTGTTTTATCTTGATCCACAAGGAGTAATTCAGGGACCATATATGGGGATAGACATCATTACATGGTTTGAGCAAGGCTATTTTGGAACTGATTTACCAGTTCGTTTGTCTGATGCTTCTCCCGGATCACCTTTTCAAGAACTCGGTGAAGTCATGCCACAATTAACAGTTAAATCTGGATCTGTCCCCACCACCAATCTGGTTACCGCATTGCAGCCATCTGATGCTGTTGCAGGCAGCTTGGAAGAGAGTGTAGCCTCTCCTGTTCTGGGTCCTGACTTTAAGGGGTCTGCCATTGTAAATAATCAACAGTTGGTTGCAACTGGTTTGCTGGCTACTTCAAGTGTTAATTTTCAGTCAGGAATATCTAATCACGATTATCATTCAGAGCTTCAGTTTTCAGATGATCAAAGCTTCCAAAATTTGGCTGCCCAAGAAGAAGGTATGTTACATGGCTTGGTCTTGGCATTATCTTTTATCATTTTATCTGTTTATGATATTAGTTCAACTGTTTATCATTTTATTTGTTTCAGAAATTGTCTTTCCTGGAAGGCCTGCAAGCAGCAGTGCTAACCATTCAAGGATATCTGCTGCTGATATTCACAGTTCATTTTCCAGTCCTGCTAGCCACTATTCCCTTACAAATGAATTTTCAGATACTAGCATGTCTAGACATCAGGATGATGATAAATTGCATCCTTTTGGCTTGTTGATGTCTGAACTCAGAGACAGCTCTCACTTGAGGCGCTCACAATCTTCCAATATGGCTTCAAGCATAGGTGATCAAGGTCAATACATGGATTCTTTGCTTGAGAAAGATGCCACATCTGTCAACCAGAGCTCTTTGGGTACAATGGTTGGTCAACCCTCCTTTGGGGAGACGTGGTCTGAGGATCAAAGAAAAAACACAGTTTATAAACCTAACATTCAGTGTGGTTCTACAGATGATCACCACTTATTTCTAAGGGAGCAAGATTTGAATGCTTTTGACCTGGAACAATTTCAGCAGAAAAATTTCTTATCTCCATATCCGTTTTCACATTCAACTGATCTGGGGATAGAAAAAGTTCCAGGCTTTGCTCTTTCTCAGAGCAAGAACCTAAATATGCAGCAGTCAGTCCATCATCCTGTAGCAGATATGGAACAACTATTGGAACTTGAGCTTCAGCAACAGCGGCATCTTGAGCTTCAGCAACAGCGACATCTTGAGCTTCAGCAACAGCGGCAGCTTGAGCTTCAGCAACAGCAACAGCGGCAGCTTGAGCTTCAGCATCAGCGGCATCTTGAGCTTCAGCAACAGAGGCTTCATGAGCTTCAGCAGCTGCGACATCTTGAGCTTCAGAAGCAGAGGCATCTTGAGCTTCAGAAGCAGAGGCATCTTGAGCTTCAGCAACATAGGCATCTTGAGCTTCAGCAACAACAGCGGCATCTTGAGCTTCAGCAACAGCATCGGTTACTACAGCAACAGCAACAGCAACAACAGCAGCAGCAGCAGCAACAGTTGCTGCTCGAACAATTACTGCAGCATCAGATGTCTGAACCTGGTTATGGGCAGTTGAAGGTGGATCCTATGAGAGAGAATCTACGTGATCAGGTGCAGTTAAGGATGCATCTTCTGCATGAACTCCAACAGAATTCTCATACAAGGCACATTGATCCATCACTGGAACAGATAATACAAGCAAAGATTGGCCAGAGTGCACTCCATGGACAACCAGCTGATTTATTGGACCTCATATCACAGTCGAAGCATGGGAATATGCTTTCTTCAGAACAACAACAACTGCATTTTCAACAAGAATCCTTGCAGGCACAACAGTCCATGGGTTTGAGGCAGCAGTTTGGGATGGAGGGGGACAGGCATATTCCTGGGCCATGGTTGGCTGATGAGACTGGTCAGTTTGCTAGGAATCCTTCTGGTCAGCACCAGGCTCTTTCTGCAGGCTTTGGTGCATCTGATTTTTACCAGCAACGGCAGAGGCATTCCTCACATGAGGAACAATTCAGCCATCATAATTGGAATCACACTTTACAGGAACGACATCAGCGAGCGTTTTATGAACCTAGTTCTATGGCATTGGACAGGTCAATGTCTCATCCTTCTGCTGTCAATCCTGGAATGAACTTGGACAATATAAATGCTCATGCCCAAGGTCCAGATTTTCCAGATCGACATCTTTATATGCACTCCAGTAACCAGTTGGGTTCTTTTTCTTCGGGTATCCCCCCTCACTCCCGACAAGTCTCTGATGAGTTTTTTGCTTCTCATCCAGATATGACCGAGAGCCACTCATATGGAAACAATGGGATGCTAGAAAATAGCTGGATAGAAAAGCAGATGCAACAATTGAATCTGAAAGCTGAACGGCAAAGACAGGAGCCAGAAGTCAATATGACTTATGCAGATTCAAGTATGTGGGCATCTGCTGGAGGTGATGATGAACATCCAAAGCAACTTCTGATGGACCTCCGCCAGAACTTGGGTATTCAATCTATGCAGTCATCAGAAGTTGATTATCAACATCGCACATCATCATCTTCATCTTCTAAAACTCGGGAATCTTTTTGGCCAATTTCTGAGACACAGCCTTCAAGTCTTCCTTTTAATCATCTCCTGGATCAAGAAGTTGGTGTGAACAGTTCTTTTATGGAAGGGTGTCAAAATGCCAACTCAAATGCACAATTTAAGCATTCAGGAAACACTTTGCTCCAAAGATCTAATTCAGGAGCAAGCATAGAACAGTCATTCTTGTCAGGCACTGTAGAACATTCTAGTTCTATTGGTAAATCAGCTACAGATAAAGAATTGTCAGAGCATGAAGGAACAAAGGTGAAGAGACATGGGTCCAAAGGCACAAGCAGGTCAGTTTTGGAGATCAAGGATGACTTAGTGGAGCAAGCAGAAAATGGTCTGGATGGTGGGGAGCTATCGCTTAATGTCCATAGTAGGCATAGTTCACTAAGTACTGCTGGTAAGCTGTTTAACATTTGTAGATCTCTTTTTTTTGTTTCTTCAAATGAATTTTGAAACCACTAGGAATTTGTGCAGGTGGAAATGGAGGCTTATATAGCTACGAGATTGGATTAGAAAAGTCACTTGGAGAAATTTCTTATGATAGGTATGGTTCTTTACTTGTTTCTTTCGGTGATTGGTACTGTGTGAATCATCAAGTTTTGATAATTGAGCTGCCAGCAACTAATCTTGTTGAAAAAAATTTGCTTAGCTAATGTGAATTAGTGAATAAGTGCTTGGTTTTGCAACATACATCTATCCTCTTGTTAAAAAATATCTTCTGCTGTTGAAAGGCTGCCTGCTGTATTCCCCAAAGGTCATGACATTGATTTGAACAAAAGACCACCAGTATCAAGAGCTTCATCTTTCCAGGATGTTTTGCCTCAACCAACTTCTGCTTCATTTGTCAAGCAAAAAATTTCAACGACCACCCTTGCATCCGACGGTAGATAACTTATATCCCTTTTTGTATGTGGGTTGTTGTGAATATATTAGTTTGTTTACCATTGGTTCTGTGGTTACTTTCAGAAGCGAAGCGAGACTATGTTAGTAATCCTGTGGAGTCCCATGGCCCCGAAACTCAGGCATCTAGCAAGAAAGATCTGCGTTTTAGAAGGACCTCATCTTGCAGTGATGCTGCTGTATCGGAGACATCATTTATGGCCATGCTTAAAAAACCAGTTCCTCTAGAATCTGATCCATCAAATGGAGTCAGTTTGGAGTCATCTGATTGTGGTGCTCCAGCCGGACGAAGTGGGAAAAAGAAAGGGAAGAAAGGAAGGCAAATAGATCCTGCACTCCTTGGCTTCAAAGTTTCCAGCAACCGGATCATGATGGGTGAGATCCAGCGCCTTGAGGATTAACACCGGCACACACTAGTTGTACGTTGCTTGTAAATGTTTCTCCGTTTTTTATTAATAGATTTTGTACAGTATTTAAGAGGCATGGTGCTTTTAAAAATCGTCCATGCTTTTGTTTTTTTGGTTGCGATGAAGCACTTATCTTATGATTCAGTTTTAAATGCCTGTTTGCAAATTGCAATCCACCATGTTATGTATATTGTACAAGTGAGAGAGATCAGAGATGCATTGTGTAGACGGGATAGATAGATTTTTTGTAGGAGTGTATATACATTAATAAAAGGAATAAATAATTTCAGTAAGCTCTTCGTTTTCTTTTTATTTCTTTCTATTTTTGTTATAGATAGATTTAATAGCGCATACTATTTTGGGCAGTATTATAATAAATTAGTTTGTTCCTTATATTGTGGAGCTCCCGAACATAAGTTAAAGTTTGCATGTTTTAATGAGTCAACATAAAATCTCTACCGCTTCTCCAACCACCTTTCTCTCCTCCCTACATTGTTGTGGTTGCATTTTATTTTATTTTATTTTTCAGACAAAACACTACATTGTCTTACCTTCTTCTGAGGCTGAGCTGAGCAAGGGCCACCGTTTTTCTACCTAGCATTCCCCAGCCCCGGCCCTACTTGGCTATGGAGCCTGAGAATGCCGCCCCTTACTACTTGGCTATGGAACCTGACGATATCAACACTTACGCCAATCAAACCGGCAACGTGATAACAATTTGCCATTCTTTGGGAAAGACAACTTCACCTGGTGTATTCTTTCAGTCAAAGGTTCTTGATTTTGCATACCCTCTTTTGTTGTTTCAAATGGCTTTGGCCACTGCTGTCATTCTCTCTCTCTCCAGAATCCTCAAGCTTTTCGGCCTACCTCTTTACGTCTCCCAATTCTTAGTAAGTTCTCTCTTTTCTGTTGCAGAAATTATGTTTTTCATCTCAGAAATGCAACTGCATTGATCGCTTCGCTTGGCTTTTTTTTTTCTTGTCTACCAGGGTGGTTTATTATTAGGTCCATCGCTTCTTGGACAGATTTTTAAAAATTATCTTGACATTGTATTCCCTCTGAAAGGTTTCATACTGCTTGATGTACTCGCTTCCTTCGCATACATGTTTCACTTCTTCATCATTGGAGTACAAATAGATCCATGGATTATCAAGAAAATAAACAAGCATACATTTTCTATTGGATTTTTTACCGTTATGTTGCCTATGGTTGTAAGCACTGGCTGTGCTGTTTTCTTGGGCAGCTTTCTTACCGAAGCAGAAGCAAAGTCACTGCCCGTGGTTGCGTTAGTAGAGTCCGTGCTCTCCTTCCCTATGATAGCTTTTTTCCTTGCGGAGCTCGGAATTCTAAACTCCGAGTTTGGAGGGGTGGCATTGTGTTCTTCCGTGATTAGCACCCTGTGCAGTTTTTGTGTGACAACAATTTCTGTTCTTGTGCATCAATCAGCAGGTGAAATTTTGAATTTATTAGGAACCGTCTGCTCAGCTATTCTCTTCGCAGTTGCCATTTTTGTCACTCGCCCTGCATTAATGTGGATGATACGGCGAAACCCAGATGGACAGCCATTGAAAGAGAACTACATAATTGTGCTATTATTATGTGTCTGTGTTACAGGGATTTGTAGTCATGCTATGGGTTTACATATCCACTATGGGCCTTTAATTCTAGGCATAATTCTACCGGCAGGGCCACCAGTAGGAACAACGGTGATGGAGAGGCTTTATCCGATCACTACGTGGATGTTTATGCCAATTTTTTTTGTCAAAACTGGACTTGTGATAAATGTCTTCAATATTAAGATGAAAAACTATCTTTTAGTTCAAAGCATTGCCCTCGTCGGTGCCATTGGAAAGTTCATGGGAGCCTTTCTTGTTTCACTCTTGTGCGAATTGCCAGTGAGAGATGCTATCTGCCTTGGCCTGGTCATGAATTTCCAAGGCGTTGTAGAACTTGGCTTGTTTAAATTGATGAAGAAAACTAAAGTATGTATGTTCAGACTCAATTCTATCAAACATTATTTAACAATAACAAATGATGTGTTACCTGAGAAAGCTTCTTTTTTTTTTTTCTTCTTCTTTTTCCAACGGTTTGCAGGCGATAGACAACGAGTCTTTTACAGTCTTGTGTGTCTTCATGGTGCTTGTAACAAGTGGTGTCACACCCATCATAAGAGCCCTTTATGATCCTACAAGGAGGTATGTAGTTTGCAAGAAAAGAACTGTGATGCATTCAAAACTCGAAACGGAACTCCGAGCACTCGTCTGCATACATGACCAAGAGAGCGTTCCGGCTACTATCAATATCCTGGAGGCTTTGAATCCCACCAAGCAAAGCCCTCTTTCTGTCTACATGCTCCACCTTGTTGAGCTTGCTGGTCGTGCAAACCCACTTCTCATCCACCACAATCTAACAAAATGTAATTCTTCTTCCGATGTCTGTGCCTCGGACAGAATTGTCAAGGCGTTCGGATACTTTGAGCAAAACAGTCAAGGTCTGGTTGCGGTTTTCCCCTTTACAGCAATATCTCCTATTAAAACAATGCATGAAGATCTGTTGAGTATAGCCTTTCATAGAAAGACTTCCCTCGTTATCGTTCCCTTCTACAAGAGTTTTAGTGCTGATGGTGGAGTGGAGTCAGCTAAAAATTCTATCAAGATCACCAACCAAAATGTCCTCGATAAGGCACCTTGTTCAGTTGCCATCCTTGTTGATAGAGGGCTCCTGAAAATGCCAAGGTTTATCAGTGAAAGCTGGTGCGAGTATCGCGTTGCTGTTCTCTTCTTGGGTGGAAGTGACGATCATGAGGCTCTAGCTATAGGTGGAAGGATGGCTGGACACCCTTCCGTCCACTTGACAGTTATACGACTTCTCGAAAACTGTAACGATGCCAGAAAGACTAGGCTTGATAACAAAGTGATGAATATGTTTAGGAGCAGCATGGAAAACAATTATCGGGTGACTTACATGGAGGAAATGGTCATGGATGGTACAGGGACTGTTTCTGTGATTCGATCACTGGAGAGCCAATATGAGCTCATAATGGTGGGAAGGAATCATGATAAACAATCACCACTCGTTTCAGGGCTCACCGTTTGGGATGAGCAAATGGAGTTGGGAGCGGTTGGCGACGTTTTGGCTTCTGTAGATTTCATGGGCAGTACAACAATCTTGGTGGTGCAACAACACAACAATGTATACACTGAAAACCAAATGAAACACATGGGATACTTTAGCAACCAAAATCAGGAAGAGGAGGATGAAGAAGTAGATATGACAATTCATAGAATTTTGTAGTGGTCACTTAAATGCTGAAATTTTGTTCTGCACATTGTACATGGTAGCTGTACATTTACTCTAAGACGGACAATCTTTCAAAAGGCTTTTGATCTTCCTCTAAGACTGTCAATAATATTTTCTTTTATTGATCTTCCTTCACAACTATATAAAGTAGAATGGGGTAGGAAACCAAGAACCAAAACTGCAAGAAATCTGCATTTGGTTTGCCTTTATTGTCACATTAATGAAATGATCCCAAAACTAGCAAATTGAAGTTGAGCACCTCCACCAGAATTTTAAATGCATCCAGTGTATGATCTGCTGTGAAATCCCTTCCGAGCATCTACCCTGGAACTAGGCATCTTTCCTGCACTGCCTTTAGCAACCGTACAATGGACGCTGGTTGAGAATAAGAAGAAACCGGTGCTAAGAGTTCATTAGATATAACTTCCAACATTGAAGGCGAGTTTCCTTGAATCCACGTTATATGTTCAATGGCAGCTTGAACCTCATCGGCATTAGCTAAACATTTCAGCAAAATAACATGGGAGTCTGAATGTACTATATCAGATGCAAGACCGCGGAGTAACTTAGCAGCAGCAAGAAAATGACCTGCATGGAAGGATAAAAGAGAGACTTCATGCATATAATAATATAAAGATAACTTCTCATAACGAAAAATCTGCATATAATCCCATCAACGTAGGCAATATCAACTCGGAAAATAACTTTGAAAAAAGAACGGTAATTTTAACTGTTTATTAGTATACCTTTTCTGCAGAGAGAAAGGGTGAATGTGCTCGATATGCTATGTGCGAGCTTTGCGTCCTGGTTAATAGACATATCAAATACTTCAAAAGCCTCTTGGAGTTTTGTTTCTTGACAAAGTCCTTCGAGGAGGGAAGTGTAAGTTATAGCATCGGGTGCCACCCCTTTCTCCAACATATGATGGAAAAGCCTAAGAGCATCTTCAACTTCACCAACTTCTGAGAACTTCCTAATAAGTATATTGTAAGTCTGCAAATTTGCGGCACAGCCACTAGCAAACATCTCATCCCACAATCTTTTAGCAGGACGTAGTAAATCATCTCTACAGCATGCTTCCATGAGAGAATTATAAAATGAGACATCTGGGAATAACCCTTTCTTCTTCATCTCTTGAAAAACCTGATAAGCCTCTCGTACTCTCCCTGCCTTGCACAAGAAGGAAACCATCACATTGTAACTTTCCACATCCATGAAATAGTCATTTGCAGACAAAACCTTAAATATCTCCACCAATTCATCACTCTTGCCAAGCTTACATAAATTCCTACTCAAATTACTCAATGTTAACAAAGTCGGTACTCTCCCTTTTTCAATCATAAAATTAAAAAACACAATTGCAGAACTAGGATCACTGCCTGAAACTGATCCTATCAACGTGTTTAAAACATCATCATCAATGGGAAAATTCCCACTAACAATTACTTCACCCAATTGTTTTGCTTCTAATATCCTTCTCTCTGAAATCAAACCTATTATCAACTCCCTATAATCATTAGTTCTTGGAGCAACCCCTAGCTTTCTTTTCTTCTTCAAAACTGCTTCTCGTTCAACCACAGCCCCCATTAGTTTAAACTCTTCAGCCACGATCCTATACGCAATAAAATCAGGTTTGCACTCTCTATTCCTCAACTCATCCAATACTCTATATGCATCTTCAATTCTTTTAGCTTCACAGAGCCCATGAACTATCAAAACCGCAATAACTGACCCGTTAACAACCGAATTATGACTCTTTTTAACCTCATCTATCATACTTAAAACTTGACCCAGTTCAGCATTTCTGCAAAACCTCCATACAAACACACCAAAACCAATAGTACTAAAACCAACACCTCTTTGAGTCATTTCGTCAAACACCTTTAAAGCACTATCAAAATACCCATCTGAAGCTAAAGCAGCTAACAGAGAATTACAAATTTCAAGCCCAATTTCTTCATTTTTCAACTTAAACTCACTGAAAACCAAAAACGCCTTCTGGGTATTTTTTCCTTGAATCAAAGAACCGATTATAGAGCCATAAACTGAGGAATCTAGAGTGATTTTGTTTAATTTCACTTGCTTTAGCACAGAGTCAATGGCATTGAATTGGCGGGAAAAGGAAAGAGATTTGAGGATTGAATGGTAAGAGAGAGAGGAATGAGTGAAATTAGGCTGTTGAGAGGCCCAGTTGAAAAAGCCAAGAGCAAGAGAGTGGTGACTCAAGAGATACGGGTCTATAACTCGAGCCACGAGTGACGGACTCAGTGAGTCGCGGAGACCGATTTGATGGAGAGTTTGTTCCAGTGACGGTGTCCATGTTCGTGTAGGTTTTGTGTGGTTCGATCCCGAGATGAGTGCTCGGCTTATCCGAGTTGCCAACTCAATCGCCGTTCTCATCACTCATCCGAGTTAATAACTCGGTAGCTAGTCCCGCGAAATAGAGAGATGACAACTTAAACGCTGCGTTTCATCTTATTCTATCAGCAAAATGAACCCTTTAATACTTTGTAAGGCGCCAATAGATTTGGTTATATTATTATGTAAAAGTACTTTTTATTACCTTCAATTTTAGAAGATTTGCTCTATGCTTTCTGTTTCATTTGTTGATTTATTGTTTTTGTTGAGGTTACAAATGAGGCTTTACTTATGTCGTGTTTGTAACTTTGTACTATGATGTCCTTGCACAACATGTGAACTCAACGTTAAGGTGGCCAACGGTGTCCATTGGCGATCACTCTCCGATACTAAGGTAAGTGTCCAACTCTTCATAAATACCGATGGCCAACGGACACCGTTGGCGATCACTCTCCGATGCCAAAGTCAGTATCTAACCCTTCACAAACACATTGGCTGTTCAATAATAATCCTATTATTTAGTCCAATCTCTTGACATCTACGTAGCATTGTCGCAGCCGCACCATTCGGATTCCTAGTAGCCACCGGAGGTGACTACCGACTACTACACGGTAGCTAATGGTGATACATGTAATTACCTCATTGGGTGATGTCCTGTGCATTGCTTTGATATCAACGGTTTAAACAGATCCAGTAGACCTCCCATGAACAAACAAATGAAAAATTATCCAAGTACAGAATTTGAAGGTGGAAGAAATGCAAAATGTACAATAATATTCACATGAATTTTCTTCTTCTTTTTCCCCAGTAAGCCGTAATATCTATACAAACTTGTAGCTTTTGTACAATACAACCCATGTAACATTGTTTACACTATACAGAATATACACAAAATATACAAACCACCTCCACCACCTTGTAGTATTCACACTATATAGTGAAGGTATCAGACTATCAGATTGCAGGGAGATACCTATGTACAGTGTCTTCCTCCCCATGTAAATCTACTGAGTTTTTAACGTATCTGATATTTCTGTACAAGATTTACTTGTGAGAAATACACTAACAAACTATGAGTAGGATCTAATCAACTTAAAATTTTGAAAAGATCTAACTTTGAAGAAATTCCCGAAGAAAAATCCTGTTGTTGTCTCTTGAGGTGGCTTTGCTGCAGCGAATGAGTTATGCTTCACCTGCAGCTTGGTTTGTCCAATTTGTCGTCGGATTGAATCAATAATCTTGGGGTCGACAGGGTTTCCAGTCACATCTGTGACATGAAAAGTGTCTTGGACCTTCCCGCCTTTTGTCGAAATTTCTGCTCTCTTGATACATAAACTGTTTTCACGGAATATCCTGGTGATGTCCGATAGGAGTCCAATGCGATCTTCTGTGCACAGTTCTAGCTCCAGTCCCTGCATATGACCATCCAACAATCTTTAGAATACAATTCTTTGCCTGCCCACCATGGTTGCACTTTCAAATATGCTTTTCGCATATACCTCAGATGCCCGTCTTTCAATAGCAGCTTCGAGACACTGTATAACACGTTCTCGCTCGGCTTCTGAGCTTACAGGGAGCCCATCAACATGTCGAATATAGAATTCCTACAAACAGAATTGCCATCTATTTTATTGAAAAGACACAATAGTTATATTGCCATTGACCTTCAAGTCGTGCCCTATCCACTAAATCAATATCATTCTACAGGTTGATGATTATTGGCTAAAAAGCCTTCTATATTTATACAGTCCAGACATCAAAGAATTTTGCTGGGTCAATTATGTAATAATAAAAGCAATTTCAATGTCTTACCTGATAAGCCTCCATCCTCCCTGTGTGGACCGTTCCATGAAAGACCACATATTGCATGTCCGTTAGAGTGCAAACAGTATCGAACAACAGTTTCGGCCGATCTTTTGATCTCATAGTAATCACTGTGTAATCTTTCTCAATATTCAACACAGTAACTTGGGGTCTTGAGCTCATATCCTTAACTATCCCTACAGCACTCTCAACCCTTTCATAGTCCCTATCATCAAACATAATCTGATGTAGCCTTCTCTGCCTATTCATAACACCAGGAGGTGAAACTGTCGTCTTTGCTGTTTTAAAGTCATTGTTTACTTTAAGGACATTGCAAAGCAGTTCTTTTATTAATGAAAGACGCTTTAGATCTTTAATTGCACACCCTGTGGAAGTGTCTGTGACATGAACTACAGCTGCAGCTCTAGCATTGTGTGTCCATATTTCAGCATTTACTACATTGCAATGAAGGTCTGCAAGAACTGCACATACTTCTGATAATAAACCAGGCCTGTCGGTGCCAGTGAGTTCAATTGAGGTGTGCTCTTCTGAAGGCATCACCCCAACAGAGCCTCTCCGTGAATGACCCAAACTAGCATCACTTTCAAGCCTCTGCAAAGAAATGAGTTAAATGATGAGCTTATTCAACATCTTAGTGACTCAAGGAACCAAATCCGTAGATGACAGCAAAAAGAGAAGGCGAAGTGTGTAATAATGGATACCTTAAAGTTTTACATGGAAAAATAAACTTAAGAAACCATTCTCTCTTAGTCACTTAAAATGACAAGCAGAACAAAGAAATGCATGACCAAGGAAAAGATCAAATTCTTTGAAAAGAGTGACAAAAAAAAAAAAAACTATATATGATGCCAACTCAAAGTTCAGCAACACTAGGTTTTAAATTATTGACTTGCAGGAAAAAGAAAGAATTCAAACTTCTACATCTTAAAACTTTGATAATAAGATCTACAGGAACAGAAAACTCCATTTCACTTATCCTAACAACATCACACACGGTAGGTGATATAATTTCAGTGTTCAATACTTGAAAATCCAAATAGATAAGGTAAGGACTGCATTCATTTTTTCCTCTTCTTTCACTTCGATTGCTTATCAATCAAACGGATGATTGAACAAAATATATTACGCAAACATGAAAATCAACAACCAAATGAGACTTCTTACCCTTTGAATATGGTTGATGACTTCCTTATCTCTGATTTTGTTCCCATCATGATCGATCACATTAAACACTGAAATCACAAATTTCAACACAAAGATAAGAAACAAAGAGAGGAGCTCTCAACTCTGTTTTACAATTCAAGCAATTTAAGAAGAGACTCTACCGTCCATAAACCATCCACCATCAGATGATATGTATGCTTTTGTAATTACAAGATTCATATCAGTAAGCACTTGAATAACTTGTAGAAGGATTCCATGTTTGTTGGCACTGTCTACCTGAACACAGAATCCAGTTCAATCAAGTTTCTAAAAATCCTAAATTTGAAGTGAATCAGAGAAATTAAAGCAACCTATTAACCAATCAATACAGACCCATATTTTGTTTTAACCTAATTTTGTTACAGCAGAACCAAATCAATTAAAAACCTAAAAAAGATGAGCTTGATTACCTGTATAACAGTGGCATCCTCACAACTATTATTATCAATCACAACTCTGCAAAAACAAACCATAAAATGAAAATCACCTTACTATCCACACGAGATGGAATCAAAACAAGAAAAAGAACCATCAAAAATGAAAAAATATATATATATCAAATCAAAATTGCTTATAATTTTAAAAACGATCCACTAAACTCACTAAATTATTACTAGGGCTTCTATGTTCCCTCTAGGAGAAAAGGAAAAGGAAACACTCGTTGTAATAAAACCATTTTTTTTTTTTTTTTTTTTAACTGTTAATTCCTCAGAGAAGCAAAAGAAATTGCTTATATAACTGTATATTCATAAAAAATAAAAAATAAAAAATAAAAAAAAATTCTAAATTTTGATAGATAAAAAAGGGGATCAATCTTCTTTCTCGTCATTTTACCAGCAGCAAAATGGAGGGAAAAAAAAAACATAATTCCAGAAAAACGAACGCAATCAAAATGAGGAGCACTGAGAAAAAATCAAAATAATAATAATACTAATACTAATAATAAAACTTGCAAAAACTGTATACTTTACAACTTAAAGAAAAAGATAATAACGAGAGAATCCTCTGAAATTCAAATCATATCACTTTAAAAATCACAAACCCAAAGCATAAGTTCAGAACAACAACAAAATCAAACAAAAATCCCAACCAAAAAAAAAAAATACATTACCTGGGTGGATTCATCCTCCTGATCAACTTAGCATACTCATCATCCATTTCTTCAGATTTTTTGATTTTTTTCCGATACTCAAAACCTCCCAAAAGACTCCAAACGAACAAATTATGTTATTTAAAAAGTAACCCAACAATCAGAATTTCCCCGAAATCAAATAAAAAAACATATACAATATATGATATATGATATATCCACAGTTTTGAATTTGAATTTACTATACAGCGATGCCTGCTCCAATATTCAAGGAAAATACAAGGGAGGGAGGGGGAGAGAGAGCGGAACAAAAAGTGCTAAAAAAAGTCGCTAGTATGGGACCTTAGCCGTTTAAGAAAAAAAAAAACATAATTATAGAAACAAAAGCATCCATTAATGTGACGTGGCGATTGGTTATTGGGTGGATGGACGGTTAATAATAATAATCGTAAGTGCAGCCGTGGGATGGGTGACGACTGACGGTGTGGTGGAAAAGTTAAGTGACGTGTGTTTTTTTTTAGTGGTTTTGACGATTTTGGGTCTCTGACTGTGAGGCCACGTGGCTGGTACGGAATGGTCGGGTTACTGCCGGTATTTTGGGCGGCAATTCCAGCGTGACCCAACTCCGAACTTTTTCCCGCGTTATTTCACAAGTCACAGACTTACAGTTCACTTGCTCAACTCTTTACTCTCCTGCAAATTCCACCTTATCTTTTTTGGATTTGGATCATCCGTTGATCTAAACTTTTTTCCGATCTTTTTAAAATATGTGATTAGTTGTTAATAAAGTGGTTGTGAAAACTAATCACATCTCAACCACACATTTATTGGCTTATTGCAATGCTTAAGCATCATGAGATTAGGTAAGGTCAAGAAAAAGATCATATTAACAAAGAATCCAAATTCATCTTTTTTATATTTATTGAGTTATTGTACTGGATTGAAAATGAGAACAAGATTGAATTAGGTTGGATCTTAAATTCTGAAATCCGTTATATGGGATCAGATCTTGGATTTTCATGTGAAATACTTTAAATTCGTTTGATTTGTCAAAATATAAGACTTGATTTATATTGGACCTTTTTTTGTCTTTTATATATATATAAGACACCGTTACTATAAGGTTGTGGGTTCGAGTCATTTCCCTTTCCTAAAAAACCCTGATTTATGAAATAATGTAATATTATAAAAAAAATGATAAATTGTTATATTTTTATATAAAATTTTTGAATGATTTTATTTATATTTGTGTTTATAACTCATGGATTCAATACGAGACATAAATTTTTATGTTGGCACTATTATCTTTGTTCGTAATTTTTCTCTAAACTAAATAATTTGGGCGGTTAGATTCGAATCATCTTGCTTTTATCGCATAGAATCAGGTTCATTTTAAATCCAAATGATATTATCTAAACAGCACCTCATGCAAGTCTTTATAATATTAACATGAGTGGGATTCTTTAATCACAAATTATGATTTAAATC
Organism: Acer saccharum; assembly: GCA_030490815.1. Taxonomy (NCBI): domain Eukaryota; kingdom Viridiplantae; phylum Streptophyta; class Magnoliopsida; order Sapindales; family Sapindaceae; genus Acer; species Acer saccharum. Next base: position 32,719,153 of record CM059874.1, on the reverse strand, counting down.
TATAATTTTATTGCACATCACCTCTTAGCAGAGCTGGTAGTGTACCTCTCTTCCACATATATGGTGAGGGATTCAAATTCCACAATGCGTATTTTACAAGTATGTGTACGGAGTTTTTTTCCCGAGATTGTGGCAGTAGTCATCTCCAATTATGAGAGTAGATATGTAGATATCCAGGCCGTACATATAATGTTTAATCTCGGCAGGTTCTAGAAGTCCAAATAGTTCTTGTAACACTTCAAAAAAAAAAATCTAGAATTTTATTTTCATTCATTTATACATATTATCATTTAAATAATTGAAAATGATGTTAAATCATTTCTAAACTATAATTGAAATATATATATATATATATATATATATATATAAATATATATTAACTGCAAAGCAAACAATCAAAATATCGGTGTCGGTTATAATATAAAAAATATCGTCAATATCCTTAAGAATATCGAATATATTCAAGGGTATATATATAGAGAGAGAGAGAGAGAGATGGTATTGACTCTCGGAGTCTTGACTAGTTGGCTAGTTGGCCTAACGTAACCACTAAAGGTTGTTGAAACAAAACGAAGAATAATTTTTCAAAGATTTTTTTTCTTTTCATTGAATTGTTCAATTTGAAAGCTTAGTGACTTGTTAAGAAACAAAATTCTAGCTGCTTTCGGATTATTAACAAAGTCCACTTCAAAAAAGTCACTTTCAAAATTATTAATTGGTAATTCGATTCTTCCGGCAAACTTATAGTGACACTATTAGTGAAATTGATTTTTGATGTGTTTATTGTTTACAAACACTCCACGTCTCTCGCTTCTATATCACATCTCATTGTGTTTATGGAAAAAATTTCACTTACTTCCCTTGTATATATACGAAATTGCATTTAGTAACAAATTAATTCGTTAATTACACAAACATCTCATAACTCCACCGCCGAAAGGAGCATCTCCTTACCGAATATACCATGCAATTCTAACATATGGGATGAATAGACAATTTATTTATTTATTTATTGTCAAATAAAACAAGTATACTTGCGATTCATAATCATAATAGGAGACTAGTGACTTTCAAGTTTCTAACTCATCCCAAAAAACAAAAAAAAAACATCAACGTTTACTAGTCAATATAGGAAAAATGGATCATGGTATCCAAGAAAACAAAAAATTGAGTTGATTTTGAAGGCATAGTATCCTAAGCAAATCTAATAAGTTCGGTTATTTAAGGCAAAACAAATGTTTGACAATGGCTTGTGAGGTTTGGTCACCATTCACATTGGTTGCTATCCAAGGGCAACAGCAGCAGCATCATCCATTTGGGTTTTGTCACGTGTCATGCATACAAAATATCTTACCACCAAAAAGGGTTTGGTATTTAGTGGGAATAAAGACTATATAAAGAGGGAGGCTTTTGGGATACTTGGAAGGCAATCCAAGGAAGAGGAGCCGCCCCCCCGCCCCCATTAGTCCTCTAGGGCAGCGTGGCAGCGGTCCCCCATCACTCCCCCATCTCCCCGAGTCGATAGCTACTATCACTTGCCTCAAGTAAAACCTAATTGAATAAGCCTTTGGAATTTTAAAAACCAAAAGACGATTCTACTGGGTTGTGACATTCGTTTTCTTTTAGTTTTATATGTGGGTTTCTCTAATCGAAATATTACATCCGATGCACTATTAGTTTTTTCATATAAATATCCATTCACATCATATCGTATGATATCATTATTCAGCTACATACTTTAAAATTATGGTTCGATCCACATATGAGAATCTACGACTACAGTCAACAGTAAAAGCATCAACATGGTTAAAATGATAAGACCATAGATTTTTAAAATGGAACAAAAATGTGGGTCCCGAAACCCTAATGTTGGAATAATTGTATAGAGGATGAGATGAGAGATCTCCAAGTTGACAGACAGCGGCAGGCAAGTGTGAACGCTTAATTAACTAGATTATATACTTTTGTGCAACGTTGATGGGAATTTGGAAAGAAAAAGCAACAATAAATGCACCTTTTTCTAGAATTTTTTTTAAGAGTAATACTACTTTGTCCAAATGATATGGTGACACTCTCATCTATTCATTTAGATTTGCTTGATTTAAATGAATAGATGTGAGTGTTGCCACGTTATTTGGACACCAAATTTAAACAAAGTAGCATTACTCTTTTTTTTTTTTTTCTTCTTTTTAATATAATGTATTTTTATTGATACGTGAAAGAGAGATTTCTTGGATCATCGTCCACTTGGCTTGGTGGGGGATAATTATGTATGTATCCATTTAATTCAAGTGTCAAATTGCATCAATAGTTGTTGACTTTAAAACATATAGAATAAGAATGCTAGTTTTTTTAAATGGATAAGAATGCCCAAAAGATTCATTTGTATCTCTTTTACTATGTAATCTGATTGTAAAAGGAATGCTATCTTAATCCATTCTCCCTTTTTTGTTTTTTTACACACGTCGGTATTTTACTTTTTTCACATGAAACTTGAATCATAATAATTAGTTTATCTACTCATATTATTTATAGTTGGGTAGTACTGTAGTAGGGCACATGTTAACACCAAGAAAACAGGTAAAAAACAATTATGAACCTCCTTGATTTATTACATTTGATTTTATTGTTTTTTTGTAAATCTTAAAATACCAAATTTACCCTGCCTTTAATTTTTAGGTAGTGCTTTGGTCTGGGCATAAACAACTTAAACTAAAACCCCCAGAAGATGAATGGTTTCTACTGTTGTTCAAGTTCTTGTGAAAAATAATAAGGTAATTTCTTATATTTTTACATTTGTTCTTACTAAAAACAAATTTGGTAGAACAATTATGATTTATATTCTACGTTCACCTTTAATTTATAATTTTGCTTTTTTTTTTTATATATATATATAATTTATTTATAGATTTTTATTTTGATTGACTGTCTGTACTAGTCTATACCATTGTTAAATTTGTGAAATTATCTAATCACTCGATTGGTTATAAGATAAGCACAATAAATTAATTATTTATCTTTCCATTTAGATTCTATTGATAGGGAGATCTAATCAATAGAGGGATATAATTTATTTATTTTTGTTACTGTTTTTTTATTGATTTATTAATATTTTGATGGAGTTTGGATAGAATGTACGTGTGTTTTTTTAATGTAAACACTAAAATTAATTATCCATCTCTTGCAATTGTTACTCATTTATGGAATTAGGTGGATAGATTATTATTTATTTTTTTTTGTCAGTTTAATTTGATATTTTATTATTAATCTGTTACAGGATAGTACAAAATTATAACTCGGTTAATTTTGTTTAAAAAAAAAAAACTCGGTTAATTTTTTTTTTTTTATAAGAACGGTACTAATTTAAAAATTATTAATATATCCCGTAATTTATTTTTTATCCATGACTCTTTGGTCAGATTATTTTAAAAAATATATAAAAAATGATATATTTTAGGAAATCAGTAATATTTTTTGTGCAGTGGAACTATTTGGATATGTGAATTTCATATTGTTAAAATATAAATTTATTTATTTAAAGAAAAGACTTGGAAAAGCAATCATAGTTTGGACCGTTTGGTCGTATTTCAAAAAGTTAAAAGATTAAAACAAACCGTGTGTAATATTTGATATTTCAACCCACACGAAAGAATCCCACTTTGTAGTCTCCAATTATTGAGATTCAGCATATGACTTTTTCAAGAGGCAGCATTTATTAGATATTTCTACTCTATTCACCTATAATTATACAGTTTTTTTTTTTTGTACCTTATAATTCCACAAAGATTATATTTATAACTACTATTCCAACATAAAATGATGTAATGCATCTCTTATTCGTTCAAATGGTGTGCATCTCATCTCGTACGTTAGTGTTAGTAGTGGAAGGTTCGAGTCTTACGATGTGTATTTTTATAAGTAATCGTGATGAGTACTCTTTTGTGATGTTGTGAGAGTAGATTTCTCATACGTGGTAAGAGGTTCGAGTCTGAGTTTATAGGTCATGATAGACTCATGACCTGTACGATCTCAAATTAAAATAAATAAAAAAATGAGATTCGTAGTATGACCCTAGCCTTGTAGTATTTATACCTTTACTCTTTTTTGGGACTTCTTGTCAAATTATTTCTTTGGTAATTCCATTACTTCACGAAAACAGCTATGGGTTGGTTCAGTATAGACTGTATAGTCTAGATTCTATAGAATAAAGTGAATTTGGAATTCGAATAATATTAATACTTTGAAACTGTTTTCATAAGACAATTCGACAAATTTTTACCAAATTTCTTATAGAAAATATTTCGATTGTTTTATTTTTAAACTGACGTAAAACAAGTAATGTTACTCGATCAAAAAATAAACGAAGTAGAAATTGATTTTTCGTTGTTATATAAATTATGAGATAATATGATAAATTATATTATAATGACAAACCATTTATCATATCATTTGAGATAATTTTTTTACCTTCAAAGCATTACTTAATTGAAAACATATGCAATAAGACGAAATTGAGGTTGGCTTATGTAGTTACTGTAGTTTCTCACGCCCACTTATTCACGTTAATAAAATTATTAGGTTCGAATCATAGTGCTCTCCCCTAATTCCTGATATGTAATAACTCAATATATATAAAAGTTATTTTCTGGTCACGTTGGTTTTGGAAAAAAAAAAAAAAAAAAAAAAAAAAAAAAGGTTGTACAAAACTAAACATTTCATATGAAATTTTAAAATAAAACACATTTACGCCAATAGGGGCGTAGTTCGGCTGGTAGATAGACGAGCTTGAAGCTTGAGCATATGATTTTCAGGTCAAGTGTTGAATCCTATTAAAATTATTAAAATTATTAAAATTATTAACGAAAGCTTTAAAAAAAATATCTGGTAAAAAAAAAAATTACAGATTATTAAAATTAGGATAAGAATGATATGACATGATTCTAAAATAGTGTATATATATATATATATATATATGCTTACTTCTTCAACAAGAAACGAGTTTGGTCAGATATAATCTACTTGTACCCTCAACAAATCTAATAAAGTAACCTAAAAAAACATATAAAAAATGGACGGTGTAACTAATCGGGCATTGACTAATGACTACTAAATTGCAACTTATGATCTATAATGTTTCATTGATGTTATCGCTATGCCTACTTTTGATTTTTTTTTATTTATAAAATTATTATCTATGGTGGTTCTGTGGAATCTTCTAATTAATTATTAATAATATAATCCATGGGAAAACGAAACAAAACAAACGTGACATTTCATTTTATTGAATCCTAATTATACGGCTTTATTAGAAATTCTATCTTTTAATTATATTATTTTATTTAACATTATACTAATATAGTAAGTTTATTCGATAAGATGGACACCAGCTGTGAGGAGATCGAAGAACAATTGAGTCTTCTGCCAATGGATTATCCAATTTTGGGCCCCATACATTTTTTATTTTTATTTTTATTTTTCTCCAAAATGTGATTGGATGAGACCAAATCCTAGTGTGAGAGGAAATCATTTGATAATTAAATAATTTTCTTAATGGATTGGATTATCGAGGACTTGTGGAAGGGGGAAACCCTGCATTAAGTTAAGCCACTAACTAAAAAGGTAAAAAAGTAAAAGTATTAGTATCATAATCTTATTATTATTTTTTATTCGATCATATTTTATTTTTCCAACTTTAGTTTTTTAATCTAAAGTTAATATATATAATAATAATAATAATAGTAAAGAGGATGCCCAAGAGAATTAATAATTCGTAAAATTAATTAAAAAATAAAAAAGAAACCTCCATGGCAGCACATGGACATTGTGCTTCGTATGGCATTGTCGGCAATAAATATTTTTATAAACGTTGCAATCTAAAAATGAGAACGGAAATAGCTTCAAACTTCAAAGCGTGTAAACCTAATTCTCTTTTATTTTATTTTATTAACAAATATCTTAATTATCATCATGATTTATGATTTATTTATTTTTGATAATATCTATCTATTTAAGATCAGATATATTTTTGTAAAGTTTTTACCTTTGATAGGATTTGAGTCGTTGATTTGGGAGTCATTTGTCAAAACTCTAAGCTCGTCAATTTACTAGCTGAGCTACGTCCCTCTGGAAGCTGACTTGTGATTTATTTAAACACCGCATGCTATAATAATAATATGTATGGATGAATTATTTGGTATTCATTTGATTTGATATCAATGACTTTCTTACACCGGTGCTGATTTTTTATAAATTTTAAAATGCACTCTTCTTTCACATCTATTATAGGATGAGTTTCTTCTATACCTATTAAATTGCGTAGTGCGGAGAAACTCCTCTCCTGTAATAAGAGTTGCATTTTGAGCTTTACTAGTAGAAGTTGATCTCGCAATATCCCAGTAGATTGACTCCATTGGTGTCAAATTAAGATTAATTTTTTTTATGTAAAAGCTTTAAATAATGAAATCCCAAATGATAAATTATATATATGGATTTTTGGGAAAGAGTAGAGTGGGCTTTGTTTTGTAGAGATTAGAGGAAGGGGATTGTGGTTCTCAATATGAGATGGGCTGGGCCTGAGCAATCATACAAACAATTTTTCATTCGGTTTACTTTCTCAAACTTGCAAGCCACCAAAGTTCTATTTTTGTTTTAACAAGGGCAAATTGTAATAAACTACCCTAACATTTGGTGTATCTGCAACCAGACTGTATTTTTACCAAAATTACAGAAAAATACAATTGACTAACCCATTGACAATGCGTGTTAACAGATGTTAGGATATGAAAAGGGTAATAAAGTCATTTTAACATATGCAAAGAATGATTTTTGTAAAAATATTTTTAAAAAATGGAAAAAAAAAAAAAAAATTATGGTTCAAAGAATTATACAAGATTTTTTTTTTTTTTTTTTTTTAAAAGAAGAAATAATTATTATGATTTTGCTTTCAAAGATCTAGTTATGGGAACCCATATCTCACATCTCGAAGATTAGCCTTAAAGGGATTCCAAATTTCCAATCCAAAACCCAAAACCTAAGAGGGTATTTTTAGGGAGGAATCAGAACATCTAGAGAGGTGGGAAAAATGGTAGATCCATGAGAGAATCAAGAGGGGTTTTGGAGGAGAAGATTTTTCTAGGTGGGTCTTTGAGAGAGAGAGAGAGAGAGAGAGAGAGAGAGTATTAAGCAATTCTTTTATAATCCAAGCATTTTTTTTTTTCTCCTCATAGTTCTCCATTAATGGGGATTTCTTTTTTCTTTTTTTATTTAGATGGAGATTGTTGATATCCTTGAAGGAGATCAATATGGAGATCACTGATCTCATCTCCATGGAGATCACGAAGATCTCCAATATATATATATATATATATATATATATATATTAACATTTAATTAGAAAATAATACTTATTATATTAATTGACACTAGGGGTAATTTACACCAAATCCTAGTGTGAGAGGAAATCATTTGATAATTAAATAATTTTCTTAATGGATTGGATTATCGAGGACTTGTGGAAGGGGGGAACCCTGCATTAAGTTAAGCCACTAACTAAAAAGGTTAAAAGTAAAAGTATTAGTATCATAATCTTATTATTATTTTTTATTTGATCATATTTTATTTTTCCAACTTTAGTTTTTTAATCTAAAGTTAATATATATAATAATAATAATAATAGTAAAGAGGATGCCCGCCCAAGAGAAGTAATAATTCGTAAAATTAATTAAAAATAAAAAAGAAACCTCCATGGCAGCACATGGACATTGTGCTTCGTATGGCATTGTCGGCAATAAATATTTTTATAAACGTTGCAATCTAAAAATGAGAACGGAAATAGCTTCAAACTTCAAAGCGGGTAAACCTAATTCTTTTTTATTTTATTTTATTAAAAAATATCTGATTTATTTATTTATTTTTAACAATATCTATCAATTTAATATAAGATATATCTTCTTAAAGCTTTTATCTTTGGTAGGATTTGAAATGTTGATTTGGAAGTCATTAGTCCAAGCTCCAAGCTCGTCCATCTACCATCTGAGCAACGTCCCTCTGGAAGCTGACTTGTGATTTATTTAAACACCGCATGCAATAATAATAATATGTATGGATGAATTATTTGGTACTCATTTGATTTAATATCAATGACTTTCTTACACCGGTGCTGATTTTTTTATAAATTTTAAAATGCACTCTTCTTTCACATCTATTATAGGATGAGTTTCTTCTATATCTATTAAATTGCGTAGTGCGGAGAAACTCCTCTCCTGTAATGAGAGTTGCATTTCGAGCTTTACTAGTAGAAGTTGATCTCGCAATATCCCAGTAGATTGATTCCATTGGTGTCAAATTAAGATTAATTTTTTTTATGTAAAAGCTTTAAATAATGAAATCCCAAATGATAAATTATATATATGGATTTTGGGAAAATCGTATTTTAGTCCCTGTAGTTTGTCTTAATCTGGGTTTAGTACACGGGTTTTTGGTATTGTAACTTTCAGTCCATCTGTATTCTGACAAAATGAATTCCAGTCCCTACCGTCCAATTCTGTTAGGGTTTCGTCAAGTCAACGAGGGTCAATGGGGTTAAATAGGTAAATTCATCAATGGGGACATAAAGGGTAATTAGGGCTGAAGGGTAATTAGGTAATTTGATATATATATAATTAATAATATATTAAATAAAAAACAAATGAGTGGATGAGATCATGCCACATCATTTTACTAAATATTTAAAAAATAAAATATTAAATTTTACTAAAAGAGATTATCTTATTATAAACAAAACAAAATTAAAAAAGAAAATCAATAAATCCTCTCATCTCTCAACTCTCAACTCTCACGATCTCCGGCCACTACCACCACCACCGAACACAAATCCAAACATAAACCCACCCACCATATTTATCTACTGAAATTTGGAAAACTCCATATCATTTTTATCTTCCATCTCATCAATCTTCCTCATCTAAATTAAAAACCCAGATCCCGTAAAATAAAAACCTAAAAACCAAGATTTTTTCCCACTCGGCCGCCGAATTTGCTTCTCTGGTGTCCCCACGTCGTTCGCTGTTGTCATCGCGACCTTCTTCTGGTGTTGTGCGGCGTTTTCTGGTGATCGAATGGCAGCGACGATGTTGTGGTGGTGATGGTGGTTTGCATTCCGATCGTGGCGAAGTGCAACAGCAACAGGGATTGAATTGCGACGGCGGTGTTGTGGTGGTGATGTTGTGGTTCGATGTTGTGATTTTGAGATGGGTGGTTTGGGGATATGGGTGATTTTGTGATTTTATTTATTTTTTAAACTGTTTTTGTTTAAAGAGATCTAGAATCCAGATCTCTTCAAAACTTAAAAAAATTGAAAAAAAAAAAAAGTTGCAGGTGGGAAGAGATCGTGAGAGACTGATTTTGGGAAGGTGAATACTGTGGCGATGGTAGTCTGAGAAACCAGAGATTGAAGAGTGCTGGAGATGGTTGATGGGTCTCCACCAAATCCAATTTTTTATTTTCAACTCTTTTTTTTTTTTTGATTTTTGGTGTGGGATTTTGTTCGGTTTTGATTTTGGTTTTGTTTTGATTTTGAGTTCTGGAGAATATATGAATTTTAAATTGGGTTGTTGAATCTGGGTTTATATGAACAACTGGGTTTGTTGAATCTTGGTTGTGTAGATGAATTGGGTAATCTGGGTTGTAATATTGAAGATGAAGATGCTAGAATTTTTTTTTTCTAGATTACAAAAAAATTCATTAAAAAAACTGCAGAAATACTTTTAATATTTGTATTATTAAAATATCATAAAATTTAATTTTTTATCATCAAAAATCATAAATATCATAAATTTTTAGTTTGATAGAATTTTTTTCTCATTTTTTTATATAATCATTTTTATTTTTCAAATAAATAAATCCCCACAATTTTTTATTTATTAAATATGTTTTTAATTTTTGGTTTTTTAATTTTTAATTAAGGGTAAAATGGTCTTTTCATTATTGTTAGAAACCTTCAGGGGCATTATAGTCATTTAGGCCGACTGACATGGCAGAATCTGTCTTTTGACGGATTCTATCACAGAAGGACTAAAAGTTACAATAAAAACAACCATGGACTAAACGCAAAATAAGGCAAACTACAGGGACTAAAATGCAATTCTCCCACAGATTTTTGGGAAAGAGTAGAGTGGGCTTTGTTTTGTAGAGATGAGAGGAAGGGGATTGTGGTTCTCAATATGAGATGGGCTGGGCCTGAGCAATCATACAAACAATTTTTCATTCGTTTTACTTTCTCAAACTGGCAAGCCACCAAAGTTCTATTTTTGTTTTAACAAGGGCAAATTGTAATAAACTACCCTAACATTTGGTGTATCTGCAACCAGACTGTATTTTTACCAAAATTACAGAAAAATACAATTGACTAACCCATTGACAATGCGTGTTAATAGATGTTAGGATATGAAAAGGGTAATAAAGTCATTTTAACATATGCAAAGAATAATTTTTGTAAAAATATTTTTAAAAAATGGAAAAAAAAAAATTATGGTTCAAAGAATTTTACAAGATTTTTTTTTTTTTTTTTAAAGAAGAAATAATTATTATGATTTTGCTTTCAAAGATCTAGTTATGGGAACCCATATCTCACATCTCGAAGATTAGCCTTAAAGGGATTCCAAATTTCCAATCCAAAACCCAAAACCTAAGAGGGTATTTTTAGGGAGGAATCAGAACATCTAGAGAGGTGGGAAAAATGGTAGATCCATGAGAGAATCAAGAGGGGTTTTGGAGGAGAAGATTTTTCTAGGTGGGTCGTTGTGTGAGAGAGAGAGAGAGAGAGAGTATTAAGCAATTCTTTTATAATCCAAGCATTTTTTTTTTCTCCTCACAGCTCTCCATTAATGGGGATTTCTTTTTTCTTTTTTTATTTAGATGGAGATTGTTGATATCCTTGAAGGAGATCAGTATGGAGATTACTGATCTCATCTCCATGGAGATCACGAAGATCTCCAATATATATATATATTAACATTTAATTAGAAAATAATACTTATTATATTAATTCACACTAGGGGTAATTTAGACATTTCATGATATTTGATCAGTAAACCAATAAAATAAACCGTCAACTGGTTAGTCAAGGGTATGTTTCTGTAATTTTGACAAAAGTGCGGTCTAGTTAAACATACACCAAATATTAGGTTACTTTATTGCAAATTTCCCTTTTAACAATGAAAACATTATACAAGTTCTATTTATTTATTTTCTTTCCAACTAATAAGCGTAAATAGCACCATTGGGGGAGGTAATGGTGGGAATAACACCAACTTAATAATTTTTGTGGAAATAGAACTAAAGTATGTGATGGAACAAAAATGCCCTTACTTAGTGCTTAGCACAATTTTTTATTTTATTATTTTAATCTTCTTCTTCATAATTTAGGGCAAAAAAAAAAAAAAAGAGCCGGTAAATCCGAGACTTATTTTGTTATAATCCCGGACTTATTGGCCAATTTTGTAAATTCGAGACTTTATGGAAAAAAGATGATTTTTTATTTATTTTTTATTTTTATCTTTTTTCATCGACCTCCATTCGAAAGGATTTCGACCTCTAACGGAGGTTTTTGGAAAAAAAAAAAAAAAAAAAAAAAAAGGAACATAAAAAAAGAATAACAATAAAGATGAGGGCATTTTTATCTTTTGGTACTATTTTCATAAAAATTATTAAATTGGTGCTAGTTCCAAAAAGGGGCAAGTAAAGAGTGCTAAAAATCATTAAAGCCCTTGATTTTTTTTATTTATTTTGGGCAAATTGCACTGAACCCCTTGAGGTTTGGGCAAGTTACACTTAGCTGGAAATGTTTTGTTATTATACACTAACACCCCTAAGACTTAAAATTGACTTTGAAAATACCTAAAATGCCCCTAGTTATATTATTTTATACTTTTTTTTTACCTTTTAAACAAAAACTTTATAAACTTTAATAAAATAAAATAAATTAAATAAAGATATGATTCATTAAATAAATTAATAGTCTAAAAAAAATAGTTTAAAATAAATAAATAAATAATTTTTAAAAAATAAATAAATAAATAGTTAAAAAAAATTAAATAAATAAATAGTTTAAAAAATTAAATAAATAAAGTTTATTATTTTATTAAAATTTATAAAGTTTTTGGTTAAATGGTAAAAAAAATAAAGTATAAAATAATATAACTAGGGGCATTTTAGGTATTTTTAAAGTCAAATTTAAGTCTTGGGGGTGTTAGAGTATAATAACAAAAATTTTCCAGCTAAGTGTAACTTGCCCAAACCTTAAGGGATTTAGTGCAATTTGCCCTTTTTAAAAACTATTTATTTATTTTATTTTTAAAAAATTATTTATTTATTTATTTTAAACTTTTTTTTTTTTTGTAGACTATTAATTTATTTAATGAATCATATCTTTATTTAATTTATTTTATTTTATTAAAGTTTATAAAGTTTTTGTTTAAAAGGTAAAAAAAAAAAGAGTATAAAATAATATAACTAGGGGCATTTTAGGTAGTTTCAAAGTACTTTAAGTCTTAGGGGTGTTAGTGTATAATAACAAAACATTTTCAGCTAAGTGTAACTTGCCCAAACCTCAAGGGGTTCGGTGCAATTTGCCCATTTAATTTTAATAACTATTATAACAAGTTACCGCATGATATTAATTTATTTTATAACTATCCCTCCACTGTTTGTGCTCTCAATAAAAATAGAATAATGATACTTTTACCTATTTTGCCCGAATTTGATGCTTAAATGATGTGGCATTACTATAATACATTCATTTAAATCATGAAAATCTAATACAATTTAAATGAATGGATTATAATGATGCCACATCATTTGAGCATCAAATTTAAACAAAGTAACATTATTGATAAAAATAATATGAAGTTGGATGGTAAATGATACTCATTCAGCCGGCCAATATCCAGGTTTGAGTCATCACACCGCAAGTTATACGTAAATAAATAAATAATAGGGCTTTTTTTGTTGTTGAAGTATTACATTAATTCAGGGTTTTTTGGATTAGAAGAAGACTCGAACACATAATCTCGTAGTACAGGTGTGAGGGGTTTACAACCAGATCAAGACCAACCTCATCTCATCAATAATTTAGCATATTTTATGATCACTGCAATCTATCATGACATTACTTCCCTTTCTTTTTTTTTCTTTTTTTTTTGAGGGAAAAGTACTTCCCTCTTTTTTTGCGTGTACTATACATGTCTTGTTTTATGATTATATGTACATGCTTGCTTTAAATTCAATTGACAAGGACGAGATGAGATTGATCCGATGGTAAACTCTTTATACCTTCACCATGAGGTTACATTTTCGAGTCCTTCCCCTTCCAAAAAAAAAAAAACCCCAAATTTATATAATAGTGTAATAATTAAAAATAAAATAAAAATTCAATTGACAGTTAATACATGAATCGATATGATTCACTCATCTTTCATACACATAATATTTTCATACCCTGCGCATGGTTCATAACTTGTTGCATGCCTTGCATTGATTGCTCCTTCACATTATCTGCTCTTCTGAATTGAATTATTTCTTGTCCGTCTACTTTCAACTCCAGGAATTCAGATTCTCCGCGTGATCACGCCATTAATATTTGACCCAAAAGGACCCAAACTGTTGATTTTGTACTGTTAATGGGGGTAGGCTACCACCTCTACTGACTTCTGACTATGTTGTTCGAGCCAGTTGTTAATGGGTATTCATAGTTTCATTCAGTGACGCAACCAGGATTTTTAATTGAGTAATTGACACAAATCCCCCCAGACTATACCAGCTTTTGCCTCTACTGACTTCTGACTATGTTGTTCGAGCCAGTTGTAAATGGGTATTCATAGTTTCATTCAGTGGCACAACCAGGATTTTTAATTGAGTAATTGGCACAAATCCCCCCAGACTATACCAGCTTTTGCATGTTGCCCCCTAAACTATTTTATTAGGCACTAAACCCCCTGAACTATCACTTATTGGCAGAACAAAACTAAAGATGCCCCCTCAGGGGGGACTAAAGATGCCCCCTCAGTGGGGAAAAAACCCAAAGGATTGCCAATAAGTGATAGTTCAGGGGGTTTAGTGCCTAATAAAATAGTTTATGGGGCAACATGCAAAAGCTGGTATAGTCTAGGGGAGATTTGTGCCAATTACTCTTTTTAATTAGGCGGCTAGACTAAATTGAAGTATTACATAAATTCAAAGTTTTTTTTTCTGGGAGATGACTCATACCCACAATCTCTGGTATAGGTGTGATGAGTATACCATCGTACCAACCTCATCTCGTCTACTATAAAAGAATATATATTTCAAAAATATATAACAAAAATTAAGAAATAATTATAATACAAGCGCATACTATTGAGCTTGTTATAAGTTTTTTTTTTTTTTTTTTTTTTGAAATATTAAAATAATTCGGGATATAGGGAGAGACTCGAACTCAAAAGCCACGTGGTGTAGATGTAAGATACTTGCGGCAAATGCAGTGCACAACAATTTAAATGAAATTAAAGTCGGAGAGGGCGACAGGGTCGAAGAAAATTTAAAACCAGATCGATCATTATGTTTGATCTGAGACATATCACTAATTGAAAGGTTATGGCTTCACATCTTCATAATACAAACACAATAAAACTGTCCAAATTAATCAAATGCTCTCAACTATGGAACCTTAATTTGCTTGCAAGTTTTACTAGCCATAGGAAGATTACAGTCAAAGGCAAGAAAAGAAAATTACAAACAACTGCTGGGAATTTGATATTTTACTAATTTTCAAGGTTCAAGGTCAAGGTCAAGCCGATCTAGTTTTTATTATGACATTTGGTATGTAATTTGAATTTAACAGACAGACTAATGATGGTTAGTTAGAAGAGGGTGAGTGCCAACTTATACCAGCAAGCATTAAATCAACTAGACAGCGATGGCCAGTGTCACCGGGTCATGTGGTTCATGGAAAGCATGAAGGATAATAAATGAGGAAGTGCAGATAGGAACTACACTACCAAGAACAGTACGAGGACAGAGACTCCATGACCGACGACCACATATAAAGTCAACAATTGATTTTAATTACCACCTTAGATGTCAAACTCAAAACAACCAAATAAACATTCAAGTTCTCTATCTTCAAACTTCAACACAATATGAGCTCTGATTCATAATGTTCAATTGTTCACAAAAAACTTCTCTCAAACTTACGTTTTTGTCAATAGAATTGACATGTCAAGAGCTCTTAGCTGAAAAATTGCACAGATTTTCCAGCCACGCTTGATTTAAAGCTAGGAAACTGTTTACCGAGAACTTGCTATATTCTAAGAACTGTAGGTGGAAGACAGCAAAACTGGACAACTGGATACATAGTTCTACATTTTCATTCTCAATTGGTGACAATTGAAAGACAAATGTTTGAAGACTCCTATTGATATATTGATGACTTTAATTACTATGATAATGCTTCCACTAGATACTGTCAGGTCAATAAGTGATGCATTAAGATTCACCATTGGTCTTATATCATGCACAGATACAATCGGTTGAACTTTAAAAGAAGCTTGAACTGTCCATGGTCCACCTACAAACGATTGAGCACTGACTTCTGGACCATGTGCCAAGGTAATATTTGTTGGGAAAAAATATCTATGGAGTTCATATCTATCGATAGGTTAATTATGGAAAGATTCTTTGGCAGCTATGAGTAACAGATTTATTAAATGTCTAAATTATGATCTACTGGAGAATGCAAACTTCAATTTGCAAGATGTGCCCTACAATGACCCTAAGTGGCATCATGTTGGCCTTGGAGAGAATTAACTTCGGAAGCTAAGGGTAGCTAACAGAAGATTCGTGGTGCTACATGAGAAGCATGCACTTGGAAAAATTTGATTCACAAGTACTAGTTCTTCTCAAAAATAAGAAGGGCATTCAACTAATTACGAAGCCGAGAACAAGGCTGTTCATAGAGGTCTAATAGAGCAAGAAAACCTAACCTATAACTTATTCAGAAGATGAAGAGTGTTTCAATTTCTATGTTATGTGCTTTTTGAGGCAAACTCTCCAATTTGAACTGGTACAATTATAAGAACATAGAATGAAATATGAAATCATACAAAAAACTATGACATTTAAATGAATTTATATCCATTTCCAAAGGTTATCCTCCTGTCTCCACAGTTATGTAAGTGTGATAGTTATTGAAAGAGAGGGGAAATCTTTTACAATCCTCACAACTAGAGAATCATTCATCTAGGAAGATAAAAATGAAGAAGATTTTGTGAGAACTGATAAATATTATCAACCAAAAGTGGTATGCATTCCTGTAAAATCCCGAATGGTGACAAGGGCAAGGAGTGAAGGAGATGGATTGTATATATAAGGATTAAATACCAAGAAAATTTCATGAATGAAACAGCCAAGTGTGCAAAAAAAAGAAAAGAATTCCCTTTATATGCAAGGCATACTTTTAACTTTTTATGGTAGATAATTGAGAATTCTTACTAGATGTAAGAAGCAACTGGACAAGTATGAGTATGAAATTCTCTTATATAATTAACAAACAAACTGATCACCACTCCATCCAGACCTAGAAAAGAACCAAAATAATTAAAGATGACTTACACTATAATCAACACACCTCTGAATTAAACAAGCAGTTAAGCCCAAACTCAAGCTATTTGGCTGTGCATAGTTCCACCTGCACATTCCACACCAACACTAGAGCAATTTAAGACCTCAACAATATATACAACCAAAAACAAAAAGAAATAAAAACATCCATGACCTAAAAGCAGCACCTGTATAGGGGGACTTTGGTGATGTTTGATGCAGTGGAGAAGCTCGAAAGAAGGGACAAACCAAATCCATTCCCTATTGAATTCTCTCTCAAGTATCAATTTTTTTTTTCTTTTTCTTTTTTTGCCCAATTTATACAATACTTTAAAGCATTACAACAAGAAAACTCAACAATGCAACTCCATGAATCTACTGTCCAGACCCTTGAGAATCATCCTTATTAGCAGGAGCTTGTTGCTGCTGCTGTTGCTGGTGCACCCTAGCTTGACCCATTTGCTGATAAATTTGACTCAAAGCTTGTGGGTTCAAAACCCCAATATGACCATCTTGAGAAAGTCCAAGCTCCAACCCAGGTAAAGTCTGATTACTAACACCACCACCTAAAATGGAGGTAAAACTCATAGGACCCATATTAGTCACAGGCAAGTCAAATCCAGAGAATCCCATTTTTTGCAAGTAATTTGAATTTTCAGTGCCTAAATTTGCAGTGGATGGACCAGAAGATGATGACTGGAAACCAAAACCACTAACAGTTGGGGGCCATAAACCTGTGGCCACATGATGAGGCCTCCCTAAATTACCACCAACCATTGACCAACTGGTCCTACTACTAGACCCACCTAAATCATCAATCTTTTGGTGCAAACCAGCAGTCAAAGAGGCACCTTGTTGAGAAACAGAGCCACCGGCGGCTGCTAAAGCTGATGCAGGTATGGTACCGGTCCCAGTAGCAGCAATTATGGAAGGCTCAGCTTGTTGTAACAACCATTGAATAGTTTCACCATCAGATTTGTGACCCAATTCTCTGGTTAATTGGAAGATTCTTGCAGCACATAGAGCAGGCATCCTGATTCTTCTTCCTCTGCCTTCAACTTTGGTGTGTCTGTCTTTATTTGAGCTTCTCTTTGGAGCTAACTGTTTCTTGCTTGCTTCTTCTTTGTTGTCAGCTATCACAATCTGGAAATCTTTGATCTCTGCTGGTTTATTCTCACCCATATTAAGCTGTTGTTGTTGTTGTTGTTGTTGTTGTGGTAGGCTCAAGAAGTTGGGTACTTGTTGTTGATGATGATGTTGTGGTGGCTGCTTAGAGCCCTTGGGATCCATGAACAGGTAGGTGGGTTTGATTGGGAGGGTGCAAAAATTGAAAATAAAAAAATTAAATCGAAAATAAAAAAAAGGGGGTCCTCTTTGATTGAAGAAGGTGAGCTGAAAAGTCCTCCTACACTTTGATCAGTTTTCACTGTTTTTGGCAAGGAATGTGAGACACACAATCACATTATAATATTCATTTCCCCATTGTACCACCCATTCCTCTATTTATTTTTTCTTTTCAACTTTGTGTTTACTTGCTTTTTATTTCACACCTTGTTTGTGAATTATTATTATTATTATTATTATTTGTATTTGTATTTGTAATTGTAAATTGTAATCTTCTACCTCCTTTCTATTCTTATTTCTTTTTACTGCAGTGAGAAGTGGTAGTTTTTCTTTTTTTAAAAATAAAATAAAAATCTAACACCAAATAGGGAGGTTCTGTCGAAACGACCGAGGATAACTTGTTGAAGTCAAATACTATATATATACACGACGATTTCAAAGGTTCTGAGGATAACTTGTTGAAGTCAAATACTATATATATATATATATATATATATATATATATATATATATACACGACGATTTCACCATCACACCCAGACAAACACATATCAATTTTCTATTCATATTTTCAGACATTCCATTATATTTGAACAACTCAGTTTCCGTCAAAACTTGTAAAGATAACTTATCGAGGCTAAATCATACATATGTCATTCAAATGTATAATCTCTTGCTTATTTTAACCGAAAATTTCACCACCACATCCAGTCTATACAGACAAATATCAATACTGTATTCTTGTTTTCTCACATTACATGGTTTCCATTTTCAAGATTTCTCACTTGACTACAAAATACATCCATCAATTGATTTTAACTTATATTATTTATATATATTACCCACCAAAAAATATTAACAACATTGAATAGATCAATTACATTATTAGTTGATCCATCTATCAGTCAAAACATTATAGTTGGAAAGCAAATCAAATCAATTAAAAATGGGATTCTTTTTCTGGGGAGGGGAGGACTCAAACCCGTAACATCATGGTGCAGGTGTGAGAGATTTTACTACCCAACCAACCTCATCTCATCTTTCTTTTTCGGTTCCTTAAATGCTATAATAACATCTCCTCCACGGCATGCTATTGTAAATTTATAACAATTGATGATTCCATATTATCTATCTTGTAAGTGACTCAATAATTTTTTCACTTGGGATGCTTGATGTGGTGACAGGTGGCATACCAAGAATGGTTAGTGGGGTTGCTTCTAAT
This sequence comes from Acer saccharum, assembly GCA_030490815.1. Lineage (NCBI taxonomy): Eukaryota > Viridiplantae > Streptophyta > Magnoliopsida > Sapindales > Sapindaceae > Acer > Acer saccharum. Next base: position 32,699,955 of record CM059874.1, on the reverse strand, counting down.
CCACTCTAGGCCCAAAATCAGTACAATTAAAGAAGAAAATTCATCATGGAATCAGCAAACCAAAACTCAAGAAAAAATTGCATGTAAAAGAAGTGAGGAAGGTGATAGTTTCATAGTGGGGACCCCTTTTTGGACTTGAAGTCAAGAAGAGTTTTTATTCTGACAAGTTTGATGGGGCCAATCCATAAAATCTTCCAATTCTAATGTGACAATTAATTCTTCTCAGGATTTTTCATGTCTTCATGCTATTCAAACTTTCTGTTCAGGTTTTTACACTTGAGGAAATGTGAACATTTTTGGAAATCTGAAGGGAAGATATGAAAAAAAAAAAAAAAAAAAAAAAGGTGCATGTGTTTCTGTAGAAGCATTTGCAAGATACCATCAGTCACTCCCCAGTAACTTGGGAGAGTCATTTACTGGTATAACAAAAGTTGATATATTTATTTATTTAAAATGATAATTGTGAGAAAAGCAATTCAATCTCTAATTAAGATGTATTGATTTTGTTCAAATATCATATTTGTATCGTTATTTTGAACAAAAGGATGAAATGACGCGATTACTATTTGGAATTTGAGAATTCGAATGAAAAATTAATAAATTAATTCATGATTTATGATTATATTGTTTCAAGTCACATGAACCTCAAACACAAATCAGAAATTAAGTTCATGACGGAAGAAATAATTCATTTTATAATGAAATTGATTCCCTTTGATAATGTAAAATACAAGTTTCATCCGGATTAGATCCAAATTCTGATAAAATATAATGAGGATTATCCCATATCACACTATTAGAGGAGAAAAACTTGTATGCACCCTATGCAATACATCTTGATCAATGGGTGCATGCCATGTGGCATGGAAAACTCATTTGATTGGCTTTCCTTACCACGTTGCATGTACCCATTGGACGGATTGGTTTTCCTTACCACATGGCATACACCCATTGATCAGGATGTATTGCATGCCATGTGGTATGGAAAACTCATTTGATTGGCTTTCCTTACCACGTTGCATGTACCCATTGGACGGATTGGTTTTTCTTACCACATGGCATACATCCATTGATCGAGATGTATTGCATCAGGTGCATGCAAGATTTTCTCTCACTAGAGATGTTGTATATGAAAGAGAATGAAAGGGAGAGGGAGGAGAGAGAGAGTAGTGGAAGCATACATGATTAAATAATGGTAAAGGAAATGATGAAAAATGAACAATTGTCAAAGAAATCAAAGGCTAATAGTATGAGTGGATACAAATAGGAGTTGTAATTAGGAAAGAGACAGACATGAAGTGGCTTCATTTCATTTCATGACAAAGATGCCCATCAATTAATTTATTTTTAAACTGTAATCCTTTTTATAATTCTCATTTGAAAGCGATTTTTTTTTTTGTGTCTCATTCTCCATGATTATTTGAATAATAAGCAATTTATATTCAATTTGATAATAATAATAATATTCAACCAAAACTGCAGAGAGAATAACTATTGTTGATGAGGTAGCTGCATGTGTTTGTGTGTTGTACTATTTATATCCATTTTTTTAAAATTTCTTGTAACATGCATAATTGAAAAGAACTATTTAATTTAATCTCTCTCTCTATATATATATATTAATGTTTGGCCACCTAGATATTCAAATCCCAATGAAACAAGTAACAAACAACCAAACATAGTATTCCCAACCATCTTATAATATGATGGTTTTATAATTTATTGTTTTAAAATTGTTGAGTTTATCTTCTCAAAAAAAAAAAAAAAAATTGTTGAGTTTATCTCAAAATCTATATTGATTTTATATCCAAAAAAAAAAAAAAAAAAAAAAAAAAATCTATATTGATTTAGTATTATCCACTTTTTGATGGAATTCAATTTGATATTGGATTTAACTTCATTTTCAGTAATCTGATTTCAACTACATTAGATTAAATTATTGTTATATTAAAAGCAAAAAATGATGACAATACAATCATGAACCCAACTAGATTTTATTTCTATGTACACTATTACAAGATATAGTTTAAGAGAACATATGTAATATTTAATTTTCCAAACTTGTTTATCAAAAATTTGTTAGAGAAATTTTTTATTAGAAGATAAAATAATTTGAATATAAATAAATGTCTTTAATAATCTTGATGTGAGTGAGATTTCTTTTTTTTTTTGCTAACGATGTCTAACGAGAGTCGAGACCTATCAATATCAACAACCGAGAGAGATGCTAGCACATTTTATTGCATTTTATGGGCAATGGTGAGGAAACACATACATGATATCAACGTTTGAACTTTGAACCTTGGTGGGTGATGAAGATTGTGAAATTTTCGGTCACCATGGTAATTTGACAGAAAGACTCTTTTTCTGGACACTTGATTAATTTTATTCAACAGTTAAATTGCACAATCAATTACATGATTTACATAAAGTGGCAAGTGATATAAGATCTAACATCTTCTATATTAAATTAGTTGAAATACAAAAGGTTACAATTAAATGAAATTCTTAATGAGTCTCATACCTAAATTAATTTACGATGTATAGTTTATTTTCTACTGAATTTACGATATATATTTGACGTGAGCTGTACATTATATTTGAGATTTTTAGGATTGTTAAATATGTGAATCACTGTAAATCTTCACATAGTAAAAAACAAGTAGGTGATGTATACATTTTAAAGTAGCAGACATTATAAATTTATACTGTAGTGGATTTTTTACTATGATTTTGAAACCAATCCAGAAGAATGAATTTGTTGGGAGGATAATAGTCCAAAGCAGCTTTAAATTTTGAAAAAATTCAAAAGTTGGGAGGTTGGTATGATTATTGATATCATGTTTACTTTCACTATTGAAGATACAAATAATTCTAAAGACTAAAGGGAGCAGAGAAAATAAAGAAAATTCAACTGATTAGTAAGCATTTTCAAGAAAATCACTCCCATCATGATAAAGACACAAAAAAATTTCCATACTATATATATCAAGATCAAAGGGAGAGACGTACACATCAAGAAAATTTAATTTAAAAAACCAAGCAAAACAGTTGGTCATCAAATTCTTTGACTAGCATTGCTTGAAAAATCCATGCAGTTTCTTGGTCACCATAGTGGGGATCCTAGCTTGTATTTACATTTCTTCTCAACTTGATCACTAAGCAACAATAACTTTTAGGGTTTTGGCTATGAATTAAAGGAGGGGTTTTTTTTTTCTTCTCTTTTTTTTAAAAAACAAAAAAGAAAAAAAAAAAAGAAAAAAGGTTTGCTTTGATGTGGGAGAAGACCAATATTTTAATTTTTGGTTTGTTGTGTGTGGTGGTGGTGATGATAATAATGGTGGGAATGGGTATGTGTGTGTTGGTGATTGAATTGGTAGTCACATATGCTTCCCATCATGGAGACAAAGGAGGCCCCTCTTTCAAAGCTAGCTGTTGAAATATCATACCCAATCTCACATTAATTCAAACCTTCAATGGGAAAAGATCTTCTTGCTTTTTTATTCATTTGGGTTTTTTTTTTTTTTAATAATAAAAAGAAATATTTGCCATATATAAGAGATAAGATTGGATCTATGTTTTTGTTTTAATCATTTAAGCCTTCCCAACTCCCATCTTTTTCAAAAGTTATGTTTAGAGCATTTTGAACGGCAAAGTTTCTATCAAGTATCAACCCTAACAAAAGCTTTTTTTTTTTTTTTTTTTGGTAATTCCCATCAACTCCTCCATGGAGTTTTTAGTGGGATTATGATTACTAATAATTCTAGTTTTATTTATTTATTTATCTATTTATCTATTTAATTGAGGCCTGGCCCCCCCTTAGCATCGATGCATCTTCACTAGGGTGGAATTTCCCCATACTTTGTGATGTAATGACAAAATATTCTAACATTACAAACATGTAAGGTTTGAATATTAGTGAGTTGATGAAAATTGTGAAGTCTCTTGCCATTAGAAGGGCTCGTTTGGTGTGCCGCGCGCACCCCCCCCCCCCCCCCCCCCCCCCCCCCCCCCCCCCCAGCACCGATGCAACTTCACTATCACTAGGGTGGAATTTCCCCATACTTTGTGTAGTGGAATTTCCCCATACTTTGTGATGTAGTGATAAAATATTCTAACATTACAAACATGTAAGGTTTGAATATTAGTGAGTTGATGAAAATTGTGAAGTCTCTCACCATTAGAAGGGATCGTTTGGTGTGCGGGATAGGATATAATTACTTTCATGAGATGGATAGGATGAGACTAAAATTAGTACAATAATGTGTTTGGTGCTGTATGATATTAGATTAAAATAATCACATCTCTTGCTTGGTGTGGTATGAAATTGGATAAAATAAAATAATTTTATCATATATTTTATATAGTGTGAAATTGATAAATATAAAATTAAGTTAAATTATATTTTACATAAATTAATTTTTTAATTTTTTTAAAAATAATTATTAAAGAAAATAATTTATTTTAATTAATACTTAATATTTAAAAAATATTTTTAAATATTATAATAAGATACATTAAGTAAATATAAAATTTTATAATTAAACAAAGAAAATAAAAGATGAAGAATTTTTTAATTTTTTTTTAAATGTGGGTCATTAAGTCAATATGTGTTCTAACAATACTCCATTAAATGGCTCCCTTAATAATTTATTATTATTATTTTAATATTTTACTTTGTAATTATTATTGTAAAACAAATTACTCAATGATAATAAATGTTGTTGGGATTTAAAAGTTAAATATTTTGTACTTTTCAAAAAATAAAATAAATTTACATATGTGGAGCCCCGGAGCCCACTTAAGGGGGGCTGAAACCACCCCCTTAATTAACGGAGTGAACTTAGGGAGCCTCTAAGAGCATCTCCAACAGACTCCCTTAATGACATCCCTTAGCTTAATTAAGGGAGTATGTGTATTTTTACAACTCCAACAACTCCCTAAATGACCCCCTTAATTGTGTTCAAGTGAAGTTCACTCCCTTAATTAAGAGGTGTTTTTAGACCCCCTTAAAGTGGGCTCCACCTATTTAAGATTATTTTATTTCTTAAAAACTCCATATAATATTTATTACACAACATCAAACATTTAAATAATAATAATAAATTATTAAAGGGACCATTTAAGGGAGTATTATTGGAGCACATACTCCCTTAATGGCCCCTTACATCAACATCCACCTTTATTTAAGGGAGTCTCCAAGGTAGACTGTTGGAGATGCTCAAGAGCATCTTCAATAGACTCCCTTAATGACATCCATTGGCTTAATTAAGGGAGTATGTGTATTTTTGCAACTCCAACAGCTCCATAAATGACTCCCTTAATTGTGTTCAAGTGGAGTTCACTCCCTTAATTAAGAGGTGTTTTTAAACCCCCTTAAAGTGGGCTCCACCTATTTAAGATTATTTTATTTCTTAAAAAACTCTATATATTTGAATTTGAATTAAGCTGACATCTCTTTAAAATCCTAACAGCTCTTTTTCTCTTTTATTTTTTAATTTCACTATAAATTGGTTATTATTCATCGTAAAATTTCACACTTTATTTGAGTTTTTACATTTGGTGTAAATGGAAAATGATGATTATTATACCAATTTAATCAACGGTCAATATTCAATTATTGATCAACATGATGAGTATCAACATCAATGGAAAATGATGGAAAAAAAAAATAGAAATGGAAGTAACAAAAAATGAGTTTAATTTTTTTTTTCTATAATCTGTGGCTATTGGATACAAGTAAGAAAAAAGGATGAAGTCAGATGGATAAAAATGAGAGGTTTTTGAATTTTTATAACAAAATAATGAAGTTGCATTGAAGGATATTACCGTTAAACTATGATCAAGAGTAGGTTTTTCATTTTTTATTATTTAATAAAAATATGAAGTTGGATTGATAAATATTACCGCTAAAATCTGTTTAAAACTCTCTTAATGAAAAACAATATATAATATTTATTACACAACATCTAACATTTAAATAATAATAATAATAAATTATTAAAGGGACCATTTAAGGGAGTATTGTTGGAGCACATACTCTCTTAATGGCCCCTTACATCAACATACACCCTTGTTTAAGGGAGTCTTCAAGTTAGACTGTTAGAGATGCTCTTAAGGGACCTGTTAGAGTTGTAAAAATACAACTTCTCTCTTAATTAAGCTAAGGGGAGTCTCTAAGGGAGACTGTTGGAGATGCTCTAAATAGCCCCACCTCACCTAGATAAAATGGGTGTATGGAATTATAATGATTAAAATAATCATTTAAATTTAAATTTAAATATTTAAAAACAATTTTAAACGAAACAATATTTATTATTACTTGTTAAAATTGAAAATTATTATTTTTAAAATGTTTAAAATAAAACATTTTATTAATTATTAAATAAAAAATGAAAAGAGAAATTTTTTTTTAATAAAAAAGGTATAAACCAGTAGCGGGACTAATTAATTCCACGTTGGTAGTATAAATTGCTTATATGAGATTAAATAATTTCATCCCATACAAGCAACAAACATAGAATATGGGACTAAAATTAGTCCTATCTTATCTTATCACATACAACAAACATGGTCTAATAGTATATGAGTGTAAGGGCATATGGGCGTTTTATTGAGAGTGAATTGGTAATTTTATATTTAAGCATGAATTATTATCTTTTATTAATTAATAATTACCTTGACAAAAAGCAGTAGAATGCCATTTGGCAACACATGATCCGCAGCGTTTTACACGGCACAAACTCATGCAAATAGACATTACAGACTTAAAATATATATATATATATATGATTTGACAATTAATCCTCTCTTAAAAATATATTTTTAACTCTGATTAAAAAAAAACAAAAAAGAAAAACTTAAACAATTTTAACAGAAATTTTCTTAAATAATAATAACCATCTTAATCAACTAAAAAATAAATCCCATTACACAATAGCAAAAATTCTTTTGTTTAAAATGGACAAACATTCGTTTTTTTTTTTTTTTTTACAGAAAAAAAATCCATAGATTTAAATTACTTGCTTGAACAGACACAGAATAGTAGAAAAGTTTGGTCAAATCCATTGTCCGCTCAACCATGGCAACTACTTTTTAAATAAATTTCAGGCTTTCTTGGAGAATATTCAAATCTTTATTTATCAGTTGGCCTAACATTTGTCTGCCTCTGGAGTCCAGTATTTGCCATAAATGCATGTGTTTTGTCACATCTTTCTGCCATTTTTTTTTTTTTAATACAGTAGCTATCTATCTTTTTTTTTTTTTTTTTTTTGAAGCTTTTCTTATCGATAGAATTCGAACCGTTAACTTCGGAGTCATTTACCCAAACACCAAGTTCGTCCAAATTTTCACTCATTCATTCATTCATTTATTTACTTTTTGTTTAATCATTCTCTTAATCTTTTCCAGCACTCATGTATATCCATACAAATGTTGAGACAAAAGAGTACTGTCACACATTTACTTCAATGACACAATATTTTAGGGCTTAGGGCATGAATCGTCACATTTGCTTCATTATTTTAGGGAACTTACAGTTTAGTCCCTGATAAATGAGGAATTGTCACCTTTTTACTTAAGTTGATATTTTTAGTCAAACTAATCCTTAAATTTATAAAAATAGCTGATTTGGTATCATTTTTAAAATGATGTTTTTAAAAAATATTTTTAAAAATAAAAATCATGTTTTTAAAATAATGTTTTTTAAAATGTAAACATGTTTTGGTAGTGTTTTTTTACAAGTAGTTTTAAAAAACGGAAAACGATGTAAATGTGTTTGATAATGGTTTTGAAATGGATAAAATAGTTGTTTGGAGAGAAAAATTGAAAATGTTGTGGTTAATTTGTTTTAAAAAAGGTGAAAATCAATAAAAAGTTGTTTTTAACTTTTTAGTTATAACTTTTAAAAAGTTGTTTTTTGTTTTCAAATGATTAATCAAACAATTTAAAAGTTGTTTTTTGTTTTTAAAAACAAAAAACTGTTTTTTAAAAATGAAACCAAACACAACCTTAGGTTGTTTTTTTGGTTACATTATTTTTTGCACATAATCCCCAAAATGTAGTCCTTTTATTTGTAAATTTAAATCAACAATAATGTATAATACATTTAAGGGCAAATTACACAAACTTACCTTGATTATATGCTTAATAACACAGAAAACCGGAGAAAATATCATAATAACATTGACTACCCCTTGACCAGTTGACCAACGTTTGAACACCATTAGTCACTAACATTCAAAGGGCAATGTAGTCTTTTTGTTGAGTATCATTTTAAATAAATCTAGAAAAAACAAGTTGTCCAATGAAATTTCGCCACGTCAACCTTAAAATTTATATTAATTAAAAATTAAAAAAAGAAATATTTCCATGGAAGAGATCAGATTCCCCCCATGGAAATTAGCTTCAATCTTCTCAAGTCTCCATCACACATTTGAAAATAACAAATAAACTAAAAACAATTTTATTTTATTTTATTTTAAAAAAAAAAGTACAAGAAGATAAGAAAAACAAGGTACAAGAAGATGATGAAGTTGAACACATAAAAGTTCAAACCACCACCTAAACCTCACCACAGCCTCAAACCAAAACCCACAATCTGAACCCCTTTTAAAGCCCCAAAACACAACCCTAGCGAGAAGGAAGAAAAGGGAGGTACTTCGCTGATTATCGCACCCATATCTGGTACTTGAGCTCCCAGATCTTGTGTTCAATTTTATTTTTTTCGAAACAAAAAGGAAAAAAATGATTGATGAGATAAAATAGAGTTGGGCTTTTGATTGTTTGATGAGATGAAATAAAAAGCATGGATATATTTTTCTTTTTTGTTTTTGATTGATGAGAAGAAATGGAGAGTAGGAGATGAAATACAGATGAAAATGCGTCTCTTGGTTTTTTGATTTTTTTCTTATTTTAATTCATTAATTGATTTTATATAATTTATTATTATTTATTTAATTATTTGTAACTAATGGGTTGATTTTATGTAATTAATTATTTTCTTAAGGGCAAAAGTGACATTGTCTATTTTTCATGATTGACTAACGGTGTTCAACTGTTAGTCAACGGGTCAAGGGTAAGTTGATGTTATTATGATATTTTATCCGGTTTATGCAATTATGCATATATTCAGGTAAGTTTGTGTAATTTGCCCTACATTTAACTCATTAATAAGTTTGCAAGTAGTGGTAAATCTTCATAATCTAATTTTGAAATTCAATCAAAGCTAAAAAACTTATAGAAATTCTTGGCGACCTCCGGATTCGACCACTTACAAAATTAATTGTGATGCTGCTGTGGATGAAGCGGGAGGCCGAACTGGGATTGGCGTGGTTATAAGGGATCATATGGGCTTTGTGTTAGCCTCCTGTTCTCTTAGTTTGGGTGTTTGCTTTGCTGCTACGTTGGCTGAAACGGTTGCTGTTTACAAAGCCCTGGTTTTCAGTAAAGATTGTGGTCTTCGCCGTGTTTGCTGGAGTCGGATGCAGCGGTGGTGGTACGGAGAATCAATGAGGGTAGTCATTTAGACTCAGTTAGTGGGCTTATTTTATCTGAGATTGCTGCTCTCATTTCTGGTTGTAATGTTGTCTCTGTCAGTCATGTTCCCAGGGTGGCCAATAGTGTTGCTCATGGGCTGGCTAAGTTTGCTTTAACGAAAGATGATGACCGCTTCTGGATGGAGGATTTCCCTCCTTGTGTCAGTAATGCGGTCCAGCTGGATTTACCTGTATAGGTTTCGGCTGCTGGGGTTGTCTTTCGGTTTGGTTATTGTCCCTTTCAAAAAAAAAAAAAAAAAAAAAAAAAAAAAAAAACTTATAGAAATTATAAAAAGTGTTGTAGATTGAGAGTGATCCATGAAGCATATATACATACATACATGTACATAAATGTAAGAAATTAAAATGATAAATCTATCATTAATGTGATTAACATTGAGATTAGAAGGAATGAAAAATTGGGAGAAAAGGGGTAGTTCCACTTCCACTAGAATAAATAGGAGCCACACCCAACCAATTGATGAGCTCCATTAAAGTCAGAATCTCTATCTTTTGATAATAAAAGGGACCTCACCATTATCCTCATGTCACATCTCCACCATATGACCCTACCCTACCCTCTCCTATTTTTCTTTGTTTTACATTCATACTTTTTATTTTTATTTTTATTTTATATATATTTATTTGATTTTTTTTTTTATCGATAATACTAACTTCCCGTGAGTCCGTGACAGCGACAAAGTTGTACACGTTAATTTTTTGATGAAGTTGAATATTAAATTTATAAATCGAATAAAAGTTTTTTTTTTTTTTTTCTTGATTAACATTACGTTCTTCCTTTTCAAATTACAAAACCAAAAGATTGAAATTGATTTATTGAAATTATTAAACTCGAGAGATCATACAACAATAGCTAATATGATTTGAGAAATAGTACTCCAAAATAGGCAGAGATAATTAGAAAAGAAATGAGTGGTTTAGATACAACAAATTATAAAAATGGATAGAATCCAAGATGGAGGGTTAGTGGTCCCAAAAATAATGGATAATAATCTGTGGCTTGTGCCTGAAATCAAATAAAATTTGTGTGGTGTCACAGGTGTCAGCTAAGCTTTGAGAGAATTTAGATTTCCCTTTCAACAATAGAGAATCTTAATGTTATGGTAACTATAGTTTGAAACTACTGACTTGTCAATCATTTGAAAAAACAAAAACTCTAGTATTTACATTCTCCCATTCTTTCTCTCTCTTTTTTTTTTTGGTTGGCACCATCATTGGCACCATTTATGCCCCAAATTTCTCCCCCACCAAAACAACTTCATTGGAGAATCTTCACATGTTTTCTTCAAAAAAAAATTGAAGATGACTCATTTATATTTCTTTTAAACTATAGGTTTAATGATTCTCTCTAAACAATATGTCAAAGTCCTAGGTTGGATTTTAGTCCTTTAAAACATATATTGTTATTATTGTTGGTAGGGGGGGTTTCTACCGTTGAAATGCTAGGTTTAAGGACAAAATCATACAATAAATTATGGATGTCGACTCGTATCTACGCTAACGAAATTTTAACATTGACGATTATAATATATAATCATGTACCTTGATTGTGTACTTGGTTAGGTTCATAAAGTCCCACCTGTCAATCTTAAAAATTTTAGTTTTTAAAAAAAAAAAAAAAAAATGTATGAAAAGAAATCATTGGAATAAACAGGCTAATAATAGATTCCATTTGGAATACATCTTGGTTCTTGATGGTGCTCCAAGATAAAGAGGCAAACCAACTATTCTAGGAATTTTTTCAAGTGAGCTTTTACAAAAGCAAGAGTGTATGTATATTAGCTACTAGCTAGGCTTCTTTTTAAGGTTCCAACTTTAGCAAATTATGTTTGGTTTGGCATTTTACTAGATTTGAATACACCTTTTACTGTTGCACTACATTTGGGAAGAAAATCTGATTTGCTTGTATATATGATATTTGGTAAGCCCAACTCCTCTTTCTTTCTTTTAAGCTTTTGTTGCATAAAGTCCCAATCATCTTTCAAACAAGTATGATTTTGATTATATTGATTCCTTGAAAAAGAGTTATAGAATAACTGGCAAGAGTTTTTACAAAGTTAAATGGAGACACCGATCTAATAACCAACCATTCTATATTTCTATGGCATTTATAAATATGCAAATTTCAATACTGTACATTTGAGCTCTAAGCTCATTTGAGCTGATTTTGTCGAGAGTTTGGAATTGATTCTTGCCATTGACCAAATGGGTCGAGATAAACAACAGAGATATTTACAGAATCCAATAAACAATCCAGTTCATAGTACGTATAAGCATGTAAACAACCACGCCAGAGATTCCGCTGCTGCTCAGCGACTCAAAGAAGGCCCGAAGTACATGCATATGGGAGGGTTGATCTTGAAAATAGAGAGGATTGCAGATGGTATTGTCCATATCCCGTCACCACATATTAAACCCGATGCAACTGCCCCTGAAAAATCCTCTGAACTCTTCCGATTTACTCTCTCCCATACAAACAATATCACTGTACCAACAAACATGTCAATCGCAAAGTATGCTCCGATATAAAATGGAACTGCCATAGCCATTGGTATAGGGATGAACTGTGAGACGTTCTCTGGAGTCACATCCTTCAAGAGGTTGATGACCAGAGCGGCCACAAAAAACCCAACACATATGGCGAGACAGTGCTTGGGCAGCTCTGAGAAGCCTTCAATGCCTAGAATGGCCATCTCCCTGAATATCACAGCGTATGGTGCCTTGTATGGACCATCAGGCGACCCGATATCAAAAGCAGTCCAAAACAACCAGAATGTGAGTGGAGCAATAACACAACCCATGGCTGTTCCTATTAACTGGCTCACGAACATAGACTTGGCTGATGATAGGGTAAGGTAACCTGTCTTAAAATCCTGCATGAGATCAGCTGCAGTGGAGACGATGGACATCATAAGACCGCAGGCAGCTAATCCAGCAACAACCCCACCATCGGTTCCAACCAATGAAGCAATGATGAATAGTCCAATCTTTCCATAAGTTGAAGTCAAGTTCCAGTCTGTAAGTCCAGTTCCATACGAGTTGCAGAAGGCTAGGGCTGGGGCAATAACATAAGAGATTAGAACCAAATACCACTTGAGAGGGGGGAAGATCATTGGAATCATTGCAGTTGATAAAGCTGCCAGTCCCACATATCCAGAAGCAGCAAACAAGGTGGGGATCCTGTCTTTTAAAAATATTTCATCTCTTTTTTTGTGCTCGACTAGCAATTTGGAAGTCTCAGGATCAGCTGAAACATACATTAGCAAAATTAATTCCCAGAAGAAAACAGGCTTTGCCCAAAAGAAATAAAAATGCTTAATTCCAATATGATTAAGGAGTTCCAAGAGGGAAAATGTAATTGGTTAGAATTGAAAACGAACATGTTAGCAATAACTGCAGGTGGTCACTATCTGATTACATTGAGACTAAATTCCCACTATCAACAAGAGACTCTATTTTAAAAGATACCACAAAATTCTATTAGAAGTCTCAAGCTTAATATCACACTGATCAAATTTCAGACAAAATACCAGTCAAAGAACACATCATATTCGTAAAATCTCATGATTCACTAGGCAGATCCAATCAGCTTGATTTTAATTAAATTATTGCCTCTATTAAAAATATACATATATTGACAACGTAAGCATCTCATCAATCCAGTTAAAATGATTTGAGAAGAATTATGGAAGCCATAATAAGCTAAAGACAACATTGCTAATATATAATACAGTGTGCAAACAATTAGGCGGATTGTTCAACGAATTTTCACAAGCAAGAAAATATGGCCACATATCCATAGACGATTAGAAACTCTATATATCCTCATTCCTCACCTTGGACCTCATTGACAATAGGTAGTTTGCTGTTTTTGGTGGTTTTGTTGCACATTTCCTTCATAGTTATAGCTATTATCTTGATCAGATTGTAAAGACCATCCCCAAGGATAAGGGATATGGCTATAAATACCTGCAAAAGATCGATGCAAGAAAAGTTATTTTAGAGCAGAGAAACAAGAGGCAGCTAATTCACCAGGGCATGAGCGAGAGAGTCAGACAGAGCCAAAAAAGGTAATTATGTAATTGTTTATGTGGTTACAGTCACATCTCACAATGTAACACACAAAACGCCAAACACCCTTCAACAATTATGTAACTATAGGGAAAAAAAGGTGATCCAGTTACTTGTTTTACTGTACCTTATATCCGTAAAGACCTTTAAAATCACTGCTGCCAAGGTCGGCTGGATACCAGTCCCCAGCATGTTTGGAGATGAAGGGCCACAGAAAACCCCATGATATGATAGCCCCTAAAAGCACTGAGCAGTTGACAATATGAGGACAAATAAGACCACATCCAACATAAGTTGGACTGAAGTCAAAATAAAACCTGTATAAAGCAAAATAGAAAAAGAGAAAGAAAAAAAATATATTAGTAAAATCACCAATAAAAATCAATTGTGATATCATCAAGATCGTGTTTACCTTGCTAAAGAAAAAGACATGCTGTATGATAAGATTTCAGACAATATTTACCATACACAGTAAAGCTCTTTTGCTCACTGCATAACTCTCTGAATTTGTGTGTTTTTCTATTCTTTCTTTTCCCTGACCCGTAATAAATTATCAGAATAAATGATTGTATCTTATAACTGGATGCAATTCTGGAAGGACAAGTAGTACATTGCTCGCTCATTAAACTATTTTATAAGAAAAACATATTTAATTATGATGCTGTATTGCTGTCCCATTTAGGTGTATGGTATTCTATATTTCTATATGACAAATTGACAACAAAACACAAAAAAAAAAAGGGGCAATGCTACATTACTCCTACACCAGATAATGGAGTAAATAGAGCAGAGAAGAACAAGAAGAAAAAGAAAAAGATAGTATGGATATATGATATAGGACAAGAATAAAATTGAAGGTTCTAGGAGAGAGTCAGATATACCAAAGAAAACTAAATTCACAAGAACCTTACGTGTTTTTGTAAAGAGTTAAGCCAAGGCTGGGGAAATTATCAAATCCACATGAATCCCCAATGCCACTGAAGAACCACTTAAAGCAGCTCCAACATAAACTTAAGCTCAAATATTTTCCAAGACAACTGACTTGCTTCCTGTAATAAAAGTTTAAAAAAAAATAAAAATAAACAGATATATAATTAGGAAGAAAGAAATAATGCTTCTTAGATAGAAGGGGGAAGGTGAGAGAACGCTTGAGATTTTCTTTCTTGAACAGTACATTATACCAATGAATTTTCCAATGAACGTATGAAAGACATTAAATTTACAACACATCAAACACAGACTCAGAGTGTATCCCAAAATAACTGAAAACAATAACAAATTTAATTGAGATGACATTATGAATATGTAGCCATGCAGTACAACGGAAAAACGAGGAAAAGGAAAAGACTAATTCACGGAGTTCTGTAAGCAAGGATAAAGATTTATTAGATATTCCACATTGTTAGTTGTAGATTTCAATCCCTCTGTGCTATTCTTGCAAATGCATAGACCTCTCATTCTATATTGAAACTGATTTCGTATAATTTTCCATATCGATATAATGCTATTTAGTAACTTCCCTCCAGTGCTTTCATATCAAGGGTAACAATATCAACACCTAAAGACTGAAGCAATTCATAAATAAGAATATTACCCAGCAAGCTCAGCTCCAGAGTTGGTGTGAAAACTATTTATCAACATTGCTGTGGCTGTCCCACTGGGATATGTAAGTTTATAATCCAAGACCATAACCTGATAAATAACACAGATGGAATGAATAGAACACCCACAAAAATAAATAAATAAATAAAATAAAAATAAAAATGAAGAAACCAATCATGGTTCTCAATGGACATCTAAGGATGAGTACTGATATATGCAAAAGGGTTCAAATCAAACAAGCTTCTTCCAAAATTTTCATTTTCTTATAAAGAGCTAAAAGCCAGTTGCAACAAATAGTTTACAAAGAGCTAACTATTCTCACCATAAGTTTAATTAGATGTAAAAGCAAAGAATTAAAAAAAAAAAACAATATAACCAAACTTAGGCGGTAAAATTCCAGCCTTGATATTAATAATTCAACAAAGTAAACAAAACTGAATCTCTAACAACAAGACTGCAAACCAATTGACAAACCAAACTTTGATTTCACTCCAAACTTATTTTGTGCATACATTAAAGCAAGTTTCACATTATCTAGCAGTAACAGCTACAGATGGTGAATAATGATGGAGAAAACTACCTTGCGAAGTGGAACAAGACTGAAGATCCCAAGGAAACTGACGACAAACAAAAACCCCATCATCCACCACAACCCTGGGTTGATGACATCCTCCGCCCTGTTACCCGGGTAATCAGGACCAATCAGTTTATAGGTTCTCTCATCCATTGCAATCAGATACGAACCAAATCCCCCTGCCGACATTTGCATATTACTATTTACATCAAATTGACGAAACACAATCTTAAATTGTACACACAATACACTCTAACTATCTAGAAACTACTAGTAGTACTTTTAAAAATAAATTCAAATCAGTTTCCAGAAGAAGAGTGAGAACAAAAAATACTTGTTATTAACTCCATTAAACTATAAGCTAAAAATAAATAAATTACAAAATCAAAGCTAGTGAGACATAAAAAGAAAGGATTTTTACCACTAAAAGCGAGGCCATAGCAAGCGACAACACAGGTCTGAATAACGGTGTTCTCTTGTCTCGTGAAAGGCTGAACTGATAACCCTAACTTGGACAAGAACCCGGTCCACGATTTCACGAAGAAGAAGCCGAGCAAACCCGCGGCAACGTTCAACGACGGGATGATCCCGACCGTCAGATTGAGCTTGTGAGTGATGATGCAGAAGAGCGTCCCCAGGAGCGCGCTGACCGCCAGCCCTCTGATCGTAATCTGGTCCTTCCATTCCGGAATCTGATCGTGATCGTCCGACTCGGAGCCGCCGACCTTGTCGTCAGGCAGAATCAACGGCTCCGATACTTTCACCTCGGTTCCCATGATTTTTGTGTTGTTGATTCTTTTCGGTCAATTGCGAGATTCGAAAAGATAGATGGTGATGTTTCGTGACAAGTGAGAGGAGTTGGTTGTGAATTGTTGATTGGGTGTGGGTTGAGATTCGAAAAGATAGATGGTGATTTTTCTCGTTAGCAGAGACTGCAAGGATTGAAAGTCTGTTGAGAACTTTGATGAATTCTGCGATGACTAAATCTTGGGTGCAGCGGGATGCACCATGCATCTCCCACCCTGATGTTGCCACGTCAGCAAAATATTTGATTTTGCTGACGTGGCAACATCAGGGTGGGAGATGCATGGTGCATCGGATGCACCCAAGTTCTTCTCGCATTGTTGTTTGGTAGTTGTAGCTGGCCAAGTAAACCGTTGACACGTGTTTTCTACGTCTATATCCACTTTTGTTTTCTTTTAATATTTTTTTCTTTTTTCCTTTTCTCGATGCATTCTTGTCGTTTTTACAACGATTAATGGGTTAATTACACTGACTTACTCTTGGTTTATTAAATCTAGTAAGATTTTAAAAAGATGTCCTAAATTAATGCAAACAGCCCCTGCCATTAAGTCAATTTATTAACTTTAACGATTGACTAACCTTTAACAATTTGAATGACAAATATACCCTTACCATATCACCTCAAATATAAATTATTTTTTTATTATAATTGAAAAATAAAATAAAAATTTATAAAAAAAAAATAAGATAATTTACCCGCGGTGAAGCTCCATCGCCGAATACGAGATCTTTGACGATCTCCTACTTATTGGAAAAGATCTTTACCGATCTTAGAGATTGACCTCTCATAGTTCATAGATGAGGCTTATCCATGAATTGAGGATGTTTTCGTAGACAGTCGATATATTATTTTTTTTATTATTTTTTTTCATTTTTATTTTTTAATTAAAAAATATTTTATGTTTAGGATGATTTGGAGGGATATATTTGGTTTTTCATAGGTCAATGTTAGTCAACCGTTAAATTTAACAGATTAACTTGATAGAAATTGGTGTTTGTGTTAATTTACGGTATCTTTTTAAAATTTTCCTAAATTCAATAAAGTAAGGGTAAGTTAATGCAATTAATCCACTATTAATTTCGATTCTTTTGGCTGTATTTTATTTTTCCTAATTTACTTTTATTATTATTATTATTATTTTTAAAGTATTATACTATTATATAAATTTGAGGGTTTTTGAAGAGGGGAGGACTCGAACCCTTTCGTGCAGGGGGTTTTACCACCAAATCAACCTCATCCCTTCGTTTATAAACATTACATAATTACATAAATTACTTCCCGTCAAATACAATGTCAATGTCAGTGGACAAATGAGAGAGGTGAAAATAAATCATTTATGTCGTTTTACGTTTTTTATGGGTCATAATTTTGGAGTTTTTAAATAAAAAGTATTAAATAATTGATATTTTGTGACATTGATGTGAATTCAGGTCATTAGTGATTCCACTAGGATAAAATTCTTACCTTTTTAATGGAAAACTTAATTGTAACTTGTATAGATCATCAACTAATGTGGTAAATATGTTATCTTAGTCACAAATCACACCCAATCGTATTTAAGCTTTGTTATAATTTCGACCATACTGTATTTGCTTTGTCACTTCCATATCCGTGAAATTGAGATTTTAAAGTTATTTTGATGAGATTTTCTCTTTTGGTTATCTACAATAACAACATAATCCCGTCAAAGTCCTATTGCCTTGATGGCCGGATATTTACAATCTCCATCGATTCATCGAACCACCAACATTCAAATCTTGACAACTTGTATATATTATCCCACCATTGCCTATAAAACCGCTATAAATATAGGAAGACATCTCCCAGTGTTGGGAGCGGACTTATTCTGATCATGGAAGTAGACATTTGAGCCCTGCTCATAATGTAAAACAAAAGAAGAAGAAGAAGCCCATATAACCCTATTTGTATCTGAAAAGGCTACAGGCTTGGGTTTACTAGGCCTCCAAGACACCTTTTGAGGTTCAAATGTAGCTCATTCCTAGTTATTTTTCTCCATTCTTTGTAAACTATTCACTATTCAGGCAGAATAGGCCTGAATGGTACTAACAAAATTAAATATAAAAAAAAAGAGAAGAAAAATAAAAATCACTTACCAACTTTTATTAGTATTACACAATTACATAAATTCGGGGTTTTTTAGGGAGAGGGGAGGACTCGAACCCACAATCTCGTGGTACAGGTGTGAGGGATTTACCACCAGACCAATCTCATCTCGTCATTTCTTAAATGACTTTTAAATAACTAATAAACAAATATGCAAGTCAATTATAATGTAGCACATATTTGTGTATTGATTTTTTCTTTCTGAAATAAGTTATAACATGATTCTTTTAAACAGAGTCTCCAACTATACATCAAGCACACACACCTATTCAATTAGATTTGAACATCTTCACAAAGTTAAATGGATCTCATCATCAAGTAACATAATATAATCTAATACAAGTCAAATCTGTAACTTCCAGGAATCACTTGTATCAGCTGAACTTATGAATAAAATAAAATAAAATAAAATAAAACAATTTAATCAGCTGTAAATAAAACTAGGTACAGTGTTGAATACATTTGAGTTGGCAACCCAAATAATATATGCATTTCTAAATTACCTGTCAATCTTGGAATGAATTATATTTGCACCCTCATTTTGGTGCTCCAAATAAAAGAAAATAAAAACATAGAATCAAACATCTTCAAACATATATAGAGGGCCGACATGGCCCTACGTAATCTTGATGAAATCTTTGCTGATATCACTAGTACAAAAAGTGGGACCAATTCATGACTCGGTACTACTAATCTTGATGAAATCTTTGTTGATATCACTAGTACAAAAAGTGAGACCAATTCATGACTCGGTACTACTGACACTTTATTTAAAACCCAATCAGCAAACTCTCAGAAACAATAGTCTAAACCCATCAGGAAACTGAGAAAAGCAAACTAGAGTTTTGAATTTTGATGATTGTGTTGTTTGAACCCAGAGACAAATAGCAAGCCACTCCGATTGTCTTCGTGGCTCCACGTGAAAGTCACTTGTTCACCATCTAACCCACCAATTGACCCACCAATTGACCCACCAGTCACCACCACAGACCCCACCAGTGACTCAAATATTTTGGGGTTTTGTGTTTGTCTTGGTATACTTAGAAGGGGTGGGTGATTCTATTGTCTCTAGTCCTTCAAAAGGTGCAATAATTCTAGTGTTTTATAGTCGTTTGTTGGATAGCTAAAAATGAGGATGCCTATTCACACCTACTTTAGTCTTGATAGATTTGGTAAGCTTGTCACACCTTAATCATGATAGCAATTCATAGCGTCAAGAACTTGATCACTTAAAGAAAAATACCAAGAAACTTGGATGCTAGCCTAAAATATAAAGTGTTCAACTGATCCTTAGAGATGGAGAAAAGAGAAAATTCTTGCAAGAGATACTCAGCAAAGACAAGAAGAAAGGTCCATATGCTTGAGGAAAGTTACAGTTAAAACTGGCACCAATAAAGCAACCGAAATCCGTAATTATCATCTGAAGGTTCATGTTCATCAATCAATCCAACAAAAAGTGACTGAATTAACATCTTAACTACCATGCAATATAATTCATATACTAATTTATTCATGCTTGATCAAATAGTGTAATCCACAAATATTTATATCATATTGATGTAGATTGAGGGCTGGAAAAAATTATTGTTCACTATCATAGACATCATAGATAACTGTTGCAAGTTCCTTAATGTTTGAACTAGCTATCAAATGTTGAAAGCTAAAGAAGATGGAAGTGTCAGTGTGTCACCATCCTGTGTACCATTATCACCATCCCGTGTACCATTATGAACAACATTGATGTTAATTGACAATAAACAAAAAATAAAGTAATTATTAATCACCACACATTCAGATTGGCACAGGAATCTTAGCATGAGATTACTTGCAAGATGACACAATGAATCAAAATGAACAGACAAGAAGCATAAAAGTACTGCCATATTTTGTCAAGACTACTTACTTTAGCTACCGTGCTTCAATTGTCACACCCCACTTGAGGAAAGGTGTCTCAAATTGAAAATGTCTATCTATAGCCCTACAACAGCTTCTTTCTTAGCTTAAAGCAACTTCCATAGATGCTTGTGGGGCATGTTGATAAATAAGGACCGGCAACCCTGTCTAAATGGACGCCTCATTGGAAGAATTCTATACATGGCAAAAAAGGAATTTTTGAGAAGACAAGCTTCAACTGTTGAAGATGTCATAGTCAAGCCTGCAAAAAATGTAAGGTTTCATGATAAGTAACAGGACAAATCATGGCTAAATTTCTTTCATTTCCTCATTACATGGCAAAAGACTTGCAATTTTGGAAATAGTGTTGCGTAATACTTAATAGCAATGACTGGGAATAAGATTAGGAGAAGAAAAAAAAAAACTGCTTCTATCTTAGGATGAATTCTGAGGATATTAGAATTAATATGCACAAATACGCATGCATTGTACATTCAGTTTCAGTAATATAACAAGGTAGCGGAAGAGACTCATTGCAATTCACCTGTCACAATATGATTTAGAAAGGTGATAAAAAATAACAAGATCCTGAAGATATTTCAACATTAATGTTACTTTATACTCCTGAATATCAAGGCGTCGAACAAAACAAAAGAAAAAAGGAAACATTCTAAACATTGATATAGGCAGTGCTACCAAGATACCTGAGATGTAAAAAACACTATTATGTTTCTTCTGGAATGCTTTAAGGATGATCACATAACCATGAACGGAGAAACAGATAATAAACTTTCTAAAAGGGAAAAGGAATTGGACAAAAGAAAAATGGATAGGAAGAAAGAGAGTATATCATTAAAGTTTAACTCCGCTCCCAAAGCAAATAGTTGCTACATCTCAACCATTACACACTAATACAGAGATAATTAGAAGGGATGACCACGATTACATAATTTTAGAGGTATCTTACCTGAAGCATGAGAAACCAAAGAGTTGAGAGAATTTAACCAGTCCCTTTGGGATTAATGATGAATAATATATCTCAATTTTTAATTATTATTATTGCAATCAACAACATTCAACCAAAATATTTAATTCTTTTATGGGGGGTCATCTCACTCACACAAGGTACCTCGTAAATAATTGAAATGTTTGATGATATGACCTAAAATTATTTCACATAATGTAAACTCAGTATACAAATTTGACTTTGCTACTACTTTGCATTTCACTCATTTATTTGCCTACTTGCAAATGAATGTGTTTACATGCACATGGATATACATTAGTATCAGATGGTTATAACTGACACAATGACTAAATTTGCATCTGAGACTTAATACCTGTCTTGATCTGTTGATCACTGGCTAATTGTGAATACCTTCTTGTATCAGTGCAACCTACTCCAAGCAACACGTACACACATGGAAACCATTGCACCACCAACTTGTGGGTCTCGAAACCACTCTCCAATTTATCCACATGATTTGATCTTGACAAAGAACAGCCAACTAGAATCTTGTATCCTTCTAATTGTCTCTCTATTGACATCTATCTCAGATTATTCTAGCAATATCTGACTTTCCTTTAATCATAATGAAAAGATCCTCAT
Organism: Acer saccharum; assembly: GCA_030490815.1. NCBI lineage: Eukaryota > Viridiplantae > Streptophyta > Magnoliopsida > Sapindales > Sapindaceae > Acer > Acer saccharum. The sequence continues at coordinate 32,677,720 of CM059874.1, read as the reverse complement.
TATTTTGATCTTTAGCAATCTAAACTCTCCTTTTAAAGTCTCATTCCCCTTACATATTTAAATATATCTATGTATGTGTCTCTTTAAGAATTATAGCAATCTAACATCAAGCCTTCCAAGTGAGATCAAAATGACGGTAAGTCCCAATTCTACAAATTTTCAGAATACCAAAGTTGTTTAAAATCCTTTAACTTCATTTGCCTGTCATTGTAACAGCTACTGGGCTGGATGCACCGCAAAATACGGCAGAATAGCAGCGAACCATTCAAGGATTTTACGATTGGTATTTCATCTACCTCATATAGAATTGTTTTCTTGAGAAACAAATCCTTTTGGCATTCACAAATTACAAAAAGATTTTGCATCATAAGGACATAATATAGGTTACTAAAATAATTGACTTTGCTTCTGAATGTCTACTTTAACAAAGCAGTTCAGCAAGAGATTCTTTTCTGCTTGCTTAATTTAGTATGTTTTGGGAACTACTAGGACAAATAATTTTTCCACCTCAAGCAAAGGTAAAAACAAGTGATCCTAAGACCACCAAGGACAGGTCACTCAAAGCCAGATTATAGTTTCCATAATCATCTCATTTTTTCAGATTTTCCACAAATCTGCCTCCACCAAAACTTGTGGAGATCACCCTTCTCCTGTGGTCATAGGACCACTGGAGACACAGTTAATTCAGGAATTCAAAACAACTGTTAAGGTCGTCTCCTTGTACAAGTTCATTTGGAATACTGCTAGGTTATTGCAGAAATCAATCACCCTCACACTTTCATGGTCACACGTCTCAAAGTGGCGCACCCACTAAATTAGGTCCATGTTATCTTTTCCGGTGAACAAAGAAAAATGCATTTTGCTTAAACTAGCAAATAGCATCTTGTTTCCCAAATAATTGTTGGTTTCCTGATTTCTATTGATACTCTAATTTCAGGGAACTGCTGTAATTGCCTTACAGCGCAGTCAACCCTGGATGACCAAGACTATTATTCAAAGCCAAGCTTTGGCTCAATATGTGGATCTCTGTCCTCAAAGCTGCCCAAACAGGAATCTAAAAACTCTATTTCTGAAATTGAAGCAAAGGGACTGGATGAAAGCTTCAATAAACAAGCATCTGTAGTTATCTCTGAGCTCTTCCATGGCTTTCTAGCCATAGGAACTCTTGGTTCAGAACCAATCATGAGTGAGCCCGCAACACCAACATTTGCCATGTCAGCGGAGAACATAACTGAAGAGAAAACAGAGGTGACAGAGTACGACTTGAAGCTTATCAATAATGAACTAGGGAAGTTCCTTGAGGCTGAAGCCGAAGAAGAAAAGAGCAATGAATCATCAAGAAGAAACAGTTATGTTAGCATTGTTACACTTATTGAGAAGCCACTGGAAGGAGCCAATTCTGAAGATTATGGAAAGATGCAGGTATGTCCACTCCAAGGATATCTATTTGGGTCTTCAATTGAACTGCCAGAAACAGCAATTGAGATAAGGAAGGAAAAGGCATCACTTGCGGAGCTGTTTCGTAGGACAAAGATAATAGATGAACACTCCATGGAAAAAAGTGGGAAAGAGGAGATGCCAGCCAAGCGAACACATAAATCTGTCAAGCACCTCGTCAAGAAGATGCTGAGAAAGTTTCATGCTTCTTCAGGAAGCCTTACTTCTAGTGATACTGATTCTGCTTCAGCCAAGAAAAGGCTCAATAAGGTGCGCCTCCTGGAACTAGAATTTCTAAGAACCATTAGTTTACCAATTGTTTGCACATAAACCTCATATCAATATCACTAAATCACGCTAAAAAGTTGAGTGCTCCAAGCACATAGCCAAGACATCAAAGATGTATAAGAACTCAGCTAAAAATTACTAAATAAAGCAGAATGTTTAATTAATTTATTTATTTTAGTTGTTTTAACCAAAGGATTATTAAAAGTGAAAAATTTAATGGAGGTTTTTATGCATAAAGGTTCTCACATTGAGGATGGTTTAGACAAGGTCAAGCATAAAAAACAGAGCAACCGGTGTAAAAGATTATCTATGTTATATTGCTCAGATCTTACGTTTCAAACCATCCATCCATCTAATGAAGAATCATATCACAGGGTTAGATCGTCTGAAGGTTCCAATATAAATAGTGTGACCTTTAGGAATCATTGCTATAGGGGTATGAACTGGATAGCATACAAGAAAGTTACATACTCTATTACCTAGTAAATCTTTTAGGGCGTTATCTGTTAGACGAGTATCATCTGTTGTTTTCATTTGTGGCATGCAGGTCATACAAATGTTTCACAGAAAAATCCACCCTGAAAACACAGTAGCTGAAAAAGAGTTTGCCAAGTCCCACAAAAGTAAGACCAACACTCCCTATGATGATGGCTATGTTGGTAGAGGCCTGATGCTCTTGGACAAAGATAACAGAGGCTTTCCTCAGGGATCTAAATCAAAAGAATGGGCCCAATATTGCAAGAACAACAAAAAGTTGCTGCAAGATGGGATCAGTTGCAATACTTCAAGCGGAAACAAGGAGCACTGGATCAAAACGGATGCAGACTGTAAGTATTAACAATATGCAACATGTTTTTTCTTCACTCACCAATACTTGCCCATGCAAGCAGGATAGAACCTGTGATTTCACCCTACACTCATTCTTGGTTGGGATGAAGATGCTATTTGTATTTGGCCTATAGGTTAATTGATATGCACCAGCATGACTGTGCAACTCAACCTCTACCAGCTATTGCATTTAATTGTGATTGTTTTAAAGCATCATATTTAATCTGTTTCCTAATAAGATGCATAAATAGACGAATATATGCGAAAAATTATGTTTTAATTGATTCATATATTCAGAAAACACAAACATATTGTAGAGATGTCAACATAAAAAAAAATGTTTATCAGACCTTTTTTTATTTAAAAAAATATATATATATGATTAAAACACAAAATGAATGATGTTGAATTTCTAAGAGAAAATAGAACAAACTAAAGTTAAAATTTGGCACACAGAAACATAGACAAAAAGTGTGAGACATCTACAAGGGCAAAAGGTCTCCTAATGTAGAAAATTTTTCCCAATAAATTTACATTCATATTTTTCTTCTGAGTTCAAAATCTGATGTTAAAGTTCAATAAAAGATGAAAGCAATAGAAATTAACATGACCTCTACTAGTTGACAAGATAAAGTATTAAGGTATTTAATCAACATCCTACCCCCACACGCACACATACAACATTCATAGCAATAGATAAAAACTCATATGATCTAATATAGATAAAATAATAGTAACAATAATAATAATAACAATAATAAAGATTATATCTTTTTCTCATTTCTTGTTTTGTTAAATAGTAAATTTCAAAATCAATAGCTAACTTTTTTTGTTGTTGTTATTTTATGCTACAAAATCATAAACACTTTGATGGGGAATAGGGAATAGTTATCTAGATAATTATTCGTCCTGCATCACACTTATACATTTTTCACTTGATAAATGAAGATCTACAACCGTTCTCAAATGTATTTAACAAAGAGTTGTAGTCTATACAATCTATCAACAACACTAGCGTATGTATATTCTAAAGTTTTTATTTGCGTCTTTAATACATCATCAAAATTCAAATATGATCAAAACTATCAACATGCTACTTGGTTTTTGACTTGAAAAGAGTTACATAAAGATCACAACCCATTTGCATTCAATATTTTAATAAATATACCAATATGAAACATCCAACTTGGTTGAAAAATGATCCTCAAACCAACTGTCAAACCATTAAGGTAACTATACTTATTATCAGGTTTTCCCTCAAAGTAACTGCCCTATGGACCATATTGTGGCTCTCAATATTGAGTGCTAACTCTGCTAAGATAATTAAGTTTACTGCAAATGTATTCTGACCTTCTTCTACTGCTGGCAATTTAGACTTGGTGTTGGAGCTGTAGTGAAGAAGCTGAAGGAAAGCATTGGATGTCGTTCTTTCTGAGTAAAAGTGTGGAAGAGGTGTTCTATTATATCATCTATGTTCTGTAGATTGTGAGTATAATGGTGATGAAGTCTGGAGAAAGAGAAGAATATGAATTATCCATCTTATCTTCCTCAAATGTAATAATAAAGCTGTGGCAGGAAGTTTCTTGTAAGCTTCTTAATTAGTAGAGCATGATGTTGGTTGTTTGTGAATGTCATTTGAGTTCTTGCACACTTCAATTTCATCTGGACACCTTACACATATGGTTGTTCAGTTTAAACTATTAAAATCAGCCTCGTTCAATCTTCCTGTATAGAACTTCATACCATAATCAACATCTGTAAATGGTGAGCAATTAGTTGATTATGGGTTTATCATTTTACAGCTTTTGGATGTTAAATTTTATACACCTAATATCCACGCCAAACACTTCTATGTTTGTGTTGTTGGTCAACATCGTGCTATCTAATAACTCAAGCAGATAGATTTGAGTGTCCAACTGATATGTTGATTCATCTCAACTTCAACAAAAAGGAATCGGGAGAATCATTGCTTATAGATCAGGATATTCTGTTCTAGTTCTTTGTTGTGGATTTTTTATTCATGAAAAAAATTAAAAGTTCAAGAACAAGAGCTAGAAGAATTAGGGCCCCACCTCATAGCATTGTGTTTTGATGAGGCAGGCAACTGCATAGTCCCAACTTATACTGGTAGAGGCTCTTCCATCAGAACTCCACCCATATCCATCCTCCAAGATCGATCAACTAGAGATACCAACTCTCTGCAAGAAAAAGCACCAGAATCTCCTTGAGCGAAATGTACAAATGTATATTATCAACAGAAAACAAGTGGAGTGAACACATAATTACAGTGTTATAAAATAGCATAAGGTTCGGATGCTTAGACTGTGGAACTCATCAATCTAAATGATACTGGGTTCAGTGAAACAAATTTAACTTTAGACCTCAAGAAAACAGATTGGTTTTACATTGAAGTTAAACAGCGTCTATTGGCTTTTGGATAAATTAGTGTTAGTCTGCTTTATTTTACAACATAGTTAGACTTGTATGAAATAGCAGCATTCAAAGATTCAATTAGACAGCACTTATATTTTCTTCAAAAGAAGAGATATAACCACATTACAAGGTTGATTGGATAACTATAACCCTTTTATATTCTGGAAACTTCTTCCCATAAAATGATTTTATCCATATCCAATATAAAGTAGCAACTTGCAATTCACAGTTTTTGCATTTTATTCTTTTAATGAAACGATGTCGTTATCAAAAAAAAAAACGTCAGTGGAGTTCAGTATTTGCTCCTCACAATCTACCAATTATCATAACCTCTTCATCTCTGGTATGCCAAGAACAAGTCCAGTTATCAGCTATGTTGAACCATTTAAGACACTGGAAAAAAAAAAAAAAAAAAAAGTCCCCATTGTCCTGTTTTTTCCAATCTGACTCTTGTTGTCCAACTACTTGTACAGTTGTACCCATATCATGAATTATCCATGTTCTAAAAAACGCATTGAGGCTCGCCTCGAGGCGCGCCTCTGAGGCTAAATGGGAAAAATCGCACTGAGGCTTAAGCCTCAATGCCTGGTTGTGAGGCTTATGCCTCAATTTACGCCTCGCCTCTACGCCTCGAGGCTTAATGAGGCTATACGCCTCAAAGACAGGCTATTTTCAATTGGGTTTTAATAGTTTTGAAGGCCCAATAGTTAATAACTTAATATATATGGTAATATTATGTACAATGCACTAATATGGACTGAGGACTGTTACTATATATATGGACTGCTATGGACTCTTTTTTTTTTTTTTTAATATTTAATATTTGTATGCAGTAAGCCAGTAATCAATAATGCAGTACGTATGTATGTTAAATTATTATGTTTATGCTCTAATGAGTGATGAATGATGATATTTGGTCACTTTGACAGTTTGACTATTGCTTTGGACTTTGGTGCAGAACATATTGAATATAATTTTTATAAATCATATTATATATGTACTGTTTTTGAATATTGTTTGTTATTAATTATGAATTTGACTATTGCTTTTGACTATTGCACTATTAATTTATATAAATCATATCAATATTATGCACTTTCACTATTGCTTTTATGAATTATGAATTTTATGTGCTTTATTTCTTTACATATATATATTTTTACGTATTTTTTACTCTCCCTAGTGAGGCTTACGCCTCGTTACGCCTTGAGGCTTACGCCTCGCCTCAGTAGAGGAAAACGCCTCAATGCTAAAAACGCCTTTTAGAACATTGTGAATTATAATTGATATTTATGATTAAAAACATTGGATCCAATTTTTCCACAGGACATTCTAATGCCCTCTAGTAAAATGATCTTTGTCACCATGCAAGGATGGCAAAAATTATAAATTACAGTTCTCAAAATGGGCAGTAGAACTTAATATCATTGTTCTCAAACTCTACTAAGATAACATATGGATGACTATTAAAATAATGTAACAACAATATTTTTAAAGAAAGAATTGAAAGAGAAAGATTTACTTGAGGTCATGACTGACGACAAGTATGGTTAATTCTTTCTTCAGATGCTTCAAGAGCTTCACAACATCTGCACGGGCCTTCCAGTCTGCTTTCCAGAATTGCATAAGCAATAATTTGGGTTAAAGTTGCTGACACACTTAGAAAAATGTGATGCTAGATGATAAGTTTAATATGCTGAAAAATATAACACAACCACATGAATTGGTATTCAATTATCCCACACCCACCTATAAGTTTAAAACTTTGGTGGAACTAGAATTTACTAATTAGAAGAGAACATCTTAGGATAAGTTTCTTACAATTTCCTATTTTCCTTTAATATCCATTTCTTAAAGTAGTAATCTTACATGAATTCAGGCAAGAAATTTTTTTCAAACAAGAATGTGTAAGAAATTAATCTATAAACAAGAATATATCTATCAGTTAACAAGTTCACAAAGGAGAGAATGAAATGCATGCTAAGCATAAAAAACAAGTTCTACTGTGTTTATTGCTTAATGTATAGTGAAATAGGTCATAATTCAATGAATTGGGTAGATGAAACATAATATGTCATGTACAAAATTATTTACTACACCCTAATAGTACATATTACAATAGAAAAATTATCAAAATAATTTGAACTAGTAAATGTTAGATATCATGTAAATAATCCATAGAGCTGAGTTGGTTTATCATAACATTAATACTCGGTAGGAAAATTTAGCAAATTAGTATGCTGATTGTGCCAAATTCCTAAAATTCAAAGAAAATAATTTATGATCAACAGCTGCTACTTAGAAAATAGAATATTAAAATGTGCAAGCTAGAGTCCCAAATAAAGCTGGAAGTTAATAATCCAGATTCAAGTCAAACAAGTAACTCATGCAACCTAAAACTGATCTGGCAGTTTCAGCCAATATTCAGCCTGATGGCAAAAAGAGCATGAAGAGGCCTTTCTTAATTACCAGAGCTCAAAGATGTTTTGCAGACAGTTTGGGGAGAGAAAGGTGCACAATTACAGGGATTGCATGTGCTTAATTGTTGCCTTGTTGGATTCAATTTTAAAGAATTCTAGATCTATTAAGTTATACAAAGTGCACAAAGTGCAGGAAAATCATTAATGCAGAAAATAAAACACAATGAACAAGATATCATACCAAGACCAGCTAGAGGTTCATCCAATATCAATAGATCTGGGATTTGTACCTGAAGAATAAAAATTTAATCAAAATTAAGCAGTCAACTCATGCCACAAATATGCACAGTTAGAATAGCAAACTTCTAAAACCAGGGCCGAAAATGAAAATGATAAAATAAATTCTAAATCCATGTGTTTTTAGCATCTTAACAATTATATGTTGCATGAATTTTCTGCATCTGTGAATTAGGGTAAATTGATATACAAGTTCTCACCAGTTGAATTGCCAATGCAAGACGACGTTTATAACCACCACTTAGAGAATGAGGATCCTTATCCAAAGAGATCCCACTCAATCCAACCTAAGGTCATCAATTACCATTCTATTCTTTAGTTTTGCAATTACAAATAACAAACCAACCAAGTTAAATAATCACAAGAATTTGAAGAAGGGAGAAGGGGTATTGAATTGTTACATAAAAGGAGGGAAAGGAGGTAGAAAGAGACAGAGGAAGGAAAAAGAATATACGGAGAACATTTAAAAAAAAAAGTGGAAGGATTATAGATACCCAATTGACAGCTCTTTGGAGATTCAAAGCAAGATACTCCTTCAATTGAAGTTCACCACTTTGCCTTGGCCACCCAAATATAACTTCATCAAGCACATTATCTGCCACAAAATACCTAGCTAGCAACACGATACATTCTTAAAAACTTGTCAATGCAACCTAAGATACATTAGAGAAACAAATATCTCGAAGAGAGACGAGTTATTAAGAAGTGAGAAACAATGCAGTGAAGTATGACTAAATTGTTACAGGAAACACTCTCCTAAACACTGAAATCAAATAGAACTAAAGATAACATGAAAAAAGTCATTGAAAGCAGATGTATCATATCAAAATTTCCATGAAGGACATGAAGTAAGACATTTTTTTGTTGTTGATATAAGGACATTTTGGATGAAACAGATTAGTAAAATACAAGTTTCTGAGATTCTCAAAATTCTTACAAAAACGAAAGAAGGTGAAACAGTTCAATTGGTTTCGGATACCTCTCAGGGAACTGAAAGACAATGCCCACTCTTTCTGGAGGTAACGGTTCGGGTGACATATTTGGTTTGCCATCATTCCCATATTTTTGAACATAAATGGAACCTGATGTAGGTTTGCTTAGCCCTGCAAGAAGCTGGAAGATGAAGGAAAGGGTAAACACTTACAAGATAAGAACTCAAGGGGCTTAACAAAATGAACATTATAAGCTTCCACAGGAAAGAAGAAAACCAAAACACAAGGGAAGTGGTCAACCTGCAAGAGAGTAGTTTTCCCACTTCCACTCTGTCCAAATATCAAGCCAAGACTGCAGCAATTGACACAAAAATTAAGTGCATGACTGTAATAGAGATATGCAGGAGTCTACCCCTAGCATGTCATAATTAAGGGAAATGACTATGGGGTGAGACAGGATGCTTCAACTTCTTATGCTCCAACCTCATGAAACTTTCCAGACAATTTTATCTAAATTAATACATCACAGTATCTACCTTATTCATACTGCAGACCATACAAATACAGCAAATGATTAAGAAATACCCGTTGAAAAACTATCTTCCAACAGTAACACCCAAGCAACACCAACTGAATGAAAATGAAAACTCACACCACAGCATTTTAAATTGCTATAAATGAAATCAGACCACAAAACATACCTTTTCTCAGGAAGGGAAAAACTAACTCCATTTAAGATGTTGAGCTGTGTCCCTGGAGGTCGATAACAGACATCCCTAACCTTAAAGTAACAAATTACATTGTTTCAATAACTTCAGCACTTTCAGCTATACATTCAATTATCGCAAACAAACTACTATATACCCATTCATGGCACATAAATATATATATATATATATATATATATATATATATATATATTCCTCACAACTAGGTGCTCTATACTCCCTGTGATATTGAAATCCAAGCAATCCATTTGTATGACCAACATGGGATATCCTGATCATTGGGATTCATGCTATGTACGCAATTCATCGTAGGAATTATAGTCTCCATGGTAAAATTACACAAAACACTGAATGCAAGAAACAAACAACAAACTTGCACTACTAGGAAACCACTGTTCATTTGATATAATATTACAATTTTCATGTACATTTTGAGTACAGAGGTACAATCTAAACATCCAAATTCATAGAGTATTTCCTAGATTAATCCTTTTAACAACACCACTCTTCAATCTGATTCAACTCTATTGAGTGGTCCCATCTATAATTTTTTGATCTATCAGCAGATCAATATCATTAATTTGACGACGGCTAAGTAGCTCTCGATTAATTGCTCCTTACTAGAATTTAAATAAAATCGAATGGCTTCTTCGTTAGATAATTTGAATTCCGTAAACTAAACAGTAAAATACATAGCCATTCTCGATAACCTGACTAAAAAATTAACGGGAAAAAAAAAAAAAAAAAAAAAAAAACTCACTTCAACGCAAGAATAATCACAGGAGATTACACCAGCTTGAGTTCTTCTAAAATTCACTCTGTAGAAAAGTAAATTAATCAAGGTTAATCAAAACATAAAACATCAATTAAGCAAGTCAAATAAGATGAAAAAAATATTATCATTCTAAATTACTTTACCTGGAACGTGATTTTTGTGAAATCAAGCTCGGGAATTCAAATTGTTTACAGTGAATTGGAGACGAGAGAGCCACATAGCTTGCCATGAAAATAACAGTCTACAGTGAATGAAATGTAAGTATGTAACCTTGGCTTGAGAGAATGAGAGGTTCAGCGAAATCACGTGACGATAATACAAGCAATAGAGTCACGTGCTCCTTGATGATTTTGCAAGGTGAAATTACTTGGAATCCCCTGAGGTTTAGCCTTAATACGCCTAGATGGAAAACTTCCGGTATTCTAACACACACCGTCCCTACACAGTACACATAGGAGTATAGGATACCGTTTGGTGCGCGAGATTAGATTAGACTATTTTATGGGATTTGATAGGATTGAAATGAGATTGCTGTTTTTTTTTAAACTTAAATCTCAAAAATTATAAGTGCATGATAGATCTTAATGGTTAAAACACTCTAACTTGCTTTTTCTTTAGATGTTATCACTTAAATATTGTGTGGTTTTCTTTTTACTGTTATAACCCTAATTTTAAGTATTTCATTTTAATAATAATAATATTATTATTTTGAAATGGATTTTAATATTATTTAAAATAAATAGTAATAATTTTATTATGTTATTATAAATAAATACAAATATCAATTTTAAGATTTTATTTATAAAAAAAAAATGGCGATGAAGGTTTCTTCCTCATTGATTCCTTAAGAAAAGGCCAAGAGGCCTCCTCTAGCAGTATTGACAGAGACCACCAGTCTCCATCGTCAATTTTAGAGGAGGCAACAATACCTGCTCCATTACAATTTACAACGAATAAGAGGATATGCGACCTCCTCTCATTAATTAAGAAGAGGTCGGCCTCCTCTCCTTAAACGTAGGAAGGAGGCCGGTCGACCTCCTATATTCATGATTCATGGAGGCGGTGCTACTGTCACCTTCTCCTCCTCCTCTTTTGATACTCAATTTTAATATTAGAGTTAGGGTTTGATTAAATTGGGGTTTGTTTTTTTATTTTTATTTTTATTTTATTTTATATAATGAGGTGTGTTTGGTAATAATTTAATTACATGAGGTTGTTTTAGGAAATTAATATTAATGCGTTAATTGCCACATTCTGAATAAGTGAAAGGTCAAAAATTGTTACTTTTTAATTTAAGTAATTTTTATCTTAATTTAAGATATAAGTTAAAAAATAAACCAACAAAATCCACTTATTTTAATACTTAAGATTTAAGTATTTAAAAACAAATAATATTTAAATTAATATTATGTTGTGTTTGGAAAATATTAGACTGTACTAGATTAATATTATATATTTCTTATAAGACATGGGGATTAGAGTTATTACACTAAATTTGATAATATTTTGAAATTAAATAAAAATATTAATGAAATCAGTTTTATTTCAACGAAATAAATATTTTAATCATATATTATTGCATTGGTATATAAAAAAATCATATATTGTTTAATTTTAAAATCTAAAAATATTTTTAAATAAAATTGTAATTTTATTTTAAATTAAATATATCAAATTATTTTTAATTTTATTTATTAAAAAATAAAATAAATTATACATATTCCAAAATTAAAAGCATTTATGAAATACCCCAACTAATCCGGTGGTGCCCTAAACATGGGAGAGGACCATAAATTGTCCAATTCCATTAATCTAATGCACCAAACACACCCTAATGGTTGTTATGTTAAGTCTTCCATTAGCTTGACTCACTTTGACTTATGAAATATCAAAATGCCCTTAGATTATATAATAAACAGCCTAAAGCATTTCCAATGCAATGCTAAATCATTGTGTCAATGCTATAATTTAGTATAAAGTAAAAAAAATATGTTCTAATACAATACTGAAAGTTGTACCAAATTTGACAGTATAGCATATGCCAAATTTGGTACAATAATAAATACAGCCGTACTTGTTGACTTTTTAATTTTAAATAATAAAAAAGTAACAAATTTGGTAGGAAAAATTGATATTGAAACAATTCTAAAAAATATTCAATGCATTCATAGAATGCATTGGTTGTATTTGTTTACTTTTGTAATTTTAAATAAAAATAATAAAAAAAAAGCATATCAAATAGAATTTTACATTAGAATACAATGTTAAAATGATGTGTCAAATATAAGGGCTTGTCCGGTATTATTTTCCAAGCCCATTTTCGTTTTCATTTTTCGAAAATGATTTGGAATATGCGTTTGTTAACCATTTTTCATTTTATTTTAAAAAACAAAATAGAAAACAAAACCAGTGTTGAAATTGAAAAATATGGAATACAACTGAAAGTTGTTTTTCATTTTGTTTTTTTACTTTTTGTTCTCTCTTCTTCGCTGATCAAAGACAAGTCTTCATCTTCTTCTTCTTCATTCTTCGCTCGTCAAAGCCTCGATGAATCCAGGTCTGCATCTTCTTCTTCTTCTCTCCCCCGATCTGCTCTCTTTTCCGTCACGGATCTGGTCTTCTTTTTCACCGTCGATTGGCCCATCGATCTGCTCATCTTCTTCCCACCGATCTGCTCTCTTTTCCACTGTCGATTTGGTCTTCTTCTTCGCCGATCTACTCTTCTTATTTGCCGCCGATTTGGTCTTCTTCTTATCTGATCTACTCTTTTTTTTCACCATCGATATGGTCTTCTTCTTCGCCAACGATCTTCTTCTTCTAGATTTCTCAAAAATATATATATATATATATATATATATATATACAAAAAAAAAAAAAAAAAAACTTGAAGAGGGTAAATCTAGAAAGTTTTCCATATTACTTCATTTAATCTGGAAATCTGCTTGTGCTTGTGTTTGATGAAATTTTCCAACAGTTGCTTCTGCTTGTTGTTGGAGTTGTATGTTGTTGGTGATGGGGATCCAATTGTGGGGGCATAGTATTACAGGTAGTTGTACTAACGAGGGTCAAAGTAGTAGTGCAAGAATTAATCACAGTGTGTTTCTTTGATGGGTGCTCATGATGATCTATACTTGAATGTGGGCTCCAAGTTGAAGTCCATTTTTGCTCACCCCCCTCCCCAACACTTGACATTTGTCCAAGGATGGGGTATTTTTGTCTAAACACATAACAGTTTTTGGATAAAAATACCCCTCCCCTTGGGGTGGGGGTGTTGAGTAAAAGTAAACTCTCCAAGTTGTCTGCTTCTTGTTGTTGCTGACATTATTGTTGAACAAGGCAGCAAGTTTGCACCATTTTTTTTTAAGGAAATTATTTAATAAAGTTTATCTAAAATAAAATTTTTTTTTTTTGGTGAAAAGAAAGTTCATAGAACACAAACTAGGCAACACAGTCACTCCTAATAATCGACTCAAGGCAAGAAGGACAAGAGCCCTGCCACCAGAAATCTTCGGAGGAAACGAAAGCTAACTTAGCCAAGGCATGAGCAGCCCCGTTGGCATTTCTAGAAACAAAAGAAATCGGAATATTAACCAGATTAGCAAGATTCCTGATATCGGAATATTAACCAGATTAGCAAGATTCCTGATATCACTAAGAACAACACCAATATCAGCACAGATATCAGAACCCGAGCACAAATTCACAACACTCTGAGCATCGCTCTCTAGAACAGCAGGCAACAACCCTCTCTCAACAGCCACACGCAGACCGAACAAAATTGCAACAGCCTCTGCCACCGAGGGGTCATAGCAAGCATCTATTTTCTGCACAGCAGCAACCATCACAGTACCCCCAGAATCTCTAATGATCGCACCAACACCCACCTGATTATTAGCAACCTTAATCGCCGCATCCGTATTGATTTTAAAGGAACCAAAATCAGGCTTACTCCACCTAATTCTGGCAACAGGTCTGGGCAGACCAGCAGAACCCCTCTCAACCAAGTTAGCCAAGCGAAACACCCCAATATAATCCGATGCCCAAGCAAACACATCCTCATTTCTGATGCGGGGGATAGAATGAGCATGCTGATTACGCCAGTACCACAAGCGCCACAAAACCACACAGAGCAATTCCATTTCATCTTTGTTCAGTGTGCACTGACCGAAAGCCAACAAATCCAAAATGTGCATATCATCTGTCCATTTAAAACCCTGTAGCAAGTAATAGGTTTTCCGAGTGGGCTTTATACTTTCGCAGCCCCATAACGCATGCAAAGAGGTCTCCTTGGTCTTGCCACAAACAGGACACACCAAATCCACCATCATTCCTCTATCAGCTAGATTTCCTCTTGTCGGCAGCCAATTGTGGCATGCTTTCCACACAAAGACTTTCACCTTTTGAGGGATACAGAGCTTCCAGAAGAATCTCCACCATTCATTGACACTCGAAGCAGAAGGAAATACCTGACCAATGATCGACCTCCCCAAATGATAGCCACTTTTAACAGAGTAATTTCCAGATTTTTCAAAATGCCAAACCAGCGAGTCCTTTTTACTAGAACTCCCTAAAGGCAAGCTTAAAATGGCATCCGCATCATCAGCCAAAAAGGAAGTATGAATCAGTTGGGAATTCCACTGACCCGAACTAGAAATCAAAGAACGCACCTGAGCTGAGACAACCAACGGTCAAAATAATATTAATGAAATAATATTAATCAAGTTTATCTAAAATATTATTTAATGAATTTTTTTGATATTTTGGATCAATTTATTGTCAAATTTTAATATTTTTTGGTTCACCTACCAGACGCGTTTTTATTGTTTTCATTTTCAAAATACAGCTTTCGGTAAATACTATCAAACGTGTTTTTAGAATTTGAAAATGAAATCATAAACACTGTTTTCATTTTCATTTTTATTTTCGAAAAAAGCAAATGAAAAACGTTACCGGATGCACCCTAACATTTTACTATATTTCGTTCTAAATTTGGCATTGACAATGGTATATGTATCGGAGATGGTTTAACGGTAAGTACTAGGAAATTTTCTCAAATTGACTAATCGAGAAGTTTGACCATGTGCTTGATTTCTTGAAGCCAACAACCCAATGGAAAAAAAAAAAAACAATATAATAAAATTCAGTCAATAATTCAACTCATTAAGAACCACGAAGCCATCTACCATAAATTTATTGTCTTTGGGCCCCTGCACTAACCAAAACTCAAATGTGAATGTTTGACGTTTCATTTTAGTCCCATACTCCCATTGTTTACATATTGTCTAATCATAAAACAAAAAAATCTGGTTTGGGAAGTTTCTATCCAATTTAAGCCATCGGTTTGTTCTCCCCAGGCCATTTCATATTAGCACACAACAACTCCCACAATCTCCATATCGACGTAGATGTGTATCACCTTTCGGCACATGTGATATATCTCCTCCCTCTTTCACGTTAATAGTACGAAGTTCTCCTCTTCTCATACGTATTTTACAACATGTTTTCTGTTTAATTTTGTGGGATAGTTATTTAGATTTCGACAGGTAACCGTAGATCGATCTTTTTTCTAGCCTAAAACACTCAAAGATAATAGTGTACATTTAAAGATAAACGATGCTATATTATCAAAATCTGGTGTCTAAATGATGTGGTATCACCCTCATCCATTCATTTAAATCAAGCAAATATAATACAATTTGAATGAATAAATTATAATGATACCATATCATTTGGAAAAAACAAATAAATTCCGACCATTGATTACACATATCATAAGTCATGATAAAGATCGGATTGGATCAACAAAAGATCCAAATTCAGATAGCGGTGGATGGTGTCGACAAGTTGAGTGATGCAGTTTGGTCCGTCTCGTGCTATCCGTTTTTACCGAAACATATGGAGTGTTATCGATGTACAACAGCTTTTGGGTATCAGTGAATAGTGATGAATGATGATCAACAATCACATTACGTATCCTTGTCTCATCAAACACAAAGACAAAGACAAACCTCTATAAATTATATTATATATCACCATTACCATCACCATTAACCATTCACCAATCACCAATCACCAGCCACTCACTGCTCTTTCTTTCTTTCTTTCTTTCTTTCTGATTTTAAACACAACAAGATCCCTCCGTAGTCCTTACGCTTCACTTTAAGGTAAAGTACCCCGTATCTGTATCGGATCTCTGTTTTTATATTTTGTTTGGCTTTGATTGATTGAAGAGTGTGTGTGTGTATTGTATTGATGTTAATGGGATTTTGATTTTAACATGCAGTAGTATAAGTAGTCTGGTTTTTGAGAATGGGAAATCCAGTGAAGAAAGTGTTGCTTACGTCTGATGGGGACGAGATTTCGCTCAACATTGCTTTCCATTTAGCCAAACAAGGATGCAGGTACATCTTCACACTCATCTTCTTCTTCTTTATCCGCTTTTTATTTATTTATTACTTTTTCTCGGAAAACAAAGAAATCTAGATACGGCACTATTGTTTATGGGTTCTTTTTCTTTTTCAATAAAGAGGGTGGTGCTGTGGTGGGTTCTTTTAATAAACTAATACACACATGGGGTTCTTAAATATTTCGCTAAAAATTCATTTTTTAATTCTGTATTTGGTTGGGGAGCAGACTGGTTTTGATGGGAAACGAGAGCCGTCTTCGAAGCTTTGGAGAGAAAATAAGAGGTTTGGTGAAGGGAGTAGAAGCAGTGGAGGTGGTTGGGTTGGATATGGAAGAGGAAAGAGAAGCAGCTTTTGATGAAGCAGTGGACAAAGCATGCAAGATTTTGGGCAATTTCAATGCTTTCGTACATTGTTACACTTACGAAGGTATATCTTCTTCTCTATAATTTGAAAGTCAATTTTGATTCAACTTCCAGTAAAAGTATTTTGATACAACTCTTGTAAAAGTAGTTGTGTTTGAATGTCTGACTGACACTCACAGGGAAACACATGGACATAAGTAATAAAAACAGTAATCTTGTCAATTGTCATTGACTAATTGTCCAATGAATAAGAGTTTTAATATTCAAAATTTTGAGTCTTTTGTCTATTAGCATGTGCTGTCCAGGATTATAAAATGATTTCTTTGTTGTTTTGTGCTCATCATTTACTATCCAGGATTACAAAATGATGGCTTTTTGCTTCTTCTTTTTTTTGTTTTCTGTGCTGTGCTGATTTAATTATTCTTGAATAGAATGAAGATTTCTACTATTTTGGGTTGTGATGGTGAAATTTATAGAAGTATTATGCATCATCATCACTCAAATGGGACTACAAACTTCTTCTTTCCTGATTTTTGCTGCTGATGATGTCTATACAGATCAGTTCTCAGGCAATATGCAACATCATCACCACCATGACCCAAAAAAAAAAAAAAAATTGGAATTATTGCTACAACCCTTTTCCTCTGCCTATCAGACTTTGAAATGAGGTTCAATTTTTAGAAAAATACACAATCACATGCACTGGAAATTAGACACCAAAAAATTTGACTTATTGGTGGACTACAGTGAACTGATGTATTGTGTTTGTGGGTGCAACAGTGAAAAATGGAAAAATTAACAATTCTTTGATTGTTGATGATGATAGGTGATGGCGATTGCTATCAGCGTAAAGATAACGGTAGATCTGTGTTATACCGTAATCTTTTTGATGTTCAATTGATAGTGTGTAGCTCATAGGAAGAGATGGCATAATTTCTTTTATTATAAAGTTTAAATTTGAGAGCTTATCAATGAACAATTTCCTCCTTCTTCGAACTATAGATGACCCCCCAGGATTAGATATTATATGCTTATCTTAAATGAACTCTTATATTTATTTAAATCTTTTTGTGTTGTATTTGATCCTATATTGTGCATTTGTGCCAGATGCAATGCAGTTGTAAGGTAGACAAACTTATCGTTTCTGATTTTGTGAAACAGGAAAGATGCAAGATCCTCTGGAATTGGCTGAGGACGAGTTCAAAAAATTGGCAAAAATTAATTTTATGGCCACATGGTTTCTATTAAAGGCTGTTGGCAGAAGAATGCGGGACTATAAGGCTGGAGGTTCCATCGTATTCTTGACCTCAATAATGGGGGCCGAGAGAGGAATTTATCCGGGAGCTGCTGCTTATGGTGCCTGTTCTGCTGGTGTGCAGCAGTTAGTCAGGGTAAGTATATTTTATCAGGATTCGAGTTCATAGTCACATTTATTATTTTTGTCAACATATTTTGATACACATCAAAGCTTCTTATATTAAGGATACCGACCATCATGAACCCTACGAAAACCTTTAGTCCCACAAGCTGTTTTGTCATAGCCTTTGCATTTAGAAATCTACTGTGAATCTTGTTGTTAAAATAGGTTGCTTTGTGACATATGTATTGAATTGCGGTTGATAAGGTGTGTTAGAAATCACTTTTAAGGACCGGTAATTTAAGCCAAAAGCATGCTATATTACAGTATGCTCCATCAGATCTTTGGACTTCTAACTTAAAATTATTGAATTGTAGTTTATTCTTCCACACATTTTGCTGTGAAGCATTTGGTGCCAATTATTCAAACTGATCATATGTTGGCTACTTATTTTTCCATGAATACGATTCTTTCATGTGATGAGCAACTAATTTTGCTTGCATGTTACATAGTCATTAGATTTGGGCTTAATTGAAGGGATAGGAGAATACAGGTACAGACAGCATGTAAAGTATATGCATCTTCTTAAGTATCTAAAGCTAGAACTTTTAGACATGGCAATTGAAGTCAATGAAGTGGTTCGGGCCATGTGGCACACAGGAACTAATGATTGAATGATGAGTAATAATTTGACTTTAGAAAGAGGAAGATGCGAGGACTGTCGTGATTGTGTAAGGGAAGGAAGACATGTAAGTCTTGGATTAGACAGAGTATTTACTTTGAGTGAGCTGAGTTGCTATACAGGTGTGAGTGACTGATTTCTTTAACATCTTGAACTTTCTTTGATCAAGAAATCTTCTTACTTCAATGATTATTTTCTTACGCATTGTATGAGTCATTCGTGACACTCTGGTAACTTCAAGGGCGGGATTTAAAGGTTATACTTACGCTTTGCTTCTGTGTGGTGAAGACGTTATAAATTATGATATCGTCGTGTAACATTTTCCATAATTTGCCATTCTTTTGTTGTTTTGATTAGTGAACTAATTATGAAAACATCTCTGATTTCGCTATTTCCAGACAGCGGCTTTGGAGATCGGAAAGTATAAGATAACAGTTAATGCTATTGCTCGTGGCTTGCACATACAAGATGAATATCCAAAGTCAGTGGGGAAGGAGAGGGCAGAGAAGCTGGTCAAGGAGGCAGCACCGCTGCACAGATGGTTGGACGTTAAGAATGATCTGGCTTCCACCGTTATCTATTTAATCAGTGACGGTTCACGCTACATGACTGGAACCACCATATTTGTCGATGGGGCGCAGTCTCTAACCAGGCCCCGGATGCGATCCTATATGTAATTCTTACTCTTATTTATTTGAACATACATTTATATATCAATTCAACAAGGCTTGCTCGCGATCGATTGAGCACGTACCATTTTGTGTTCTGCGAAAAAGAAACTGTTAAAGTTGGCTAATTGTATGTAAACACATTTATAAAATGAAACACAAGCACACCCTTGAAATGATTTTCACAAGTCTTGACTTGAGCTTTGTTTATCCAGGAGAGATATGAATTGAAAAATTGTCGTTGATTCCGCCATCTGTATATTGCTATTCAAACATGAACAGCTTGACAGCTACTGCTTAGAATTCAAGACAAATCACAAACAGTGATCATTCAACTAAAGAGTACTTCACGACACACATCACAAATATTGAAAGTTTGAAACAATTATAGAAAATATTTGGAATATTCTCAAAACCTCCCCGAGTTTTGTGATATTTTCTAAAAAAAGACCAAGTTGTTATATATGCATAAAACCTATCAAAACAATACATTACTAATTACTTCAATCACATATATAGTAATAGTATAATAAACTTGTGAGATTTGATGTTGATTTTTTTTTTTTTTTTTTTTTGGTTATATTAATTTGATGGTTAATCGTTTGATTGATCTCTATTCTTAGAAATATGTAGAATAAGAAACACTTGTTATAATATAATTGTGACTTGTGAATTGTGTGAGCCGTAAATAGTCTAATACTGGGTGCTATATATGAAAAAGTCCCTTCGTATCATCAGTTGGATCACAAATTATCTTTTTGTTTTGTTGCATGGAATGTATGGGCTCGAAATTCAGTAGCATTTTTTAAATAGGGAGTTTCAACACTATTACCAACTTAATAACTTAAGTTTTAATAGCATCTAAAGTGTGGATCCGATAAAAATACCCTTAAAACACACTCACCAAAATAAGTCTCATGTTTTTTTTTTCGAGACTTATTTCAGTGTTTCCGAGAATTATTAGATATATTTGCAACTTTCGAGATTTATTGGGGAAAAAAAAAATTTCCAATTTTTTTTTTGTTTCTCTTCTTCATCGACCTCTGTTGGAGGTCGAACAAACTGACCTCGATCCATTAGAGGTCTATTCCATCTCCATTGGTTCTCCATCAATGGAGGTTTTTGAAAAGAAAAAAAAAAAAAACCTATAAAAATGGCAAAAATGTAATCAAAGAAAAAGATGATGATATTTTTGTGTATTGATATCATTTAAACTTAACTTATTAAACTAGTGTTACTCTTAAAAGTCTACGGAAAACGAGCATTATTTCACCCTATTTCCACCGTAATGTCCTCATGTGCACTTAATTTATTGCATATAGAGTGATAAGTTGAAAGGATAATGTTACACATCCAACCTTTTTGTCCAACCCCTGATGTGTCAGTTGGTAAGTGGATATATGGATAAATCATTATTAATGTGCATCCACTCACCAACTGACACATCAGGGGTTGGACAAAAAGTTGGACAAAAATGGTTGGATGTCTACCATTGTCCAATTCTGTCTCTAATCTAAAACATTAACTAAAGCTACTTGCAATTTATAATTATTAAAAGGTTGTTTAGACCTACCCATCTCAATACAAATTATTGATGAAGAAGTCAATTAATTAATTAATTTTTTCCTCTATCAATCTCTAACCCCAAACGTAATGAATAAATTATAAAATAATCAAATCATGATTGATTAATTGATTAATTTAATATGATTTGGTTTCCTTTCTTGAAAATCGTTCGTTCATATTTAATTAGAATATTAATAAATATTACACTGTTACATAAATTTAAGGTTTTTTTTAGGGAGGGAGATGACTTGAACACACAACCTCGTGTGCAGGTGTGAAGAGTTTTACCAACGTACCAATCTCATCTCGTCTAATTAGTACATTAATAAATCTATCGTTTTTCTTGTAGTTAATCGATTTAATCTTAAACATTTGGTGTGCCGCAGTGTATATATTTTAATTGGTCTAATAGAGGATAAAGAGGTTGTATTAATTAATACAACCTAATATAGTTTAATACAAAATATCACCGCACATAGGATTGTATATACATAATACAGTCTAATCCAGTACAATCTAATTCAATACAATAAAACGTACCAAATACCATCTTGATTAATTAATTACTTGGAATTTTTTTGATCAAAGCTTTTATGTTCTTGACGGGTCTTAAATCACTTTCAAAAGCTGAAGTAAAAGTTTTGATCAAAAAGTACGGTATTGAATTTTGTTTGTTAAAATTCAATACGGACTAACTATATAAATATAAATACAAAACCTACAAATTCTCTAGATTGAAATAGAGTGGTCATGAAGAATTTTCTCAAAGTGTGATGTAAATGCTGACAATTTGTGGAAGCTAGATTGAAAGGGATTTATGAGATGGAAATGGGGAAGCATGATATAATATATAAAATTGAGGCTTGTTATGTTTTGAAGTTTCAAACTTCAAAGGAAGTTTGAAAAATCTAAGCAAAGTTTAGAGAAACAAAACAAAAAACCCTAGCTTTTTCAAATTGATTAGAAGGGCTGCGCAAACCTAACTTCCTCACTATTATATATTTTTTGTCCAAATTCAAACCCACATGGTCATGGATGCTTTCATCACGAGATTAATCTTGATTCTTCATCAACTTAGTCAACTTAGTCTTTGTCCACGTGTTATCCTATGTGCATGGATGAGTACAAACACCCATGTTCATTTTCTTTTTCTGGTTTAAACCTAAAATCACTTGGAGCATCTCCGATGGTAATATGGGTTGTGAAAAAATTAGATGTCACTAAGGATGAACAACCACTTTGTTAAAAAATTCATCTCCAATGCAATCTCTCTAGTACAACTTCAAGTTGAGGTGGCAACTTTTTTTTTTTTAGAAGCTGTCAACATGACTCTCTGATTTCAGAGGGTCTGTTGGACTGCCATCTTATTGGCTCAGTCATCAATCACTCTTGTCTTATACTTTATTTTATTCAACAATTCTAAAGTATATTTAAGGAATCCAATAATAAATTGACATATCATTAAAAACATGTATTTTACAAGTGAAGCATTAGAGACCACTTTTTTCATTTGACTGTCTATCGAGTTTAGTTACATGCCACATATGAAGCAATTGGCTTGACAATGTTGACATATCACCATTTTTTCAAATACAAGTCAGATTACCATTGGAGATGCTCTTATTATCCATTCGTTTAATGTAAGTTTGTAAATACTACAATTTTTTCGTAATTGGAGGACGGGATACATGACTCGAATTCATAATTTCATGGATATAGGTGTGAAAGGTTTATCATTGAGCTAGCTAGCCAGCCAACCTCGTCTTGTCGGTGTTAACTGACCATTTGATGCTTTAATATTGAATATTAATTAGAAATTGTTATTTTCATAGTTGCATTCATATTATAAATAGATAGTCTCTAGGCATGTTTTATTAGATAATAAAAGCCTCAAAATTTGAATCAGCTGATATATGACACAAAAATATATTACCATTTTTCTTTGCTTTTCGTCCCAAACAAATTCAATTATCCAAACACACAGTTACACACTTCCTTGTTATAATACACCAAGAGATGATTTGGTAGCAATATATAAAAAGTAAAGAGAGAATATGATATACTATATAGCTGCATGGGATTTTCTATAAATCGATGTTAATTTCTTCATCAGATCATATAGTATCATAGATCAAACTACGTTTTTTCGACTTTTAAAGGATCGTATGATACATACATACATATATATATATATATATATATATATATAGTTTTTCTATTGTCAGTTTGAACTGACCAAAGATATATCGGTTCCTTACATGTAGACCATTGGATTTAAATACTTTAACTTGGCTGCATGTACTTGTCAAATCATCTTTTAAATCCAATGGCCCACATGCAATGAACTGATATATTTTTATATCAGTTCGAACTGATAATAGAAAGACTGTATATATATATAGAGAGAGAGAAAAAATTTCAAATGAGGACGTCCTGATATAACTTCATGAGGATATTGAACGAGAGCCACTAGTTTTATATACTTTGATTCAAGTGTGTATGCACTTGTCAAAACTAGTGGCTCACGTTCAATATCCTCATGAAGTTATATTAAGATGTCCGTATGAGAACGAGACTATATATTTATAGTTGATATTTTATTTCTTGTTTCTTATTTCTAGGTACCATGAAGTGACAAAATGAGGACTGATATGTTGTGATGAAATACCTAATACAGTAAAGACATAAATGTTTTACCAATTAATATGCTTGAATATTAGAGCATCCAAAAGACTATTCAAATAAGATATTTGTTAAAGTTAAACAAACCACGTCAGCATATTTAGTTTCAACAGACTTTTCAAATGAGATTCTTCGATTTTCTTAAAAATAAAAAAAAAAAAAAAAAAAAAGAGATTCTTCAAATAAGATTTTGCTTCTCCCTCTTTAATATTGAAGATCAACTTCTTCCTTTTCAATTATTATTATATTATTTTTTATATCATATCATCTTTAATATCTAACATTTACACCCTTTTTATCTTTTTAGTTAAATTCAATTAATATATAATAAGTTTTAATTTATAAATTTTATCATCATAAAAATTATACCAATAGAAAGGTCTCATCTAGATCTTTAAAATGAGACTAATATTAAATATTTAATAATAACATATTAATAATTTGGAAGGTCATTCAAATTATTTTTATATCCACCTAAAAATAATACTAGTTGTACATGTATAAAATTAGTGCATTTGAAAAATTGAATGCTTTCATTAAAATAATATAAATCTATTTATAATTGAAGAGATCTTTTGGAATGGTTTTTCTTCTTTCACTCATCAAATTGCCACGTATGTAAGCAAATAAACATTTGAAGTGTGAAAATAAAAGAGTCTTTGGTGATGCTCTTAGCGATCGCTATCTTTGCCAAAAAAAAAAAAAAAAAAAAAAAAGCAATCACTTTATTTATTTATTTATAAATTATCTAAGCACTTTAATTAGCTAGATAGCAAAGTCATGTATGAATATCACTCATTACTCTTGGAACAAACAAAAAAAGGAATTTGGCCAAATACATGCACCAATGACTCATGATTTACCTGCTCTTTCATGGAAGCACCCACAGTCAAGCAGCCCTTCCCACACCTAATTATTCAATTTATTTTCACTATACACACAAAAATACAAACACAAAAGTAAACTATAATCATTTTCCACGTCCGTTGTGTTTCCTCATCTGCAACGAAAGTTATATTTCAAATCGTGTTTTGGATCCAACCAAATTGGTGTCTGATTTCAAAAAAAATAAAAAAAAAATTTAGATAATAAAGAGTGTTGTTCAAGTGTTTTGCAGAAATCGATATATAGCAAATTTATTGAATCATATGATTAGAAACGTAACAATTAATTAAGTTGATGGATCAAAAGGGAGAATAATCATCCTAGCACATTTTGATAATATGATGTGGGGTATATTTAAGACTATCAACGGTGAATAGAGAAAGTAATACACGTGTGAAATTAATGTAGATAGTCCTAATTAAGGCAACTGGTTCTAGTCAAAGCTGACAGTAATATCCAGTATCGATCCATGATCCATCCATCTCTAACTATGGCAAATTTATAAGCGGTTTTCGTGCCACAACTTTCTCCAACACGTACGATATTATTTCATTCTATATATATTATTGTTGGCATCAATGTTTTTACATACATCATTAACCAAGAACAAGGAAGATGATATAATCATCATAAACTAATTATCTGAACACGTTTTTTCATTCTATTTGTATAATTCATACTATACAACTCCCTTAAATATTTTATTGTATTTGATTAAATTTTTATATTGAACTTCTTTTATGTGACTTTCTTTTTTAGAACTTGTTTTTTGCGGTTCTCACCATTTTCAAACATACGTTTTCTTCTCACCAATGTTATAACTGTATTTAGGTAATTTTTTTAATTGATTTTCATATTAAATAATTTTATTATACTGGGTTACATTTTTATATTAAAATTTATTTTTCTTAATTTATTTTTCAAAACTTATATGTGAGGTAAACTTTAATTCTCATCATTTTCAAATATAAGTGGTCTTCTTATCATTGTTATAGCTTCTTTAATAGTTATTTTTTATTAAATAATTTTAGTGTATTGTATTAAAATTTTAAATTGAACTTCTTTATTTTGAAATCATGTTTCAAACCTTATATCAGTTGGTAGATCAATTTTTTAAAGTTAAAAAATTAGTCTATAATTTTTTTTTTAATTTTAAAAAAACTGATATTAAATGATAATTTTTTAAAGTTAAAGATGAAAGACAATTTAGAAAATTAGTTATTGGTTTGCATTCTAAATAAAATGAAAATGGAGGCCAATTTTAAAGGCTACGAGTTTAATGTGAAAAAAAATTAACGATGTACATATGTTATCACATGAAGAGAAAGTGTGTTGAGAGAGTGGGTTGAGAGAGTCTATTTAGCACTCCTCAATTGATTATATCACACCTCGATTGTAACGTTATAAAATTGATCCTGTTTTCAAAACCAGTGGGAATCTTGCAGCCGAAAGGCCGAAACCTACTACATAATTTATAGTCCTATATATATAATAATAATAAATATAATAATAATAATATTGGATATTGGATCATATATATATATATATATATATATATATATATATATATATATATATATATATATTGTAACGTTATAAAGTTGATCCTATTTTCAAAACACGTGGGAATCTTGCACCCGAAAGGCCGAAACCAACTACATAATTTATAGTCCTATATATAATAATAATAATATTGGATATTGGATCATATATATATATATATATATATATATATATATATAGAGAGAGAGAGAGAGAGAGAGAGAGAGAGAGAGAGAGAGAGAGAGAGGAAATTACATGAAGTAATAAAAAAATATTATTGGTTTATTGTTTTTAGCAATAAATTTATATTTTATTATACTTATCACATTTAGTCTTGAACAGACAAGATTGCCCTCCATTTTGTCTTTACTTCACCCACCAAAAATTTGGAAATCAACTAGCATGTAACTTGAAAATCATTGACATATAAGTTGAAAGTCAATTAGCATGTAATTTAAAACTTAACTGACATGTAACTTGAAAAATCAACTCTCATGTAACTTGGAATCAAACGGCATGTGACCAAGTTACATGTCAGCTGGTGAAGTAAAATTTATGGATAATTTTGTCCAAAAGTGATCAAAAATAATGAAAATAATAAAATATAAATTGGTGGCTAAAAACAATAAACAAATATTTTTTTTGACTTTTTATGAATTCACCCCATATATATATATATATATATTAGATCCAATATTATTATTATTATTATTATTATTATTTGTTTAAGGTTTATATATTAGGACAGTGAGGTCTTGTTGCAAATGATGGAGCCGCCTTCATTTTTCCAAGTTTACTTTTCCTAATCAATCCGCTGATGAAGCTATTTTCTTCCCCTTGGAAAAATTTTCGTGCCGTCTACGACACCTTATATATACTATCCAATATTTCTCTCTAGTACTTCTTCTATATATTCTTCATATATTTATGTTGATTTTTTAGACACAAACAACATTTCTTTTTCTTCTACAAACATGGAAAACTACCAAATGTTCTTTCCTTGTTCATCAATATCTGGGCAGCAGTCATCTAATTATCATCCTGTGACAACAAACATGGCAGATTCTCATCAAGCTTTAAATGGTTTTAACAGTATTGGAGATCAAAGCTCAAGTGGGTTTAATTTGGTGATGAAGAAGAGTACTACAGAAAACTATGTGCCCAAAACAGAAGTTAGAAGAGACATGATTAATACTCAGAGTAGTAGTGGAGGAGGCGGCTTTGTTGGGTCTGAAAATGATGATGATCAGCCAAAACCAAACAAAAAGACAAAGGGAGAAAAGAAGGTTAAAAAGCCTAAATTTGCTTTTCAAACAAGGAGTCAAGTTGATATACTCGACGATGGTTATCGATGGAGGAAGTATGGTCAAAAAGCAGTTAAGAACAACAAATTTCCCAGGTAAATTACTTTATTATTTATTTCCCAGATTTTTTTTTTTTGAACTGCAAAGTATTATTAATAAGGCTGGAAAACGGCACGGAAAAACCAAAGAAACAAGGGCCAACAAAGGCCACCCATATATCTTAGTTGTAATTGATTCCTAGTTCATTTGTATTTCTCAGATTTTATTTGATTAAATTAGTTAAGTGCAATTATCTTATCGATCTATATATCATGACTAGCTATACCACCACCAACTGTTATCCTTATCTTTTTGTTTACGGCTTGGCCGAAAAGTGAGATCTCTTGATCATTTGACTTTCCACTTATTAGATGATCAAGATCAAGAAATTAACCAGCTGGTTGATCAATTTGGATTGCATTTGTTAATCATTTCAGACTAAGAGTTATTGATAACAAAAAACCAGTGAATGGATCCTTTTGCATGAGTGTATGATTCAGTCTTTACAATTTTAAACATGGATGGAATCTCTTGTACTATGTATTAGGTTTCTCATATCTCTCTCTCTCTCTCTCTTTCTCTGCGAGCATACCAAAATCTTTTAGTTTTTAGAGAGAGAGAGAGAGAGAGAGAGTGTGAGTGTGTGCAGAAACATCTAGGGTTTCCATCAGTACAATACATGCATATTTGTACGTATTGGACATATATACACAGATAAATTAATGTTGAAAAAAATCCCAATTGAGTGATTGATTGTTTTTTTGTTGTTGACAGAACTGATTAATTGTTAAGATGAATTAAATCACTAACAATACATATCTTGAAATGAAATCATGATTCATGACATGGAAATATAATGTAGGGAAGCAATAATGGAACAAGTAAGTGTTTAATTAGTGATTATCTGATGCATAATCTGAGTTAATGAACTAGGAATCAATTACAACTAAGATATATGAACATTATAAGTTTTTGGTTTATCGATCAATTAAAGGAACCTCAATTAATTAATATTATTACAACTCTAGCTTTCTCTTTAATCTTTATATATTCATTTTTGGCTATATATAGGAGATCATATATGCAAACTGGTTTGAGAGAGAAATTAATTGATACAAATGGTTTTCATATGTATGTATGCAGAAGCTACTATCGATGTACACATCAAGGATGCAACGTAAAGAAGCAAGTTCAACGACTAACGAAAGACGAAGGCGTTGTATTGACAACTTATGAAGGGATGCACACTCATCTAATCGAAAAGCCATCCGACAATTTCGAACATATCTTGAGTCAGATGCAAATTTATCCTTCCTTTTGAAGTCTCAATAATAAATTAGTATGTGAAATTACAGAAGAATTTGTATCCTAGTTATATGTAGAAATTTATTAAAGACACTTTTAGAATTTCAGTTAGTTCTACCTTAATGAGGAAATAATTGAGCTTTAATTTGTAAAATATATTTCATATGCAGATGCAGCAAATGGTTCCTACTTCAATTATGAAAGAATTCTTGGTTATATATATTAGGCATTGTAAAATTTTATAATTTTTGGGTGGTGGATTAGATGAAAATTGTGTGAGTACTTCATCATCATATGTTATTGGCATCAAATATTTTGAGAAGATCATAAATTCTTTAATGCATGCACGAGTTGTGGGGATTATTTTGCTCTCTTTATAGATCATATGAAGATAATTAGGCTATTTTAGGCAGTCTAAAGAGGCTCCAACTTCTTTCAGAAAAAAAGAAAAAAAAAAAAAAGCTCCAGCCAACTCTTCAGTATGCCCTAAGAAATTGATTCAGGCTTAGCAAGCAATTTCGCAACTCTAGCAAAGTTGTAAAATTACTTCTACGATCAGTATGCATGGGTTTTTTTTTTTTTTTTTTTTTTTTTAGCAGAAGAAATATACAACAATCTGTGATAAAAGACGGAATACTAGTATACAACTGTTATAAAACGTACCTTTATACAGATTTCCACGCTAAACCACTTAAATTCGCATGTAAAAAAACGCAAATAACTTGCGGCAAATATTACATTTTCTTGTAATGAATATATTTATGTAGTTGTAAGAACAAAAATTAGCCCTAACCAACAATATCATACATTTTAAAATTAATTATGAAATCTGAATTTTCTTTCCTCTCTTTTTTCCCCTCTGTGTTGACAAAAGATCCTAATCTGGATTTGAACACAATAAAGTGGTATTATTTTTTCTAGCAGCAAAAGATTTAAAGGATTCTTTTCGAGAAAGAGGAAAAAGGTAAACAAAGACTTTTCTATGCTTTTTGTTTTTATCGGTTATAAATATATAGTCTTTTTATTATCAGTTCGAACTGATATAAAATATATCAGTTTCTTACATGTGGACCATTGGATTTAAAAGATGTTTTGACAAATGCATACAACAAAGTCAAAGTATTTAAATCTAATGGCCAACAGGTAAGGAACTAATATATCTTTTGTCAGTTCGAACTGATAATAGAAAAATTGTATAAATATATAGTGTACATATATAGTCTGAGGCTATAGGGACATGATGATCATGACCTCCGGAAGTTTTTTTTTTTTTTTTGGCCAAGATTTTATACAAGTTAAAACAAGGTTTTGTAACTATTTAATAACAAAGCAATTAACAAGAAATCCAATTAATAATGAAATATACATACCTTGACCAACCATTTATATATGTGAAAATGACTTTGTTACATAAAATTTGATTATTTAAGTTTCTCGTGTAAACTCTGATGAAATGATAGGAATGTACTATCATTAACTGTATACATAAGTGAAAATTATATCAAGATT
Organism: Acer saccharum; assembly: GCA_030490815.1. Lineage (NCBI taxonomy): Eukaryota > Viridiplantae > Streptophyta > Magnoliopsida > Sapindales > Sapindaceae > Acer > Acer saccharum. The sequence continues at coordinate 32,647,274 of CM059874.1, read as the reverse complement.
TTAGCTAACACTTGCTTTTTATTAGCAAAATAAGACTCGAACTTTTATGACCACTGAGATAAGATAGAGGGGATGTATACTCAACTAAGAGTTTATGTGTCAAATATTATATCTTTAAGACATCCCACAAAAGGTAGCTATCTTCAAAAAAAAAAAAAAAAAAAAAAAAAAAGATAATTATTGTGACATGGATTATGGGATTTTCGATCTTATATGATATAATGCAATAGAATGTGTGATAATTATAAATCAGCTGTCATATAATGTTGGAAATTCCATATTATATAATTTTTATGGGTGTGGATATTGATACTCATAAATATGATAAGCACACATATATTTATAAGTACACTCATATCTAAAATTTAAAATTAAAACATTACTATAAACACCCATCTTAATACCAATAGTACCCTTATTTAAATGAATGTTTTCATTTTAATACAATTTATTTATAAACCCTTTTAAGTTATTAAGACACCCAATTTCATAAATTATAAATTCTTAAGTTCTTCAGGCTCGAAAACATTGTGACGCCGTAAGGAAATTCAGTGTCAACAAAGAGCAAATTGTGACGTCGTAAGGATTGATCGAACAATAATAGTTCTTGATCCAGATTAAAACCCCAAACCTGTCTGATTTTGACTAAATTCATCTTCCGAATTGCAAGAACTAAGAAGCAACAACGAAAGCAAAAAGAAAGCTTTAGAGAGAGAGAGAGAGAGAGAGAGAGAGATACACACAGATGTTTGCAGTTGTAGCACAATAACGAAAGCAAAAAAGAAAACTTTAGTCTTAGAGAGAGTTGAGTCCGATGCTCAATTTATTTATACCTCGTAATTTGTAATTTCCATAGTACATTCGACTCTAACATTGTTCATACTCTGTTGAGAATTCACAAAAATTCGATCATTGCTCCAACAATGAGATATGTACTGCTATCTTTTTTTTTTCCTTAAAAAATACTTCTCTTTCTTTTATTGATAGAGTTCATAAAAAAAAAAAAAAAAAAAAAAAAAATACATACCTCTGGAAAAAAAATTCCATTACTTTATTATATAATAATGAGAGATTTTGATACTTGAAATAGAATTAGGATTTAATTAGGGTTTAGTTTTTTTTTTTTTTTTTTTTTAAATTTTAAATAAAGTAATATAGTTGAAGATATTTGTGTAATTAATGGGTATACATAGTATTTGGTTTATTTTTAATTAAACTGATTTGTTTTTATTGGTAAATTCCTATTAGGATATTTTTATAATTAATTTTTTTTATTAAAATATAATTTTTTTTTTAATTTATTATTATTATTATTATTTTTTAACAGAGTCTTGGGCCTTGGCTGGCAGACAAGAATTCTATCTATTTGAAAGCAGAGGTGGCTCGAGTGTGAAACAAACAATTTTCCATGTATGTGTACGTGAGGTAGGATTAAGACACTTTCTCCAAAATTTGGAAAACACTTGCTCATAAGATTAAGACATTTTCAAGTTTCAACTACTCATATTATTTTCCATAAAAAAAAACTACTCATATTATTAATTATACTTATTATATATATATATATATATATATATATATATTAAATTAATTTTCATTAAAACTAATAATGTTATATAAAATATGAGTAATGCTAGGTTATCCAACTTTTTTTCCCAAATAATGTGTCATTATCCCATAATCTCATAATTTACAAGACGTTGACAGTTCACATGCCATATTATTTGAACACAACGTACCACTACCATTGAAACAGTTTAAACTTAATGGTCTAATAGTATTTTAATTTGCATAAAAATAAGGGCAATTAAAATTCTGGGGTTTTTTTTTTTCTTTCTTAATTTCAAGTAGGGTTTGCAAAATTTTCATTTTTGACAAAACTAGTTTCCATATTACTCACAAGTACTAAATAAGTTTTTGACTTTTCAAAAGTAATCAAATCGGTCTCTCTTATGGTCAAAATTATCGTCTGACATAATAGAATTTATGAAAATACATTAATACCCCTAATTTGTATTACTTGAATAAAACTGATTAAAATAAATATAGAAAACTTAATTGAAATAAAGGATAAAATAAAAATTTTATTACTTGATAATAAAAATAATATTAACATTTTGAAAAATAATTTAAAGTTACAGTAAATATAAAGTTATCTTTATAGTACAATTATTATTAATAAATTTAATAAAAAAATATTAAATAATTGAAAACATTAATAAATAAAAAAACCAAACCACCTTCAATTGGTTATTTTTATCCTTTCACATGTCAAACACTGTATACGTGTCAATTTTGTAATAGATTTGAATTAAAATACAATTTTATCTCTACAATAGTTAAAGTTGACAAACAAAAATTAACAAGAGAGACTAATTTGGTATTTATGAAAAATATGGAGATCAATTTGGTCAAAAACAGAAAAGTTGCAAATTAGAATTAAGAAAAAAAAAAGTTTAGAATTTTTTGGATAATTGGCCTAAAAATAATTATGGACGGTTAAGAGGGATTTTTGCATCCTTTAGGGTACGTTTGGTACGCGGGACAAGGTGGGACAACTTTCTCTTGTCCCGCGTTTGACACGTCCTTAACATGGGATAGGACGGGACAAGGTGGGATAAAAAACCTAAATAATTATTCCACCCAAATAGCTCGGCAAGACTTGTCCCGTGCATGGGACAAGTCTTGAAAAGACTTTTGTACCCTTTAACATTTTCAAAAAAGTAAATACCAAACGGGCCTACAAATGAGATAATTAGTGGTCCAAATGTGAATTTAGGCACGTAGTGAATTGGGAATTTGGGATCATTTTCTTTAATGTCACTGTCGTCTGTCGGTAATAAATCATAATAATTGAACCGAAAGCCAAAAGTAATTTGGCAGCAGCCTCATTTTGAAATTTGACTACATGCTCCATTATAATTTGCCAATCCTTTTCAATTTCTTTCATTATAAATGGACTCGAAAACCTTAAAATAAATTAATATTGCAACAAATCCTAAAAGTATCTCCTACAGCCTCCCTTGAAGACACCCCTTAACTTAATTAAGGGAGTATGTGCATTTTTGTAGCTCCAACATGTCTCTAAATGGCTCATTTAATTGTGTTATGGTGGAGTTCACTCCCTTAATTAAGGAGTGTTTTCAACCCCATTAAAGTGGACTCCATCTATTTAAGATTATTTTAAAGTGGGATCTACCTATCATAATTGATAAACAATATCTAATATTTATTAAACACAATATCTAATGTTTAAATAATAATAAAAATTTATTAAATGAACCATTTAAGGGAGTATTTTTGTAACACATACTCCTTTTAATGGTTCCTTGCAATAACATACACCCTTAAATAAGGGAGTCTCCGAGGGAAACTGTTGGAGCCCCTGAGAATCTTCTTGTGTGTGATTTTGACATGATGATTGGAGCACCTATAAAAGTCAACTGAAAGAGTTTTCATTAAAGGACCTAATTATCTAAACAAAGGGACAAAGATAAAAACTAATTTCAGCATTAATTTTCAACTCCCATATCTATTTTAACTAATTTCAGCATTAATTTTCAACTCCCATCTCTATTTTCTTATTTGATTTGAAACATCAGTGAGCTTAACTCGATCATTCTACCAGAATTTCCACCAACTTCTTTGTAACAGCGAGCATTATCATATATCAGCAAAGAAAGCAAAACAAGCAACCTTTGTTGCAGGCAAATAGCCCTGAAACATACAATTAAGGGAGAAATAATTTCAATAGGACGGGCATAGCGCACCCACTCCAATCATCTCACCACACATGGCGTGGACAACCAATCACATTCTAAACTCACACCAATTTCAATAGGACGGGCATAGCGCACCCACTCCAATGATCTCACCGCACGTGGCGTGGACATCCAATCACATTCTAAACTAACACCAATTTCAATAGGACGGGCATAGCGCACCCACTCCAATCATCTCACCGCATGTGGCGTGGACAACCAATCACATTCTAAACTCACACCAATTTCAATAGGACGGGCATAGCACACCCACTCCAATCATCTCACCGCACGTGGCGTAGACAACCAATCACATTCTAAACTCACACCACATGACATGACATGATTGAGTCAGGTGCAATACGCCCATCCCAAACAAGTTTTATTCCAATCAAGGAGCACCTGCATTTTCAACCATCCAGGCACCTGGTTCTTAGTTGCAACAATTCTCCATCTACTTTTGACATCTAATCAAAGACTCAATAAGTTTACCAAAGCATGGAAAACTAATAGGATAAAAGAAATTATTTCTGTTTAAAATCAGCAGATTAGTCCCATAATAGAGGAATAAAGTCAAAACGTTTTAGCATTCAAACGCCAGCCAGTTTCTTCTGTGTTGATGATGTTGCTAGTAGACTTTTGAGGCAAGATCATAAAGAATCATAACTTACCTGAATGAATTTAAAAAACAGAAATTGTTGCCCATTCTGATGGTTCAATGACATGCAGCTGAGCTAACGATGATTTCCCGAGTTTTTGATGGACCGTACAATCTTGAGGAACTAACAAAACAAATTGTGAATAAATTAAATACATACAATCCTTCCAATATTCTTCAGGGCCAATTCACAGTTGTGATCACTCAGTGGTAATAATTTTTACAGTGGAATAGGAAATGGAACATAATCTTTTATGCAACAAAGCATAGATTGTCATTTCTGGATGTTGGCAAAACAATGGGTGACATGGCATGGAAACCAAATGCATTGAATGACATTTCAGTGAAGAAAATACCAAAAGATCCAAAACTGAGGACAAAAAGGAGGTTTGAACAACCTCACTCAAGTCATGTAGTCTACGTAGATATATTATTGCCAAAATGAAAATAAAACTTATACAAAATAAGTACACGTTTTTATTGGTAATTACTTATCGATATATTAGGATAGCTGATGAGCCATCAAAAACAAATTTAAGCAATTTTGTTGCAAGCGTAATCAAGACTTATAAATAAAAACCAAAAAATTCACAAAAGTTAAAGGAACAACTACAAGATCTCACAAAACAACCCTGGTTCTCCCTCAAAACGTTAGTGCTTGTCCTTTGGAATGTCTTTCTCAGGAACCTTTGACTCCAATTCCTTGGCCTTTACTTTCTCCCCAGCCCTGAAAGGACCATACAAAAGCCGTATTAATATGAAAAAGATGCAACTTAAACATAGTTAAAAATTATTTGAAAAATAAAGAAAGCAAGGTAGGTTAACTGCAGCCATTATGGTATTTGCCATCGAAGTCACATGCACAATTCAGTGAGGCCATCTAGAAGATTAAAGCTGGATTTTCTGCTCTAAGAAATAGTCAAAATCACAACCTTTGAGTTCAGAGGCCATTTTCCCATTACTCAAAATAATCACAATAAGTATTGTTATGGTCAAGCAACTACATACAGCTTTTATGGATTGATCTTCTCTACTCAATTATTTGATGAAAGGTCACATAACTTTAAATTAAAATTATGTTAAACAGAGCAGTTTGCCGGTTTGAGTGAGAGTAACTAAATGTCAGAACCCCAACCAGGAGGGTCATAATTAATAATGGGATCAAAGCCTGGTTCAGTCTAGATAATAAAGAATAAAGAGTGCTGGCTTAATAAAATCGGGCATGATATTACAGCCCGCCCACCTTTAAAGGATATTAAAGGGATTTGCATCCAAATGAAACAAACGTGACCATTAATCAATTTGACCAGCATTCTTCATAGCTTCTAATCACATAGACTCAAAGCCAATTCATTAAAAAATTCAACCAGTTTAATATTCAAAGGTCCAAACAAATCAATTCACAAGCAAGTTTATAAAAGGATTGCTGAAAGCCATAAAATCAACATAAAGAGTGCTTCTATACAAACATCTTCCAAAGGATCAAAACTGCAAGCTAGATGAGTCAGATCTAGCAATCATAACCTTCTTCAAACGATGAAAACAGACTAATTTACTGGCCTTGGCTTGCCTGATGTTAAGAGGAGACTCCAAGTAAATTTGCTTACACACCATAAAAGAGCTGAAATTCCCATTCAATTTCAATATTCGATCAAACTAATATTGCAAGTACAAAGTTACCGCAATATATAAGTTTCTAATTAAGAGTCATTTTGCAGCACGAACATTAACCACAATTTTTAACTTGTGGTGTGCAGCCATGAAACTCTTCAATCATCAATGCAAACTTGAATAAAATTAATTTTCACTCATCCACAGATAACCTTAGAAATAACTATAAAAAATCCAACAAAATCTAAAATTCAACCACTTAGGGTTTTACTCCACCATAGGCCATATCTATATTACCGCCCAAAGCATGACTTGGATCTTTACCAAAAATAATAAAAAGACCTTGCCATACATAAAATCCTCAATACTAAGATAAAGATCTAAAATTTATCATTTTTACGTGAATTTAACATACATCATCTCAAATTCCAACTAGAAGAGCCTAAAAATTAAACCAAAAAATCAAAATTGCAGGCAATTGATCACACTTGATTATGATAAAAATTCTTCAAGCTTATTTGATGAGTGAAAAAAGAAGCTAAGCTAGAGAGTGAATTAATAGGAAGTAGGAGAGAAAATACTTGGAGGCAGCGGCGGATTCTTCTTCGAGCCAATTACGAATATGTTTGACGTTGCGTCTGAAAATAGAAGCCGATTGCTTGACGTCGCTCCTCAGTAGAAGAACCACCGCACTCACACCCGCCACTGTCAGTATGAAGTTCGTCAACGCCATTACTTCTTCGCTTCCTCCTCGATCAAAAACCCCCCCCAGAAATTTTTGAAACTGAAACCTGCAGTGTATCGAGTTTCAAGACTCGAGGGTTTTGAAACTCAAAACCCACCGTTTTTTTTTTCGGGTCGGGCCCATATCAGAGGTTCTATTTGGATTTTAGACAAAATGAAAAGGAGGATAATTTGGTTTGGGCTTCCCCGTTCGGCCTCTCTTTTATTTTTTTTTTGGGAACTATCACTTATGTTTTCTTATCCACATTAACAATTCAATCATTTGTAACTCAATTATACAAGTTTTAATCACTTGAATTCAAATTTAGTAGGTATTTTTTTTTTTTTTTTTTACTATTACAATAAATTTGAGGATTGGGGATTTGGGGGAGGTTTAGTGTGAAGGGTATACCTCTAGGTTGACCTCATCTCGGTAAAATAATGTACAAGTTTAGTGATATATATATATATATATATATATATATATATATATATATATATATATATATATATATATACATAGTAGCATGATCAAGATATTGAATAAAATGCTTAATAATTGTTACTTTTCATACTATTACAAACGGATTTGGAATAATTTGGAATTCTTTGAAATTCTTTTTTATGTTTAAAAATTTATTTTTAAAATGATTTTTTTTAATAAATATATATATACAGTAACATGATCAAGATATTGAATAAAAATGCTTAATAATTGTTACTTTTCATACTATTACAAACGGATTTGGAATGATTTGGAATTCTTTGAAAATCTTTTTTATGTTTAAAAATTTATTTAAAAATGATTTTTTTTAATAAATAGATATATATATATACAGTGGTTCTCTCATAAGGGATCCCTTATTTTAATTTCGGTAAGGACCACCATGAAATCATATCGATTTGAATGAATTTTAATCTGAATTTTTTTGTGAATGATAAGTTCGTTGAAATCTACCTATGAATAAAATTTGAGAATTTTTCAAGCACGAAAACTATTTTTCTTTAATTTCCTATATTTCGCCTATTTTTCTAATGCCTTCGTATTTAAACAAAATCGGTAAAAATAGTTTTCGTACTTGAAAAATTCTCAAATTTTATTCATAGGTAGATTTCAATGAACTTATTATTCACAAAAAAAATCAGATTAAAATTCATTCAAATCGATATGATTTTATGGTGGTCCTTACCGAAATTAAAATAAGAGATCCCTTATGAGAGAACCACTGTATATATATATATATATATATATACACACAGTAACATGATCAAGATATTGAATAAAAATGCTTAATAATTGTTACTTTTCATACTATTACAAACGGATTTGGAATGATTTGGAATGATTTGGAATTCTTTGAAAATCTTTTTTATGTTTAAAAATTTATTTAAAAATGATTTTTTTTAATAAATAGATATATATATATATATATATATATATATACACACAGTAACATGATCAAGATATTGAATAAAAATGCTTAATAATTGTTACTTTTCATACTATTACAAACGGATTTGGAATGATTTGGAATTCTTTGAAAATCTTTTTTATGTTTAAAAATTTATTTAAAAATGATTTTTTTTAATAAATAGATATATATATATATATATACACACACAGTAACATGATCAAGATATTGAATAAAATGCTTAATAATTGTTACTTTTCATACTATTACAAACGGATTTGGAATAATATGAAATTCTTTTTTATGTTTAAAAATGATTTTTTTTTTTTTTTTTTTTTAATAAATAGAGTCAAACTGGAAGAGTGTTGCACCATAAAGAGCATGAAGCATCCCAACTAAGTTAGCACCCAAAAAATCCTTAAATCATGAACACATAATTCTTCAAACCGACCAATATTATTACCGGAAAAAAAATAAAATAATACAAAGGATCAAAAACAAAAGAAAATCGAACAACTGCAATAGAGTCAAGAAAAACGATAAAACGGCAAGGAGAAATAATAGGATTTAAAAAGGATTAATTACACTACCTTATAGTTTATCGAAGGTTGTCATTATCAATTTGTGTATCTAAAAGAAAAAAAAAAAAATATATGGCCAACCAACATTGAAGGCACCATATTCATATGTTCACTTTATTATCGTCATCATCAAATGTTTAAAAGGTTGTAATCTCTTCTAGAAGGTGATATATAGTATCATGGTCATGGGGAACACTGGTAGGTTCATGGTGGTCAATGGAATTCCACATTGATAGAGACTAAACAGCAGCTGTGAGATACTATATATTGACTTTAATTCATCATTATTGGGAACCTAATTCTAAAAATAATCCCCCAAATCCTGAAATTTTGGATAAAAAGAAAAAAAAATGCACTTTTGGACCATAAAAATATATTCTCCAATATCAGTTTACACTTCGAGATTTAAAGGACATCATCAGGACATGTACAATAAAATTACTCAACTTCAATTCCATGCCAGACTATATATATAATTATATACCATGATTAATTTCAATAATTTTTTATTTTTTTTAAAAAAAAAAATGGAGATCATATGTTATTATTCTATGTGATAATATAAAGAAAATGCGAGATACTTGATGGTGTAAATTTGTGTTTTATATAAATTAATTTACAAGGAAGGAATCACAAGAAAAAGCAAGTTGCGACCGACTTGTGAAATGTGAATGAGGTAGAATATCTTATCCTTGACTTTATATGATTTTCGATATGTTGAAACTTTTTCACTGTCTTGTTCATGTATGTCTGAGTAAATCAAACCGATATCCAGCTTGCTCCAATATGTACTGTTGTAGTATCCTTAATCGTAGCTTCCTCTATCAATATATATTCGTCTACCTGTTACGTAATGCATGCGTAACAGGTTTAAATGATAAATATTATTACTATGAAAACAATATTATAAATTAAGTGAAGCTCTAAACTATAGTACGTGCATGCTGTAATTAATTAAGTTTGATCTTGCTTTGAAATTTAACGGCCTGGACGAGTTAGGGTGATCTTATGTGTCCCGGATATCTTCTCCTACAATACTAAAGAAAAAAAAAAACGATCCATACATATTATATATGGTGGGACTCGAATCCCTATCAGAGGTTGTGCATCACATATTCACATTACTATTGGCATAGCCGAGTTTAACCAAAATAGGATGTGAGATAGTTGAAAAGGGAACCATGCATCTTTAGGGTTTATCTGATCAGACTAAGTAATGTGTATATATATATATATATATATATCGGGAGCAATCGGGGCACACAATTTTTGACACAAGATTTGACACGATTTTTAAGCCATTGGATTTATGAGATTTGGATGGCTTAGATTTAATTAATTGATTTCTTTTTTATTTTCTTCTACACTATCTATCATTAATTTCTTTTCTTTTCTCTCTCCTCTCTCATATTAGGTTGTGTTTGTTTTTTTATCTGAATGTCTGACTTTAATTTTGTAGACATATAGATAAGTCTTACAAATTAAGATACTATCATATGTTTGTTTTTTCACTTTTTTAGACAACAGTTGCCCCCCTTGGAGTTGGTTAGATTGCGTTATGGTTTATTCAAAATTGGAAATTTTTGGAAAATTGATTTTTAGGGTTTTATTGTGTGGATAAAATTGTAAATGTATGAATTATAATAGGGCATTTATGGAAATTTACTAAAAGACTCTACTGTCACTTTTTCAATAAGATAAAAGCCAAATTTTTTTACTGATTTATCTTAATTTAAGATATAAGAGGCAATAAGTCTTATAGTAAAAAAAACAAACAACTTGCTTTCCTAATTAAAATCTTATTTATATTTCCTCTTCCTCTATATTGCATATTAATTTTATCTTCTCTCTCATGAATCATGATATATAACTTGCATATGATTTCTTTAGTGTACTTTAAATGGTTATGTAACTTATGTTGAAATAAATACATTATTTTTTTATGAACAAATTACACCGGGAAAAGAGTTTAGTATATAGACATTAAAAAAAAAATTAGTTGATCATGTTATATTTTAATATTAATTACTATGTGACTAATTCCTGTATATTATAAGTGTCTTGTTTTTTTTTATTTTTTTTTATATATATATTTTTTATACACAGTAGATAATTTTTTTTTGATTGGGAATACAAAATAAAAGAAACCAACAACTAAAAGGCAAGGTAAACTTAAAAAAAAAAAAAAAAAAAAAAAAAAAAAAAAAAAAAAAAAAAAGAATTAATTGACGGTATATATATCTCAAGAACAGAAAGTAAACAAAAAAGAAAATTGACGATAAAAAACATACCGGAGATGTGCCTTGTTTATACATTATTGAAACGTGTAAATTTATTATGTGAGTATTTAAAGAGAATTGGAAGAGAAAAATATAATTTGGAAGAGGAAATATTAATAAGATTTTAATTAGAAAAGTAAATCTACGTGAGAGAGAGAAAAGAAAAGAAATTAATGATAGATAATGGAGAAGAAAATAAAAAAGATATCAATTTATTAAATCTAAACCATCCAAATCTCATAAATCCAATGGCTTAAAAGTTGTGTCAAAAATTGTATCCCCGATCGCTCTCAATATATATATATATATACAGAAATTCTATTATCAGTTCGAACTGACAAAAGTTATATCAGTTCCTTGAATGTGGGCCACTGGGTCAAAGTATTTAAATCCAGTGGCCCACATGCAAGGAACTGATATAACTTTTGTCAGTTCGAACTGATAATAGAAAGACTGTATATATATACACTCATATATAGAACAAAACAGAGACAAGTATTCAAGTTGGTCAGGGGCGTAGCTCAAGCTAGTAGATGAACCATGCATATCTTTAGGGTTTATCTGATCAGACTCAGTAATGTGTATATATATATATATATATATATGTCTCCATTCTTTTTATATAAAATCTTATCTTGATAAATGATAATGCGTGTACGTACGATATAGATCTACGTATATATCTCATAGATGTATATATCTTTGACTAAATTTGCATTTGTTCTTGCTGCTAACATGAAAAGTTGTTGTAATATTATTCTTGGAAAAATTTCTGCAGTCGATCAACACAATTTTTAACACAAGATTTGACACGATTTTTAAACCATTGGATTTATGAGATTTGGATGGCTTAGATTTAATTAATTGATTTCTTTTTTATTTTCTTCTACACTATCTATCATTAATTTCTTTTCTTTTAGACAACCGTCGCCCCCCTTGGAGTTGGTTAGATTGCGTTAGGGTTTATTCAAAATTAGAAATTTTTGGAAAATTGATTTTTAGGGTTTTATTGTAAATGTATGAATTGTAATAGGGGCATTTATGGAAATTTACTAAAAGACTCTAAAGCCAAAAAAATTTACTTTTTCTAATAAACATGTATATCTTAAAATAAAATATAAGTTGGAAAAACAAATAAATGAATTATCTTAGTGAAAAAAGCAAACAGCTTACTTACCTAATTAAAATCTCATTTATATTTCCTCTTCCTTTATATTGCATATTAATTTTCTCTTATCCCTCATGAATCATGATATTGCATATTAACTTGCATATGATATTGCATATTAATTTGCATATGATTTCTTTAGTGTACTTTAAACGGTTCTGCAATTTATGTTGAAATAAGGACATTATTTTTTTATGAACAAATTACACCGGGATGAAAGAGTTTTGTATATAGACATTAAAAAAAAATTAGTTGATCATGTTATATTTTAATATTAATTTCTATGTGACTAATTCCTGTATATTATAAGTGTCTTGATTTATTTATTTTTATACACAGTAGATAAATTTTTTTTTTATTGGGAATACAAATAAAAGAAACCAACAACTAGAAGGCAAGGTGGATAAACTTAAAAAATAATAAATAAATAAAAACAGTTGGAGAGAAGAAAGAATTAATTGACGGTATATCTCAAGAACAAAAATGAAAATTGACGATATAAAAACATACCGGAGATGTGCCTTGTTTATACATTATTGAAACGTGAAAATTTATTATGTGAGTATTTAAAGAGAATTGGAAGAGAAAAATATAATTTGGAAGAGGAAATATTAATAAGATTTTAATTAGGAAAGTAAATCTACGTGAGAGAGAGAGAAAAGGAAAGAAATTAATGATAAGAAAAGAAATTAATGATAGATAGTTGAGAAGAAAATAAAAAAGAAATCAATTTATTAAATCTAAACCATCCAAATCTCATAAATCCAATAGCTTAAAAATTGTGTCAAATTTTGTGTCCCCAATCGCTCCCGATATATATATATATATATATATATATATATATATCAGTATTTCTATTATCAGTTCGAACCGACAAAAGTTATATCAGTTCCTTGTATGTGGGCCACTGGATTTAAATACTTTAACTAACAAGTGCATACAGCCAAGTCAAAGTATTTAAATCTAATGGCCCATATGCAAGGAACTAATATAACTTTTGTCAGTTCGAACTGATAATAGAATTTCTGATATATATATATACTCATATATAGAACAAAATAGAGACAAGTATTCAAGTTGGTCAATCCAAGTATACCGTCTAGACAAACAAATGTAAGGTTGGCCGAGTGGTTTGCCCCTCACACCTACACCAAGAAGTTGTAGGTGCGAGTCTGTTCTCCACCCTTAAAACCCGAATTTTTGTAATATTTAAAAAATAAAAAAAATAAAAAATAAAAATAAAACCGTATACCCGCTAGAGTACTCTTATATATAGATAGACATATATATATATATATGAAACACTTGGATATATACGGCAGACAAGAAAACAAATTATCCAAAAATCAAGTTGAATGATCTTTCCCTACTAGCTATTACGTACGTACGTACTTGTTAGATAATTTACATGTTTATTTTCCTAGTCGATCTTCTTGAAGGAGAAATATTTTATAATCTTACAATAATTCAACCACTGATTGAGAAATAACATTCCAGTTTAATCGTTTTTTTTTTTTTTGAAGTATTACACTATTATATAAATTTGAAATTTTTTTCAGGGGAGGACTCGAATCCGTATTTGTACCCATCCAACCTCATATCTTCAATCATATTGTTTTTTACATCTCAATTTTTGTGGTGTCATTTTATTTAATTGGCATGCGACAAGTAAAATAATGTACATTATTATAAGTAGCTATATATATATATATATATATATATATATATATAGAGAGAGAGAGAGAGAGAGAGAGAGAGAGAGAGAGAGAGAGAGAGAGAGAGTGTGTGTGTGTCTCTCATGAGGGATCACTTATTTTAATTTCGGCAAAGACCATCTTGAATATATATATATATATATATATATATATATATATAGAGAGAGAGAGAGAGAGAGAGAGAGAGAGAGAGAGAGAGAGAGAGAGAGAGTGTGTGTGTGTGTGTGTGTGTCTCATGAGGGATCACTTATTTTAATTTCGGCAAAGACCATCTTGAATACACATCGATTTGATGAATTTTAATTTGAATTTTTTTGTAGATGATAAGTTCATCGAAATCTACTTATGAATAAAACTTGAGAATTTTTCAAGCACTACAACTATTTTTCTTGAATTTCCCATATTTCGTCCATTTTTTCGATGCCTTCATATTTAAAATAATCGGGATAAATAGTTTCAGTACTTAAAAAATTTTCAAATTTTATTTATAGGTAGATTTCAATGAACTTATCATCTACAAAAAAATTCAGATCAAAATTCAATCAAATCAATGTGATTTTATGGTGGTCATATATATATATATATATATATATATATATATATATATATAGAGTATATTAATAAGGAAGATGATAAAATCTGTTGTGCATGATGTCTCTCCTCTATCCAATCAAGTGAAGCAAATAAGAAATGCTAGGTGGTCCTCACAGGGCTTATAATTAATCCATTTCATATAAAGAGAATAATGTATATATATATTTTTTAGAAGAATGTAAAAAAAATGCTAGGTGGTCCTCAATTATATTTCTAAAAAATCGATGGTACAAATATTATATATATATATATATATATATATATATATATGGGGACAAAAACACACACTGTCTCTCACTCGGCCTATTATAACAATAGTATTCCTTATAGAAAGATGTAGATTTAGAAAGATATGGCCTCAAATCTTAATTATGAACCTATATATGGAGACTTATCACTTACTAGAATATAAACCGGCACACAAATATTATATAAAATATACTTCTAAATTTTTAATTAGTATCCATAATTCTAAAGTTGTCTTAGTGCGCTCCAATGATAGATCAAGTGCGAGGAAAATTAGCAAACTAATTAATTATTTTGCTTTGTTGATTATTAGGCTCCATCTTTCGGGGATTTGATTCCCTTAATTACTAATTAAATGGTGTAATAGGGTAGGCACGCAAAACACAACATAATATATATATATATATATATATAAGAGATCTCATGTTAATTTTGTTGCCATGCACATCACCTCTTAATAAAAATGGTAGTGCACCTTCCTTCTATACCTGGTGGTCAGGGGTTTGAGTTCCACTATGCGTATGTGGGGAGTTTTCTCCCGATCGGTGGGAGTAGTTATCCGGGCTGTACTGCAAGCATGTATTGTCCTTATCTTGGCAGGTCTCGGTCACCCTATATTTTAATAGTCGTAAATGTAATACTTAAAAAATAAAAAAATTGTTGCCATGATATATTTTTAAATATAATAATCCACAATAATCTATTGGCTCCTACTGTAGCAATCTTGGAAAAGCATTTTAAAGCTAGCTATAGCTGTTATTAACTCAAAATTAATTAAAATACTATATCTAAAACCATACACAAATTCTCAGAATTAAAGGCAAAGGTGATTATATGCTTCTCAATATAAATCAACCTGCTGAGGGACCACAGGATTCAACTCTATCTCCAAACAAAACAGCCCCCAACAAACTAATATATATAGAGACACTCTCTTGCACTTGAAACACTCACCAAACTAAATCACCATTGTTTGATACTACAAGATCACTAGTTGATTTTTTATAATATTTGTGAGGTTGGAGATGGAGTCGAACCGCAAGCGCAGAGTCTCAGGGTTCGTGAAGGGGAAGTTGACGCCACTCTATCGAGTAGTCAAGCCTACCTCGGCCACCATGCAATACAGTACTAGTAACAAGGTCAAGCCAAGCCAGTCTTCGTCGGCAACTGCTTCGGTGGGCTACGTGGTCCACCACCAGGACTACCTGATTTCACAGCCTAAGGCGCAGAAGGTTTCGTTCATCGTTCCAGACAATAACAACGTGAACAATAGTGACAATTACTTGAGCCAGTTTGAGACCATTTTTGGTGTGGCTGGCGATGAGGGTGTGGATATCAAAGCCACAAGCTACATCTCTTCCGTTCAAGAACGTTTCAAGCTTGAACGTCTCAACTCTGAGAGAATGAAATAGCTATATACATAAAATAATTCACATACGTACCTGAAAAGGTAATATTGGAAGACATTCTTGGTCTTAACCAGAGAATGATCCCTTATATGTATACCGACTTATATATCTTTCCTGGTATTAGGGATGATTTGTTACTTATATTTTCTTAATAAATTCCTCTAGAAAGATAGGTTTAGTACTTGTGTAGAGAACTAATAAGGTCCTTTTTTTTTCCTTTTTTCTTTTTTTTCATTTTTGTTTTATGTATCTCTATCTATGAGCTGAATTAGCCTATGTCTTTGGATCATAGATCGGGTTTGAATACTGGATGTATGAAGTTGTTAATTAATTGATGTTGATTAAACAGTGAATGCAAGACTTTAATATTATCATTCTTCATTTGGTCTTAATTAATTATTACTGGTTAATCTTACCACAAAAGGCAAAACAATATATTTGGATATATGTAAATAGGTATGAATTTGATTTGATGGTACATGAAGAAAATGGTTTGTCTAGATATTTTATCTTTTGAATAAATTCTCTAGTAATTTAAAGCGACAAAGAGGAACGTTAAGTAGTATTACTGGCGCACATCACTTATCTTAACACGTACGGTATCGCACCATTGATCCCTAATTTCATGTTAATGGTGGGGGATATTCAAATCCCACCATAAGTATTTTACAATTATATGATGAGTTTTTTCCTGATTCTATGAGTTAGAGTCAGGGGCGAAACTACGAATTTATTTCTAGGTGGGCTTGGACAATTTTATATAGATAAAAAATTATACTATATAATAGAAAAAAATCATTTTGATGATGAATCTTGATAATACAGGAGAAATTTCATTAATTAAAATAAAAAAGTATATCTAGTCAACAGACAAAATGAGCTTTACCCTAAAATACATATTCTAACCAAGAAAAAATACAAGAAAATAAAAGGGAAATACGCATGTAATGTAAATACAATAATATCCTACTCAAATTTTGGCTTCCAAACTTCAAAGATGCAAAAACATTTATTACAGAATCTGAATCAATTGTATAAACAAGTTCTCTTTCAATATAAACAACCATACAATTCTCGAGAAACACATCATCCATCTTGTTACGCAAAGACGTTTATACAAGTTTCATAGTCGAAAATAAAACTTAATTTTACAATTAATTTTACTACATAAACTTAAAAATAACAATAAAAATAAAAATAAAAATAAAAATAAAACTTACGGTTTTCTCCTGACGACGCCTATATACCTCCACAAATCCAAAAGCTATGAAAACTCATAAAATTGAAATTCTTGAAGACTTGGTGATTAATTTATATGGTAAATCTACTGCTTTCGGTTGTTTTTTAGGGGTTAAAATTTCCAATTTGATTTTTGAGTTAGTAAAGTGTTAAAATTTCTCAATTTGATATTTCACTTGGTTAAGGAAATACAATGGGCTTTAACGAGCTTGATATATATTTTTATGTTATTGAGCTATTATAAAGATAAAGAAAAATATGGTAAAGTTAAGTCAGAATCGGAATTGGACTAGGTTGAACTTAGAATTAATTGGGGTGAAAAAACTTTTTTTTTTTTTTTTTCCTTTTTTTTTTTTTTTTTTTTTTGTAAGTGAATTTTTTTTTTTCTTTTCAAAAAGGTATGGTGGGCTGTAGCCCACCCAAGCTAGCCCTCTATCCGCCCTTGGTTAGAGTAGATATCTCTTATTATAAGAATAGATTGATATCCGAGTCGCACAAATATATAGTGTTTAATCTTGATATGTTTTGAGAGACGTTTGATTTATTCTTTCGGTGTGTTAGAATTTTCCGTAATACTTTAATATTACCAGTGGCCTTGTAGAATAATTTGTTAGTACAAAAAATTAAAAAATATCTAGATATTTTATGTTCGAATACGTTAGAATATCCATTCATTAATGTGGAATTTCATCCAAAGATATTTAAGTGGCTGCCTTCACTTTCCATTTTAAAAAAGAGAGGTCTAGTGATCCTCTTGGTGCAAGCACGTTCACATATACTATAGAGTATTGAGAGAGAGAGAGAATGGATTTTAGCTAGTGTTTGGGGCATTTTAGCTAGTGTTTGGGGCATCACTCTTGGCCTATCCAATTGTAAGATTTTATTCTTGCATTGGCATTTGGCAACCCATTCCATCAACTTTCATCTTCATCTTTTTAGCTAAAAAGTACGAAGCTAGATCATTTGAATCTAATGGTCCATATGCACGATACTGATATACATTTATCGGCGCGTACTAAGGAGATCAAAAGTTTCCTATATATATATATATATATATATATATATGTATATATATGTATATTATAACCTATCATTTTATGTCAAATGTCCAAATTATTCAACATTCTCTTTAGATGATAGAATATATGGTCTCGCAGAATGTTAGTACGTTGAAGGATGTCCAATTGATTTCATAAAATCTGGAAAGATTGAGGGATCGATATTCTTTAATTTGACAAGTATATAAAATATGATAATTACATTGATATTGTATGAACCCCTATTTCACGTTGGACATGGGTCGAACATGAAATAAAAATTGGCCTGATCCCAACGTGAAATAGGTCCAACTTCTTCTTCCTTTCCTATTTTTTATTTTTTATTTTTTAAGTTGCTTCTTCCTTCTTCCTTTCCTTTTAATTAGTAATAGAATCCGCATCAGATTCTATTTCTTTTTTTTCTTTTTTTCTGAAAGTCAGATTCTATTTCTATTTTCAATTGTATTTAACCTATTTCAACTTTCCTTAAATAATCACTATAAATAATTCTTCTATCTTAACAGAGTGGTGCTATTGGCAAACCACTAATTAATGATCTAATAATGTCTCAATTTTTAAAATTCAAAATTTACTTGATTTATTTCCTAAACTGTCTTTTTTTTAATTATCTTCTAAACTTAACTCACTCTATAAATGCTCTTTACATATTTTCAAAAAAAAAAAAAAAAAACTATTATCTCTTACATACACACATCCATCACCCCTCCATTGCAATTTTTTTCCCTTCATTTCGTTTATCTTAAAAAAGGTTTTTTTTTTTTTTTTTTTTCCCTAATTTTATTTACTTATTTTATTACATACAATTTATATTATTGAAGAAACTGATAATATCATGCATTTCGAAGTAATCATTATTTAAAAGTAAGTATGAAGTTACTTGTATTTTTTTTTTCTTTTCATTGTCACTAAGTTTTTATTTTATTTTATTTTATTTTTAATTTATTTATTTTTTGCTCTCAAATGAACATGATATGATCAAATAAATTTTTATTTTTTTTATTTTTATCTTTCCTATAGGATAAACAACATGAATGAAAAAAAAAATACAATGAAAGGGTGCTGGATGAGAGTGAAAGAAATGGAGGAAAAAAGGTACAAAACTACTACTACTACTTATTATTATTATTATTATCATTATTATTATTATATATAACCCAATGATTTCAATCATCCAATTCTAATATAGAGTTTGAGGTCGGCGTTGTGATTGGTGACATCCTTAAGTTTATTAGTCGCTTTTCTTTTGTTTCCGTTCTTTTTGTTCCTCGTCTGGCTAATAGTGTTGCCCATGGGTTGGCTAAGCTGGCTCTGTCTTATGAGGGTGTGGCTGTTTGGTTGGAAGACTGTCCTATGTGTCTGGAGAGTCTGGTGTTGGGGGATTCCCCTTCTTCCTCTTTGTAGTTTTTGCTCTCTGCAATGAATTTTTCTTCTCAAAAAAAAAAAAAAAAAAAAAAAAAAAAAAAAAAAAAAAAAAAATCATCCAATTCTAATATAGAGAAATCAATAATACTACATCATTTGGACATCAATTTTGGACAAAATAACAATGTAACATTATTGTTATTTTTTATATGACATAACCTAGATCAATCTGAATTTTGTTAAATGTAGTTCATTATTAATTTCAAGTAATTTTCAAGAAACGAAGGTTATAATATATAGTCCATTTACTAATTGTTCAAAATAATTTACACTATGTCCTTAAATTTAATATGCGAGTTTTAAGTTGATAAATTTACTATCCACATTTGTAATCGTGGCTGATGGCCACTGACCACAACTCGGTGGTAACCACAATCCTATGTAGCACAGATACAGATATGGGTACGGGATACAGATACGGCACGATACGGGGATACGGTAAATCTTCAAAAACTAGGATACGGATACGGTAGGATGTGTCAATTAAAATAATATATATTTATATTTATATTTAAAAAATAATAATAATATATGAAAACATATTTGATAATTCATAAAAATAAAAACATATTCAGAATCCAAATAAAACATGTCACATAACTACATAAATCATAACAATGTAATATATTACATGATCCAAATAAAATATGTCACATAAGTCGAACATATTACAAAATCCAAATAAAACATACGTCACATAAGTTATAACATATTACAAAATCCAAATAATACATAAAAAAAAAAAAAAATCGTAAAACATATTTTAAATTCCTAATTAACTTCATTATCATCATTTATATTGTTAAAGGATATAAATAATTCGCCTCTAACTCTGGTTCATCAAGAGAAATGTGTGCAATCTCAAGTATCCCGGTATTCTCCATGTCAATGGAATCAAAACCAAAATTTCCTTACAATTTCATTTTGACTCCTAAAATTTTGAAATTATAATTTGACCCCGTTTTATACTAAAATAATTATAATATTGCCCCAAATGTATCCTCCAAGTATCCCCTAAGTATCCTCCAAGTATCCTACAAGTATCCTCTAGTCAAACTTATGAAAAAATCAACGGATACGCCATTTGGCGTATCGGATACATATCTTGGAGTATCTAAACTGGATACGAGTTACCTCCACCAAATGAAGTATCCGTGCTTCCTAGCCACAATCTAAAACCTTATCATATATACTAGGTTCCGACATAATATATCAACATGAATTTATGGAATGAACATATTTATACCAACTTGATTGCCGGCGACCGGCGACCCAAGCTGAGTCACATTAGGCTGCTAACATTTAGCTAATGCGTTATTTATCCATAAAAACCTAATTTTGTTTTAATTCCTTAATTTTTCAAGCTCAAAATTCTTTCAAGCTTCCCCGATTCCATCCAATGGGGATTCAGAGGAGACAACTTGTTGAAGAAGTGAAGTTGGAGGATGTGAATGAGCACTCCAAAGACAGTCAGAAGTATCTCTCTCTCTCTCTCTCTCTCTCTCTCTCCCTCACTCAAAAACTCCATATGGAAATTGTATGCGAAAGAGAATTTTCAATTTCTCGAATAATTGCTTTGGTAAAGTGTAGAGAATTTCTATGTTGCTGTTTTGTGGTTAATACAAAGCTGGCTGCTTGAGTGCCTAAGACTGAGACAGTGGGGAAGAGTGATTACTTTCATTTCAATATAAGAGATTCACTTGCAATGGAGGCGTGTTTCTTGCAGGTTGATTACTTGTTCAATTTTTTCTTCATGGTTGGTTTGTTGAATGAATATGTGTTTAAATACTTCAATGTTTTTTATTTTTTTTTGAAAGGCAAATATATTAAAGGCAAAAGCCAAACAGCAAACAAACAACAGGAATGGTCCGAGAAAAGACCCCAAAGCAAGCAACAACAAGCAAATACAAAACCCATCATAAACAGCAGCCCAACAAACCAAGAAGCAACAAAACCAAGCGGAAACACGACACAGCAGAAAAACAACCCAAAAAACCCCAGAACGAAGCCTAGACACACAAGGGCCGGAAACAATTGAGGGATATCGTTAGATGCAGACAGTTGAGTTTGATTTGTCCTATATTTATGGACACCGAAACAAGAAAAGGAATGGTTCTGATAATCAATTACGTACTCTTAACGAATGAGGCGGTTCAACTATCCTGACGAGCTTCTTGATGATGAGCCAACAAGCTTTCAAACATCAAAATAAAAATAAAAATAAGGAACCAAATAAACAAACTAATTAACGTTATCAAAATCTCATTGTCAAACTCATTAACGAACTCGTTCTTTCAAAAAAAAAAAAAAAAACTCATCACAATTGAAAAACGGTAACAATTGGGGATCAAACTCTCTCCTCTTCTTTGCCTTTAACCGGCTTCACCTCTTTGAGAGCTTTGATCAAATTCTTCAGACAAGAGTCTGCAATATTGTCCTCTTCCTCGCGAGACTTTGGAATGATATTCTCCGCAACATCAGCGGGAGTCATATTCGTTTCAGCCAACAGACTATCGATTTCTGCAAACAGTTCATGTGAGTCAATATCCAAATAGTTCTTGGCTAACACCTTGAATGCTTCAAAGCAACAATATGACATCTCAATGTGTTTGTCCATCCTTCCTCTTCTGATCAGAGCTGGATCAAGCTTGTCCACATGATTCGTCGTAAACACGACTATTCTTTCTTCCCCGGAAGCTGAACAAAGACCATCAATAAAATTCAACAGCCCTGATAGGGTAACTTCACTACTTTTGCTCTCACTATCTGACTTCGACTGACGTTGGCCTGTAAGATTAAGCGAGCAATCGATATCCTCTATAACTATGAGTGACTTACTTGACGTTGTAATCAAAAGAGACCTCAGCTCTCTATTGTTCTTGACTATGGTAAGTTCAAGATCATAGACATCATAGTTGAGAAAATTGGCCATGGCAGCAATCATGGTTGATTTCCCGGTTCCTGGAGGACCGTAAAGAAGATACCCTCTCTTCCAAGCTTTTCCAATTTTCGCGTAGTATTCTTTGGCCTCGCTGAACTTCTTGAGATCATTCATGATCTCTTCCTTCTTCTTGGACTCCATAGCCAATGTATCAAACGTTGCAGGATGATCAAAATACACGCTATTCCACCTCCTCCAATTGTTCCAATCGATGCATGGAGTGTTGCTGTACATCCTCTTTTGCCGGTTCTTCAAAGCAAGAGCCTTCCCTTCATTAATCACATGATCAATATAAGACCCTGCAATGAATTGTCTGTGACGTCTCAGGAAACTGAGCTTGAAATACCTATTCTCATGGGTTTTCGATTGTTTTTGCTTGTTTTCCAATACCCACCAAACTTTAACACCACAAAACTCATCGGTGACCTCTTCATGATCATCCACGGAAAGGATCAAAGACTTGCTCTGCTTTATGAAATCAGCCTTGAAACTTGACGCCCACAAAGAGGCTTTCGTGCTGAGATAGGATTTTATGGCTGAAAATGCTTCGTTGTGACTGGAAGTTTCACCGTGTTCATGGAAGGTGATGTCGATGTAAGGAGACACAAATCTAACCAACTTGTGAAAGTGTTTTTGGATATAATTGTTAAGAATAGAAGGGAAGTGATCCTTCAAAATCGTCCAAACAAAAAAAATAGTAGCTAAACTTGCGCATATGTCTCTACTTTGCTTCTGCGCCATTGCAATCATGTTTCTTGCTCTCGTTGAATTCATCACTCCTGTTTTTATTTTTGTTTTGAAAAGAAAATAATGAAATATTTGTAGAGAAAAAAATAGACTTAAAAAAAAATAAAAATAAGAGAGACGTTTATGGAAAGGCAACTAAGTTGGTATGGAAGAACTGCAGCGTGAATCTCATTTCTCTTGGGTTGGTCAACAATTTGGAGGGTTTGCTTCTACATGGAAACGAAGACTTTCGAGAACAAATATTGGACCGAGAGTCAAGTCTAAGCGCATATGGCACGAAAAGGAAATCCGATTTTGGTAAGACTCGATCTGAATCGTAGTTCAGATTCAAGTCAGTAAGGAAAAAAATTGACTTATAAAAAGAAAAAAAAAAGAAAAAAGAGCCGTTTATGGAAAAAAGTTATGGAAAAAAATTGACTTAAAAAAAAAAAGAAAAGAGAGAGAGACGTTTATGGAAAAAAGTTAGGGAAGAAAATTGGCTTAAAAAAAAAAAAAAAAGAGACGTTTTGGAAAATTTTTAGGGTTTTCATATTTATATGCATACTAAATTCCTAGGATTAGGAGATTAGGATCATTTCATCATCACCTAAAAGAAGTCAAATTTGATTCTTAGGATTCTCAGGATCACCTCATCAAACGTATATGCATACTAAATTCCTAGGATTAGGAATCCTAACAAGTGAAAGGGAACTTAATTCTTTATTTGTGATTATTGTGTTTATTAAAACCAATGGAGAATCAAATTATATGGGTCTCATGTTCAAATCAAGAATTAAATGGGGGTATATTCAACCCAGATTTCATTGGATTTTAGAAATATTGGTGTATTGGATTCAGATTTCATTGGATTTATTTGAAATCCATTAAAGTATGGGGGTATTCAATCCAGATTTCGTTGGAGGTGTATTCAACTCAAATTTTAAAGGATTTCAAATAAATCCAATGAAATCTGGGTGCATTCAAAATCCCATGGATTTGGATGGATTTGAAAAGGAAAAATATAAATAGAGAGATAATTCACAAATATTACCATTTATGCAAGGAATTAAATGGATTTGCTCTGAATCCAATTTTACTCTTCTCTGCTCAAGAACACCACCATTATCTGACTCTCTCCCACCATTCTCTTGGAATATATGTTGATTCCACCATTTTGGTGGAATGGAGTTTACATCCAAAAACCAATGGAAAGCCCTTTTCATTCCAAACTAAAATTGGTATTCCATAAATACCCTCATATACCCCCACTTTATTCCAAAAATACCCTCCTTTCCAATATATTATTATATTATATATATTATATATTATATAATATATACTTTTATATTTTATTATTATTATATATATATATTATAATATATATGTATTATATATTTTATAGAGGAAATAGGGGAAAATAGCACTAAATTTGATTGGCTTTATTGTAATATCACCAACTTAATAATTCTATGTTTTATAGCACCAAAGTATAGAGGTGGACAAAAATGCCCTTATTTCTTCTTTCTTTTCTTAAACGCAGCTTTCTTCTTTCTTCTTTCTTGTAATGTCGAATTATGGTTGTATGTTTGACTACAATTGAGTTTGAGTATATTATGTGGAACTATTGACTTAATGTTTGACTCCTTAAAGTCGAATTATGGTTATGTTTGACGACATTTGATTATGAGTTTATTATGTGGAACAATCAAATTATTTTATGAAAATTTGCGTAAAATTAACCCAATAAGGCGTGGTATCTTTTTTCAGTTTTTTCACTTCTAGTAAGTCTCGGCTAACTTCTAATAAGTCTCGGGTAATATCAAATGTCTCGACTACGATGAATAAGTCTCGGGTAACTAACCGAGACTTATTTGATGATATCCGAGACTTATTTACGTATACCCAAGACTTATTAGAAAATAGCCGAGACTTATTGGAAGTTTGGGAACTTACTGGAATCAAGAATTTGAAAACCAGAAAGTGAGTTTTTGGGAACATAAGTCTTGGGTAAACTACAGTAAGTCTCGGCTATGATGGAATAAATCTCGGTTAGTTACCCGAGACTTATTGTAAGATAGCCAAGACTTATATATTTTAGCCGAGACTTATTGAAAGTTTGGGACCTTGCTGGAATCAAGAATTTAGAAACCAAAGAGTGAGTTTTTTAATTTTTTGTTCACTTATATTAAATAGACTATTTAATTATTATTTATTTGATTAAACTTATTTTAACTATAATATATATATATATATCCATAGCCGCAATTTATATTATTAAATAGGCTTATTATCAAATATAGCAGGAACAATTAACTTGAAAGGAAATATATTAACTACTGTCAAATATATTAAATAGACTTTAACATTGCATATCGAAATCCGAGACTTATTAAATTTACAAGTATGTCAAGAAGCCACTTCAGTGGAGTTAGAAAAAACTTCAACAACCATTTTCAATCGTATCTGAGACATGTCTTCATCTGTCCAACTAAACTTTTTTTCCTTTGCTACTGTGTACTCGATCATTTTTAGTGTATAAGGACCGCAGTTACCCTTGGAATTTGGACAAAGTCAATCAGATACGGAAACTTAGTAAATCGTAGTGATAATTAATTTTAGCAAAGTAATGCAGTTACCAAATGGGCAACACACAAGCGCCAAACCACAAACAAACTAACCTCCCAAGCAACCCACCCCACAAACACCAACAACAGCAGCAGAACAAGCAACAAGACGACAGAAAATATAACATACAGTTGTCAGCTCACTTGAAACTTAATAAATCATATGCCTGGATTAGGGAAGAAGAAGGGGGTAGAAACAAACCTAAAGATATCCCACAAGATCACAAATCAAACAGACCAATGACTTGAAACAGTGTTAATTAAGCAAACTAATTAAGTCAATATCCATTAAGACAACAGAAATGATGTGATCAACTAAAATACAGGGAATACGAAAAGGAAATGGTGCAAAAAATTGTATTCAAGTCAAGTCCAAACCCATCATTCAAATTATTGTCCATTGCTGTTTTCAATCACATATTTATGTAATTGAAAAAGAAAATTAAGTTAAACAAGCCCTATTGTTTTAGTTCAAACAAATAAACATAGAGAAAATTTATCATATTCACATCATCATTAAAATGGTTAACTGGAAGATAATCTAATAAACTCGAACAAACAGCAACAAATAGCTCATTTCCAAACCCAGAAAAAAAATAAAATAATGAAAAATAGCTTCAGTCATTCACATGCAAGCCGAATGTAGAAAATGTAAGGACTCAATTTGAAATCCATATCAAATCAAATCTTTTCACTAATAAAGGAGATCCTTCAAGAGCATTGGCAAAGCAAATCATTGAAAATGGAACAGAGAAACATATCAGAGAGATTACTACAGAGATCTCGAGTTCTCGACGTTACAAGTATTAAAGCTGAGTCATAGATTGTCAAACACAATAAATGGACTAACCTCCAATTTATTGAAGAACAATTCATGAAAACTGACAGTGAAATTGTTACCAACATACCTTCACTTCTTCGTTTTCACAAACGATTTCAAGTTCGTCGGCGGCAGCGGCTTCTCCGATTCTTCGTCGTCGTCGTCGTCTTCCCCGATTCGCCGTCGCCGTCCCTTCTTCGATTCGTCGCCGTCAACGACAATGGTGGGTCTAGTGGGTCTCTCTTCAGACAATGAAAAGGAAACAAATCCCCCAAATTCAAAGCTGATGTTATATTAGTGGCAAATTTGGTAGGGCACAATAATTGGTGCTATTTCCACAAGACTTAATAACTTAGTGACTTTTCCACAAATAGTCTTGGAAACAGTGCTATATAAAAAAAGACCTCTATTTTATATTATATATTATTATATTATATATATTTATTATTATTATCCATAATATATTATGTTATTATAAATGTTTTGTAATTAGGGGTATTTTGGTCAAAATACAGTTAACTTCATTCCATTCGATTGTTAACCAAACAAAATAATACTGATTCAGAGATTAATTCTAAAGTTCTAACCAAATAAAAAAATCAATTTTCCTTTCCTTTCCTTTTCATTATCATTCTCATTCTCAATCTTTTACCATTCCAATTATCATTCCACTATGGTAACCAAACGTGACCTATATTCTTAAATTGAATATACGAGCTTTAAGTTCATAAATATAATATCCATGTTTATAATCGTGGCTGATAGCCACTGGCCACAACTCGGTGGTAACCACAATCAACTTGTCATACTAGGTTCCGACATAATATATCAACATGAATTTATGCAATGAACATATTTATACTAACTTGATTGCCGGCGACCCAAGCTGAGTCACATTAGGCTGCTAAACATTTAGCTATGCGTTATTTATCCATACAATATTATTAAGCTGCTAACATTGGTTTTTTTTTTTTTTTTTTTTTTTAATTTATTTATATTTTTTATATTTTTTATATTACATGATACTAAATAGGTATAAAAGTCCAATCATATATATATAATAATAGAGTTTCACAGCGCCACATATCGCTGTATGAGAGTTTTGGAATTAAATGTAATCAATCAAATACGATTGTTCCTAATATCTTCTATTATTAAATGCTTATATATAATAGAAACCATTGAATTAAAATCAAAGGGATCTTAACAGTCTACTAATTTCATCTTTCATTTTTAAAGTTAGGGAGAATTGCATTTTAATCCCCGTAGTTTGCCTTATTCCGGGTTTAGTCCATGATTTTTTTTATTATAACTTTTAGTCCTTCTGTGACAGAATCCATCAAAAGACAGATTTTGCCATGTCAATCGGACTAAATGACTATAATGCCCTTGAAGGTTTCTAACAATAATGAAAATACCGTTTTACCCTTAATTAAAATTAAAAAACTAAAAATTAAAAACATATCTAATAAATAAAAAATGGTGGGGATTTATTTATTTAAAAATAAAAAAAATAATTATATAAAAAATGTGAAAATTTTTTCTATCAGATAATAAAAACAACTAAAAAACAAATAATAAAAAATAAATTAAATAATATAAAAACAATTTAAAAATAAATTAAATAATTAAAAACAAATAATAAAAACAAAATTACTAAAAATTAAAAACAGATTTAATATATATATATATATATATATATATATATATATATATATATACAGAAATTCTATTATCAGTTCGAACTAACAAAAGTTATATTAGTTCCTTGCATGTGGGCTACTGGATTGAAATACTTTGACTGACAATACTTTGACTTGGCTGTATGCACTTGTCAGTCAAAGTATTTCAATCCAGTGGCCCACATACAAGGAACTGATATAACTTTTGTCAGTTCGAACTGATAATAGAAAGACTGTATATATATATATAACAGATTTAAAATAAATAAATAAATAAAACAAAAATTGAAAACAATTTCCTCATCTGATCCCCTTCCTCCCATTCTCGAATCCTTCTGGAAGTTCAGCTGATAAAATGGATTTACAAACTCAGATCTGCTAACATCACAAACCCAGATCTTTTATCATCATTCTATCAAACACCAACCCATATTCAACAAACCATCCACCACCCACCAGATTTAACACAACCCAAATTCAATTAAATAAAAGCAAATCAACAACAAAAATCTTTAAAAAAAAAAAAAAAAAACCTGTCTCCAACCAAAAAATTCCAAGAATTGTCACCACCCAACAACCATCAGTAATCTTTCAAAAAAAAAAAAAAATTGTCACCACCAAAAAAGTAACCCAGAGTTTTCATCACCCAACAACCATCAACCCCAAACTAACAACCTCCTCCATCTCAGGCCATACCACCTCAATCTCTCCTGCCAAAAACAAAAACAACCCAAGAAACCCTAGGCTTCTTACATTGCTGATGGTCCTTGCTCCGTCGGCCATCAGATCGATGGCAACAACTATAGGAACAGCAGCGGAAGCAACTCCGAAGCCACCACGCTCAGCCCAACTCGGCTGGGCAGAGTCAAACCGGTCTGAACTCGACGAGTGACGGCCAACTCGGGGAAGGAGGACTTGGTTTTGATCTAGGTCAAACTCAGTGACGCCATGTATCAATCTGGTTCGAAGTTTTCTATTTTTGGACGATGATTATGAAGAAGAAGAGAAAGTTGAATATGAGTTAAAATATTCCTGTGGGATCGAAGAAAAAGTTGGGGATGAGAATCGAGAGAGAGAGAGAGAGAGAGAGAGAGAGAGAGAGTTTTTATTTTTTTAATATTAATTTTTTTATTAAATCAATTTTTAATTGTTTTTTAATTGAAATTATTAATTTTGACGTGGCCCAATAGAAGCCACATCTTTCTTAAAATGACAATTATACCCTTAAGAAACTAAACCTTCTAGAAACTGGTTCGTTAATTTACCTATTTACCCTCGTTGACCCTCATTGACTTGACGAAACCCTAACAGAATTGGACGGTAGAGACTGGAATCCATATTGTCAGAATAATGATGGACTGAAAATTACAATACCAAAAAACCGTGAATTAAACGCAGATTAAGGCAAACTACAGGGACTAAAATACGATTTTCCCTTAAAGTTATTACTTTTGCATATTTATTGAAATCAAATGTAAACTTTTTGTATTTCAATAAAAATACATGTATTTTCGAACTTATAATTATTGCTTATTTATTGAAACCATTGAATTATTTCAATAAAAGTACATGTATTTTCAAGGGAAAAAAAATACCAATGGTGTGCCAAAAGTTAATTATTGCATTGAAATTCAAAGATCGTCAATTCATTAATATTAAAACATATGTTCCACTAAAAAAAAAAAAAAAAAAAAAAAAAAAACCCTTCAATTTCCTTTTTTTTTTTTTTTTTTTTTTCCTATAAATTTAAACTCTCAAGTGCCACAATGTCAAGCTCCCAAGATGAATAAGAAGATCCTCTCATCTGTGTTAAAATAGGTTGCCGCACATCCTTGTGTGGTCTATCTCTCTAAATTTTTTCCATTTCATAATATTATGTTTTCCAAAGTGGTAAGAAGTCATCGTGCTTTCTTCAATAATCTAATAGAAAGGGAAGCTGAATTTTATAGAGACAAAACAGAATAGCTATTCAAATCAACAATTTGTCTTGGCAGTCTGTTCATCAATGAAGCATGGGGATTATTTTAGATCCAAAACAATGGAAGACCTACGATCAAAAAAAGGTTTATGCTTAATTATCATCATCATTTGTCAGCTTCTAATTTTTATGTAATTATTAGCAAGAATTATTAATAAAAGCAGCTACATTTAGAATACACTATCACAATATCTGCTCACTGACAACAAAGAATAACAAATTTGAGTCTTTAAAGTTGACTATGAAGACTTTATTTTGAAATGTTCATATATATATATATATATAGCAGAATTCGGTCATACTTCAATTATTTTCTCATACATTATTTTCTCATATATATATATATATAGCAGAATCGATTACAACACGAGAGATATCCATGCTCATGATGTGCATAATATGATGATGAGAAGCATCAAAAGGGAGGATCAGAAATCATAAGTGATCTCAAACGGATGGCTTTATTAATGTTTCTCTTTATCAAACCTCCCGGGTCACTTCCTTTGGATGCCTTGCTGATTGACCAAAATTCATTTTCTATCTTTGTCAAATTTTTCCAATTTGATCTTGGATTAAAATGATTGTGGATGTGTTTGGTAAAATTCTGTTTTTAAAAATAAAAAATCAAACATCCTTCTCTTCAAATAAGAATACATATATACTTTTCTTATTAATTTTTTTTAATCTTAACTATGTTTAAGATGATGTGTGAAGATGACCCTAGCCTATATTCATTCAAGTTAAATTAATTATGAGTTTTTTTTTTTTTTTTTTGGCTTAAATAGTTCGACTATTTTCTATGAATTTCAACAAGTGATTTTGAATACATATATATTATCATTAAAAAAGAATGATGATAATAAAGAGGCAAATAGGCTTATAGTGGATATAAATTTTAGGTCACAATTTGAACAGACACATTCCAATCAATGTGTGTAGAATTAAAGAAAAGCTCCATGGAGAGGGGCCTGTATTCTCTGCTCATCAACTAAATAGCCCCTTAAGGAGAGAGCCTCCACAAGACCAAAGAATTATACGATACGATAGTATTCTTAATAAGCATGCATCGCAAGGGTTGACACACTAGTATATAAATAATAATAATAATAATAAGAACAAGTTGAACCAAACTTCCCTAAGGTTTGCCCTTTTACAACCAAAAAACTTTAATTTTAGTCAAGAGAGCTTCTCCTTACAATCCACAAATTATCTATTTACACTCCATTTAAATTTTTTTTTTTAATGACAATTTTAACCTAAATTAAAATTACTAAACAAGACAAAAAAAATCTAAAGACACTCCAAACTAGTTTTGTTTTAGAAAATAACGTTTTTTTTTTTTTTTTTTTTATAAACCCTAAAATATCTTCTTCTTCTTCTTCTTCTTTTCCAATATTTTAAAATTTTTATTGATTGAGAAGTGATTGAGAATGATATGCTACCAGAAGAAAATCCTGAAGTGATGCATAATGATTTGCAACTGGAAGAAAATTTTGAAGTGATGGAGAATGATATGCTGCAAGAAACAAGCAATAATCAAGAAGTAAGTATTTAACTATTTTTTAACTTATAAATTTTTTGTTTTCCTGTTGAATTTTTTTTTTTTTTTTTTTTTTTTAACAGTTCAGACTTTATTCACAAGCCATAAAAGGCCAAGAAACAACAAACCAAGATACAACCAGAGCACCCAAAGAACCACTAAAACACCCACTCGAAGAACAGACAAAAGGGTCGCGAAAACAAGCACACCTGAGAACAAACATACCAAAAAACACACCAATTGTCTGATCCTCCTCTAAGAGTCATGCTTCAGCAATTAGCTACCAGCATTTCCAAATTTTTCTTTTTTTTG
Source organism: Acer saccharum (assembly GCA_030490815.1). Lineage (NCBI taxonomy): Eukaryota > Viridiplantae > Streptophyta > Magnoliopsida > Sapindales > Sapindaceae > Acer > Acer saccharum. Next base: position 32,614,775 of record CM059874.1, on the reverse strand, counting down.
AACAAAAACTAGGAAGCAACAAAGATGAGAGAGCTACAAAAGTGGGACCTTTTCCTCTTTCTTTTGCGGTTCCTTTGATTTTTGTTGTTGGTTATGAATATGATGCAATCTCGAGGTACCTGCTTGGAACCACATTCCGTCATTAGGATGGCTGGCTGTGGAGCAAGATGGTTTCCTCTTTTTCAGGTTTTAATAACATGTACATAGATTGAGATTTCTAAAAGGCAGCACGAAGGTGCCAGAGTAGTCTTAGGGTTTGCTTATCTATTTTTTTTTCACTTCTCGTAAATGTATATAGCATAGCTTTATCTTCGTCTGATGGTTCTCTGTTTCACTGTGTATGAGTATGTTTTGCTTTTACAAACAAAAAAAAAAAAAAAAAAAAAAGGATAGAGTCAGCACAGGGGACCTCAAAAGCAAGACAGACCAAAATCGGGGCTAAGGCTCTAAAAATCACCCCACCTTAATTTTCATTCAACAAATATACAAAATAAAAAATGAGGTCATCATATGAGTTGTGCAACTATTGTATCCATGGTTTTTTTTAACTAGTTTTTTTTTTTTTTTTAATAATTTTTTTATAATTTTATTATATGTTAAAATTAAAATTAAAATTCAAAAATAATAATGGGTAAAATATTAAAATAAAATGGATTGTCTTTAGAAATTTTTATTTTTTTTAAATGGAGTGTCTTTAAAATAGGAGTGCCAAAAGATAAAAAGGATAATTTTGGAACCGAAGGAAGTGTCTTTAGAATTTTTTAAAATTTAAATTTTGAGAATGGATTGTCTTTAGAAAAGAAGTGTGAAAATAAAAAATTGGATTGTTAAAAGAAGCTCTCTTTAGTCAATGGTTAAGTTTGATTAAATTTAGGAATAATTATCCTGATGGCCATCGAATTGATGACACACTATCAAAATGGTTGTTAGATAGGAAAGTTGTTCCAAAATGGCCATTTTTAACGAACTTTGTGACACTCATGGTCATTCCATCCAATTCCATATAATTCCATCCAATGAATTGCATTTTAATAAATAAGGGGATGTCATTAATTTATTTTAAATTTTTTCATAGCAACAAGCCATCAAATATTTTCACCTACCAATGAAAAAGTAATTAAATTACATATGGAAACTTCATTCTCATTTAAAAAATGAATTTACATTGAATGCAAACATGAATCTCATTTAAATCCATACCATATATAATGCACATTCCATATATTGTGAACCATTTAAAATATGTGAAAAATTCATACAAATGTCACATGTCATAATATCAGTGGTGGTATGTAAGGAAGACAACAAATAATACGGTGGAAAATGCATAGAAATTGGTGTAGTAGTCCATTCCATAGCAGGCGAAATTAGAGAAAAGCAAGTGTAGTAGTCTAAACTTATTTCCCAAGTTTAGACTTTACTAGTCAAAAAAGCAAGGACTGCAAGTAAGACAAAGCGATTACAGGAAAAAAAAAAAAAAAAACACACCAAAATTGATTTCAGATTTGAGTGTTGACCGACACGCACACGTTGGTCGATTGTGTGAGTGAGTACGTTTCACACAAAAGAAATCAATTCTTTGTGCAGGAGGCTTTTTGACAATGGCCAGCTATTGCCTAAGTCAGTACACAAGAACTTGGTGTGTTGCAAATCCAAAGCAGCTCTGCACTAATTGCAAACCTGGACTATGCTTTCAAAAACCGAAAAAAGAAGGTGAGTGATTTTGTCAAACTACTCATTAACGAACTCGTTCTTTCAACCAAAAAAAAAAAAAAAACTCATCACAATTGAAAAACAGTAACAATTAAGGATCAAACTCTCTCCTCTTCTTCGCCTTTAACCGGCTTCATCTCTTTGAGAGCTTTGATCAAATTCTTTAGACAAGAGTCTGCAATATTGTCCTCTTCCTCGCGAGACTTTGGAATGATATTCTCCGCAACATCAGCAGGAGTCATATTCGTTTCAGCCAACAGACTATCGATTTCTGCAAACAGTTCATGTGAGTCAATGTCCAAATAGTTCTTGGCTAATACCTTGAATGCTTCAAAGCAACAATATGACATCTCAATGTGTTTGTCCATCCTTCCTCTTCTGATCAGAGCTGGATCAAGCTTGTCCACGTGATTTGTCGTAAACACGACTATTCTTTCTGCCCCAGAAGCTGAACAAAGACCATCAATAAAATTCAACAGCCCTGATAGGGTAACTTCACTACTTTTGCTCTCACTATCTGACTTCGACTGACGTTGGCCTGTAAGATTAAGCGAGCAATCCACATCCTCTATAACTATGAGTGACTTACTTGACGTTGTAATCAAAAGAGACCTCAGCTCTCTATTGTTCTTGACTATGGTAAGTTCAAGATCATAGACATCATAGTTGAGAAAATTGGCCATAGCAGCAATCATGGTTGATTTCCCGGTTCCTGGAGGACCGTAAAGAAGATACCCTCTCTTCCAAGCTTTTCCAATTTTCGCGTAGTATTCTTTGGCCTCGCTGAACTTCTTGAGATCATTCATGATCTCTTCCTTCTTCTTGGACTCCATAGCCAATGTATCAAACGTTGCAGGATGATCAAAATACACGAAACTCCACCTCCTCCAATTGTTCCCATCGATGCATGGATTGTTACTGTACATCTTTCTTTGCCGGTTCTTCAAAGCAAGCGCCTTCCCTTCTTTAATCACATGATCAATATAAGACTCCTCGATGAATTCTTTGTGACGTCTCAGGAAACTGAGCTTGAAATACCTTTTCTCTTGGGTTTTCAAATGTTGTTGCTTGTTTTCCAATACCCACCAAACTTTAACACCACGAAACTCATCAGTTACCTCTTCATGATCATCCACGGAAAGGATCAAAGACTTGCTCTGCTTTATGAAATCAGCCTTGAAACTTGACGCCCACGAAGAGGCTTTTGTGCTGAGATAGGATTTTATGGCTGAAAAAGCTTCGTTCTGACTGAAAGTTTCACCGTGTTCATGGAAGGTGATGTCGATGTAAGGAGACACAAATCTAACCAACTTGTGAAAGTGTTTTTTGATATAATTGTTGAGAATAAAAGGGAAGTGATCCTTCAAAATCGTCCAAACAAACAAAATAGTAGCTAAACTTGCGCCTATATCTCCACTTTGCTTCTGCACCATCGCAATCATGTTTCTTGCTCTCGTTGAATTCATCATTCCTTTGTTTTTGTTTTTGTTTTGAAAAGCAAATAATGAAATATTTGTAGGGAAAAAAATTGACTTAAAAAAAAATAAGAGACGTTTATGGAAAAAATTGGAGGAGAGATTCTATTTAGACCCAAAGAGTCGTTGGCCGAACGGGGAAGAGGATCCTACACAGGGAAGATTTGAGATGGGTTTAAATTGCTTTCGTCTCAGTCAACTGATTCCATAGAAGAAAAAAGTGAGATAGATGATTAGGGAAGCTTTAGTTTAAAAGAGGAATGTTAGTAGAGCTCTGTCAGACGGAAGAAATAGTCAGCCGAAGTAGAGTTTTCAGAAAAAATTTAGGGTTTTTATATTTATATGCATACTAAATTCATCTCATCACTTAAAAGGCTAAAAGAAGCCCTTTACTAATTAGGAATCCTAACAAGTGAAAGGGAACTTAATTCTTTATTTATGGTTATTATTGTGTTTATTAAAACCAATTGAGAATCAGATTATGAATCAAATTATTTTTCCTGATTCTCTTTTCTTTTCCATGAACTTGATTCCTTTCATTCCATTCCCAATTAGTAGACATGTAGGGTCATGATTTGTTTAGTATTTATATTAATCAAAACCAGCAAAAATAAAAAAATAAAAAAAATTGATGCTTTCAGGCTTCAGCCACAAAATGTCTCCTCTTCCGCTTAAAAAACGTGTAACTCAAAACAAATCCAAAAACTCCAAATTCCTGAGTTGGGACAGTGCATTTCATTGCGAGGAATGAGAGAAAAAAACATAAATTAATCTTGCCCATTGAGGAAAAAAAAAATACCCTAATGAAAATATACTAAAGTGTCACAGAAAATAATCATGAAAAGTTTTCCCAGGATCCTGAGATTGAAACCCATTTGAGAATAGTACATTTAAGACCAGAGTAGAAAGGAAGAAGTCATCATAATTCTCAGGACCATTCACATCATAGGACACAAAATATAAAATCCACGAGCACAAACAAAAAGCACAACTTCTCTCCAAAGCTGGACTTGCTAATAGCAGCTTAACTAGATACTTGTACTGATATTATCTTGCTAATAGTAACTTAACTACAGTACTTAAACTACAAAGATAAGAAACATAAACATATTGTCTTTGATGGTGAGTAGAACCAGAACCCGTCTACATAGAAAACACCATAACCTGTCGTGATTAATCTTCTTTGATTTCACCATCTGCATAAGCATCAAACCATACCCGTTAAACATCAACAAAGATGAGAACATTATATATAAACCTTGAAGAAGCCATAAGTATTAACAGACTTCAATAGAGCTAGGAAAGGTCTCACCCTGAGATAAGCACCTTGGTTTGCTTCAGCATCAGCTTCAGAAATGTATTTCTTGAAGAAAAGTAAAAAAAAACACGGCTTCAGAGGTAATATAAGATGTGTTAGCAACATTGAGAATTCAGAACAAATGGCAGCTTAATTAGCATTCAGATTTCACACTGATATATAACCATTAATTTAAGGTTTCTAAACCGAAAACGAACGACATAAAAATATAAAATACACTAAAAACCAGTGATGAATATGTAGCAGCACCTTGATCACACACACCTTGAGCCAGTGATGACATATTACTTACAACCATAACAACACAGAAAAATCAAATCCCAGTGCATTTTGCTAATTAAAGTCATGAACTCAAATGAGGACCATAGATTCTTTAACAAATGATTATACAATATCATTTTTTTACACAAATCGTAAGCAAATATTAAACACGGAACAGAGCTTTAAAGTATCAGACTTTACCCTTGGAATATAATCCATATCGAAATGCTTAAACATTGCCTTAAGCTCCTTTGCCTCTTTGCACAGTGGAGTCAAATTCTCGCTATTCACTTTCTATTTGCCCATAACCTATTTTGTGGGCAATGCTTGTTATAGATTGAAGATAACAAACTAATCAAAAAATTAGAAAATTATAGCAAAAGAAATAAAAACAAATAGAAAGACAAGCATTAATTCAACATAAAATTCTTACACATATCCACATTAACGTTATGCATGAATCAACCTCTCACATATCCACCTGTTTTGAGATTTCAGTTTTCTTTACGCGTTTTTATAAATTTATTTGGTCTTCTCAGTTCTTTTTTTCCACCGACTTCCATAACAAACCTGTTTTGTCACAAGCTCAGAGTCTCCTCGAATGTCATCAAACCCATCATCAACAGCACATTTCAATCCTTTAGTTAAAGCTCGATACTCAGCTTCATTACTTGTTGCCTTTGCCCAGCCCTTCACTCACTCGGTGGATCTGCCAACACTCATCAGATTTAGACAGAATTCTATATCTAACAGTCAAACAATACAGCAGAGATGCTTAACAAGCAGCTAGGCTATCAACATACCACATCTCCATTTTTTTGGCGCACAACCACTCCTGCACCAGGATTTCATTTCAATGAACCATCAAACTCAATAATACACCGCTAGACAAACGAAAAACATAGATTACCTAGTACAAATTTTCATAGTTTTTAAAATAATCACTCGATATATAATTCCATACTTAAGAAGGGATTTCATAATTAACTATCACTTTCAACATCATTTATCAATAGCACCAACTAATTAAAAAAAAAGTTATTATTAGACAAAATCGAGGTGGTTAATTTTAGTGATAAACCCTTTGTATTCAAGTCATTTCCCTCCTCCAACTCTCAAATTTACATTTCAAAAGTTATTATTACAAAATCTAAAACAATCCCAAGCATATCCAAAGTAAAAAAATACTAATAAATATTGGATAAAAACAAAAATCAGATTTCAACCCAGAATGCCCATAGATATTTGCCTGGTGAGTCTATAATCCATTTATTGGTTTTGTTGGTTTTGTGAATTTTTCTCATACACACACATATTAGACAAAAAAGAACTATTTTTTAGCTAACCAAGTTATTGGACTACTTGAAATTACCTTGGAAGATAATTTTTCTCCATAAGAAGCTGGTTGCTGAAACAAAATAAAATGTCACAAAAACTGATTCAATAATATAGCTAGTGTTTGGAAGATGCCCCAAACTTTAGCTAGGCAGCCTGTTTGAATTATTTTTTCCAGAATGCTATTAACAGATTAGCTAATCTGAAGATATCATGGATTCCAAAATAACTTGAATGACCAGCATTCATTCACAACATTTCTAGTTTGTAATTCATGGTCTATTATGATCTTTTAAAGCTAAACATTATATAGCTCAAACTTTGTGGAACAGATATCTCTATAACATCATTTGGGTATTCATGTTTACATTTAAAACCATCGTATGCTAGTGATATCCTTGTAGTTCTCACACCATTCACATGATGACATTGCCATTTACAGGACACAAAATATGAATCCACAGGCATAGAAAAAAATGCACTACTTCCCTCCGGAGTTGATCCAAAACAGGCCATGTAGTTTGCTGAAACTAGATGACACTTACACTAGTTTGAGTCGCTAAGGTTTGAATGGCTATGGTGGGTGTGATAATCTGAGACAGGGCTTGATTGAAATGAATGTGGTGTTCTCGTTTGAATTATCTTGAATTAGAATTCTCTCTTTATTATGAATTCTACTGTATAAAGATATATCAGTACATTATGGTTTTAAAACACTTCAGAGAGATGTTTTTTTTTTTCCTAGTACTTGAGATTAGTTGCTCATATTAGTTTCAAATGTCTTAAATGATACATAAACTGGGTTCATTTCAATAATCCATTGTGTGTAGTTTAAGAGCTCTTAGTTACTATCATGGTGGAAGATTTTTCCATGTATGTTTTAACCTCTTTTCAGGGTTTAGATTGGAAGATTGGCTCAAAGTTTTAAAGTCATTTGTTTTCCAATACTTGTTGCCAGTGAGTGGCATTATGATTTATGCCCAGAGTATTTTGTTGGCTCTCTGTTTTTTCTTTTGAAATTCTCTATTCTTTAATTGAAAGTGTTTTGAGACATGATTTCAATCTCAAAACAGATCATGATAAAACCATTACAAATCAATAATTTTTTTATTTATAAACTGAATTCAGACAAGTATCTTCCTGCCACTTCTGTTGTGAAAATTTCCTTGGCTTCATAGTTGTTTACAGTTACATCTAATTAGTGTTGTATCTGTGTTGAACTTTGTGCTCAAACAACCCTGCATAAGAAAATTAAAGAATCCTGGAATCCTATGCTTCCCAAATCAAGTCTTGCAACTATGAATAAGATTCTAATTGTGCTATTATATCTAATCATGATCATTTCATATTCTAAACATAAATTACTTCCAAACTGTATAACAACGATATCATCTCTACGCATTCGCAAAATACTAAAAATATATCAAAATTCAATACATATAACAACTTTGATATAAATAAAGATGAATAGACAAGTAGATCTGCAGATTGGTACCCACTTAGTGATGTAGATGATTGTAGATGAAAACAAGCAGCAGCAGCTAGATGGGTTGGTGTGTTATTATTAACCAGTGTAGATATGAACACCAATAGCGATGAGAAAAATGGTGACAAGTGCAAAGTAAATGACGGTGTGGACAAAGATGGAGGCGCCACTGGTTTGCATACTATTAAACTCCACCACTCTGCCCTTGCCCGGCAGCTGGAACAGCAGCCCCGGCGTCAGTAACACAAATAGAATGGTTGCTATAACTACCGGCCCCCAATCCGCCATTTTCTTCTTTGTTGGTGGATGTTTGTGTGTAGGTAGAGAGAGAGAGAGAGAGAGGGGCAACCAAGTGAAGTGAAACACTAAAAAGAGAAGCTAATTTGATAAAGACAAAAGGAGGTAAATGAGGACAATGAGACACTCACTAGAGGGTGACGAAAAGGTCTATGACCGGAGGGTTAGCATTGGATGCAACGAAACCTTGATTAGCTACAACCCTGTGGGCGGCTGTTTTCTTTATTATGTTGACAGGATTGATGCCAAGTGTTTTTATGGATTTGGACTTGGGCTCTTTTTAGGTCCACATTGTGGAATTGCAAGTGGTATCACTCTCATTTATATGCGGCACTTTGAGCCCAAATGAAGCCGAATAATTTTAACAGCAAATTTGCAACTTACCTCCGTGAAAAAACGGTCGAAAACTACACTCATCTATCCTGCCGTTAGTAACGTCCGTCAATACTAACCTTTGACCGCCGTTAGTAACGTCCGTCAATACTAACCTTTGACCGTGTCTGTGTGTGTAAAACACTCAAATATCCATAACAGCAAAATATCTAAGAAAATGTAAAATTAAAAAAATCCACAAACACAAACTAAAATATCCATAACCTTTTTATTTATTAAAAAGAAATTAAAAAAAAGGAGGAATGAAAATGAAGAAAGAAGGTTATAATGAGATGTGGGTATTTTGGTAATTTCCTGATTATGTAATTAAATTATATAATATAAATATTTACAATCAAAATTTCATTTTTAGTTAAAAAATAAACTACACAAGTAAAATCTATACGGTTAATTTTAACAATTTTCACTTGAAGTAGGGAGAAATAGTTTGATTGGAACATGAAATATACTATTCGAAAACAGATAGGTCCTAAAATACTTTCTAAAATGGGCAGTCCTTGCTCGTATAGAAAAGATTTAATATAAAGATGTATTGAAGTGATTCAATAAAAATCTTACATGTATGGAAATGAAAATAGCAATATATATAAATAAATAAATAAAAATGGTCTCTATATTCATTTTCCTACCCCTTTTACATGGAGAGATTCAGATTACAATCAAAATAATTACAGCAAGTTTCCGATGAATACTCACAAGAAACGATCACAGAAACTTAAATTCAATGTTAATTATATATGGCATGTATGAATTGGCATTTGTCTAATGAAGGAAAATGCTGAGCTTCTTTCTCTGTACGATAATAAAATTAGACATGTTAAGAAAAATGTAAAAAAAGATGGTAAATTCATTAACATAAATCATTAACTCGATGACGAAAAAATAAACATGGAAAGAAAGTTGATTGATTGAAGCAAAAGACGTCAGCATTTAATAAATAGTTTAACACTATTTATTAAAATCTATTTTAATTATATCCTTTATTTAAAAGTTTTATTTAATCACAGTTTTACCCTTAATCAATTAAATTTATTCCAATTTGGTCCTTTTATTATTCAATGATTTTGGTTTGATTTAATTGTTATTCATATTAACATTTATAATAAACTAAAATGATGTGTATAATTAAAAAAAAAATTAATGAAATTTTTTTAAAAATAAATCACTTAATTCAAAACAGTGGAAGACTATTTCCAAATCCTTCGAGATTATAAAAAAATCACCAAAATACCTAGATGTATTCTGAGATCCCTGGCCTCGTTGTTGAGCTCCTTTTGCCATAATTCTTAATTGTTCATGATGCATAAACTTGTGTCGGTTTGGATCAATTATGGTATTCAAATCCATCATTACAATCTTAGTTTCCTCCGGGTGCAATTTTCTCTCCATAATATCGTAAGTTCTTTACCTCTCCTGACTGTTTTTTTTTTTTTTTTTAACTTCCACGAGTTCTTATTGTCCTTCTTTCAACGTGTCAATCATTTTTAAACTGGAAGAATCCCTCCTCTTCAATTTTGCTTTCTTCACCCCAACGGGATGTTAAGATGAACTACCCCCAACGTCATCACTAGTTATATTCAAAGAAAATGAAAATAGTCCAGGAGATGACGTTGTGAGAGACTCTAGAGTTGGATGTCTTCTTGTGATGATACAAAATGACCACTTTACCTTCGAAAGGCTGATGTTGTAGTATCGTAATCTGAAATTTTTTGTATATCTTTGAGGATGGGTCACATATGGTCAAATTTGAATCCTTTTTTGTATTTGTTATCTCGTGTTAATAAGATTTTGGCTTGATTTATCTGCAAAATGATACAAATATATATTGTTAAAATTCAATACTAAATATAATTTTTCTACAACTTTAATTTTAACAGATATGTACTTCTATTTACATCTTTTTTTTATTATTTTTTTTATTTTATGAAATGTAATATTTAAGTTATTTTAATAACAAATGTAGCATTTTACCTAATTAAATTAAATTTCTTTAAATGTATTAATTTTATAATTTTTTATCGTATTACAATATTATGTTAATTATGGGGTGAACTGTTAATTGTGAAGAAATATTAAAAAAAAAAAAAGGAAAGGAAAAGAAAGGGAATATTTAAGGAAATATTCTTTTGGACAATGCTTGGGTACTGACCAACTAATGAGGTTTTGCCATGTGGCTCATTTGTGAAAAATGTAAGGAGATAAATATAAAAAGTTAAAAGAAAAAAGCTATGTGGCAACATCCAATTGGTGGGGTTAATAATTTGGGTACTGACCAGTCAGTACCCAAGCAATATCCTATTATTTTTAGTGTAAAATTTGGTGCAATGGGTTGCAGATGGAACAGTGAAATAGTGCAAAAGTTGCACCAAAAACACTATCTGTGTTGGAGATGGCCTAAGAAAATGATATCACAGCAATGACTTCCACTATTCCATTAATTATTATTATTATTATTATTATTAGTTTTAACAACGGTTTTTAGAAAGCCGTATCACTATCAAGGAACTGAATATCGATAGATATACCGAAATATCCGCCGATATATCTGTATTTTGGAGGGACCGATATCGAAACAGGTAAATATTCAATATCCTGCAGAATATCCGACCGATTTCGAAATATCCGTAAAAATCTCCAGATATTCTCGAAATATCCCGATATTCTCGATTTTTCATGAATTTCACCCCGAAAGTCCATGGATATTTTGCATATTATTAAAATAATTTTTTTAATCCTAAACAATTAAATTATTGTTAAAATAATTTAGATTGAAAATTATTTTAGAAGAAACATTAACAAATTTATAAAAATTTCCAACATAATAGTCAATAGTAAAATTATTGAGGACTTGAAGTAAAATTGGACAAAGAACCAAAGAGTGGACGTGTAAAATATATAAAATTTTGTGAAAAGCAATCTGAAAAAAAAAAAAAAAAATGTTTGTGAAAAGTTTTGGTGAACGAGTAGTCATTGCAGCTAGAAGCAAAATGCAACCAAGTATATAACTTTTATTACAAAAATTTACATATTAATAATAAATAATAATATCATTGAAATAATATTCATACTTATAATACTTAATAATTTTTATAATAGCAGATTGGTGGGTAATGTATGGAAACTGTGCACTATCATTGCGTGCAATAGCAGTTCGCATATTGTCACAAACATCATCATCTTCTGCATATGAAAGAAATTAGTTCATATTTGCTTTAATCCACACAACACAAAGGAACCGTCTTGCCTATTTTAAGCTTGAACAATTTTTTTATTGTAATTATAATATGAAGTTGAAACTTATGAATATGGCAACTGAAAAAGATAAAGTAAATGAAACTAATTTTATGGATCTACTTAAAGTAGCTGTTAAAGCATAAGACGATAATGAGAATCAAAATTTTGACTGGGTTAGACCTGCCTCCTTGGATGATGATGAGGAGAAAAATCCTGATCCACATATTGCTTCTCATACTTGAAACATGGAAATAAATGTTGAACAAGTGATTAGAGAAGAAGGTGTAGATCGTTGAGTTATTGTTAAAAGCTCTTCCGATAACCAACATACCTCCGATGTAAATAGTGGAGGAAATGATGATGAGATAATGGGGATTGTATGGATGAGGCAAGAGGTTGAGATTCTAGTGCACGAGGTTGGAATGCTAGTGTAACAAGTTGGGATGTTTGTGCCAGAGGTTGGGATGTTGGTGCAACAAATTGGAACGCTGTAAATATCCATCATTTTTTTTTTTTTTTTTGTTAACAGAATATCCACTGATATCGATAATATCTTTGAAATATCCATAAATTTAGAAGCCTGATATCGATACCAATACCAATATTTTATTCCTTGATTGCCAAGGAATAAAATATCGGTATCGATATCCATATTGGGCTTCTAAATTTATGGATATATCGGGGATATTATCGATATCGGTGGATATTTGGTAAAAAATTAAAAAAAATGATGGATACTTGTATCTAAAGTTTAGAATTTTTGTGTGAAACTTTAGGACTAGCTTAAACAAGTAATTATACTTCAAATGAATCATATTTCAATGATAAATTAGCATAGTTATGAGTTTATTATAAATTATAACATAGATAGAGTCTGTATATAATTTTTATGATTGAGTATTTAATAGAATAATATTTTGTTTCACTTTTACAATATTATATACAATAGAAAGAGATTAAAAATTTAATAAACAAAATTATCATTAAAATATATATATAGTTCCATACTTCCAAGATTCTATCATAAATCATAATTCATACATAATAATACATTACATGTCTGAAATTTAAAACCAAAATGAATTCCTTACTGGTTTAAATACATAAAATACATTTCTATCTTGATTCGAACAATAATTTTCCCAGGAAAACGTGCTAGCATAGTTTTCAAGTATTAATATGCCACACGTATGTTGCTTGATCTCTTTCAACTGATCCATGAATTGGGTAGTTTGGATTTACCCAACTTGATGGATATCGTTGATCTGCATACATAGGTATTGCATATAACATTTGAGGAGAAGGATAATCAAATATACTGCAACCACCATAACTACCATAATATGGTACATGAAAACCTGACCTTGTCTGCGAATCACTCAAAGAACTATTTTATATGTCCATACTCATTGAGGAGAGAGACATATTCAAATAATCATCATCAATTTGACTTGTTCCTCCATGTTGTCTACCACGATTTTGATCAAAATTACCTGCATGAACATCCCAACTTGTTGCACTAGCATTCCAACATGTTACACCAACATCCCAACCTCCAGCACGAACATCCCAACTTGTTGCACCAGCATCCCGACCTCTTGCACCAAAATCTCAACCTCCTCCATCATCTCCATCATCTTTTCCTCCACTATTTCCATCAGAGGTATGTTGGTTATCGGAAGAGCTGCTAACAGTAACTCCACGATCTACACCAACTTCTTCTCTAATCACTTGTTCAACATTTATTCTCATGTCTCGAGCATGAGAAGTAATTTGTGGATCAGGATTTCCCTCATCATCATCCAAATAGGCAAATCTAACCCAGTAAAAAAAAAAAAAGATTCTCATTGTCATCTCCTGCTTCAGCAGCTACTTGAAGTAGATTCATAAAATCAATTTCATTTACTTTATCTTTTTCAGCTGCCATATCCCTATTTTTCAACTTCATATTATAATAACAATAAACAAGTTGTTCAAGCTTAGAATATGCAAGATGATTTCTTTGTTTTGTGTGGATTAAAGCAAATGTGGACCAATTTCTTTCGCATGCAGACGATGATACTGTTTGTGACAATACGCGAACTGCTATTACATGCAATGATGGAGCACAATCTCCAGACATTACCCACCAATCAGCTGCAATAAAAATTATTAAGTATTATAAGTATGAATACCATTTCAATGATATTATTATTTATTATTATTACATAGATTTTTGTAATAAAACTTATATACCTGGTTGCATCTTGCTTCTAGCTGCTATGGCTGCTCGTTCACTAAAACTTTTATTTCCATGTTTAAAGTATATGAGCTACATTCATGACTCATGAGATCAGTATGTAAATAATATATATAAATATGAGTATATGACACAATACTCTCATGCAAAGAAGTTATAATATTAGAATTATAAAATTGATTGTAAGTTGTAACTTTTATTTCAAATGCATTGATTGTATTTCACTTTTTCAAATACATTGATTGCATTTTACTACTTTTCAAACGTATGCATGTGAATAATTGATGTATTTTGATTCTTTGAATAATTGATGTACTTTTTGTTTTTTTGTTTTAATTTTTTAATAAAAATAATGGGTTTTAGTGTTTTACACGTTTTACACAAGCAAATTATATTGTTTTCACAATCTTTGCCCAATTCTACTTTAGTAATTATACTATTGACTATTGTGTTTGAAAATTTTATAAATTTGTTAATGCTTATTTAAAAATAATTTTCAATATAGATTATTTGAACAATAATTTAAGTGTTTAAGATTAATTTAAAAAAAAAAAAAAATTTTACAAAATATCCCTGGATTTCGGGATGAAATTCACAATATTTTGGGAATATCGGGATATTTCGAAATCGACCGGATATTTGTTAGACATTGGATATTACCCCTGTTTTGATATTGGTCCCTCCAAAATATGGATATATTGATGGATATGTCGATTTTACAAACCCTGTTGATTACTATTATATATATATATAAAAAAAAAATTATAAAATAGGAAACTTAATTGTTTTTTAATATTCTTAATCTAATTATAAACTGAAATAGATAATAGTGAAAGTGAAAAATGCCGGAGGAGGTCATGACTTCAACCAGTCAATTTGCTTTGCCAGGAGGAGGTGGTTTTTTTTTAAATCTTTTTTTAATTTTTTTTTGGAGAGAAGAATATGAGAAAGCAAACATAAAGAAACCAAAGTTATTAAACATACCTTGTTTTCAGGTTGGACAGAAAAATCAGGGTCACGAGGAGGTAAATTTTCTTCATTAGTGGTGGTGAGTGATATCTTTCCTATTGCATCAAAAAAAAAAAAAAAAAAACAACTTCGTTAAAATCACTCTCTCTAACATATTACAAAACAATACAAAGAAAAGAGAAACTACAAACAGAAAAGATACTTACATTGAAGATATGTTCTCTGAGATATTTATATTGAAAAATTCTTGAAAAGAAAAAAAAGAGAAAACAAAACATTAATAAAGCCCAACTGGTGTGAAAAAAAAAAAAAAAATGACACAGAAAGTGAAAGAAATGTGTTTAGATGGTAAGATAGTGTCTAGGAAAGTTGACAGAAGAGAAAGGAATATTTATGGAAGGGAGAGGTGTGGTGGTATTGGTAAAGTGAAAATGTAGGGTTAATTAGGAATTCCTATAAGTTTTTTTCTTATAAAATTGTGAGCAACATATGATATTATATTTTGAGTTTATAAAAACCGAATTGATTTAAATGTTTAAGTATGAGAGAGTTGACCAGATACAGCCTGTTTAGTTGTGATCAATATTTGTTGGGCTTGATACCCTTTAACTACATTATATATATGTAGGATATGGTATGAGCTATTGTATATGTGTGAGCTTAATATTCCTTTTGGGATTAGCCATCCTATTAGAGTTGAGAATCAACTATGGGTTAGGATTACAGTAAGTTGTACTATTTATAGGGGGTCTCTACTCTCGCTCATGTATCACACAGTGATTCAGAATAAAAGTAGCCTTCTCATTAGATTATCTGAAATAAGGTGATAAGAAAGTCTTCTACACTATAACTTGGATGGTTTCCGCTGCGCTTTCTAGTACGTGTCTATTCATATTTGTGCATACGATACGAGAATCATATATTTTTTTAAATAGTACTTACAATTCCGCCTCCTATGGCAAATGTTTGTTAAGAAATAAAAAATAAATTGAAAAGTGAAGAAAAATAAATAGACTTGGCAAGTTACAAGTACTTATTATTAAAGTTCACTGCAGTGCCTTGTGACCTTGTCGGTGGTTACACATTGCAGCATGCTAGTCAATAATGATAAAAGTGCAAATGGTATTTTTATTGGGAGAAGTACTAGATACACTCTCTAAACTTATTCTTCCAACTTACTTTTTTTATTCTTTTGACACTTATCATATATTAACTTTTTAGAAAATACAATACTTGGGTGTTGACTGGTCAGTATCCAAGATGAATTTTGGCCATGTGGTAATACCCCATTGGGTGGTCAGTATACTTGGATACTGATGGTCAGTACCCAAGCATTTTCATTTTAGAAATAAGATTTAGAGTTATCATTAATAAATTATTTTTACATGTTATTTAAAATTCAAATCATCCGCATCTTTTGAAATTACCCTTCTTTTACACCAAATTGTCATTTCCAAACATGTGAGCAAAAATTTTCAAAGGTAAAATGAGTTGAATAATATTTATTAAATTTATTTTATATTTATTTTAAAAAGAAAATTAGCAAATATATTATTAACAATATTAAATTTATCAAAATACAATAAACATCTTACGTTTATTTTAGTATATTTGAGTTTTGACATTATTGATGAAATTTAATGAAATTTTAATTTTTTTAACCATATTTTTCAAATTGCGTAAAAATAATTTATTTATAAAATATGATGAATTTATGATAATATAGACAAAAACGATAATTTTTCAAGTATAAATTGTGTTTGTTATGATATTTTAGAAAATAAAAAAGAGGTATATAAAATAATAATATTATTAATATTTTTAAAAAAGGACTATGATAATTTGGTGTAAACAAAAGGGTAATTTAGGAAGATATGATAGTTTGAAATGTAAATAATATGTAAAAACAATTCATTAACAATGTCTCTAAAATTTATTTAAAAAAAGTAAATAATGGACAAGTGTCAAAAAAAGAAGAGAGAGGTTTGGGAGAGTGAATTGAGAGTAAAAACTAAAGGGGAATGCTATCTACCTTTCCCATTTGCCTTTCCCATTTACCTTTCCCACTCATTGTTTGACACGTGTACACTTTTTCATTTAATAAAAGCTCTCACTTTTTGCTACAAAGCTTGTTTACATATTTACCCTTGATGGTTGCTTTTATCATTTCATTAATAAGGGGTAAATATGTAAACAAACTTTGTAGCAAAAAGTGAGAGCTTTTTATTAAATGAAAAAGTGTACACGTGTCAAACAATGAGTTGGAAAGGTAAATGGGAAAGACAAATGGGAAAGGTAGATAGCATTCCCCAAAACTAAAAGGGTAGGTAGAATTTAATTTTTGGAAAACTTGTTTTGTAATGGTCTGAGTTATGTCAAAAGGTCGGTGAAGAACATTAACTTTTCTCAGATATGTATACTTATAATTTATATGACATATTTAGCCTCTCTTGCATCTGGATCTCTTAAAGTCTCAACCGGTAATTAAGGGCAAGAGTTGAGAATGGTTGGAGATGCATTAAGTGATGATAATTTTGTAATTTGGACATTGGTATTTTTAAAGTTAAAAGTAAAAGCATGACATGATAGATTGATAGATAGGTAGAGATAAGCTTGGGAAATTAATGTGGGGCATGTGAGGTGACAATACACTAATTTCACTATGCATAACAGCATAAGGAATCTCCTCAAAAAAAACAAACAGCATAAGGAAAGTACTTGATTGTTTATATTAAAAAATTCCTGAAAAACGTAAATGACAAAGATCAAAGAAGATTAGGGAAATATTAATCATAAATAACAAACCCCCAACCGACATAAAATATTTTAACCCGGTTTCCAAAGAGTTCACCACTTTGCATCTTCCACTTATATTGAAAAATAAATGTCATGAAATCATCATGGTTGATACTTAAACTGGACATGCACATTAATCGGTTAATTTGGTCATTTTAAAACTCCAAGCGTTTTGATAGACATGATGGTGTTGTGTTACAAATATAGATTTTGGTTTAAATGATATAAAATAACTAATGATATGAGGTTAGTCTGGTGGTAAACCTCTCACACCTGCATCATGAAATTGCAGGTTTGAGTCTTTCACCCTCCTCATAAAACCCCGAATTTATATAAAAGTGTAATACATCAAAAAAATTTAATTGTTATAAGTTATTCTATATTTTTTATTTTTAAATTTAAGTATGTTGTAAGAAAAAATCGCACACATAAATCTAAATACACACAGATAATATGAAAGTAATAAGAAGAAAATGACGACACTAAAGATTTTACGCGGTTCAACAACCTGCCTACGTTCACAGATTGCACCGCACTCAATCCACTACTTTCAGAGTTGATTGCAATCTCTCTGTCTCTCTCTCAGTCTCTCTGCAATTTGTTCTCTATCTCTCTTAACAACTTTTCTTACACACATTAGGGTTTACATAATTGTGGTATTTATATAGGAGCATTAGGATTTGTGTCTGACCGCTTTAAGTGCCACAACGCTCCTTATATCGTGAACCTCTGGGACAAAACCGCTGTTAAAGCTGTTCTCAAAATACATAGCGCAACACACAGCGTGAACCTCTCTAGCCGCTGTCCAAACTGCTGTCGAAATACACAGCGTTCTTCCTTTATATGTGGATCATTGTCATTAATGTTGTGAAAGCCACAACGCAATGCACAGCTGTGTACATCAAAATTGTCATTGTCCTTTGCAAAGCAACACACCATTACAAAAGACACGGCACCATTACAAAAGACACGGCGTGAATCAATTTTCCTCTTTGCCTTTGAATTACATTAATTATCATTCTTCACCGATTCCAAAAATTAACTTTGCTTTTTTTCACTTATTACAAAAAGGACAAAAGCAAATTAACTTGCATTTTTCATCTTCACAAAACTCCAATTTGACTTTAGGTATTCATTGATTCCAACAAAGTATTAATAAAGTTGGTTAAAATTTAAACACTATTTAATTAAATATAATATGAAAGATTTATTTATATATATATATATATATATATATATATATTATTTCTACTGACAATTCGTCCTGATATAAAATATATGAAGATAAAGAATGTGGATCATAGATTATAGAGAAATTTTGACAAATATATACACTTTGAGTCAAAATATGTAAATCTAATGGTTTACATTCTTCGTCCACAATAGAAAAACTATGTATATTAAAGTAAATATATTGATAAATAGGCTAAGAATCCAATATTTCCGACTGTCATTGATATATATAATCTTCATTTTATATATATGTTACTAATTACAACTCAATTAACTAGTGTATATAATGGTTTCATTTTTATGTGATACCACTCTATATCTTCATTAGAGGTGTCAATTGAGGCAGATGGATATGATCTTTCAAAAAATATGTGATGTCGTGCTTTCAAGGAAGTAAGGAATTTTGGCCCTAGTGCAATTCAAATCCGAAGTGTATGTGTATTTGAGATTTGGATCCTCTGCTAATATAATCTTTTTCATAATATTTTTAACGCATGCAATTGGTAGTTAATGAAGTGGTTGTAAAAATCAATTACATCCTAACCACCCATTCAATGCAATGCTTCTGAGATTTGGATCATCTACTAATATAATCTTTTTCATAATATTTTTAAAGCATGCGATTGGTAGTTGATAAAGTTGTTGTGAAAATCAATTACATCCTAACCACCCATTCAATGCAATGCTTATGTGTTATGAGATTAGATGAGGTCAGAAAAAAGATCAGATGACCAAATTAAGACTATGAACCGAACCGAATACCTATTTTTCGGTTCGATTCGGTTCGGTTCTGAACTTTGTGCCCACCCCTAGCAGAGGATCCAAATTCGTGTATCTGATCCCATGCTGATTCGTTAAAAATTCGGTCAGGTCCCAATCCAACAGAAAGTTTTATTCAGCCTGATTTTTTTTTTCAACTTAATTTCATTTTTCAAGTTTTTTAATTGTCCCAAATGAATCTAATTAGCTTTAATTAACATATAAGTAATTAAAACAAACATTTAATTAAAATAATAAAATTAGTTAATTACAAAATTAGACAAACTTTAATATAAGAGCATCATATCAGAGTTACAAACAAACTTGATTATTAAGTATCCATTCATTTTCTCTTTGAAACACAAAGTACTATTAAGTATAGTCATCACCCGTTTAATTACTTTCTTAATAACGCAACCGTAGAAAATAAATCAAGAATATTTACATCATGTAAGAACATACATAGTTAATGATATTAGATGAGTCATGAGTGAATGGCTGAGGCTTTTACGCCTTTATAATCGATTATAAGCTCTACATTTGGCATTGTTGTATTTGTTTTTCATTTGAAATATATATTAATTATTTTCTTAATGATGTGGAAAATTACTGTATTATCACCTCAGATGCCTCACATTTCCAATTCCGATTTGAAGTCTCACTTCCAAGAAAATCTTCAGCTCATGCAAAGCTGAGTGTTGCACCCGGTTGCTCAGATGGTGACATCTCGTTACGTGTTAGTTTTTTATTATTATTATTATTATACATTTTTTTATTATTTTATTCTTTTCTCTTTCATCCCATCAAATTTATTGTTATTATTTTAACTAACACATGCCGAGGTATCAATATCTAAGTAATCGGGTTCAACACTCAGCTCATGCACCCGATGCATCAAAGATTTTCCCCTCACTTCCACAGCTCTGTAGGTTATGTCAAAGGTCAGTGTTGTAGCTGATTTTGTGTCCCGTTAATCAAGATTCAAGAAGGATCAGCTTTTCAATTTTGAAGAAGCTTTTTGTGACGTTTGATAAGAATTACATCACCGTTTGCAATTAATTTTTCTGGTGTGAAGATTCAAAGTTAAATTTGTGTATTTTTACTTTTCAACAAATACAAGAGAGAAAATTATCAGTGAATTACCAATTACCATTACACAAATTGTGAATTGTGCGGGTACTGGTTTTTCATTTTAGAAAGATTGGATCATATCAAAATAGTTTAATGCCAGAAACTATGTGAATACTTTCAGAAAAACTTCTACATAAAAAAATTCACTTGAAAGCCATAGAACGAAAAATCAAATATGTCGAAATACAAAAACAAAATTAAAAAGCTACTAATTGTTACTTCTTTGTTCATCATGATTCAAGTCTATATATGGGAACTCAGCTTCTTATCAATACTGATATTTGACATTAAAAAAAAATAATAAAAAGGTTTGAAAAGATAAAACAAAGCAAGAAAGTATAATAAAAATTAAAAAGTAAAAAAAGATTTAAATTTGATAGCTGGAAGGCAACGGAGTGCAAAATTAGAGATATATTATAGCGTCTGACTCTGGATGACTGGAGTACGATGACAGAGGGTCCTTCAAGACAGTGTTGACTAGATACCGACAACCAGGCTGCTATGATATTTGTGGGTTCATTTTTAGTACTTTCTTTTTTTCACTCCTTAAATTTTTTACTTAATAATATTTATTCCGATTCTATCCCTCATATAAATGTTTTGTTTAATCACAGTTTTATATCTATTCAATTAAATTTATTCTAATGTATTGCTTATTATTATCTAATGCTTTTATTTAATTTGTATTTGTTTTAATTTAATTATTATTTATATTAACATTTATAATAAACTAAAATTAAATATATAATACAAAATTTATTAAATGTTAATAAAATAACACTAAATTAAAAACAAAACAATTAAAGCAACACACAACATTAATAAAAACATTAAGGAAAAATACAACAACAATTTAATAGTCTAGGAGATCATTTGTGGATCCTCTAAGATCATTGAAATATTGACCAAAAAAACCAAAGGTATTTTGAGATCCTTGACCTAGTTGTTGAGCTCTTTTTTCCATAATTTGTTATCGTTCATTTCGAAAAAACTCACATAGGCTTGGATCAGTTTCAAAAATTCAAATCTTTTAGTAAAATTTTATTTTCCTCCCGTAGTTCAACCATGGCCCATTTTTTTGACTCATTTTGAGCTCATAACATTTGGATGTCGTAATTTTTTTTACCTATATGCAGTGCCTTTTTTCAAAATTTCCAGAAGTTGTTGACTATCATGCTTGATAGAGTCAAGAAATTTTGAATTTTGTTCGTCAACTATCCTTTTTAATTTTGCTTTCTTCACCCCAACAGACCTTTGAGATAAACTACCGCCAATATCCTCATCAGTTATATTAAGAGAAAATGCAGATAGTCCAGGAGTTGCCGATGTAGGAGACTCTATAGTTGGAGAGTGATTGTGATGAACAAAAGTCACATCTATGCCTTTGAAAGACTTGTGTTGGACTAGCGTCATTTGCAAATTTTGAAATATCTTTAAGGATGGGTCACACGTGATCAAATTTGAATCCTTTCATGTACCTCTTATCTTGCGTTACTAACGTTTTGGCTCCATTTATCTGCAAAATGAGATAAATATATATTGTTACAATTCAATAATAGATATAACATTTCTAAATCTGAAATAGTAACAAATACTTACAATTTCTTGTTTTGAAGCACCACTAGGATTTAGAATTTTTATTTGTCGCATGCATTGTGAATTCAATTAATACCATCACACTTACGCTGTTGATTGTTGTGGAACCCTTGAAGCCCCTTCAATGGCCATATGGAACTGATCCTCCCCCACCTTACATGGCTTCTGCTGACTCGTTCTTTTCATGTAAAATTCAACCTGAGACGACATGGTAAAAACCACCGCAAGCATGCCAACCTGTTGGCCCTATGCGCGTAAGAAACATTTTGCCTAAATGGATCAAATAGGATTGTTTCTCATTTAACAAAATCAACTTTGGCCATGATCCAATGATAACCTCCAACGTTACATGGCACCAACAGCTACAGGTGACAAAAAGTTCAATGATAAATTCGGGTTAGTTAATTTTTTAACTTATCATGATATTATGTTAATTAAAGTGTGAAATGTTAATTGTTGTGAAATAATAGAAAAAATAAATATTTAAGAGAATATTTCTTTTTAGAGTAACATTTGGTGCAATGGGTTAGACCATCTCCAACCCTGCGCCAACGGTTGCAGCATCTCCAAATTGCAACAAAAACGCCCTCCAACCCAACAGTCGGGAGATGAACAGTGTCACGTAATATATAGCGCGACACTGTTCATCTTTGCGCAGACACTTGCTTTTTTTTTTTTTTTTTTTCAATTGCTCAACCTTTATAAAATCACATTTTAACCCTATTTATTAAAATCTATTCTAATTATATCATTTATCTAAAGGTTTTGTTTATTCACAGTTTTACCTTTAATCAATTAAATTTATTCTAATTTGGTCCTTTTTATTATTTAATGATTTTGTTTTGATTTAATTATTATTGATATTAACATTTATAATAAACTAATGAAGTATATAATTAAAAAATTGAATGCAATTTTTTTAAAATAAATCACTTAATTCAAAACAACGGAAATTAAAGTAAAATACATTAATTAATAAAAACATTAAAAACGAAATACAAACTTCATAGTGATAAAATAATTTACCACTAATTGGAACACACGAAAATTAAGAAAAAATACAACATAAATTACAATAACGATTTAATAGTCTGGAAGACCATTTCCAGATCCTCTGAGATTATTAAAAAAATCACCAAAAAACCCAGATGAACTACTGGATCCCTGGCCTTGTTGCCGAGCATGTTTTGCTATAATTTTTAATTGTTATTGATTCACAAACTCACGCTTTCTTGGATCAGTTATGGAATCCAAATCCATCATTAGAATTTTGATTTCCCGAAGCTCCAATTTTCTTTCCAAAATATCGTTAATTCTTTGCCCCTCCTAATTATTATTTTTTTCAAAAACTTCCATGAGTTTTTATTGTCCTTCTTTAAAAGTGTCAACAATGAGATGGTGTTAGATGAAAATACTCGATTTCAAAAATTACTAGCTCGACATAGAAAAATCAGAGATAAAGATCATTTGTGGGATGAATATACTAATTCAGATAATTAGATGATGATCAATATGTACTTTAAATTTTATGCTTTTTCTTTTTTATTTTATGAATGTAATATTTAAGTTATTTTAATAATAAATGCAATATTTTACCGAATCAAATTTAATTTCCATTAATGTATTAATTTCATAATTTCGTATTGTATTGCAATATTATGTTAGTTATGGGGTGAAATCTTAATTGTGGAGAAATATTAAAAAAAAGGGAAAGAAAGGGAATATTGAAATGAATATCCTTTTTCGAGTAAAATTTAGTGTAGTTGGTTGGAGATGGAATAGTAAAATAGTGTGAAAGTTGAACTATTTTAGTACAAAAATTGCACCAAAAGAACTATTCGGGTTCATAGGTGACACGGTTCCGGTCTCGGTCTGGTTCCGGTTTGAAACCAACAGTTTCGGTTCCAAGGTTTGGTGGAACCAAAACCGGAACTACTATATAGCCGGTTCCGGTTCCATAGGAACCGGCGGTTTTGAACCTTCAATAACAAACAAAAAAAGGACTTCTAAGTTCTAACTTGTAACTTATAAGTTGTAGATTGTAATTGAATAAAATAAAATATATAAATGACAAATTACAAAATAAAATAAAATTCATTGGGTTTGTTGTGCCATGAAATTAACTACGTAAAAGTTTCTAAGTTAATAAAAGGAAATCATGACTTTAGCATGTAAATGAGTAAATGTATACATATATTTATATATCGCACAAGTATATATAGAAGCATGAATAAATTTAACCGAAGAAGGAAATAAGGGGTGTGCAAAGAAAATCGTCCAAGGATTATCCGAGTACGAGTACGAGTCCGAAGGAATCTGTTACATGCCCGAGATCAAGGTCGTACACTAAGGAATACGAGCTCGACTTGAGGATGACTACCAAAAGTCGCCCGAGCACAGTCTTAAACAAAAGGGAGGAGCTTTTCCTATGACCAAGATTGGGAAATCTGTCCTAAAGTCCGAGTTTGTCCAAGGATTATCCGAGTCCGAGTTCAATGTCGAAGAAGATAAAGTTGCTGAGTCCGAGTTCAATGTCAAAGAAGATAAAGTTGCCGAATCCGAGTTCAATGTCAAAGAAGACAAAGGTACACGAGTCCGAGCTTAATCCCCGTGGAGAGTTTGTCTTAAGTCCGAGCTCGATCATCTGGTGGCATGAAGCACAAATCCAAACATGTGTCCTAAGGACCCCACAAAGAAGTATTATAAAAGGTGAAGTTTACCAAGAAGAGATGGCATGGAAAAAAAAAAGAAAAAAAAAGTGTATCAATACATAAATTGTAATATCTCAGTTTTAAAGTTCAATAAGAGAAGTCATTTAATTCAATTTGTTGTTGATCAATTTTCATGCATCAACATCTGGCGCCGTCTGTGGGGACGTAAAAGTTTCCTCCAAAGATTTCGAGCATGGCTTCAAAGACTGAAGAAGTTCCAATTCCATAAACAGGAAGACTTGTTAGATCCAAAATTCACCGAGTGCTTAGTGATGGCGAAGAAACGATTCGTGAAATTAGGCGCATGATGAAAACGAAAAAAGGGAATGCTCAATCTAACACTCGTGAGCTCATTCGTGAAAATAAAGAATTGCGTGATCAAATTCGAAATTTAACCGGGAAAGTCACTCAACCCGGTCTCGGACAAGATCATGTCGCAAGCATACCACGGTCACTACTTGAAAATGGAATCAACTCAAATGGATGTGCCAAAGAGCGAAATCAAACGGACCAGAACCACCATGTTGAAAGGCATTCATACTCTCGAGAAAGGCGAGGCCCCCACAAAGAGGAAGCTTGTCATGGAAATGAGGAACTAAGAAATTTTGATGGAAACACACGAAAATAGCATATCCATACTGATACATGTCGAGAAGGGCATAGAAGAAACGAACCCCAAGTTTCGACCGAAAGCCAGCACAGTAGCTCTCGACCTAGAGTTGAACGGGATCATTCAAGGAGTACGTTTCGACGACATGCCGAGAACGAGCGGCGGACACGACAACGAACGTGTGAGGTTGAAATGAATGACTCTCGGCATTCTCGATACCTGCATGACTACCTTAAGAGACTAGAAGAACGCATCTTAGGTATGCAAAGGAATCAAATTGATAATCGTAATCCTGATCCAATTGTCGAACTACAATCTCCTTTCGTAGCTAGGATTCGCGAAGCTATCGCACATAGAAGATTTGAAATGCCTCAGATTCCTCACTATGAAGGACATTCAGACCCTATGATCCACATGCAACTCTACCGAGGACTCATGGAGGTTCGCGGGGCTAGTGAAAACGTGATGTGTAAGTTCTTTCCTCTCATTTTAGGAGGAACATCTTTGAAATGGTTCAACAAGCTCAAGCCAAGCAGCATCCAAATTTTCCCTAAATGTGTCGAGAATTCATCACAAGGTTTAGAGGAGCCCGTCCTCTGGAAAGAAAACCCAATGTTCTTCGTGATATCAAACAGGGCGAATCAGAAACCCTTAAAGAGTATGTCGAAAGATTCCACAAGGAGGTAATCAACCTTGGAGCATACGATGAAGAAAACACCCTTGAAGACTTCATTAGAAACATACGGATATGTCGGCTGTGGTTCAACTTCCAAGACTTCTGACCAAAAAACTATACCGAAGCTTATGAACGCGCTCAACGTTTCATTGAGACTAAGGAGCAGCTAAGACTAAAGAAAGTCACTGAAAGAGCCGAGTATAGTTCTAAAAAGGAAAAAGGAAAGGGAAGGGAAGAAAAGCAAGGGGATCGAAATAGTCACCCTATGATCACCGGTGTAATCCCTCGATTACAACCTCGAGGTTATGACCAGCTGAAAACACCGGTCCTTCAACCTCAACCTATGATGAATGTTCCAAACGAGACGCACCCGGAGACCTTTAGACGAGCTCGAACATGGAATTCAAAATATGCAAACTATCATGCCCTAAATGCTACTCGGGAACAAATCCTCGCAACTCTTCATGAAACCGGACTGTTGACAAAACCCGAGCCCTTGAGAGGAGATCCTAGCCGAAGAAATCAAGCAAAATATTGTGACTTCCATGATGATATCGGTCATACCACTTCAGAATGCTTTCATCTGAAAGATCACATTAAAACTCTAATTTGAAACGGCTACTTGAAAGAATTTATTGACATTACGCAAGAAGCTCGGTAACAAGTGCCCGATACAACGGAGAGAGACCCACCCAAGCACAGTGACAAGGGAAAGGTACATATGGTACATACCATAGTCGG
Organism: Acer saccharum; assembly: GCA_030490815.1. Lineage (NCBI taxonomy): Eukaryota > Viridiplantae > Streptophyta > Magnoliopsida > Sapindales > Sapindaceae > Acer > Acer saccharum. The sequence goes on along the minus strand of CM059874.1, from coordinate 32,587,802 downwards.
AGGACCAATGCTAGCCGGAGATTCAAATTGAGCCAGAAAGGCGTATTCCCGAAGTACTGTAGCCAGCCGAGCATGCATGCAAGTGAATCAATTTCAAACCCCCAAGAGACAGAAAATACACACCACACCGATTATTTTTACTGACGAAGACTCAAAGGGAGTAACACATCCACACGATAATGCTCTCGTAGTATCCCTAACTATCGCCGGAAAGATAATCCCTTGCATATTGATTGACACAGGAAGTTCTGTGGACATTATGTTCAAGAAAACACTGGATCATTTGGGAATTGAGAAAGCAAGACTGAGAGAAGTAAATACTCCCTTGTACGGCTTCACCGAGGATAGTATCTGGCCTGTCAAAACGATTGACATCCCGATAACCTTCGGTGAAGATCCCGACCAGTTTACTGCAATGATTACCTATGTGGTGGTCGATGCCCTTGGTGTATATTCTGTGATCCTTGGAAGACCATTTCTGGTTGCAACTAAGGCAGGGGTCTCCTTGTACCACAATGTGATGAAGGTCCCTACAGGTGAGAAAATCGAGACCATCCGAGGGGACCAAGAATCTGCCCGAAAATGCTACGCCACCTCGGTAAAAGAAAACTTTTAGGTCGGAGATTTAGATCCACGAATCTCCAGTGATGAAAAAATCGACGGAGTGGATATGGGGGCATTACAAGAAAGAGCAGAACCCATAGAAGAATTAATTCCCATCCAAATAAAGCCGGACGATCCAAAAAAAGTGGTCCGAATCAGATCCACACTCCCACTTGACGTGAAAACAGAGCTGGAAAAATTCCTAAAAGAAAACTCTGAAGTTTTTGCATGGTCTCATGAAGAAATGCCAGGTATCGATTCTAAAACAGCAACCCACCGCTTAAATGTTAACCCGGTCTTCAAGCCAATTAAACAGAAGAGACGGTTGTTCAACCAAGAGAGATACGAAGCAATCCATCAGGAAGTGGATAAATTGTTAAAAGCAGGATTCATTCGAGAAGTGGAGTATCCGGATTGGATTGCCAATGTGGTGTTGGTAAAAAAAGCCAACGGGAAATGGAGAATGTGTGTTGATTTCACCGACTTGAATAAAGCATGCCCTAAAGATAGTTTCCCCCTCCCCAGAATTGATCAAATTGTGGATGCCACAGCAGGGCACGAAGCACTAAGTTTCATGGACGTATTTTTAGGCTATAACCAGATCAGCATGTGCTCGTCAGACCAGGAAAAAACCACCTTTATCACCGATAAGGGGTTGTATTGTTATCGGGTCATGCCATTCGGCCTGAAGAATGCAGGAGCAACCTATCAAAGGTTGGTGAATAAAATCTTCGATCAACACCTCGGGAAAACAATTGAGGTATACATCGATGACATGTTAACAAAGTCAATGAGATCGGTTGAACACATTGGCCATCTCCAAGAAACATTTGAGGTACTAAAAAAGCACAAGATGAAGTTGAATCCGGAGAAATGCGCATTTGGAGTATCGTTTGGGAAATTTCTCGGATTCATGGTTAGTCAGAGAGGGATTGAAGCCAACCCGGATAAAATCCGTGCCGTGTTGGAAATGAGGTCACTGAAAACCCTAAAAGACATGGAGAGGCTCACAGGACGAATTGTAGCCTTAAATCGATTCATTTCGCAAGCCACCGATAAGTGTTAGTCTTTTTTCAAAGCTTTGAAACAAGGAAAAAACATGGAATGGACAGATGAATGCGAACATGCCTTTCAACAATTGAAGGTTTACTTGATGAATTCTCCATTGTTAGCAAAACCTAAAAATGGAGAGGAACTGTTCCTCTATCTTGCAGTTTCAGACATCGCCGTCAGCTCAGTCTTAATAAAGCAAGATGAAAATGCACAAAGGCCTATCTGTTATTCAAGTAAGGCGCTTTCAGATCCTGAGACATGGTATTCAAAAGCCGAAAAATTGGCATTAGCATTGGTAGTAGCTTCTCGAAAATTGAGACCATACTTTCAGGCCCATACTATCACAGTGCTAACAGATCAGCCATTGCAGCAGATTTTGCAAAAATTGGAGATGTCAGGACGATTGATTCGATAGTCTTTGGAGTTGAGTGAATTTGATCTAAAATTCCGTCCTCGAACCGCAATAAAAGGACAAGTATTGGCCAATGTTGTGGCCGAATTCACTAAATCCGAGGAAGAAATAAAAGGTTTAGGTGAGGAGGATCCGGACAATTCACAAAGGGATATCGTAGAAGTTGGGTCATCCAACCCGACGACATTCGAGCATAAAGGGGACAGCCCCTCGCAAACATGGAATCTGTTCGTTGATGGCTCGTCCAACAATTATGGGAGTGGGGCTGGAATTCTGTTATTAAGCCCAAAGGATGAAGAAATCCAATATTCGGTAAGGTTTGGATTCAAAGCAACAAATAACGAGGCAGAGTATGAAGCTCTTATCGCAGGATTGAGGCTTGCGGAAGCATTAGGAGTGAAACAACTATGAGTTAGCAGTGACTTGCAACTGATTGTGAGACAAGTAAATGAGGATTACCAAGCCAGAGAAGAAAAAATGGACAAATTCGAAAAAGTGCAAGTGGTTGAAATTCCACGAAGTTCCAATTTCAGAGCAGACACACTGGCTCGCCTTGCCTCGGCCGTCGAGGCAAAATTGCCAAGAGCCATCCCGATTAAGATCTTAGAGAAACCCAGCATCCAAGAATGTTTGAGAATCATGGAGGCAGAATTGGAGCCGTCAAGTTGGATTGACCCAATAATGAAATATTTGAAGAACGGAGAGGCCCCTGAAAACAAACATGAAGCAAGAAAATTAAGATACAGGTTGGCTCGGTACAAGATCATTGAGGATAAGCTTTATAAAAAAAGGATTTTCGCTCTCGTATTTGAGGTGTTTGAACCTTGAAGAAGCAAATTATGTCCTTAGGGAAATTCAGGAGGGAATATATGGGAACCATTCAGGAGGATGAGCACTTGCCTACAAGGCTCTACGTCAAGGGTATTATTGGCCAACGATGCAACAAGACTCCATGAACATGGCGATAAAATGCGACAAATGTCAAAAATTTACTGAGGTGCCAAGGCAGCCTCCAGAAAAGTTGACCACGATGAAAAGCCCATGGCCTTTTACTCAATGGGGGATAGATCTGATTGGTCCATTGCCAACTGGTAAAGGGGGAGTGAAATATGCTATAGTTGCCATCAACTACTTCACCAAATGGGTCGAGGCCGAACCACTCTCCACCATAACTGAGAAGAAAACTACAGGTTTTGTTTGGAAAGCCATTGTGTGTAGATTTGGAATTCTATATGCAATCATCACCGATAACGGAAAACAATTTGATAATGCAAAATTCAGAGAATTTTGTAAAGAATTAGGGATAGATCATCGATTTTCAACTCTGGCTCATCCCAAAGCCAATGGACAGGTAGAAGCCGCAAATAAAAGAATCAAACATATGTTGAAGACTAAGCTTGAGAACAAAAAAGGGACTTGGGCCGAGGAGTTACCAAGTGTACTATGGGCGCATAGAACGACTAAGAAATCAGGAACTAGTGAGACGCCGTTCACCCTAGCGTTTGGATCAGAGGCAGTAATCCCAGCAGAAATAGGCGTTTCCACTTATCGAACAATCCACTTCAATGAGCAAGAAAATTTAGAGAATTTAAAGACAAATTTGGACTTAGTAGAGGAACAAAGAGACCAGGCTCAGATTAGAGTTGCTGTGTACCAACAAAGGGTGGCCCGTTATTATGATGGTAATGTCAAAAGTCGGAGTTTCAGAATCAGAGATTTAGTGTTAAGAAGGGTAACCCAAAATACAAAGGTACCCAATCAAGGAGCAATGTGGCCAAATTGGGAGGGACCATATTGTGTTTCCAATAAGCTCAGGATGGGTACTTACAAATTGGAGCGACTAGATGGGACTGAGATAAAACATGCTTGGAATGCAGAAATGTTACGAAAATACTACCAGTGAGGGAGGTCCACAAGCCAAGTACGAACCAAGATCTTTGGTTGAAATGCTATTATCATTATAGGGTGATGCTAAGCGCATACGGTTAGCGCCAAAAAGGCACACTCAGTTTACATAAATAAAATTGCAATGATAATCTTACTTTGCTTCCTCGTAGGCTGACGTAATCTCAATACATGCATATGATAATACTAATAATAATAATAATAATAATAATGATAATGCGCACATATGCGTATGTGGTGGCATAACACGTAAAAAAATACACAATAATAAAGCACTCATGCATTAAACGAACAAAGTACAGTACTAGGAAGGGTCGGCCAAGGCGACAGTACCTAAACGACAATAAGAAAAAACAAACTCCTAAGTCGAATACAAACAAGAATTTTGGTGCCAACGAAATGAAACACCTCACTTTTATTATTCGACTAAAAGAAAAGATAAAGATCAGTAGGAGAAGCTATCCCATCCGGAGGAGGGACACCCATGTCAATCATAGCCTGTCAATACCCGTCAATCCATTCAAGTGGAAGCCTTCCCTTCAGGGCATCCCTCTCCGCCTCGGCAATGGCCCTCATTCCCAAAAGAACCACTTTTTCATTCTCAGAAGTGGCCTTCATCGCCCTTAGAGCATCTCTTTCAATCTCAGCACCGACCCTCGGCTCATTTTCCCGACTGAGGTTACTCAAAGCAGCATCCTTCTCAGCATTGCTGGCAACCCTCATCGACCTAAGAGCATCCCTCTCAACTTCGACCGAAATCCTAGTCTGCTTTTCCTTCTTAAGCTTAGCCGACAGAGCATCTTTCTCAGCAATGGTGAGCTCACTAACTATCTTTTCATCCTCTAACGCCTTACCCAAAGATTCAACACTGTTTGAACTTGACATAGTTCCAAACCAAGTAAGAAATCAACAGGTGCAGGTGCAGTATGAAAGACAACATGAAGAATGAGCCTCTATTTATACAAGTTTGATTCAAGAAACAAGGGTAGTTAGGAAGATCGGATAAGTGAGGGATAATAATTATAAAATCGCCTTTGTCTATTGTCTCAATTGTCTCAATATACCTTTTCGAAAAAATTTCTTTAAACATGCCTGGTTGATGACGACAAAGGAAAAAAAGTAGTCAGAAAACACAATGAAATTGGGCCTGCATAGTTAATTGTTGATCAGAGGAAACAGCCAAAATAAGGATAGAAGACTAAATGCCAAATGCCTAGGAAGTCGACCAATTAAACATTCTTAGCTCCACCAATAACATGTAGTACCATTTTTACTCAAAGAGGAATTTTTAAACCTCCACAAAGGAGAACCACACAAGAGTTTCTTATTTAAACTCAAAGACAAATCTGAAGAAACTCGGTTAAGCTTCAAAAAGAAGTATCCGAGCATAAAAACATACACTTCTCATCAAAAGTAAAGATGGTGGAGTACTAGAATACAAATCACAACATGAAATATTACAACACACCCAAACAAAAGATCGACAAAAGCAAAATATTACAACACACCCAAGCAAAAGATCGACAAAGGCAAAATATTACAATACACCCAAGCAAAAGATTGACGAAGGCAAAACAAAGTACCAATACAGATAATATATAATCAAAGACATGAAAACCTAAGGTTACGCAGGAAAAGTATCATTCCTCTCAGAAGAGTCGGGAGAATCAGCTGAGCCGGGAGAATCAGGCGCTTGAGCCACTTCTTGATTATACGGATAAGCCATCCAGTCCAATGGATAGGAAGGATCTCTCCCATGAAATTCTGTTTGAGCATCCATATATCCTCTGAGGTATACATTGGCATTCCTTTTTCTGTCCCTTTATGACACACGTTCTCACTTTTCCATCTTTCGCCCGAGAAAAGCCTTTTGAGCCTCCACTTGAGCCTTCTCCGACTTGAGCTCATTAACAGTCTTCTCAACAAGTCCACGGTCAAGTTCAAGTACTCTGATAGAATTATCTCGATCCATGAGCTTTGCATCCCTTTCCTGAAGTTGATGCTCGAGATTTTTGATGGAGTCATCAAGAAACGATATCCTCTGCTTATGATGCTAGACTTCGGTTACCAGCTTACAAACCGAATCAGTAAAGTGTGAAGCCATGAAACCATACTGCCAATAAACAGGAACGTTAGAAGGAAAGACATTGATAAATAAATAAGGAAACATTAATTCATACCTGGAGGTGCATCTTGTTAAAAGAGGCAACAACCTCGTCCACGGACCTTGTCATCAGGCTATCTTCCTCGACGCCTGCCATCCCCATGACTCGCTGGGAGTAACGTTGAAGATACCCAGAGGGGGTATCATTACCAACCCTAGGCTCCCTAGGAAAAGGTACGGAAAGGTCTGAAGCGCCCCCTAGAGAAGGAGATTGTGAAGTGCTACCAAAGGAAGTAGGTTGACCAAAAGGCATAGGATGCCCGAAAGAGGAGACCTGCCTAAAAGGAGCGGATTGCGGAAATGATGCCACCTGTGGGGTCAAAACAACGGAGGGTGCAACGGTGGAAGAAACAGGGGGAAGATCAACGGTTTTTCAAGACGTGGAAGGACTCTTGCTAGCTTTTTTCTCGTAAGCAAGACGAACAAGTTCCTTCTGAACGTCAATAGGGCTTTTCCTTTTCGGTCGAGACATTTCCCCTAATAAGGTCAAGACGATAGTCAGGATAATAGCAATAATAAAACTGTTATGCATGAGTACATGGTACCTTGTTTTGGGCAAAAGAACGGCGAAAGTCCAAGACGGCAAAGGAGCTCTGGATCAAGCAACAGTCTATAGTCCCGATCTTGCTCTGATACGGAAAATAATGTATTAACTCGATCAGCTTCGTGGTCACAGAGCACAGTAATGGATGAATTTGAAATTGCATGAACACAATAGTCGGTAAATAAATAAAATAAACTTATACGTGTAAAGACGCGTACAACGAACATGTGTGCACATAAAGAACGAAGATTAGACCTGGAATCCCAAAATGAGTGGGCACCGATCTCATGACTCCGTCCTCATGCAGCTTCCCACCCCAACTTCCCGAAATAAGAAACCATTTTTGTTTCCAATTTTTGTTATTATCAGGAAAGTCTAATATCAACTTGGACACATTGGGTCAGGGATGGAAATAATACCATCCCGAACAGACACTGGCTTTTAGACAGTTCAAGTATTGAAATTCAGCTAAGGAAGGATCATCGTTGTACATTGACCTAAATAAAGCTAAAGTACCAACCAAAATCCTCCAGTCGTTAGGACACAACTGGGAGGCGGCGAGCTTATAATGACAAAGCACACGACTAATGAATGGATGGAGAAGGAGTCGAACACCAAACCTAAAAAAGTCAGAACAAAAAGTTAATTTGTCTTCCGAGGGAAAACTTGGCAAGTCATTATCCTGAGGTAAATGAAGAAAAACGGTATTGGGTATGGAAAAAGTCATTTTCAAATTTTTGAGCATATTTGCGGACACAGTAGATTGGAAATTGTCTATTTCATAACCCGAGTCAGGAAGAGAAAGACGAGTGCGAGGCCTATGACTCCCGGCAGAAGGAAGTGCCGTTACAATTGTAATAACTTGAGGAGACTCATCATGACCGACATCATCCTCCTCCACCTCCTCCCATCTTTACATGCGTAAAATGATAAATACATAAAGCGGTGAATAAGCAAAACAGCAAAAAAAAAAAAAGAAAAAAGGAATGAATGAAAACATACCTCTAAGTGAGAAATTGTTGGTAAGAGCAAGTTGGCGATTCTATAAAGTAATACTTATATGAAAATCAGTCAACAAAAATCCAAAGAAAGGGAAGTGACCTGACTCTGAGAAAAATTAGAGAATCACAAAAAATACAAAAGTCTATGAAATAGGAATAACTTGACTCTGCAAAAAATTCAGAACGCCACAAAAATCCAAAGAAAGGGAAGTGACCTGACTCTGAGAAGAATTAGAGAATCACAAAAAAAATACAAAAGAGTAAAAGTAGTTAAACTTGACTCTGTAAAGAATCACATGACTCTGTAAAGAATCACAGAATCACAAAAGATCCAAAAGAGTAAAAGTAGTTCGACTTGACTCTACAAAAAAAAAAAAAAAAAAAAAAAAAAAAAAAAACCGAGGATGACGTCATCCTCAGCCAAGAAAAGGGCGAGGGTGACATCACCCAAAAAAAAAAGTCGGCCCAGAAAAGGGCCGAGGTCACTTCCCTTTCTTTGGATTTTTGTGGCGTTCTGAATTTTTTGCAGAGTCAAGTTATTCCTATTTCATAGACTTTTGTATTTTTTGTGATTCTCTAATTTTTCTCAGAGTCAGGTCACTTCCCTTTCTTTGGATTTTTGTTGACTGATTTTCATATAAGTATTACTTTGTAGAATCGCCAACTTGCTCTTACCAACAATTTCTCACTTAGAGGTATGTTTTTTTTTTTTTTTTTTTTTTTTTTTTTTTTTTTTTTTTTTTGCTGTTTTGCTTATTCACCACTTTTTATCATTTTACGCATGTAAAGATGGGAGGAGGTGGAGGAGGATGATGTCGGTCATGATGAGTCTCCTCAAGTTATTACAATTGTAACGACACTTCCTTCTGTCGGGAGTCATAGGCCTCGCACTCGTCTTTCTCTTCCTGACTCGGGTTATGAAATAGACAATTTCCAATCTACTGTGTCCGCAAATATGCTCAAAATTTTGAAAACGACTTTTTCCATACAAAAAAAAAATACAAAAGAGTAAAAATAGTTCAACTTGACACTGTAAAGAATCACATGACTCTGTAAAGAATCATAGAATCACAAAAGATCCAAAAGAGTAAAAGTAGTTCGACTTGACTCTACAAAAAAAAAAAAAAAAAAAAAAAAAAAGACGAGGATAACGTCATCCTCGGCCCAGAAAAGGGCGAGGGTGACGTCACCCACCCCAAAAAAAAATAAATAAATAAATAAAGTGGGATACTCGGTCAGAATGGCCAAGTGAGAGTATACTCGGCCAAGGATTGATCAATAAATATATGTATATATGTATATGCATATACCTTCCAAGCGTACAACTAATATTTGACCCTTGAAAGCTAGGGGTCTGCTGTTGTGCCATAAAATTAACTACGTAAAAGTTTCTAAGTTAATAAAAGGAAATCATGACTTTAGCATGTAAATGAGTAAATGTATACGTATATTTATATATCGCACAAGTATATATAGAAGCATGAATAAATTTGACCGAAGAAGGAAATAAGGGGTGTGCAAAGAAAATAGTCCAAGGATTATCCGAGTATGAGTTCGAAGGAATCTGTTAAATGCCCGAGATCAAGGTCGTACACTAAGGAATACGAGCTCGACTTGAGGATGACTACCAAAAGTCGCCCGAGCACAGTCTTAGACAAAAGGGAGGAGCTTGTCCTATGACCAAGATTGGGAAATCTGTCCTAAAGTCTGAGTTCAATGTCGAAGAAGATAAAGTTGCCGAGTTCGAGTTCAATGTCAAAGAAGACAAAGGTACCCGAGTCCGAGCTTAATCCCCGTGGAGAGTTTGTCTTAAGTCCGAGCTCGATCATCAGGTGGCATGAAGCACAAATTCAAACATGTGTCCTAAGGACCCCACAAAGAAGTATTATAAAAGGTGAAACTCACCAAGAAGAGATGGCATGGAAAAAAAAAAAAAAAAAAAGTGTATCAATACATAAATTGTAATCTCTCAGTTTTAAAGTTCAATAAGAGAAGTCATTTAATTCAATTTGCTGTTGGTCAATTTTCATGCATCAACAGGGTTTATTGGATGTTGGAAGTTAGATCACCCGACCGAAAATAAAATAAAATAAACAAATTACAAAATTAAATTAAAATAAAACTAAACAAAATGACAAATTGCAATTTACATTTCATTGGGTATTTGGAAATTGAGTCACCCAAATTTTAAAAATAACATAAAATAAATAAATGACAAATTACAAAATTAAAATAAAAAAAATCTAAAAAATAAATAAATGTAAAGTTATTAGCCTTACACTTAATTTTTACCACAATTAAGTTGCCTACGTATCCTCTTGGGGGGGTTTAGAGGAATCAAATGCCACATAGTTCTCTTACCTTTTATTATAGGTTTGGTGATGACGTGGACTAATTTTTATTACAGGTTTGCTATTCCGGCTCCACTGCTCCAGAGCTTTCAGGTTCATCATCTTTGAAGAAATCGTATGTTGGCTCCTGATCGATTTCTTGTTGTCTATATTCCTCCTTTGTCCAATCATCAACACAAACCTGTATCTGAAGTGCTTTCGGTGTCAAGCACGAAAGTTTTTCATCTAGAATATTCCCCCCGACGCTGAACTCTTGTTCCACCGCCACAGTAGAAACTAGTGTTGAAAAAATATTTTTGGTTATCATAGCCATGATTGGATATTACTTTGTAGCTTTTTTCCAATATTTTAAAATATCAAATTCTGTTGTAAACTCACAAGAAGAAGCTAGATAAGATTCAAGCTCGGAATACGAACCGGAACTTGATGAAGAACTTCTTGGTTTTTTTTGATAACATACTATACCCTAAATTCAAAAATCCAGAGGAGGATGATGGAGGCTAAGATGCAGTTTGTGTTCGTGTAACATCTAAGTTCAATGAGGATCCATATAATGTAACATATTTATCATATAAATCATACAATAATTTCTTAACTCTACCACAACACGCATCAACATCATATTCAATATTTAAATATTCTCTGCCATAATAACCTTCTAGATAATAAGACAAAGATTGTAATTTACAACGTGGATCAAAAACCATAGAAATCAAATAAATATTTGGAAACTCCTTATAATAATTTAACCATTTTTCCTTCATAGCACTAACGGCTTCCGCTATTACTGGGTCAGATTCATAATAAAAAAATGCACCAGCAACATTAAGACTCTCAATAACAAATAAATGTATTGTAGGAAAATAAACACTAGATAAATTGTTTGTAGCATTATTAAAAACTTTTAACAAATTGAAAACATTGTAACAAGCATCCCAATGAGCTTCATAAAGTTCAATGGTAGGAACATGAAATTGAATAAAAGAGACTAATAAATCCCTATACTCATAATTTTGAGCAAGCAATTTATAAGTAGAATTCCAACGTGTTGGAATATCACGAGAAAATTTAACGACATATCTACCATTTTGTTTACAATATCTTGCCCATGCTTTCATTGTAGAAGAATATCTCCATAAAAACGTTAGGGCTTTTTTAATAGATAGAATAAAATCTTCAAGAGTTTATAATCCTTATTAAACACATATATTTAAAACATGGCATGCACACCTTTGATGAAAAAATGTACCACCAAGAAAGGGTTTGCATAAATCAATTAAAGATGGAATAGCAGCGGTATTGGCAGAAGCATTATCAAAACCAATTGTAAAATTTTTTTTTTCAATATTATACTCTGAAAAAATAATTCTAAGCTGTCTATAAATATTCTGAGCAGTGTGTGCATCATCAAAAACTCTAAATGCAAGAATTCTTTTTGGATAGTCCATGCATTATCCATAAAATGGCAAGTGACACCCAAGTATGAATGCGATTATCAATAGTCAGTCCATATGTCGGCACATACGGTAACATGACCATTATATTTTTCAAAAAAATTTTCTAAATTTTTTTTCTCTCTCGAATAAATCTTTTCAAGTGTTTGTGTGAACATGGATCTAGGGACACGGCATGCAGCAGGGTTTAATGCTCATCGACAATAGTTAATAAAACCAACAATTTCACCAAAACTGAATGATAAGTGTTCTACTCCTACCATTCTAGCTAATTCTTCTCTATTTTGTTCATCAGTATAACGAAATAATTATTGATTAGGAGTAGCGTACCTAAGAATTTGTGATTGTGATCTCATTCTGGTCACTGCTTCTGGATGTTTGGTTTCAATATGCTTCCGATAAGTGCCATATCCTCCGAATTTGCTCCACTTATATGTTTTGGTACAGTAATTGCAAGCCGCTACATAGCTTCCATCTTCTTTCCTAACTTTCTTCATATGTTTGACGAAGAGATCAGATTTGTTCTACTTCTGTATCAGATCTTCCTCCTCTTATAGTTCCACTTCTAGTGGATCAAAATCAAAATCCGGAGGTGTATATCAGGCATATTTTCTAACTGGCTTGTCAAATTAGGGGTGGTGTCATTGGGATCGGGTTCAGAAATTATTAGAGGGGGAGTATGACAGTTTAGGCCTAGGTCTTCAGCATAAGCCTGACGTTGCAGATATTCGTGATAGGTGGAGTCGTTATGACCGAGATTATCGATCATTCTACCCTTACCTTTCATCGAAATCGAACGCCTAGGGCTGTCACGGCCGTGACCCCTTCCATTTCCACTTCCACTTTCACTTGCCATTTAAAAATAAATTTGGGAGAGAATTAGAAACTTAGAACTTAGAAGAATAATAGTATTAGTAGGTACTATGTAGTATATAGTAAAGTAGTAAACTAGTAAACTAGTAATTGCAAATAAATGAAAATGAAATTGGAAACTTAGTAATTAACTAATTGGAAATTAAATAAATTGGAAATAAGATAAATTGCAAATAAAATTAATTGGAAATAAAATTAATTGAAAATAAAATAAATTGGAGATAAAATAAATTCGAAATAAAATAAATTGCAAATTGCAAATAAAATTAATTTCAAAATGAAATAAATATTAAAAACCTTGGAAACTTGGAGACTTGGAGATTGAGAGACTTGAGAGTTGAGAGTGTTGGAGAGAAATTAAAATTAGAGAATGGAGAGAATTGAGAAGAAATTGGTGTGAGGAAAAATGGGTGTGGGGTGGGGTTGGCGGGGTAATTAAAAAAATTTAAAAAAATGGGATAGCCGTTGGAGGCCCAACGGTAGCCCAAAATAAAAAAAAATTGTTCAAATTGCCCGGTTCCTCAAACCTTAGAACCGGAACCGGCCTCCTCCGGTTCAAGTTTCGGTTCTAAGATTCCGGTTCCCCTACGGTTCCACGATTCGAACCGGAACCTTGCCTGGTCTAGGTTAGAGATACCCTAGAGACGAAAATAATATAAAATTGGTATTTAAGTTGCTGGAAAGTTGCACCAATTTAACATTTTGTGTTGGACATGCTCTTAGATCTGGCAAGATTCCGGTTCAAACCGTGAATCCGTAGGGGAATCAAAATCGAAATCGAAATCGAAAAAACCGAAATCGAAATAGAAACCGGATTTTCGATTCTAATTTAGGAACCGAAATCTAAACAAGAGGATGTCGGTTTCGATTTCGATTCCAGTTCTAGTTCTAATGTTTGAGGAACCGAGCGGTTCGAACCGGACCAGAACCGACGGTCCCGGTCCCGGTCCCGGTCCTGATTCGAACCGTTGGTTAGAGCAATTTTTTTTTTCTTTTTTTTGGGTTGACCGTTGGAGGCCCAATGGTCAGCTGTTGGAGGCCCAATGGTCGGTTGACGTCAGCCGACCATTGGGCCCAACGTCCTGCTGACGTCAGCAGGCCGTTGGGCCTCCAACGGCTACCCCTTTATTTTTTATTTTTTATTTTTTTTCCAACGGAGGATATGGCACTTATCGGAAGCATATTTTAACCAAACATCCAAAAGCAGAGACCAGAACGAGGTCATAATCACAAATTCCTAGGTACGCTACTCCTAACCAACAATTATTTCATTATACTGATGAACAAAATAGAGAAGAATTAGCTAGGATGGTAGCAGTAGAACACTTATCATTCAGTTTTGGTGCAAGGGTTGGTTTTATTAACTATTGTCGACGAGCATTAAACCTTGCTGCATGCCATGTCGCTAGATCTACGCTCACACAAACACTTGAAAAGATTTATTTGAGAGAAAAAAGAAAGTTAGAAAAATATTTTGAAAAATATAATGGTCGTGTTACCGTATGTGCCGACATATGGACTAGCCATTGGCAAACGCATTCATACTTGAGTGTCACTTGCCATTTTATGGATGATACATGGACTATCCAAAAAAGAATTCTTACATTTAGAGTTTTTAATAATGCACACACTGCTCAGAATATTTATAGACAACTTAGAATTATTTTTTCAAAATATAATATTGAAAACAAAATTTTTGCAATTAGTTTTGATAATCCTTCTGCCAATTCCGCCACTATTCCATCTTTAATGGATTTATGCAAACTCTTTCTTAGTGGTACATTTTTTCATCAAAGGTGTGCATGTCATGTTTTAAATATATGTGTTAAAAAAGGATTAGAAACTCTTGAAGATTTTACTCTACCTATTAAAAAAGCCCTAACGTTTTTATGGAGACATTCTTCTACAATGAAAGCATAGGCAAGATATTGTAAACAAAATGGTAGACGTGTCGTTAAATTTCCTCGTGATGTTCCAACACGTTGGAATTCTACTTATAAATTGCTTACTCAAAGTTATGAGTATAGGGATTTATTAGTTTCTTTTATTCAATTTCATGTTCCTAACATTGAACTTTTTGAAGCTCAATGGAATGCTTGTTGCAATGTTTTCAATTTGTTAAAAGTTTTTAATAATGCTACAAACAATTTATCTAGTGTTTATTTTCCTACAACACATTTATTTGTTTTTGAGAGTATTAATATTGCTGGTGCATTTTTTTATTGTGAATCTGACCAAGCAATAAAGGAAGCCGTTAGTGCTATGAAGCAAAAATAGTTAAATTATTATACGGATTTTCCAAATATTTATTTGATTGGTATGGTTTTTGATCCACGACACAAATTACAATCTTTGTCTTATTATCTAGACGGTTATTATGGCAAAGAAGGTTTAAATATTGAATATGATGTTGAAGCATGTTGTGGTAGAGTTAAGAAATTATTGTATGATTTATATGATGAATATGTTACATTTTATGGATCCGGTACTCCAAACGTAGATGTTACACGAACAAAAACTGCATCTCAGCCTCTATCATCCTCCTCTGGATTTATGAATTTAGGGTATAGTATGTTCTAAAAAAAAAACAAAAAACCAAGATGTTCTTCATCAAGCTCCGATTCGCATGCCGAGCTTGAATCTTATCTAGCTTCTTCTTGTGAGTTTCCTGAAGAATTTGACCTCTTAAAATATTGGAATGACGCTACAAAGTACTATCCAATTATGGCTATGATAGCCAAAAATATTTTTTCAACACCGGTTTCTACTGTGGCGGTAGAACAAGAGTTCAGCGCCGGGGGGAATATCTTGGATGAAAAACGTTCGTGCTTGACTCCAAAAACACTAAAGATACAGGTTTGTGTTGACGACTGGACGAAAGCGGAATACAGACAACAAGAAATCCAACAAGAACCAACATACGATTTCTTTAAAGACGACGAACCCGAAGCGGGCGAAGGCTCTGGAGCAAGCTGAGCAGCGGAACCGTAAATCTGTAAATCTGTAATAAAAGGTATGAGAACTACGTAGCCTTTGATTCCTCTAAACCCCCCTAAGAGGATACGTAGGCAACTTAATTGTGGTAAAAATTAAGTGCAAGGCTAATAACTTTACATTTTTTTTTTAGTTTTATTTTATTTTAATTTAATTTTGTAATTTGTCATTTATTTATTTTATGTTATTTTTGAAATTTGGGTGACTCAATTTCCAAATACCCAATGAAATGTAAATTGTAATTTTGTTTACTTTTATTTTAATTTAATTTTGTAATTTGTCATTTGTTTATTTTATTTTATTTTCGGTTGGATACTCGGATGACGATGATCTAACTTCCAACATCCAATGAACTTATTAACCCAATGAATTTAATTTAATTTTGTAATTTGTCATTTATATATTTTATTTTATTCAATTACAATCTACAACTTATAAGTTACAAGTTGTCAAGTTAGAACTTAGAAGTTTTTTTTTGTTTGTTTAATTAAAAAAAAAAGATTCAAAACCGTCGGTTCCTATGGAATCGGAATCGGAACCGGCATATAGCGGTTCCGGTTCTGGTTCCACCAAACCATGGAACCGGACCGAACCATGCCAGGTCTAGTCGTATTGCGGTCATGCGGATCACGCCATCAAGACAACAATTAGTCCACGTCATCACCAACCCTGTAATAAAAGGTAAGAGAACTACATAGCCTATGATTTCTCTAAACCCCCATAAGAGGATACGTAGACAACTTAATTGTGATAAAAATTAAGTGCAAGACTAATAACTTTACATTTTTTTTTAGTTTTATTTTAATTTAATTTTATAATTTGTTATTTATTTATTTATTTTATGTTATTTTTGAATTTTGGGTGATCCAATTTCCAAATACCCAATGAAATGTAAATTGTAATTCGTCATTTTGTTTAGTTTTATTTTAATTTAATTTTGTAAATTATCATTTGTTTATTTTATTTTATTTTCGGTCGGGTGATCCAACATCCAACCCAATGAATTTTATTTAATTTTATTTTGTAATTTGTTACTTATATATTTTATTTTATTCAATTACAATTTATAACTTTTAAGTTACAAATTAGAACTTAGAAGTTTTTTTTTTTTTTTTTTTGTTATTTAAAAAAAAAAAAAAAAAGGTTCTGGGACCGACGGTTCCGGAACCGGTTTATGCCAGTTCTGAACCAGAACCAGAACCAGAACCAGGTTCCGGAACCAGACCGGAACCGTGCCACCTCTGCATGCTCTTAATCTAACTACAAACTGAAAAAGACAATAGTGAGGTAGTGACATTTTGTTTTCTTGCTTTAAAAATAGATTACTAATTACTTCACGTTGAACACACTTGTAGTTGGAGAGAAGAATAAGAGAAAGCAAACATAATGAAACCAAAGTTATTAAACACACCTTGTTTTCAGGTTGGACAGAAAAATCAGGGTCACACGGAGTGAAATTTTCTTCATTAGTGCTGGTGAGTGATATCTTTCCTATTATATCCAAAAAAAAAAAAAAAAAAATCGTTAAAATCAGTCTCTGTAACATATCACAAAACAATACAAAGAAAAGAAAAATTACAAAGAGAAAAGATACTTACATTGAAGATATATTCTCTGAGATATTTGTATTGAAAAATTCTTGAAAAGGAAAAAGAGAGAAAATAAAACATTAATAAAGCCTAACTGGTGTGAAAAAAAAAAAATGACAGGGGAAGTGAAAGAAATGTGTTTACACGTTAAGAAAGTGTCTAGGAAAGTTGATAGAAGAGAAAAGAATATTTATAGAAGGGAGAGGTGTGGTGGTAAAGTGAAAATGTAGGGTTAATTAGGAATTCCGCCTCCTATAGCAAATGTTTTTTAAGAAATAAAATAATAAATTGAAAAGTTAAAAAAAAAAAAAAAAAAAATAGACTTGCAAGTACTTATTATTAAAGTTCAACGCAGTGCCTTGTGACCTTGTCGGTGGTTACACATTACAGCGTGCAAGTCCATAATGATAAAGGTGTAAATAGTATCGATAATGTTATTAAGTTGGTTTATTTTTTTAGTTTGAGTTAAGAATAATTATACAGAACTTTAACTTTCATGTTAGAAAGAGAGGTAGGTCTTAGACAAAAGAAAAAAGTTGAAATAAAAAAGATAATAAAAAATTATATAAAGTAATAATATTTTTAGAAATCACTTATTTTGATGCCTTTTAAACATAAATTGTTAAAAGGGTGATAGTCTTGAAACATTAATTTAAAAAAGTGACAAAACCCTCTATTTTCACCATATTTAGCCCCTCTTCATATGCATTTCTAGCCTCTTTCATATGGATCTCTTAAAGTCTCAACCAATAAGAGCATCTTCAAAAGACTCTTCTATTTTCACTCTTCAAATGTCTATTTGCTTACCTATGTGGCAATTTGAAGAGTGAAAAAAGAGAAGCCCCTCCAAAAGACTCTTCAATTAGAAATAAGTTTATACTATTTTAATGAAAATACTCAAATTCCTCCCCCTAACAAATCTAATTACCCTCCAATTTTTTTAAGTTAGAAATAATAATTTGTTATTATTAAATATTCAATATTAGTTTCATTTTAAAGATCTAGATGAGACATTTCTAATAGTATAATTTTTATGATAATAAAATTTATAAATTAAAAATTATTATATATTACTTGAATTTAATTAAAAAGATAAAAAGATTTAGATGTCAAATATTAATGATGATTTGATATAAAAAATAATATAATAATAATTGAAGAGAGAGAAGTTGTTTTTCATAATTAAAGAGAGAGAAGTAAAATCTTATTTGAAGAATCTTATTTGAAGAATCTCATTTGAAGAGTCTGTTAGAGTCAAATATACTGATATGATTCGTTTGACTTTAATAAATATCTCATTTGAAGAGCCTTTTGGTAATACTCTAATTAAGGGCAAGAGTTGAGAATGGTTGCTACGTATTAAATGATGATCATTTTGTAATTTGGACATTGTTATTCTTAAAGTTAAAAGTAAAAGCATGACATGATAGATTGAGAGATAAGCATTGGAAATTAATGTGGGCCATGTGAGGTGACAATACACTTATTTCACTGTGTAGAAGCAAAGTACTTGGTTGTTTAGTATATTGAAAAATTCTACACAACACTTCTTAATCAGTAGAGATGGTAGCGCGGGTTAGGGATTCGAATTTCATCATACATATTTCATAGATATATGTGGAGAATCCTATTGAAATAGTCGTAAATGTAATACTTATAAGGAAATTTGGCTCTAGTGCAATTCGAATCCGAAATGTATCTAATTCCAGGTTGATCTGTTAAAAATTTGGTTAGGTCAAATCCAATAGAAAGTTTTATTCGGTGTGATTTTTTTTTTCAAGTTTTTTAATAATCCCAGATGGATCTAATTAACTTTAATTAACATATAATTAATTAAAATAATAAAAAATTTTAATTACAAAACTAGACAAACTTTAATATAAGAGCATGAGAGTGACAAACAAACTTGATTATTTTAAGTATCCGTTTAATTACTTTTTTAATAATGCAACTGTGAACTGTCGAAAAGAAATAATCGGTTTTGTTTGTATATAGAGTATTATCAACTCATATAGTCACATGCCTCACATTTCCAATTGATTTGATATTTCACTTCCACCAGCTATGTATTTATGTAGGTTATGTCAGACAGACAGAGGAGGTCAGTGTTTGCAATTATTTTTTCTGGTGTGACGATTCAAACTTAAATTTTTATTTTTATTTTTTATTTTTTGAATAAATACAAACTTAAAAAAAATCTGACCTTTCACATCGTACTCAATTACCTTGTCCTTTTCAGCTTTAGTTGAGAGAGAAAATTAATAGTGAATTACCATTACACAATGTTAAAGTTTTTACAGGGTTTGCCCATTAAAGTTTTATTTTAGAAAGATTGGATAGATCATATAGCTTTCGTGCTCTCTGTTTAGAGATATTGGGGTTATTAACAGTCAGGTGACTCAAGTCATCCCTAGAAATAGAAATGTAATGTAAGACATAAACAAAATTAAAAAGCTACTTATTGTTAGCTTCTTATCAATACTGATATTTGACATTAAAAAAAAAAAAAAAAAAGGTTTGAAAAGACAAAACAATAAAATAAAAAGTAAAAAAAAAAATATTTAAATTTGATAGCTGGAAGGCAACAGAGTGCGAGATTAGAGATAAATTAAAGCGTCTTTGGATGACCGGACTCTGATGATGGAGAGTACTTCGAGTCAGTGTTGACTAGACACTGAGAGCATCCACAATAGTTCATAAAAGAAAACCATTTGTACAAGACCTATTTTTTATCCATCCAATTGTACCACAATGGTAAGAAACTGAATCCAAAAAAAGAAACCCAAAAGTGGGTTCTACCCAACTAGACTCAAATTGAGTTCTAAACTCAATTTGGGTCTTGCCCAATGATTGGGTTGGGTTCCGTCCCCATTTTGTTACTTATTACCAATTAAAAAGAGTTCATGAGGTAAATTGTCTAGAAAAAAAGGTTATGAGGTAACTTGCAAATTCGCTAAAGTTCAGGGGCAACGGTGCAGTTAAAAAAAAAACTTTATTCCAATTTTGCTCTTAGTTAAAAACACACGTGATGCGCACATGACAAGAAGATGGACGGAATTAGGGTTCCGTCCCTATTCCATCACTTGTTGCCAATTAAAGAAAGTTCATGGGGTAAATTGTCCAAAAAAAAAAGGTGAGGGGGCAACTTGCAAATTCACTTATAGTTCAGGGGAGTCTGGTGCTGTTAACCCTTTTAAATATTGTTATACTGATTTTATCCCCTTTCATTAAAAGAAATATATATATATAGTTATTTGATAAGAAATTAAAATTAAACTTTTAAAAATAAATAAATAAATAAATTATTTGATCTATTATTAAAGTCAAAAATTAATATTAAAATTTAAAAACTAAAACATCAGCATCTTCTCCGACACCCCAAGCTTAACCTAAACTCAAATATCAAACCCTAGCCGCCACCACCCAAACACAAAGCCCTAGCATCTCTCTTAACACTTTTTTTTTTTCTTCTCTTGCATCTCTTATTCTCTTCTTCTATGCTCTCTGTTAGGGGTAGGTGCCCAAACCGTCAAACCGAACAACCCGTCCAAACCAAACCAATAAAAGCGGGTTGGATTGGTTTTGTTAAATACATAAAAAATTGATTAGGTTATTTTTGAGCAACCCGATTGGTTTTGATTGGTTTGTGGGTTTTATTTTATCAAACCGCATAACCCAATCCAACTCAAACCATTACAATTACATTATATATATAGAGAGAGAGAGAGAGAGAGAGAGAGAGAGAGAGAGAGAGAGAGAGAGAGAGAGAGAGATTCTCCAATAAGGACGTCCTAAAATTATAAGTTAGACGTCCAACCACAATCACATATGTTGTGCCCGATCGTGAACTTCCTTAGATGCCGACTATTAGCCTTATCCCCCGAACTTGTATGACCGATTATATGTTCGGAGTATATTCTGAACACTGTTTTCCCTCGGCTCTCCTTGCCACCGTAAATAAAACACCGAACTATGCTTCGGAGGATAACGTTGATGAACAGCAACATATCTGACCACGTACAGACAGCTGTCGGACTCAGCCACTGATCCCTCGACACGTGCCTGAAGCGTCAGGACTTTGGCTATATATGCCCTCATTTTGCACCAAAATGGGGGGGAGAAATTTTCTGTTTTCCTTACTCTTTGAAAAGAATATTGTATAATCCCCTTTGGAAGTGGGAATTTACTTCCACATTATTCAATAAAATTGTCCCTTTCGTTCCTTTTCCAGTCATTTACGCGTATTGTAATCTCATCATATTACAACCCGAAGATCGTACCCCGAGAATTCATTTTTGACTCTAACATTTGGCGCTAGAAGGAGGGGGGTGCCAGCATCTTCGCGGGAAAACAATGAATCCACAGCCGGAAGATCAGTATCCGGACGTAAACCTCGGGCTAAGGCCACCCGGAACTCAAAACTATGCACAGGCTCCACAGCAACAACAACCTTTACCCCACCACATTTCGCCCTATCCAGGACTCGCGGGGGAGCAACAACACCAACCGAATTACGGGTACAACCCCCATCAAGCGCAATACCCGTTCCAAGGTCAGTTCTACGGATATCAGGGGGGATTGCAACCGTATCCTCAGGGGCCGGTGAACCCGTTCTACCCGCAGATGCCATATCAGGCCTATTACCCTCAGGGCTACCCACCGGTGTATTCACACCAACAGCCGCAGCAACTCCACCCACAGACCGAAGACCCGGTCATCCGAGCGATCACTAGCCGGCTGGATACCCTGGCCCAGAACGTTACCCGGGTAATAAATGTTGTGGATGGCGGTGGCCAGCAAGGGGACTCTGAAGAAGCTAATTCCCGGGCCGAAGGTAACCCGGCTAGGACCCGTCCGAGGGAGAGAAGGAGAAGACAACAGGCAACTCAATTTGTCGAACCCGACCCAGAAGAAAATGAGAACCATGAGACACCGAATAGAGTTGCGGGGATGACCCGAAGTCGGGAGGAGCGTGACGGAGCAGTCCAAGAGGACGTGCCTCGAAGGATTCGCCACCGACAAGAAAATGCGGGCGCATCTTACCCTCACCATGGGGATACGGAGAGAAATACCTTCGCGGACCCGGAAGCCTTTCGTGAGCTTCAAGATCAGCTTGCGGACATTCAAGACCAGATACATTACGGCCATCGGAGATCCCTGACCCACAGAGAGAGCCCATTCGTCGAAGGTATTGCCACCGCCGAAATTCCAACTAGCTTCAAAATGCCACGGAAGGATATGTGCGGATATAGTGGGACGGGAGATCCAGACGACCACCTAGACTCTTACCTGGACTGGATGAACATGCAGGGGACATCCGATGCCGTAAAATGCAGGGTTTTTCCGCTCACACTTTCGGGGGATGCACGAACATGGTACGGGAGTCTCAAAAGACAGAGTATTTCTTCGTTCAATGAGCTCTCGAAAGAATTCCGTAGCGGGTTCGCCGCAAGCAGAAGAAGACGGAGGCACATGGTTCATCTCACCTCCATCAGACAACGTGAATCTGAGTCTATCAGAGATTACATGGGGAGATTCACGGAAGCGGCAAGGCAAGTTCAGGACTTCAGCGAAGCTGGGGCAGTCATGGCTTTTATACAAGGCCTCCAGAAAGGCAACCTGAGTTGGTCCCTCTCAAAGAAAGGGCCGACCACTTATAGGGAGTTGATAGAAAGGGCTGAAAAATATGCCACAGCCGAAGATATTTCTGAGTCTAAGAGCCATGCTACTTCCGCGGAACCCTACGAGGCACCCAAGAGATGGGGTAGGCAGGCACGCGACAAAGGCAAAGAACCTCTGACGTCCAAGCAAGTAAACACTGGGAACACTGGTCGAAATCCCCGATTTCCCCCAAGAGACAAATTTGAAGAGTATACCCCGCTGAGATTCCCCCTGGACAGAATACTTGAAATTACAAATAAAGAGAAATTACTACGAAAGCCCGAACCCTTGTATTCAGCCCCCGATAGGAGAGATCGGAGGATACACTGTAAGTTTCATAACGACCATGGACACGAAACCAGAAAATGTCGCGACTTGAGAGACCAGGTAGAGGAGTTAGTCCGAAGCGGAAAACTCCGAGACTGTGTGAAGCCACAAGAATCGGTTGAAAAGGTTCCGAAGGCTCAGCAGCACCAAGACCACAAAAATCCAGTAAATGTGCCGGATTCAGATGATGAAGAACCCATCAACTTCATTCATGCTATCCCCGTCACGGGAGACCCCGGATCAACCTCTTCCGGGAAGGCGACCGCCTCAGTATGCCTGACCACTACACCAGAAGATGCACCGAGACATTGGGTACCGTTATCGTTCTCTACCGAGGATTCCTACGGAATAAGATATCCCCATTGTGATGCCCTTGTTATTTCCGTGAAGGTTGGGAATCGGACGGTAAAGAGAACCCTGATTGATCATGGAAGCTCTTTGGACATTATCCACTGGGACCCCCTACAGAAACTCGGATACACAATTCCGCAGCTTCAAGCCTCCAGATATTGCATAAGAGGCATCGGAGGGCATCGCACTAGGCCGGTAGGGCAGATCGACTTGCCAGTCCGATTCGGGACTAGACCCCGGATTCGAACCGTATGGGTTAGCTTCCAGGTGATAGATATCCCCTTTCCCTTCAACATTCTCATCGGAAGGCCAACGCTCTATGCCCTGAGAGCAGCTACCAGCATCTACTCTCTGAAACTGAAGTTCCCGACTGAACTCGGTCCGGGGGAGGTAACCGGAGATCAAGAGGAATACAAGAGATGTATCCAGATCGGATCGAACCCGGTACTCACCATCGGGAACTACAGCGCAGCACCTGTATCACGAAGGAATACACCGAAACAACGGAGGCTTAAGAAAAAGCGGATCGGAGATATAGCAACTGCACAAATGTCAGATAATACCCCACTAGATGAAATCCATGTCACCAGTCTTGATCCCCGGGAGGTCGGATCGCAGCCAGCAGGAGAACCTACCGAACCATTACTGAAGATAGCACTCCGCGAAGATAACCCCGAGAAAACCGTCCTTGTCGGGGGAAATTTGGAACCCCGAATAAGGATTGAACTCATAGAACTGTTAAAGGAATTTTCGGATATCTTTGCATGGAGTCATGCAGACATGCCAGGCATAGACCCCTCGGTCATATCTCACTCTCTTTGTGTAGACCCGATGTTCAAGCCAGTGTCACAGAAGAGAAGATCCTTCAACAATGAAAGGTATGAAGCAATAGCCACAGAAATAGACAAGCTCTTGAAGGCAGGATTCATCCGGAACCTGGATTATAACGAATGGTTATCGAACGTCGTTTTGGTAAAGAAAAAGGACGGAAGGTGGAGGATGTGTGTTGATTTTACCGATCTAAACAAGGCATGCCCAAAGGACAGCTTTCCCCTGCCAAGAATTGACCAGTTGGTGGACGCGACCTCCGGTCATGAATTGCTCAGCTTTATGGATGCATATTCCGGGTATAACCAAATCCGAATGAATGAAGACGATGAGGCCAAGACCGCCTTTATCACTGATCGTGGAGTATATTGCTACAGGGTGATGCCTTTCGGCCTCAAAAATGCTGGAGCAACTTATCAGAGGTTAGTTAATCGGATATTCGCGGCTGAGATAGGGAGAACAATGGAGGTATATGTCGATGACATGCTGACCAAATCGGTAACCGCCGAAGGACATGTGCCAAATCTCCGAAACACGTTCATGCTCCTGAGGCAGTATCAAATGCGGCTTAACCCTATGAAGTGCGCATTCGGAGTGTCATCTGGAAAGTTCCTCGGCTTTATGGTCCACCAGAGAGGGATCGAAGCCAACCCCGATAAAATCAGGGCAGTGATCGAACTCCAACCTCCGAGGAAAGCCAAGGATATACAGAGACTCAACGGCATGATAGTGGCCCTGTCCCGATTCATATCAAAATTAACAGATAGGTGTCTCCCATTCTTTAAAGCCCTGAAGCACAAGGGGGATTTTTGTTGGACTGCCGAGTGTCAGGCCGCTTTTGAAGACCTGAAGGCGTACCTCCAACAACCACCGATACTTGCCAAACCAGCCACCGGGGAGACTCTATTTTTGTACCTTGCCTTCTCCGAGGCTGCAGTAAGCTCGGTATTGATCAAAGAAGAGGGGTCTGTCCAAAGGGCAGTTTATTATGTCAGCAAGAGCATGACCGAACTGGAAACCAGATACCCGGGAGTGGAGAAGCTGGCACTGAGCCTAATTGTGGCCTCTCGGAAGCTAAGACCATATTTCCAATCACACCCCATAGTAGTTTTGACGAATCAACCACTCCGCCAAGTCCTTCAGAAGCCAGAGCTGGCCGGAAGACTCATCAAATGGGCGATGGAAATTAGCGAATTCGACATTCAGTTCAGACCCAGAACTTCAGTGAAGGGCCAAGCGGTGGCCGATTTTATCACCGAACACTCAAATCCGGAGGTTCTCACTCTGTCAACCGGGCATGTACACCAGTGGGAAATGTTTGTAGACGGATCTTCCAACCGTCACGGTAGCGGGGCAGGAATAATCATTATCACTCCCGAAGGAACTCTCACTCAAGCCGCACTCCGGTTTGATTTTAGGGCAACCAACAATGTTGCGGAGTATGAAGCCCTAGTCACCGGACTAAAGATCATCTTGAACATGGGCGCTGAGTATGTTACGGTGTATAGCGACTCCCAGCTGATAGTCAATCAAGTGAACCAGGACTACCAAGCCCGAGATCCCGAAATGATCAGGTACCTTAGGCAAGTCAGATCCCTGATGTCTAGGTTCATCCGATGTGACCTCATCCGGATCTCGAGAGAGCATAACTCCCAAGCAGACGCACTAGCTAAACTCGTATCGACTTCGGACATGAAGCTACCACGGACTATAACCGTATTCCGCCTACCGAGCTCTAATCTATCGGAAGATCATCAAATCGGCGTATTGATCCCAGAACCTGTAGGTGAATCCTGGATGACACCAATCATGAACTACCTCCGTGATGGTACCCTCCCGGAAGATAAGGGAACGGCACAGAGGGTGAGGAGACAGGCACCCCGGTATCTCATCATCAACGGGTTGCTGTTTCGGAGAGGATTTTCCCTACCATATCTCAGATGTGTCAGTCCCCCACAGACAGAGCAAATCCTCTAGGAAGTCCACAGTGGATCTTGCGGTAGCCACTCCGCTGGGAAAAATCTGGGTCACCGGATAACCAGACAAGGGTATTATTGGCCGACCCTTTTCAAAGAATCGAAAGCACACTCCGAGTCGTGTGACCGATGCCAAAGGACCAGCCCGATCCCTCGTTTGCCAGCCGAAACTTTAACCCCCATGTCATCACCTTGGCCCTTTGCCAGAATCGGAGTCGACATTATCGGACCCCTGCCGAGGGGAACAGCCGATAAGCGCTATGCAGTAGTTGCCATTGATTATTTTACCAAGTGGGTGGAAGCGGAGGCCCTGAAACACATTACCGAAGCAAATACAACAAACTTCATCAAGCATTCTGTAATCTTCCGCTTCGGAGTTCCCCACACGCTGGTAGCCGATCATGGGACACAGTTCGACAATCACAAACTCCGCAAAGTATGCTCGGATTACAATATCAATTTGAAGTTTGCCTCGCCATCCCATCCCCAGAGTAACGGACAAGTGGAAGCTGTCAACAAGACCATAAAGACCCTCCTTAAAAGAAAATTGCAATCCCGAAAGGGGTGTTGGGTAGAGAAACTTCCGGAGGTTTTATGGGCAATACGTACGACGCCACACTCGGCCACAGGAGAGACCCCGTTCTCATTAGCTTTCGGAACCGAGGCGGTTATACCCACCAAAACTAATATCCCAACAAGAAGGGTCTCTGCCTACACTCCAAGTGATAATGAAACTGAACTCCGAGCGTGTCTCGAAGAGTTAGAAGAAAGAAGGGACCTGGCCAGGATTCGAACCGCACATCATCAGCAACAGATAGCCAAATATCATGATAAACGAGCCCGAATCCGAAGGTTTAACCCCGGGGACCTTGTTCTCAAAAAGATCTTACCATCAACCAAGTCAACTTCCTCAGGTAGTCTGGGGGACAAGTGGGAAGGCCCATACATCGTTGATTCGGTATCCATGAAGGGCGCCTACAAGTTAAAAAGGGAAGATGGTACGCCTTTGAAGAACCCATGGAATGCAGACCACCTGAAGAAGTACTACCCATAATGGCTCACAGAATGTACCGTCCGATACAGTTTTTCGGTAACTTTCTCTACTTATTGAATGTGCATTTTTAAATTTCTACTTTCAGAAAGAATTTCATTCATGTATCCCCAATAGAAAGACTCCGAAAGGAGCACAAAAGTCTCCACCCCCATGGGAGCACCGAAAGACTCCGAAAGGAGCACAAAAGTCTCCACCCCCATGGGAGCACCGAAAGACTCCGAAAGGAGCACAAAAGTCTCCACCCCCATGGGAGCACCGAAAGACTCCGAAATGAGTACAAAAGTCTCCATCCCCATGGGAGCACCGAAAGACTCCGAAAGGAGCACAAAAGTCTCCACCCCCATGGGAGCACCGAAAGACTCCGAAAGGAGCACAAAAGTCTCCACCCCCATGGGAGCACCGAAAGACTCCGAAAGGAGCACAAAAGTCTCCACCCCCACGGGAGTACCGAAAGACTCCGAAAGGAGCGCAATTTCCCTTTGAATGCCACGGATACTTAACCTAATAATGGATGCAATATTGGCATGTTTATTATGTCGTGTTTGTTATATCGGATATTGGCATGTTTGTTATATCGGATATTGGCATGTTTGTTATATCGGATATTGGCGTGTTTATAACTTCCGATGGCAAAACCATTAAATAGCATAACAAAATTACTTAAGGAATAAAATCTGAATCAAAAACTCCGAACAAAGTTACTTGGATCTTTAGATAGCGTTTAAATATGGCCCAATGCCTACAAAAATCTCGGGACAATCCCCGAATGAGTAATCTCGGGACACTCCCCGAATGAATCCCCAAATGTATAAAATCGAAAAATAGAAGACATGTCCCTCGGGATTTAATTACCCCTGGACCTTTTTCCCTTATCGGAGGCAGGGTTTGGGACGAACCTTTCATCATCAGTCG
Organism: Acer saccharum; assembly: GCA_030490815.1. Classification (NCBI taxonomy): domain Eukaryota; kingdom Viridiplantae; phylum Streptophyta; class Magnoliopsida; order Sapindales; family Sapindaceae; genus Acer; species Acer saccharum. The sequence goes on along the minus strand of CM059874.1, from coordinate 32,559,750 downwards.
ATACCGCCTCAGGTTCCTCCTCCGAAAGTGGTTCCTCCTGAAAATCTTCGGAGATGTCCCTGACAGACTCGCCCTGCCTCCTGACCCGGGATTCGGTCGCCTTTGCAACATCCGCATCAAACGCGGAGAAATCAAAATCTGGATAAGCTCGGAGCAGTAAGGTCCTCACGTCCTGGACCGCCGAATCGAATGTCTTCTCCTGAATTTCGGAGAAGTCTTCCGAATTCACAAATATATTCACGGCGTTGTCCGGAAGGTCTTCCTTCATGCTCCGAATGGATTCGTTTGCTCTCTTCAGCCGAGCCCGGTAGTCACAAAGCTTCGTATGCTTATCTCTGCAGCCGGCCTTCACTTTCTGATAGGCGGAGGATATGTCTCCGACCATAGACTTCTGCGACTCCAGAGCCGCCACCGATTCATTCAGTTCCTCCTCCACCCTCTCTTTCTCCTTCTGCAGCTTCTCGCATTTTGCCTTCGCATCCCCGTATCTGTTCTCCATGTGGAGGAGGTTACCGATGGCCTAATGATTAATAAGAGGAAATTGTTATCCGAGGCGCCTCACTTAAGAATGCCAAATAACACAAACAAGCATTAGACCTACGAAAGCTAATAGCATTACCTGCAGAAGGTTAGCCTGTCCATGTCGGATCCTGTCGACGTTGGACATCTTTCCGTACCCCGATATCTCACCACTCCTCAGGAGATCCTTCCCGTGGATACAGAGGTACTCCACTCCAGTTACGGGGTTGATGGGCTTTGTGCCAGACACAGAAGCCCTAGAAGAGGGATGCCTAAAGTAGTTCGGAGGAGATGTAGTGTCCCCCCGAACGTCCTTGCCTTTGCTCAGAGGAGCCTCCTCGGGCATATCCTTATCGGAGTCAACCAGCTCCACATTTATTGGTCCACCACCGATCGCACCCTGATCGCCCTCGGTGGTCCCCTGGCCTCCGGATCTCATGGGGATGGCATGCGGAATTTGCCCGGATGTTCCAGCAGCGGCCACAGTTACCGTAGGTCTGCTGGCCCTTGTCCTCAGAGGAGAGTTACTCTCAGATGCCTCCTCAGCCACCAACCTGGGGCCCTGGGGAAGATTCAGCTTCCTCTTCTTCTTTTCGTCCTTGCGTTTGTCGGTGCCTCCTCTCCCCTTGTCGGCCATCTTCCGTTTGGCTTTCGCGGTAATTTTTCCTGTATAAAGTTGATTAATGATATTAATAATGTACAAGTCTTTCCATTCGGGTATCAATAATCGGAAGACTACGAATTACAGAGGTCCTTACTCTTCTTTGATAAGGTTTTCTCAACCTTCCGCTTCCTTGCCTCCGTAAGGACCCCAATGAACCCGAGATCGTGTAGCCTCCGGTCGTCTAACAGGTGATCCACGTGCCTCCTTTCGGGGGAAACTTGCCAAGCGTCCGATACGTGCTTCCTCTCCACCTGGGATAATTCCTCGAAGGTAACACGTTCCCACGGTGCTGCAAAATGAAGGCATTCCGATAAACATAACAAATTAAAATGACGATTAAATCGACAAACACAGAAAATAAACCTATGGAAAACCCAAACACCTGGGATATTGAACACCGAGCGAACCCTCTGTGGACGACCACCGAGCTGTAGGTCTTTGCCCCAGTCGCCTCGAGCGACGAACCAAGTCTTCTTCCATTCTTTGTTCGAGGAAGGAAGCCCGGTGATCAGAGGTTCGCCGTCTTGCTTGTCGCAACAAGCAAGAGCCCACCAGCCATCACCCCCAGATTTATGGGAGTATAGCCGGTAGCAGTGCCCAATCTCCGCAAGTGTTGGCTCCGGAAACCCCATGCTTCTCCACAGCGAATACATCCCGATCACTATTCTCTAAGCGTTCGGATTCAGCTGAGCCGAGGCAATCCCAATCTCTCGTAGGACCCTCCGGATATACTGTTGCAACGGTAACCGGGCCCCGATTTCCAGAAATGCGGGGTGAAAGGCCACCGATGTTCCTTCAGGGTTACTCGCTTTCTCCCCATCTCTAGGAACCCTCATACCCACAGTTCGGGGGATCGAGAACTCTGTGGCTAGCCGGCTGAGTTTACGTGCGTCCACTTTGTTCTCCCTCAGATGGTTTATCGCAAACCTTGAGTGATCTATCTCACCCCGAACTAACTCTTCGGAGTTGTATCCCTCACGAAGTTCTATTGTGCGAGGGCCCGCCCCCGATTCCTGAGCGCCCTCATGAATCTGTTGGACCTCAGGACTTCCTGCATCTTGCATGTCCGCATCACCGAAAGCGCTCCTGGTACTGCTACCTACGGAGACCCTTCCTGACGTAGACTCCGACGAACTAGATTCCGAACTTGATGAGACCACAGGGCTTGGCGCCCCAACTTTTCGAACCATCGGTGAATGTAATAGCAAAACGAAACAAAAAGAGCGGCCGAGAATCAAAAATCGGAGACTAACCTGTTTTCCCTTTCCTTCTGTTTTGCACTCCCTCAGATACCGAAGACGCTCTGATCAGTTGAAAAAAACGCAGGTGGGGAGCTATGGTCGGCCCTACACCACTATTTATAAGGCCCCTCAGCACAGTACACGAAGCGGTGCGAAACCGACCTCCCACAGCCCGACACGTGTACGCCGCCCCGTTCCGTTGGCCACGTGGCACCCGCATACTGACCGCGAACGAGGTTGATCTTTCGCCAAACGAGACCCAAGCAATCTTCGGAACATAGGGACACTCCGATTTCGAGCCCACAGTCGGGTGCTTCATACCGAATTATGAGCTCGAGGGGGAACTGTTGTGCCCGATCGTGAACTTCCTTAGATGCCGACTATTAGCCTTATCCCCCGAACTTGTATGACCGATTATATGTTCGGAGTATATTCTGAACACTGTTTTCCCTCGGCTCTCCTTGCCACCGTAAATAAAACACCGAACTATGCTTCGGAGGATAACGTTGATGAACAGCAACATATCTGACCACGTACAGACAGCTGTCGGACTCAGCCACTGATCCCTCGACACGTGCCTGAAGCGTCAGGACTTTGGCTATATATGCCCTCATTTTGCACCAAAATGGGGGGGAGAAATTTTCTGTTTTCCTTACTCTTTGAAAAGAATATTGTATAATCCCCTTTGGAAGTGGGAATTTACTTCCACATTATTCAATAAAATTGTCCCTTTCGTTCCTTTTCCAGTCATTTACGCGTATTGTAATCTCATCATATTACAACCCGAAGATCGTACCCCGAGAATTCATTTTTGACTCTAACAACATATTTATATTGGGTGTGGGTATTTGTTAATGTGAGGCTGTGGGCCCACTGTGAATGTGTGACTGTGGTTGGATGTCTTAAAATTATAAAGTCAAGACGGTCCTAATTAGAGAATTATATATATATATATATATATATATATATATATATGGGTTAATTGCATTAACTTACCTTTACTTTATTGGATATAACAAGATTTCAAAAAGATACCCCAAACTAACATAAACATCCCCTATCATTAAGTCAATCGGTTAAATTTAACGGTTGACTAACCTTGACCTATAGAAAACCAAATATACCCCTGCTATATCATCCTAGACATAAAATATTTTTAATTAAAATTTGATAAATAAAAATTTAAAAAATAATAATAATATATCGGCTGTTTGCGGAAACTTTCTCAATTCTCGGAGGAGCCTCATCTGGGAACTGTATGAGGTCGATCTCCAAATAGGAGAAGATCTCTTTCAGTAACTAGGAGATCATCAAAGATCTATTGTTTTATGCTCCACCGTTGATAGATTATTTTGTTTTGTTTTTTTTTTTTAATATTTGATTTTTCAATTTTAATTAAAAAAAATATTTTACGATTGAGATGATGTGGCAAGAGTATATTTGGCTTTCCAAGGGTTAAAGTTAGTCAACCGTTAAAGTTAATGGATTGACTTGATGGCAATGGGTGTTTGTGTTAATTTAAGATATCTTTTTGAAATCTTGCTATATCCAATAAAGTAAGGGTAAGTTAGTGCAATTAACCCTATATATATAATTGGAAACTTAACCTAATTTTATATTGAGTAATTGGCACAAATCCCCCCCAGACTATACCAGCTTTTGCATGTTGCCCCCTAAACTATTTTATTAGGCACTAAACCCCCTGAACTATCACTTATTGGCAATCTTTTGGGTTTTTTCCCCCCTGAGGGGGCATCTTTAGTCTTGGTCTGCCAATAAGTGATAGTTCAGGGGGTTTAGTGCCTAATAAAATAGTTTAAGGGGCAACATGCAAAAGATGATATAGTTTGGGGGGATTTGTGCCAATTACTCTTTTATATTATATTTCTTTTCAAGTTCTAGCCGCACTGCTTCTTCTCAAAGCTACTACATTCCAATTTCCAAGTTGTTAGCACTAACACAATCTTTTTAAGAGTAAGTAACTATTTTTAATATTTATTTTTCAAAGTATTAGTGTTATATATATATATATATATATATATATATATATATATATATATATTAATGTTTTATACAAAAATGCATTACATAATTGTATGATTATGTTCATTTTTCATATTGTATGATTCGACTGTACTAAACTCTACCAACGAAAGTGTAGTAATTGTTTTTATTTTGTTTCCAATATGTATTAGGCAATTGTAACTATTACTTGGTTTTTTTTTGTTTTTTTTTTTAAACAATTACTGTTCCACACTTGAGTTAAATCTAGTATTATTGTAATTATTTGCTATAAACCGTAAAACCGAACCAAACCAAACTAACTCGGTTTGGTTTGGTTTGAGTTGTAGAAAAAATAATCCGATAAAATAATGGGTTGGTTTGCGTATAGTCAAACCCAACCTACACCCACTAGGTTTTGAAAGAGAAGAGGAGAGGAGAGGAAAAAAAAAAAAAAAAAAAAAATCCTAATTGTGTTTTGCTACAAAGAGTGAAAAACATATTGTTAAAGATGAGATTTTAAATTTAAAATCAGAGGTGGTGAGTCAAAAAGTGGGAAAGATGAGTTTTTGAAGAAATCAGTTGGGATGGAGTACCACCCTTTCTTGTTAGGGAGTACTGAGTCAAAGTGAGGATGTTGTGATTGAAAAGGAGAAATTGCCGGAGAAGATGATGGGGAGAGAGGTTTTTTTGTTTGAGAAAATAGCACTATACACCATTAATTAGTGGATGGAGTACCAAAAAGGCCACCGACTATTCAAATTGTTCCAAAATCACTATTTTGACGAAAAATTGTTCATTGACAGCCATTCAGTTAAATCTAACGGAAAGCTGCCGTTATCTATGACATGACACTCCTAAAAAATAAAATAGCACTATACACCATTAATTGGTGGGTGGAGTCCCAAAAAGGCCATTATTTCCATCTCTGCAAACTATTCAAATCTGACATATGTCCACATTCAAGTGCACATCTCTAAAAATACTCAACATTATTTGCTCAAATTTTGACACAAGAAATTAAACATACAAACAAACACTTTTCATATAGAAAATATTCCAAAAATCGATTTGGAAAAGTGTGAAAATGAGCGATGAACACAGCTCACTCACGGATTCACGTCGCTTCTGACCTTTGACTGAATTATTGATCATAACTTGCAAAATACCGCCAAAACTTTTACATTCTTTATATCGTTGGATTTGTATCGAAAAATCAAAGAACCTGACATGGATAGCAAATTTTATTTCCTTGCCAAAAGATACAGTTTTAAGGAAAAAGAGCGATGAACACACATCACTTGCCGATTGCGCGTCGCTTTGACCTTTGACTGAATAATTGATCATAACTTTCAAAATACCGCCCAAAATTTTGCGTTCTTTATACCGTTGGATTCGTATAGAAAAATCGAAGAACCCAACATGGACAAAAAAATTTATTTCCTTGCCAAAAGATACAGTTTTGAGGAAAAAGAGCGATGAACACACCTCACTCGTGGATTGCGCGTCGCTTCTGACCTTTGACTGAATAATTGATCATAACTTTCAAAATACCACCTAGAATTTTACGTTCTTTATACTGTTGGATTCGTATCGAAAAATCAAAGAACCCAACATGGACAAAAAAAATTTATTTCCTTGCCAAACAAAAGATACAGTTTTAAGGAAAAAGAGAGATGAACACACCTCACTCGCGGATTGCGTGACGCTTCTGACCTTTGACTGAATAATTGATCATAACTTTCAAAATACCTCCCAGAATTTTATGTTCTTTATAGCGTTGGATTCGTATCGAAAAAACGAAGAACCCAACATGGGAAAACATTATTTCCTTACCAAAAGATACAGTTCTAAGGAAAAAGAGCGATGAACACACATCACTCACGTATTGCACGTCGCTTCTGACCTTTGACTGAATAATTGATCATAACTTTCAAAATACCGCCCAGAATTTTACGTTCTTTATACCGTTTGATTCATATCGAAAAATTGAAGAACCCAACATGGACGAAAAAATTTATTTCCTTGCCAAAAGATACAATTTTAAGGAAAAAATTTACACAAAAATATCTCCAGCAAAACACAAAACCACACAAAATAATCCATATCTCGTAATTGTCCTTCTCCTGTTCCGTTCAAGATAATCCTCCATTGTTGTAGAGCTTCTATTGAAAAGAAAAATGAAATAACGCTTTGAATATCTTTGTCAAATTGTGCCCTAAGTGGTGACTTGATGATCTTACAATATTGCCCCTTCTTGTTTTACTATTTTAACCTCGATTCTAACAGATTATGGCATAAGCAAATGGATTATGACATAAGCAAACGGACTTTGGCAACAATCGATACATTCTTTTAATGAAATGGTTAATTTGAGCCATTTTGAAAAATTAATGGCCATTTAGGGACCGCATCACCAAATCAGTGGCTCTAGATATCACTGTCTCTCTTTTTTTTATTTATAATAATTTTAAATCTTTATTAAAAATTTAATTTAAGTTTCTTTTACAATTTTACCTATTTACCTTTATTTAATTAATTAATTTCTAACCGATAAAGTATTTTTTAACCTTTGATTAATTTTTTGATACATGGCAACGTGTAAGGAGGTAAAAAAGGGAAGAGATTTGAAAAATTATAGAGGTAAAGAGAAGAAAATTTGTATTGGAGATGCTGCAAATCCGGTGTTCTTTGTTCACGAAGTTCTTTCTCCTTCACGAAGTTCTTTGATCTTGGGAGACTGCACAAGTCTGATGCGATCTCCATGTTTTTTTTGTTTTTTTTTTTTTCAATGTTGTAAATATTTTCTTAATTTAACATAATTTAATAATAAAAAAATCTTGATTATTATATTTTTTTTGACAAGTGGCACATTTTGAAAAGTATTATATTTAAAGTCAAAAATACCCCTAACTTTGTTAGTCAAAATTAACGGTTGATTAACAGAAGGACTTAAGTGATGTATTTTGAAAAAATAAGAGGCTAAAATTACTAATAAAACAAAAACATTTAAAAATGTGACATTCCCGAAAAAGTAAGAACTTTAGTGAAATTCCCTCTTGATGGATGTGACACCCTTTAAATGATTTAAGCCTAATAGTAATATTAAAAACCTCATTTGACGTTTTGACTAATTTTAAGATTAAGATGCGCTTATTCAACAACATCCCTGAGTTCTATTGGAATCAAACTTTCAGTTAAGTGGAAGGGGCAAATTTGCTTATTCCAAAACAAAATGTAAGAATAAAAAATTTAAAAAACCTATCCTTTATATCTCTCACTTTGCCTATTTCCATTATCTCAATCCCTTCTATTTCCTTTTTTTAATTGTGGTTGGATTTGAAGTGGGTTTTAATTGGATTGAAGTTGTTTTTAGTAGGACATGCAGTTGTGTTTAGTTGTTGAACTCAAAAGGAAAAAAATTGATGGTGATGTGTGGTTATGGAGTCAGTGACGATGGAGTCGACGATGGTAGAGGTTGGCAAAGTCCGCTCCCTCTTCATCTTCCACATCTTCATCGTGCGATGGAGATCTGCAAATATCCACCTTATGAATATCGCATGATGGAGGTATGATTATCTCTACCTTAAGGTTGAAAGATCTCCATTTCCCAATGAAGAGCTGCAGATCACAATCCCCATCGGATAAGGGAGATCTACCAAACATTTTTTCCTTTTTTTTTTTTTTTTTGATCTTTTTCTAGAACACACAACGTAGTTCAAATATCTGACAAGGAATACAAATATTATTGATACAAAGAGAGAGAAAATAGATTTTTAGGGATATTGAAGACATTTTCATGACATATCAAGGGCATAATAGTCCTTTACTCTGGTCAACTCGAGTCAATCTAATGAAATGCTAACCATCGTTAGAACTTAAGAGAATGTTGTTTAATAAATTCATTTTTATATGGAAAATATATTTTTAAGGATATTGAACACATTTTCTTGACATGTCAAGGGAATAATAGTCCTTTACTCTGATCAACTCGAGTCAACCTAATGGAATACTGACCATCGTTACTCGTTAGAACTTAGAGGATGCTGCAGAATAAATGCATTAAGTTGTGATTTTTAATTTTAACCTTAGACTAAATCCAAGAGTAATACTAAACATCTCACCCACAATCCCACATTTTCAATCCCAACCAATGTGACAACCGAGGTGTCAATTGGTGAGTAGATACACGTATAAATGAGATAAATCATTATTAATATATATCCATTCACCAATTGACACCTTAAACTAGGGGTGGGCACTAAGTTCAGAACCAAACCGAACCCAAAAAAGGGTGTTTGGTTCAGTTCGTATGTTTAATTCGGTTTAAACAGGTTCAAAAAATTGAAAACCGAAAAATTTTCGGTTTAAACCGGTTTTAGCTTTTCAAAACCGATTTAAAGCTCAAACCGGTTTAAACCGCCTATATAAGTTATAAAAAAAAAAAAAAAAAAAAAAAACCCTAATGTTCTTATCTTCACTTAAATCTCTTCGCCGACTGAGAGAGAAGTTGTTCTCTCATCTCTTCCTCAACTCCACATTCGATCTGCTCGTGAGCTCGTCCAAAGTTTGTCATCTCACCTGCTCATCTTTGACCGACTATTCTCTCATCTCAACATCTAATCTGCTGGTGAGCTCACCCAAGGTTTGTCATCTCATCGTCACTTTCTCTTGTCTTCTTGTCTTCTTTCACTTCTCATGTGGTGGACTAGTGGTTGTCTTCTAATTTCAGATCTCCTCTTCAACTCGTCCGATCTGCTCATCCATGGTTGTTGATTTAGCTTTCTTTATTTCTTTCTTTGATTGAGTTAGCTTTTCTTTCTTTTTTGACTTGATGTATCAATCTGTGATTGTTTGTCTAATTCGAATCTGTGATTGTATGTGTAATTATTTATCGACTTGATGTATCAATATGTGAATGTTTGTGTCTAATCTGTGATTCAAATATGTGTTGTAAATTTATTTATATTTTGTTTGTGTGTATATATATGTTGATAGACAGTAGTCACGGTACCTTTCGTTTTCAATTTTTCATTTACAGGAATTAGTAATTACATCTTTGGTTGAGTTGAAAGGAACAAGAGAGAGAGAGAGAGAGAGAGAGAGAGAGAGAGAGAGAGATGGTTTTAGTGGTTTGTTTCAGAGAGAGTTATGGGAATAAAATTGAAACTAGTAAAAAATACACCAAAAGGCCCAAAACATATTAAAAAGACTCATCAAGCCCATAAGGCCCATTAGGCCCAAAACCGAAATGAACCGAACCGATTAAAATCAGTTCAGTTTAGTTCGGTTACCATTTCTTATTCAATTTAAACCTGTTCAATTTTGGGTGAACCGAAATATTTTCGGTTCAATTCGGTTTTACCCAAAACCGAACCGAACCGTGCCCACCCCTACCTTAACCTGCTACGAAGGTTGGGATTAAAAATGTAAGATTGTAGGTGAGATGTCTAGCATTACTTTAAATCCTATAGCCAATGGGCCTAAACTTTAAAATCCAAGTTGAGTAATGACTTGGGTTGAACCCAAAAAATAATAATAAATGAAAAATTACTTGTACTAAAATATTGCTAAAAATTAGTTGGGCCCCAATTGTTTTAATTGTTAAATTATGGCATGTTGAGTTTTATGGCAAATAGTACGGAGCCGTGTGGTGAGCACAATACGAACTATTCCTTTGCCTTTTATTAAAGAATACCGTGTGCTCATCAAATTAAACGGCATGCCTCTATTTTTGGAGGAGCTATACTCTTCGAATCCATCTCCCTTAAAATAATAATAATAATAATAATAATAAATAGTAAAGTGTATAATTTGAATTCATTTTATTAATTGAAAATATAAGTGACCTTGCATCATGGCCTTGTACAATTAACTAAAGCAACAAAAGTGACCAATGCAATATTAGTTTTGTATGTTTAAAACTCTAAACGACAGCCACAGCATGCTTTTAATGAGATTATACACTGCTAATTAACAAGATAATAAGCACACTTTGATGCTGCTAAATTAAAATAGACTATTCATGAAAGAATGAACTCAAAACTTTTCATGAAACTATCCTCCCCAAAGGCTTCACTTTTTATGACAACAAAAATAATAAAGAATTTTCACATATTGTAAGGAAATAATACAGTGTCAAACTTTATCTTTTTAAATACCAATAAAAGATCAATCATCATAATACAAAATTCAAAATTCAATGGAAAAAAGAAAAAGAAATCTAACTACAATATTTATAGTAAAAATTTACAATTGAACACATAAATGCAAATTAGGACATGTGATAATTAACCGAAACCAATGCAATTAAGAAAAATTACTTCTCAGAATAAAGTTGATTCTACTTGAAAACTGTAATACCATGCCATACCTATATAACTATTTAACATGAAACATGACTTTATTTTATTTTTTAACAATCCAATAAAACAAAATATAAAGACACTTGTTATTGATTCACATCCAACCAAATCACAAATTATCAAGAAAAATCTCAAAATTCAAATAAATATAAAAACAAATGTGAAACAATCTCCAAATACCTTTTTTCCCCACATGTCATATTTTAATGGTATGTACTTCACTAAGTTTTTTCTAGACAAGACTAAAGAAGATTCCCAAAACACCTTGCATGATGCACCTGCTTTTTTGTATTTTGTCTGTAATCATATCTTTAGTAAGAATTTGGATTGATGTAATCTTGTTACTGACTTCACCTAATCTCATGACATATAAGCATTGTAATGAATGTATGGTTAAGATATGATTGGTTTCCATAATCACTTTATTAACAACCAATCACACGCTTTTAAAAAGGTCAGGAAAAAAAATCAGATCAGTAAAGAATCCAAATCCCTTTAATAAAGGCATCCACCGCCTTCAACTATATCAATCTCTAAAGCATGTAAAAAAGAAGCCTTCAAGTGAACAATTATTGGGAATAATATAAATTAAGAAAAAAGGAAAAGCGTTTCCTTTTTCATCTTCATAAAGAAAACCCACTATTGTTTACATACCTTTCCTCCCCTTTAAACCAACCTATCTTCTTCAACAATAAGTTTTGCATCCCTCATCTCCTTAACAGCCAAGAAATATCATATCACTACATTTAGCCTCCTCCTACTTAATACCAATGAGCATTATTGTCTCTCTAATTTAGATTTCAAGAGAAACTCTTTGCTCTTCAAGCTAAGCTCTCACTTTGAGAGAGAACAAAAAAATAAAGAGAGTAGAAGAAATTGAGATCAACTATGAACGCCGATTGGGGACCGGTCGTTGTGGCAGTAGTTATGTTCATCCTATTGTCACCGGGGCTTCTCTTCCAGCTACCGGCGAGAGCCAGGGTGGTAGAGTTTGGAAACATGTATACGAGTGGGATGGCCATCCTAGTTCATGCAATCATATACTTTTGCATATACACTATCTTGATCATTGCAATTGGTATTCACATACATATTCATTAATCAACTGGGGTTGTTTTTCCTTGTTCTTATTTTCCCCATATATGTTTTTTTTTTTTTTTCTTCAATCTTTTTATATTTGGAACAGGCAGGGGATTCTAGTTTCATTTTTATTTTACTTTCTTCTTGAGGGGTTCTTGTTAATTGCTGTAAGGCTGCCTGGTTTATTGGGCTAAACATGAAAAGAAATGTATAATGAATTCTCTCTCTGTCTCTCTCTCTCTCAACATGCTTGTCAATCAATTCTACATCAAATTTTCTATGGTTTACCAAATCTTTACGATGTTCTATTGCAGTACCACTTGCACAACCATTAACAAAAATGATGCTTGATGCCTGCTTCAGGATTTAATTGTAGTAAAAAGATAACATGATGCGATGACCAGGCTAGTGTTTATTCCAAAGCAAAGAGCATCATTAGAATTTCGATTTTATTCCAAAGCAAAGAGGATCATTAGAATTTCGATTTTATTCCCTTTCAATTTGTATAAAAATGAGTAACAAATAATTTTTAAAAAAAAAAAAACTTTCTTCTACTTTCCCTAACTTTGATTCTAATCAACGTACATAAGGAAGGTATAAAGCTCCATATTCCACCGACCCCCATCCAGTGTGTGGCACCATTATCTTCTTCTTTTTATCAATGGTTTTTTTTTTTTTTTTAATTCTTTATTTTGAACAATGGCTAGACTAAAACCAGTAGATTTTAGACCATTTCATTTCCTTCAAAAACTTAACTCACTATTTCACTAAGCTAATATATAACACAAATATCACATCACTAATTGCATCAAAACTAGAGTGGATGGGGAAAATCTAGCCAATCCAAGATTATCAAATCACCACAATCAAATAAAACACAGGAAACTAAATAAGGGGAAAAAATTGGTCCACAACTTTTTTTTTTATTCTTCTTTCGATTTTTACAGGTTTTGGTCTAAACCCAATTGAAATCATGCAAATGAAAAGCAAAAAAGACAACAGATCTGTGCTAACAAATTGTCCAAAAGAAGAACATGAGCTATTACAAGCAAGTGATCGAAAACAAGCACAGACCTTGAATGGGATAGTTAACCGGTGTAGATGTGGACATGGACGGCCATGATGAGGATGGCGTAGAGAGCGAAGAAGATAAGAGTGTGAAAAGCAATGGCCTTGCCGTTAGTCTTCATGCTTCCAAAATCAATCTGTCTGTGGTTTCCCGGAAACGAGAACAGAAGTCCCGGTTGCAGCAGCACGAACAATACGACGCCGATTAGCACTGGACCCCAGTCAGCCATTTCCTCTTGTTCCGAGAAAGATCGACTCTTCGGTCAAAATGACAAGAAAACAGAGGCGAATGCTAATGCTCTGCTTTTATGTACTGTGAAAGTGATGAGACTCGAAGAGAGTGTTCGAGAGAAAAAGTAGTCGGTTAGAGTGATAAGGATAGTTTTTTGTTTTTTTTTTTTCTAAAATATTATATACCGGGACTGCCGAGATTAAACAATATATATATATATGCGAATCGAATATTTATTTCCATAACCGAAGATGACTCAGAAAACTCTTCACACATGCTTGTAAAATATGTATGGTGGGATTTGAACCCCTCACCACTTATGTGGAAGGAAGATACACTACCAGTACTGCTGAGAGGTGATGTGCGAGTGACAAAAGATAGTTGTAAGCACAAGAAAGACATTGACTCGTATACATGTGACGCTGGTCGTTCATTTGTTGTGACGAGGTTGGCCTATTGGCCTTAATTTTTTAGAATGAAATTACTAATATGCCCATTTACTGAACAAAGGTGACTGAATTGCTGGCAAGCGTGTTTTAAGGACATTTTTTAATACGATAATTCATTTTTAAATGTATTAATCTTGTTTTTCTCAACAAAATTTAAAAAAAAAAAAAAGTATTAAAGCATCTCCAATGCTATTATGCATTTAGAGAAAACGGAATGCCACATAAGATAGATATTAAAAAAGTTGGAAAAACTCTCTCCAATACTATTATCTAAGTTGAATATGGAAATGATGTGGCCAAAAAAAAGTTAGAGAATATGGAATTAAATTTCTAATTCTAGAAACTCTCATAGAAATGCTGACTAGGATTCCTAACTCTTTCCACCAATAAGATTAAAGTTTTCAATTCTTTCCACCAATAAGATTAAACCTCATTTAATTGTAAAATAAAAGAGGATAGAGAGTGTAATAATTGTTTTATTATGATTGGACATAAAATGGATACATATTTGACTTTAGATAATTGCATTAGATAATAGAAATGTTGATGTGACACTATTTAGAAATTCAAAAATGCATATTTGCATTGGAGATGCTTTTAATTTTGTTTGATCAAGACTGTTACATCTTGCGTGTTTATGAGAAATATAATTTTTTTTTATTTTTTTATATTGGTATGAAAATTCTATTATGCAATTACTTTCATGTATTGATGATTAAAATAATAAAATTAGTGTTATAAATTATAAGTTGAATAGTTTTGTAATTTTGTTGTATGTATTTTCGAACTAGATTTTAGTTATTGCTAGTTTGCATTATGTTAATCTTTTAAAGTTTAATAAAATTAATAATCATTAGTTTAGTTGGATTTTTTTAAAGCTCGAGGTGACAATTTAAAATACACCTTTTGTTTATATTTATAGTTTTGTTTTATTTATAAAAAATAAAAATAAAAATAAAATTGAGCCCCTTGATCCTTACAATTGCAAGGGATATTATTGTAATCTTTCTTTTAAAAGTTGGGTTACGTGAGCTCTAAGGGGCCATTTGGTATGGGGTGATATTGGCATGCCCATGTTTGTTACTAGGTTTGCATTTTCAAATTCCCGAGAATGTGAATCCCAATGGGGTAATGTGATTCCAACCCCAACAGGTGGGTTTCAGATGTCCCTCCATCTGATTTCCACCGTGAGACCCACCCTCATAAAAAAAAATTATTTTATTTTCTTCTTCACGCAACTTCTTAGATTTTCAATCAAACCTCTTCTTCTTTTTCAATTTTCAATTTTCAATCACACCACCTCTTCTTCTTCTTCAATTTTCAATCACACAAACCCTTCAATTCATCCCCAAATCTCAATCTTGTCCAGTCGATCAATTTTCAATCACACCATCTGGGTTTGCTCAATGATGACGAGCTTCGACAACGAGCTTCGACGACGAGCTTCTCGGTGACGACGAGCATCAATCGACGATGGGTTTCGATGATGACGACGGCGAGCTTCGATCAACGAGCATCAACGCAGATCAAGCACCATCCATCGACGAGCATCGATGACGACGAAGATCCCGGTCGGACGGAGGCGACAATGACAATGATCTGAGAGAGAGAGAGAGAGAGAGAGAGAGAGAGGATGATCGGTTTTGATATGTTAATTGATGTTAGATTTTTTTTTTAAAAAAATTTAGTTTTTAATAAATAAATAAATAAACAAATTCCCATATACAACCAAACACTTTTACTTGATATTTTCAGGAATCCGATATTATATTCCCATGCACAACCAAACATATGTATACAACTTTTCTAGGAATCTCATTCCTGGGTTTCACTTTCTCAGGAATCACATTATTTTGATTACCCCATACCAAGCGGCCCCTAAAGGCTCAAATATATACTGTTTCCCATTGAACTCTTGTTTAGACAGGTTGGGGTGTATTGCATATCTCATTAGTTTAATAAAATTAATAATCATTAGTTTAGTTGGATTTTTTTAAAGTTCGAGGTGACAATTTAAAATGCACCTTTTGTTTATATTTATAGTTTTATTTTTTATTTTTTAAAAATTGAGCCCCTTATCCTTACGATTGCAAGGGATATTATTGTAATCTTTCTTTTAAAAGTTGGGTTGCCTGAGCTCTAAAGGCTCAAATATATACTGGTTCCCATTTAACTCTTGCAATATAACATTTATCAGAGCATTTCTAATGCAATTATATATTTGGATAAAATTGAGTGACACGTAGGATAGTTAGATAATGAGATAGAAAAAAAACCTCTTTGATGTTATTATCTAACTTGATTAGAATATCTCCAATGTAATGCTAAATCATTGTATCAATGCTATAATTTAGCACAAAGTAAAAAAAAAAAAAAAAAAACATACTCCAATATAATGCTAAAAGTTATGCCAAATTTGGTATAGGGTATAGCATATGTCAAATTTAGCACAGTAATAAATGCAGCCGTATTTATTGATTTTTAAATTTTATATAATAAAAATTTAATAAATTTGGTAGGGAAAATTGAGATTGAAACACAACTCACTCTCTCAACACACTCTCTGTTCTTGTATTGACATGTGGACAACTTTTATTGTTTTACATTAAAAATCTGACATTTATAAAGAGCCTACTTTTTCATTTTATTTACACTACAAACCAACAACTAATTTCATAGATTGCCATTCTTCATTCAATATCAATTTTTTTTAAAAAATAAAATAAAATAAATATCAGGTCTATGGTTTGTGTTGTCTATGACTCTACAACTTTTTTTTTTTTTTTTCTTTCTACAGTTTCATCAGGTTTGAGTAAACTCCTACTCCCAAAATTTACGAACAAAATTGGTTTCTCACCATTGTTATAACTGTATCTAGGTAATTTTTTTTATTGTGTTTTTTATTAAATAATTTTATTGTATTGGGTTAAATTTTTATGTTGAATTTTTTACTTAATTTCTTTTTCATAACTTGTATGTGCAGTAAACACCAACTCTCACCATTTTCAAACACAAGTTGTCTTCTCACTATTGTTATAGCTATATTCAAGTAATTTTTTAATAGTTTATTTATTAAATAATTTTATTGAATTGTATTAAATTTTTAAACAGGATTTCTTTATTTTGAAATCATGTTTCAAACTTTATATTAGTAGGTAGATTAAAAACTAAATGCCTTTGGGTTTTTTTAGGTTACTATGAATTTAGACATTGATTTAAATTTGGAAGAATGCAACAAAGATACTGTTGAGCATGCAAATGATAATTGGGAGGATGTTGACTGTGAGAAAAGTTTAGAGCCGTACAAGGGAATGGAATTTGATTCACAAGATGATGCATATTCTTTTTACTTAAAAGTATTCAAAATTTATTGGGTTTGGTATCTCAAACAAATTAGAATTAAATAGTTTTTAAAAAAATTACCTGGATAGAGCTGTAACAATGGTGAGAAACCAATTTTTGTTTGTAAATTTTAAGAGTAGGAGTTTACTCAGACCTAATGAAACTGTAGAAAGAAAAAAAAAAAAGGTGTAGAGTTGTAGACAACACAAACCACAGATTTGATATATATATATATATTTTTTTAAAAAAAATTGATATTAAATGAAGAAGGACAATCTAGGAAATTAGTTGTTGGTTTGTAGTGTAAATAAAATGAAAAGGTAGACTCTTTATAAAGGTTGGATTTTTAATGTAAAACAATAAATGTTGTCCACATGTCAACACAAGAACAGAGAGTGTGTTGAGAGAGTGGGTTGAGAGAGTGAATTTAGCACTCCTCAATAAAAATATTCAATGCATTGATTGTATTTATTGACTTTTATAATTTTAAATAATTAAAAAATAAAAAATAGCATATCAAATAAAATTTTATATTGGAGTACAATACTAAAACGGTGTGCTAAATATGACATTTTACTATATTTCGTGCCAAATTTGACATTAACATTGACATATGCATGGGAAATGGTCTTATGGAGGTGATGCGACAAACTTTTTTTTTTTGAGAGAATATGAAGTTAAATTTATAACTTTATACTATCTGTAAATATACATTTTTAAATTTATAAATAATGCCACATCAGGTTTTTTTTAAAGCTTTTTTATATTCTGCTGACTAATATTTCTTGGTTCCTTCAACAACTTATAAACTAGTCACTTTTAGAAAAGCTAGTGGAATATAATCAAACATTAATCACACAAAGAAGTGGATAGTGATTAATAATTAAGCACCAACAACCCCTCTTCAAGTAGGTACTGCAATTGATTACAAACCCAATTATTCTTGGCATGATCTACACAAAATGATACCCACCCTTATCTCAACAAACCAAAATTCAAAAAATAAAAGTATAAAGTGAATAATTATAGCTTTATGGGGATTCTCATCCAAAGCACTTTTTTTTTATACTCTTGCTTGAATGCTATATTCTTCTTCTTCTTCTATTAGTTGATGAGTTGAAGTCAGAAGTAGTTTTTGTTGGTATTAATATTGGTTGGTGAAGTTGAGATCAATGAATGATTGGGCTGCTCCGCTGATAGCCGCGGCGCTGTTTGCGTTTCTGACACCAGGGTTGGTGTTGCAGATCCCTGGAAAGAATTCACCCATTGATTTTCTCAACATGAAGACTAGTATCGCCTCCATGTTTGTGCACACTGTTCTCTTTGGTTTGTTTCTTATTTTGTTTCTTGTTCTTCTTCATATCCATCTTTTTGTTTAGCTATCAATTACAGACAGGTTGGTGTATTGCATATCTCATGTCTCAAATACTCTCTACCTAGTACAAGAATCAAATGTTAACTACTTATGTTTTCTTCCTTATTTTTCGCATTTCGAAACGTGTAAGTTTCGATGAAATTTGATTTTAGCCACTCGTACGCTTTTTCTCTACTCCTAAAAGATTTACTTATGTATGAAATACGGGGAAGTTGAAATAAAATTTATGCGTTTGATTCATGAAGACAGTAAAGAGTAGTACTATCTTTGTTGTTAACTTGTTATTAATTATTTTCTTTTCTGGCTTTCAAGCTAATTACAAGATCCTCCAAAAGGGTCTCCCCTTTCCCCTTAACCAAATTTCCATCAATGTGCATATTTTGAAGTTACAATACCAGTAAAAATCAAGCCCTGAACCTCTCTGATAAAGCAACAATAGACATGCTTTACTTGAGCATACAGTAATTAGTTCTTCTATCTTATTAACTCAAAAGAAAATTAGAGGCAGAGGAGTCCAATTAAAGATCATGTTCATATATAATCAAACAAAAGGTCTACATCTAAAACTAAACTTAAATTCTTTAACAATTCTACATCATGGTAGATCTAGAAACCAAACGAATCAGATATCACACAATTGATGAAAAGTATACAACTTTAGTCCTCATATAACAGAAATCACAAGTTTGATATCCAGAAAACATATTATATATATATAGACAGATAGATAGATAATAAAAAATGGTTTGAATCAAAGACCACGACAAGTAGACATGATCATATGATGATGAGTAATTAGCCCATGTACATGTGAACACCAATAGCTAACAAGAAGATGCAAATGAGAGCAAAGTAAATAATGGAATGAACCAGAATGGAAGCTCCACTGGTGTGAAAATTTCCAAACTCTATCCACTTGTTTCGACCCGGTAACTGAATCAGCAACCCTGGAGTCAGCAATATGAACAGCACCACCGCTACAAATACTGGGCCCCAATCCGTCATCATTTTTGCCCTCCTCTGTTCCTCTTGCTCCTTCTCTCAGAGACTCTCAAAGACGACTATCAAGGATCAATCAGAGAGAGAGAGAGAGAGAGAGAAAAGGGTTATTATAAAGGTGGGGTTTTGGTGCTTTTGGAAGAAGAGACGAGATTGGAAAAAGAAAAAAGAGTAAAGGTTAGAGAAACAAGCTTTCTCGATTCACATTTTCTCACATCATCATCCTTGATTCATGAGCACTACTGTTAATAGGAAACTTCACAGAAAATTACTCTTGCAGTACAATTTGTTCTTACATCATCATAATAAAACAAAATACACAAGAATCCCCACTAATTGTTTTTAATTCTGGAATCAGGTGAGTTTTTACTGAGTTTTTAAGAGAAAATTTTAATAGGGCTCATAGTAATTATTTCCCATATTTTCATCCAAACCAATATTCAGTAATAACAGTTGTAGTGGTTAAAGCAGAGTATAAGAAGGGAATCTGATTGCTTATGAGTTGGGGATTGTGGAGTTGGCTTTTAATGGGCATAACTCCTGAGCACGCTATGCCGAAGCTGGTTTGATTCCAATTCATTGTGAAGTTGATGAATTGGTGAGTAACCTGAGCTGGATTTGCTGTGTTCTCATAAAATTCCACTACCCATTAATCCAGGCTTTTGCTATCAAATATCAATAATGTAAATCTCTTCTCACTTGATGTTCTTTACTGATACCAATCAGTTTCCATGTTGTAACTTGTTGGACTCGTTTTCAATGTCCGGCCCAATCTTTAATGGCTGCTCATTGTTTGTGGGTTGCCTTGCATTTGGATCCATCAAATACGATTCAATTCAACTTTGTGTCCTTGTCCAACAAAGTCTCTGTCTTTCTCTCTCCCACCATAATACCATATCCAGAATCCATATATATATATATATAGTTGTAATATATACACCCCTGAAAATTTATATGTGCACCCTTTTTTGTATGGATGCCCTTTAATTTTTTTAATTTTTTAATTTTTTTTAATCAAACTGTATGTGCACCCTTCTTTTAATTTTTTTTTTTTGAAAAGTAAATAAATTATAAATAATAAAATATATATAAAATGGGAGGAACCAAACGAGATTTGAGAGGAGGCAATGGCTTTCTCATTGCTTTTGATGGAGGAGGCTATTACCTCAATTTTTTCCGATCTAAGGATGAGCCAATGAGGCAATAACCCCCTTTTCATCCTCTTAGGCTTGAAAGAAGGCAGTGACCTTTTTCCAACATTTGGATTATTTTTTTCCTCTGCTGAAGAGACATTCCAACAACAGATATTATTATACAAGGTATAATAATGAAAAATAATAATAATCTTTCCATGAAATATTTCTATCAAAAATACATTTATATATTTATATCTTGTATGCAATTATTACTTCTTTTGAAGCTATTGGCTTGCTGCCATGACTTGTTGACACTAGGGAGATCTCTATAAATTAAATAATTTGGCCAAAATTCAAAATGGATAAGCTTGATTTGGTGAGGAGGAATGGAGACTTGTGTATCCACAATTTTGATTAGATAACCTAAAATCTAGCTAGAATGGATGTCACATTATATATGAAATAAATAATCCAACAATTATATCCAAATCAAATTACACAGGACATGAATTAATCAATTTTAAGAGTACTGTAATTATTGCTTTCTCAATCACAAATTGAGTAGATGAGATTGCCCTCGTCACAACATGTTATTAAATAGATGCCAATTAAATCATGGATGTCTATATTCTTTTCATTTATTTCCGATTTGCATAGTTTATAAACAAATGATGTACTTGGGCCTTTTGCCAATGTGGTTGGACCCTCCCTTGGGAGCCTCCACCACCACGGTTCAACGCTCGGTGTGTGCATGTATATATATATTATTTGTCCCCCTTGGCCATTAATCCTAAGGGTGGTTGTTGTCAGGGCCGTCTCCAGATATTTTGGGGCCTGAGCGATTTTATGACATTAACAAAATTTGGGGCCCTATATAAAATTATTATCATTAACATAAAATAATATTAATAATAATTCCAGTCAAAATCAACATGTAGAAATTAATTGAAAACAAAAATCATACCTTCGATAAGTTCAATTTTTCAAACAGCAACAACTTCAAGAAGAAAACAGAGAGGCAGAGAGAAGAAAAGAGAGAGCAAAGTGAGGGTTTTGAACTTTGATTCGTAATTCGTTTAGCAGGTGTTATATATATATATATATATATATATATATATATATATATATATATATATATATATATATATATATATATTTAATAATGCTGTGATGTCATGGTCTCAGAATTATATTGGGCCTTTAAAGTTTTTTTTTTTTTATTAATTGAGGCCCCAAAGATCATTAACAAATATTGGGCCATAGTGATGTCATAGTCTCAGAATCATATTAGGTCTTTAAAGTTTTTTTTTTTGTATTAATTGAGACCCCAAAGATCATTAACAAATATTGGATCATGAGGCCCCAAAGAATAAGAAGAAAATTGCATCAGTTGGGGGCCCTAGCATTTTGCTGGGTTGGCTGCCCTTATGGGCCGACCCTGGTTGTTGTCCCACCTATTGTGGGTGCTCTCTCCCTACTTGTGGGAGTTGCAGTCCGGGCTACGCTAGTAGAGTTTAATCTCACCGGTCCCGGCAGTTATTGTATATTCAAAAAATAAATAAATAAATAAAGGACTAATTGCACCAACGTCTCTTGAGTTTAGACATAATTGCATGTATATGGAATTTTACCCATAATTGCACAAACATCCCCTGTAATTAGTTGACTTCGTTAAATCTAACCATTGACCACAATTTTAACCAAAAAATGACCAAAGTGCCCCTAGTTACCTATTTTATTATTAATTATATATATACTTTTTTTTTTGACAATTTATATATATACTTAAAATAATAATTATATACAATACTTAATTTATTTATTTAACAATTTTTATAATCCATTTTTTAATCCATTTTTTACATTTTTATAATCCATTTTTTTAAATAAATAAATTAAGTATTATATATAATTATTATTTTTAAGTATATATGTAATTATTTTTTTAAATATATATATAATTATTTTTTTAAGTATATATATAATTATTTTTTTAAGTATATATATAAATTGTCAAAAAAAAGTATATATATAATTAATTATAAAATAGGTAACTAGGGGCACTTTAGTTATTTTTGGTTAAAATTATGGTCAATGGTTAGATTTAACAAAGTCAACTAATTACAGGGGATGTTTGTGCAATTATGGGTAAAAATTCCATATACATGGAATTATGCCTAAACTCAGGGGAAGTTTGTGCAATTAGTCCATAAATAAATAAAAATAAACAAATGATGTGACTCTCCCTCGAGGTCCACACCTTTCTCTTGGACTCCATTGAACACTACAACTATAAGTACGGTGTGTATATCTATTCCTATAAAATAGGGAAGTTTCCTTGTCATTGATAGTGCAACATTCGAAACGGAAAAAGGGCAATGTATATCACAAGTGTGTATCCAAATGGAAGCCAAGAAATGCAACCCCCACAAATGAAAGGACACCCCCTACACAACTTGTGAATTGTGACTTGTCGTGTACTCTGTGCTTCCAAAATCGAATAATTGGGTCCGAATTAATTAAAGATTAACAAGTCTGGTGGGGTCGGTAGACAAGTTTGAATTGCCCCATGTGATTATTATATTATATTTGATTATTGAAATATGTGGCCCTTATTATATGATGCAACATGTGATATATTATATATGAGAAATGATTTGTGCAACCGGGGTCGCGCAACCTTTGCGGCCCCGTAGTACATTTTTGAAAAAAAAAAACATGTGGGTCCCACGTATTAAATGCATGGACCCGTTGCGCGAACCCGGTTACGCATATAATCACTCATTATATATATATTCCACTTTTTGATGATAAGATCTGCAACATGTTTGACACGAGCATTTAATATTTTATAATTTATATCTTATAGTAACAGTTTAATGAAGAAAAAGATGGATCGTTCGACAGGTCAACCGAGGCGTAGCTCAGCTGGTAAATGGACGAGCTTTAGATTTGATTAAATGATTATCAGATCAGCGGCTCGAATCCTATTAATGATAAAAGCTTTCAAAAAAATACCTGATCCCGAATTAATAAAAATACCTAATCCCAGATTAATAGATAAAAAATACTTGATATCGAATAAATAAATATTATAAAATAAAATAAAAGACAAGCGGTTTGACAGGGATTGGTTTCTTGAAATAAAATATGGTAGGTAAAACAGAAATCTAAAATCGAAAGAGACCCATTGAATGTTTATGTACGTTCAAATAGAAATTGAATATTTATCCAACAATGGCGTAGCTCAACTGGTAGATGGACGAGTTTAGTGTTTGGGTAAATGACTCTCAGGTCAGTGACTTGAATCCTATCAATGGCGAAAGTTTTCAAAAAAAAATACTTGGTCCCAAATTAATAGATATTGTCAAAAAATAAAATAAAAATGAATAGCATATAATTACAATTGTATAATTCATGTGAGTTGTGACTTTTTTTATTTAAATTGGTCCAACTCTTGGTCTCCGTAGGGCTATATAACTTGCAACTTGTTGGCACGTATAAAACTATAAAAGACACCATCTTTGTGAATTTAAAATTTATGATAATTATTCAAAAAAAAAAAAAAAAAAAAAAAAAGAAAGTTACGCTAATTACAAGTGTTGATGCTTGACCCAAACATGCATATAATTTTGAAATAATTTCCTACTTTATCGTTAAATTTATGAGAATATTCTCCGGTTAGTAATTTAACGTTATATTTATAAGAATATTCACTTTTGATCGGTTTTAATACATTAATTGAACTTGTTAATTTTTGTTATCGAATTGACAAAAATGTTCCTATATATAAATCCGGGATTTAGAGAGTGGATGACTCGAATTCGTAATCTCATAGTATAGATGTATGAGGTATACCATTAGACTAACACTCTAACCCCTATATAAGCACATGTATCAATCAAAGAAAGCGGGAGGCACCACAAGCAATACATCACTTGTAAAATTGTAATCGTTCTTACATAGTGGATATTTTATTTTCTATGTCGTCACGACGACAATGGTATTTCCCTGTTTAAGGTTTTCCATGTAAAATCATGGTGTCTCTATTATTATTTTTTTATCATTTATCTCACCAACTCGTGAAAGCACGATCGAGGTCACGCTTCATTAGTTGATCCAGGCACCGATCAGCTAGCGTGTCATTGATTATGTTTAACCAAAAATCGATGTGGACAATATATAATTGTATATTAAAAAAAGAAAAAAAAAAATCTTTAAAAAAAACCCCTAAAATTACAATGTACATATGAGACAACATTGATGGCCTTATCGAAGTTGAGTTTTAATTTGTGAATTTGTGAAGAATGAATTGTATGTATCCATCCAATTCACAAAAGATGGTGGGATTTGTTCGTTTGTTTGTTTTACTATGAACCTTGAAAGATGAAGTGATTGTCAGTGAGCATTTGTTGTATTTGCATGCAAAGCGGTTCTTTTTATATTATATACGTTGATCATGTTGAGCCAAGACAAACTCATGCATGCTCATAATTAATACTATACATATGTACATGTCACAAAATTCATTTCTTCTTCTTAATTTTCTCTTTCATTTTATCTTTTCGGTATATGGAGTCTCTGTATAATTTGCAGAACTATACACATAATACATTTTTTTTTTTACAATATCTATTAATACGGGACCATGTATTTTCCTAAAACTTTCATCATTGATAGGATTCAAACCGTTGACCTGGAAGTCATTTGCCTAAACCCCAAACTCGTCCATCTACTAGCTAAGCTACGCCCCTGTTGGCTATACACATATACAAATAGTGATGTTATATATATTATATGTCCATATTCTAAATTTCTATTAATTTTTTTTGTTTTTTTTTTGTTTTTATAGAAAATGTTCCCTAACTTTGTTTATTAGTTAAAGCATCTATCTATCTATATTATATACAAACAAGTTTTTTTTTTTTTTTTTTGAAAGTATATACGAACAAGTTTTGATAAGGGTTTTTAAACTGATTGGAGCTATTCATGATACATCATTATTTTGTCTTTTTTCCCATCAAAAGAAATATTTAAAGCAGTCCATTTCCATGATCACTACACGTCTACACTAGTAATATATAATTAAGGGTACGGCTGCCATACAAACTTATATAATTAAGGGTACGGCTGCTATACAAACTTGTAGGGTTGTTGGGTCAATTTCTACTCTTTAGATTTCAATTTAAGGGTGTATAAAAATTAAGGATTTATAAGAAGAGAAAAAAAAAAATTAAACAGAAAGAAACTAACTCTCTCTCACATAACTACCCATTAACGTACAAGAACTGTATTGTAGCTAAACCCTATATTAAACAAGTAATTAATTATTTGTTTTGGATTCATTAATTGAAGTGATTAAAATTATTAGAGATGCAAGCGATGCGAATAAAATTATTAACAAAAGCTTATTGACAAAAAAAAAAAAAAAAAAAAAAATGAAAAAAAAAAGAGAAAGCGCCTATCATGCTTTACATGAAAACATTGGAAAGGCATGATAAAAAGAAAGAAATATTGTTACCTTATTCTTAGAAGTAATGTTCATAATTTATTCAAAGACATAAATTATATATACATGATTTTGGTGCTCTCTCAAATTAATAATCTATTTAATTTGTAACAAGGGATTGCCTTTAGGGAGGAGTAAAATTTAAGAATTTTTCAAGTGCTAAAACTATTTTTCGCGATTTTGTTAAATATGAAGATATCGGAAAAATATAGGAAAATTAAAAAAAAATAGTTCTATTACTTAAAAAAATTTCAAATTTTATTCATAGGTAGATTTCATTGAACTTATCAACTATAACAAAAAAAATTAGATCAAAATTCATAAAAAAATCAATGTGATTTCATCAAAGTTCTTACCGAAATTAAAATGAGAAATTTCTTAGGAGAGAATCACTCTATATATATTCCACAACATTGTGTACACTTGTAAACATAATACATAATATATTTGAGTAATGCACCAAAATTTTGCCAAAATTCACGGTCAGTTAATTTTTAGCAACCACATTGATTATAAGATATAGTTGATATATATGGTAGTTACAAATAATTTTATCACATTGGACAATGGATTTGTCTAAATTTTTAGACACTACTCAATATATTATTATTAGTAAATAGTTAGAATTTAACCACAAAATGCCTTATCTGTAAAACTAATTGGTTAAAATCATGAATAATTACATAAGAAACAACATCATAATCTATTCTTAATTTTGACCAATAAATAACTTCCTAATCCATTATAATTTTCAACATTAACTTCCTAATTTTTTTTATTTTTTATTTTTAAAGTAGACTATACCGACTTAAATTTTTGATTAAATTTTTTGACTAATTTATTAATTTTTTGATTAAATTTATGAAAATATCGCCAATATTCTTAAAATATCAGAGATATTCAAGAATATATTTGGTAACGGTATCCCAAAATATATTAAATTTTGCATACCAATTTCCTTAAAGGAGGGCCTCAATTAATCAATTTCACTTTTAAGATAATTATAATCTGTTAAGTTCTTCTGTTTGCAAAATTAGATGTTAACTAAATATAAACATTCAGATTAATAAGTAACAAAATCCCTGAATAAGGGTAAATCTGTGACAGAAATGGTCATTAAAAAGAAAAAAAAAAATGAAAAAAAAAATTCCTATAAAAAGGAATCATTTCCCTCCTCTGTTTCAACAATGCAATTCTCTTCTCAACGGTGGCAGCCATATAATATTATTTTACAAGTCGCCGCCCAGTGGCACTTCTGTAAATAGTTAAAAACATCAATCATTTTCTTCTTTCCTTTATTTGCCAGAAAGTAAAAAACTGGTATGATCGTACCAAGCAGAACAAAGAGCTAAACATCATCATCGCTACTTTTGTTTTTGTTGTTTTGTATATAAACCCACCAAAGCTTTTATATTTTTGTTTACTTTTAGAAGACCCTTTTATGTAATACAGAAAAAAAGAAAGAAGCTTTGTGTTCCATTTTCCTTCTAGAGATATAAAACCAGAGAACACACAACCCAGCATTAGATCAAGATTTGTTCTTGAAGGATTGATTGATTGATTGATGATGGGTAGATTTCAGGAAAGATTCAGATCGTTTATCAATAACAGATGGCTGGTGTTTGTGGCTGCAATGTGGATACAATCCTGTGCTGGCATTGGTTACTTGTTTGGGAGCATATCACCTGTGATTAAGAGCTCTTTGAATTATAATCAGAAGCAGCTAGCTAGGCTTGGTGTGGCTAAAGATCTTGGAGACAGTGTTGGATTCTTGGCTGGTAGCTTGTCTGAGGTTTTGCCTATGTGGGGTGCTCTTCTTGTTGGTGCTTTACAGAATTTTATTGGCTATGGTTGGGTTTGGTTGATTGTCACTGGTCGAGCTCCTGTTTTGCCTTTGTGGGCTGTGAGTATCTAATTTCAATCAACAAGATTCTTTCTTTTCTTTTTCCTATGATTAGATATGTTAGTTCTTTGTCGATGATCTTTTCTTGGGAATCATTTGATCTGATTCAATGGCTTTTCATTGTTTTATCTCCTTTTTTTGTGCTGGAATCGGATATTCTGCTATGCTGATTGTTCTAATTAGATTCTTTTATCTGTTTATAATCTATCTCTTGTTGTGATTGTCACTATCAATCAAATTTCAATTTGTTTTTTCTTCATTGGACTTGGTAAACATATGGAAAAATTGTTTGATTTATTTACTCTGACATTTTCTTCATCATTCCTGGTTCTAGGGGAACTTTATAAGGGGATGATTTTGATTGAATTTGGAGGATCAAGTGGTTAAGTTGTTCACTGTCAATTGAAAATCCTGTTTTGCAAGACAAAATTATAGGCTATCTGTAGAATCTCCAAGATTGCATCTATTCTATCTTGATTCGTCTCTCTGTTCAATTGAAAGTGTTTTCCGACTACAAAATCATGGCTGGCATAACATATTCGTTTAAATTTTACAGTGATGTCATTTTTGTTTTGAATAATAGTTGATCAAAATGCTTTCAAGATTTTTTTTTTATTTAAATTAAAGATTTTCTTTCTATTATCAAATCCTATCGGTTTCTGCATCATTCTGAACTGTCATTTTTGTTTGTATTGGACATTGAACATATTCCCATTCATCTACAGTTACGCATATGAAAGATGGAGGTAAATTCATGTACAGGAGCATCATGTGTGTTCACCTCCTTCAGGGAAACCACTTACCGAACTTGTAATATCATGATGCATTTGTGTTGTTTATCGTGCATTGGCTTTTCCTTTTCCCTTCTCTGTGCTGTTTTTCATTTGAAAGGCTTTTACCAAACTTGTGATATCATGATTCTTTTTTCATATGTGACTCGTAACAGACCTTAATACAGTCTAATTTGAATTATTTTAACTATTAATCTAGGAACCTTTGTATTTTATTATGATTGTCGGTCAGCATCTTTATAACATCAACTTGAGAAACCGAAGCTTGAAGATGAGATTAATTTTATATGTTCTACTCAACTTTGTAGCTGTAACATGTAGGATTGAGATGAACGTATTCTCTAATGCTCTAAATTGATACAATCTTGGTTTCTAAAACTATTTCTTATTATTTCTGCTGAACTTTATATCAACTTATTCATTCTTGTATCTCTTACTTTGCTCATATTGCTAATACCTATCAATACGCAGATGTGCATTCTTATATTTGTGGGAAACAATGGTGAAACCTACTTCAATACAACTGCTCTGGTTTCTTGTGTGCAAAATTTTCCAAAAAGTAGGGGTCCTGTGGTGGGAATACTGAAGGGATATGCTGGATTAGGTGGTGCAATCTTGACACAAATATATACTATGATCCATTCCCCTGATCATGCATCTCTCATATTCATGGTTGCAGTTGGACCAGCGATGGTAGTTATTGCTCTAATGTTCATTATCAGACCTGTCGGAGGTCATAGACAAATACGCCCATCTGATGGCACAAGTTTCACTTTTATTTATAGCGTGTGCCTTGTCTTGGCAGCTTATCTGATGGGGGTCATGCTTGTTGAAGATATAGGTGATGTGAGCCAACCTGTGATAATAATTTTCACAGTGATTTTGTTTGTTCTTCTTATTATTCCCATTGTCATTCCTGTGTATTTAAGTTTCCATCTAGAGCCAACAGTTCCATTAGAAGAGGTCCTTCTTCCCAAGGCAGAGAAATCCAAAGAGGACGCCCATGAGGTAATATTCAGTGAGATAGAAGATGAGAAGCCTAATGAAGTAGACTTGCTTCCGGCATCAGAAAGGCAAAAACGAATTGCTCAATTGCAATCAAAACTGTGCCAAGCAGCTGCAGAAGGAGCAGTGAGAGTCAAGAGGAGAAGGGGTCCACATAGAGGGGAGGACTTCACTTTGACGCAGGCTTTAATCAAGGCAGACTTTTGGCTTATCTTTGTCTCGCTTCTATTGGGTTCTGGATCCGGTCTGACAGTGATAGATAATCTTGGTCAGATGAGCCAGTCTTTAGGGTATGATAACACTCATATATTTGTATCCTTGATCAGTGTTTGGAACTTTCTTGGCCGTGTTGGTGGAGGCTACTTTTCTGAGATTATTGCGAGGTAAAATCTGATTTTACATGTAGCCACTTGGCAATTAAAGTTTCTTTTAAATAATGCTTTTGGGGAAGTCATTTTACTCATCATCACAATATAATTGTAACAGTGACTATGCTTATCCGAGGCCAGTGGCAATGGCTGTTGCACAACTTCTGATGGCAGTTGGTCACGTCTTCATTGGAATGGGGTGGCCTAATTCCATGTACATCGGTACTCTATTGATTGGGCTTGGATATGGAGCTCACTGGGCAATCGTGCCAGCTGCTGCCTCTGAGTTGTTTGGCTTGAAAAAATTTGGGGCTTTGTACAATTTTCTCACACTGGCGAATCCTGCAGGTTCGCTTGTATTTTCTGGTTTAATTGCAAGCTCAATTTATGACCGTGAAGCAGAGAAACAACATCCACACCATCACAACCTGCAGAATTCAGGGTCGATTTTTTCAGGCACTCTAGGTGTAGATGAACCACTTAAGTGTGAAGGTTACATATGCTTCTTCCTTACTTCGATGATAATGTCAGTACTTTGCATTATCGCATTTATCTTGAGTATGATTCTTGTACTTCGGACTAAGATTGTCTATTCCAATCTTTATGGAAAATCTCGAGCATCACGTGTGGGATAAACTTAATGAACTACCATAGCTAGACTATTTCATCCATTTTTTAATGGCCGTGCTTGTGTACTCTGAAATCTGAGGCTGCAAGGAATTTCTTTTGTGATATCACCTAGTATCCCTAAGCATGCTGTAAAAGATTTACCTCTTCAGATGCTAGAAATGAGTTCTGATCTTTTTGTCCTTCACATGTATTCTGGTTGGGATCTACCATATAGGTATTGAAGAAGAATCTGGTTCGAGTGTTGTAAGTTTCCAATCTTATTTTTTTGGAGAATCTATTGTGTTGTATTAATACATTTGTTCATTACTTCCTCTTGGGAGGTAAAAATCACATGTTGCTCATCTTTTCGATTTCAGATTTGAATATATATCCCTGATTTTGTTGGTCTAAGAACAATTCACACTTGTCTTGGGTTTCTCTTACTGGTGCTTTTGAGTGTGTGGATGCATATAGATATTTAGCATAGCATAACACCATAAGATGCATTAGATTTAGAAAGAGCATAAGCTTTGTATAGGGATGCTATTCACAGCGCAATTAGTCTTCAAAGACTGGTACATTAGTTTTATTTGGTGGATCCAGATTCAGACAACTCAGATGAATAGAGGAAAAACTTATTTCAGATTAGCGCTTAGAACGATTTGTGATTTAAATCAAATCCTCGTCAACATTCCCGGTATTAGAAACATGAGCCATGACAGTGTAGTATGTCCACAAAATACTGTTGAGTGTTAGAAACAGTATAAACAGTAGAAAAACACAAGGAACTAAATACCAGGATAACATAATTGTTGTTGAATTTCTAGATTTGACAATCAATGGAAACAAAAGTAGCTAAATAAGTCTTGTGAGAATATTAGCTACATTATTTCATTTACTTGCAACTAAATCTTGTTGTTTAAAGCTGAAATCATGAGGTTTCAGGATCATTGAAGGCTGTACAATCCCTCCTTATTTCTCCCAGATTACCAGTCTTAACTCCAACTCTTCCAAGCTTCTTCATTGCTGCAGTGAAAGCTTCATTGAAGTAGCCAGGACTCTTAGCAAAATCTTTCACAGTTGGTTGAGATTCTGGGTGTGTGTAAAGTACCTCATCCGAAGTAAATAAGCCTTTTCCAGCAACAAGGATTTGGTAATAAACGTTATCTAGAGTATATGGGGTTTCAGGATCCAGGATGACGACTGGTTCGGGATCCATAATAGTGTTTTTGCACATTTCCTTTAACTGTTCAGCATAGCTTTGATTTAGAGAAGGATCCACAGAAGGGTAGAGGCGATTGGTGAAGCTACTGCAATGAGAAAAGCCTATACTGTGTGCTCCTGAGAGAGCAATCATGTCAAATTGGCTGAGATTTTCCTGGAGAAGAGAGTGGTAAGTTGAGTGAGATTGAAATCTGGTTCTGGGATGTTATCCTGGACTCGATATTTATTCGAGATAAGGCCATCACGGCGTCCCAATTCCACGGTGAACGAAGGTCCTCCAGCCTGAAATTGAATATGAAAAGAAAGTAAACATATTGCAATGAGGTTATTGATTGTCTACTACAAGCCTGTTTGTTTGTGCACATATTTACCAGAACTACAACATCCCTAGCAGCTATAGCCAGTATGTCTGCACATGAGACAATGCCAGGACACACAGCTTCCACGGCTTCCTTTGCCTTGATTACAGTGTCAAACCCATCTCCAGCAAGTGATAGATTGACTGGTGAATCTTTCTCTGCCTCGTTGGTTGTCGATTGAATTATGATTGAAGCATCACAACCCTGCAATCAGAGCAGAATATATCTATGGTTTACTGAATACATCTTGCAAATCTTTTCAAACACTATGGAAATTTATTGAATTTATGTGCCTTGTTTGTCACAGCATTCTGAATTTTGTGAACATTCGAAGATTGTAAAATCAGGAACATTTTGTTTTAATGTAATGGAAATGCATTTTTAGCAGAATACCTCGATGAAGCAATCGTGGAAAAATAGACGTAGAGTGGCTGGAAGTGTAGTATTGGTCTTGATAAACTTAATGGAGACCGCCTGCTTCACCATGGCTTCCACATGTGGACAAGTGGAGCTGTAGAAGTTTTCTACTAATTGCCCTCCAACATTAATCAGAACCATTGACATGAATAACACTCTCATGATCAACCCCATCTTTTTTCTAATAATTCTTCACCTGAATTTCTCTCTCTCTATGAGTGTGTGTGTGTGAGCTGAGACTGCAGAGCCCAATGGTGACATATATACAGGGAGGAACATCAGTACTATCAAATGTATGCCAAATAACATGCTGAAATGTGAATGGTATCTTTTTTGCTTAGTAATAAAATCAAACTTTCCAGCTTTTTTTTTTTTTTTTTTGACAGTATCTATTAATCTGGGACCAAGTTTTTTTTTGAAAACTTTCGTTATTGGTAGGATTTGAGCCATTAACTTGGAAGTCAATTGCTTAAGCCCCAAGCTTGTCCATCTACCAGCAGAGCATATTGGCAAACTTTCCAGCTCTTTATATAGTGAACTTTCCTTTTGGGCACACATGATATTTTCCATTAGAATAAATGAAGGCTCCAAGAGAGAGTGCATTTTTGTGCTCTCTGTGTGTATATATGGCCATTGATATAAAAGATCAAATGAACAAAGACTTGTATGATGCTTTACTAATTTGATTTAAGTAGTTACTATTCTTGTAAACAATCCTTAATTTTAACACACTAGTTGGGTATCAGTCATTTTCTTTGTTAGGGTTGTCAATAGCTGTATCAGCTCTCTATCATTTCAACTTGTTACCTAATACTTCTCTTCTTTTGGTTTAACTCAAAAAGTATTAAAGAAATGTTATATTCAATCCTTTTATGTACATTTTGATTTCTTGGACCAAATTTCATGTTTAAACTACTATCAATGGAAAGATGCGTAAACGAGTTTAAAAGATCAGATTATCGGAAATATTATTGCGTACGTTAAGTATTTCCAAATCGATTACAAGCTGACCAAAAAAAAAACAAAATCTTTATTGAGTGGAAGAAATCATTTCTTTGGAGAATATTATTTTCATAATCAAATTCTCCTTGACAAATTAATATTTTTTTTTTATTTTTTGCTAATAATATTCAATATCACATTTTGTTCAAGAGTTAAAAGCTGTACAGTCAATCCTGATCTGTCCTTGTTTACCAGTCTTGACACCAACTCTTCCAAGCTTTCTCATAGCGGTGGCAAAGGCTCCATTGAAGTCACCAGAGTTTCTAGCAAAGTCATTCACAGTTGGCTGAGATGCCGGGTCACTGAACAGCACTTCATCCGACGTAAACAAGCCCTTCCCCGCCACTAAATTCTGGTAATACACATTGTCGAAAGCTCGTGGGGTGACAGGGTCCATGTCAATGGCAATTCTGGGGTCTACATTTCGCGGACAGGCCTCCATCAACTGCTTGGCGTATTCCGGGTCCAGTGAAGGGTCTACAAGAGATGATGAAGTGAAGTTATAGATACGGTTTGCAAAACGGTTGCAGTGAGAGAAGCCTAATGTGTGAGCTCCTGAGAGTGCAATCATATCAATCTGGCTAAGGCCATTTTTGCCAAAATTAGAGTTGAGTTGATCAAGATTAAATGTAGGTTGTGGCAGGTTTCCATGAACCCTAGATGCTTTAGATATAAGGCCATCAAGACGTCCCAATTCGACGTTGAATGAAGGACCTCCAGCCTGATTTTGATCAATTAAACACATCAAACATTACTTGTTTTGCATTGAAATTGAAGGGTATTTATATATATTTAGGGTGATTCTCTAGTCGGTCACCCTGAAATATTTATTTTAGGACCTCCTCCTACAACCACATGTTCACATGTGGGGCTCGTCATTTTTTTAACAATCATGAGCCCCATATGTGAACATGTGACTATGCGAGGAGTTCCTAAAATAAATATTTGAGGGTGGACTTGATTAGAGAACTTTCTTCTATATATATATATATATATTTTTTGATTGGTATGTATTCATGAAGTAGTATTATTAATTACCAGGACTACAACATCTCTGGCAGCTATAGCTAATATGTCAGCGCAAGAGACAGTGGCAGGGCAGCTTGCTTCAACAGCTTGTTTAGCCTTGAAAACAGTGTCGAACCCATCTCCTGCTAGTGAAAGATTGTCTTCTGAATCTTTCTCTGCATCTCCATTTGGAGATGTAATTAACACAGAGCCATCACACCCCTGAAAAAAAAAAATCAAACATAGAGTTAATTAGTTCCATATTAATGCGATCAAATCCAAAGAACAAAATTATTAATACTTCTCAAATACGTAAATGGGTTGGCATAGTCAAAGGAAGAAATAAATATTCATCAGACATCAAAGTAGCAAAACCATGGTACATGATTTGGTGGTGAAGAGTGTTCAGATTGACAATATTAAAGATTCAAATTGCAGCACAAGTGGTATTTCATTGTCTTAAATATATATTATATAATCAGTAGTGGTTGAATTTTTTTTTTTTTTTATAGTTGAATGTTGCTATCTTAATTGGCTGGTAACGGTATAGTCAATGGTTTAGTTACATGTCAGGTATATTGTGTATAATAGCCTCCAATAATGACCTTGTCTAATTAAAATCAATCAACTAAAAATGATAAGCAGCCATGGCAAGAACTAATTAAGAACCCGCAGCGCAGTACAATTCGTGTTCGATGAGTTTTGAAACTATCCAAATATATATATACACATACATGCATATATGTTTCCATTTAAAAATATACACGGACATGTGACATGAGCGATGGTGTACTGGAAATACAGAGCATGCATGTATGGCTCATGTGATCATGATCGGAATATACAATTACCTCAACAAAGCAGTCGTGGAAGAAGAGACGCAGAGTGGCTGGAATTGTAGTGAAGGTCTGGCTAACTTTGGTGGACACAACTTGCTTGACTATGGACTCTAAGTTGGGACATGTTTTGCTGTAGAAATCTTCTGCTAATTGCCCCTCTCCTCTCTGCATAACTACCATTAACAACAACAACACCAACACTCCTGTTGTCGATGATGATGATCTTGATCTCCATGATCCCTCCATCATTATTTCCTATGTAACTCTCTTTCTGCTACCTCTCAGTATTATAAGCTATATATAAGAGAGAGAGAGAGAGAAGAAGAAGAAGAAGAAGAAGAAATGAGGAAGAAGAAAAGAAAGAGACGTGACGATTTTAATATTAACCAAAAATGTTAAATTTAATGGTTCTTCTATTCAAAGTACTGGGATTGAAGATTGAACAAGTATAACTACAAGAATGTCTACAATGTATAAGATGAAGAATTAATTAAATAAGTGAATTCTTATTTAAGAAAACAAAATTAAATTAACTACATCCATCTTAATAAACAATTATTGGTAGCTCTACAAATTACTGACTAGGTTTAATTAGTCTAGAAACTCAATAATATTCTACTACTTTAACACCAAATTAATATTTTTAATTAGCTTCTTGTTGTTGGGTATTACCTAATAGTCATTGTCTTGTGACGACTATCTTTAATCTTTTATAACTTTTTACCTTTGTATTTATTATTGTATGCTAGTTTTCTTTTGTCTTTAATAGATGGGTGTATCTCTAGTACGTAGTCAAAATGGTCCTGAAAAGAAAATTTACAACCAAAATGGTACGTAGCTGGCTAGTGGAATAATGATAAAGCTTGTGGTTGAATATTCTTGCAAAGACAAATTCAAATACCACTCACCACTATCCATTGGAATTTTATTTGTTGAAATGGTACGTAGTTCTATGTGTATTATAAATGTTAAGATTTGAAAAAATGAACATATATATGTACACGCGGTTTGCTTGCAAGTTAGAAGCGAAAATGACATTACAACATATTTTTGAAAGTCCAACATGTAATGGTTCACATATGGAAAATGCGTAGCTATGGTGTCTGTCACTGTTTATGAAGATGTTGTTTTCATATTAAATGGAAAAAACCTACTTGAGTAGGTTTAGACCAAGCCAGGTCTTTTCTCTTTTTCCATTTTATAATTAATTAGCAAACAATTATATATTACCAAGTCATCTTATCTTATAGAATTTAATTAATAATTAATATTCTTCAATATATATACATACATATACAGGTTGTTAGAATAAACCTTTCTTCAGTTCTCCAAACCACCACACACATGAAAGGTGATGTATCAAACGTCATTTGATTCTCATACATGTAATTTTAAATAATTTGGAAGACAAGTGTTAATATAGTAATTTAAAGGGAAATTATTATTCTCCTCCCTGTAGTTTTCCGTATTCTCCAGTCTCCCCCCTTTAGTTTTAAAATTCTCCAATTTCCCCCCTCCCATGCACAAATACAACCAATCTCACCTATAAAAATAGGCATGGGAGGGGGGAAATTAGAGAATTTTGAAACTAGAGGGGGGAGACTGGAGAATACGGCAAACTACAGGGGAAGAATGATAATTTCCCTAATTTAAATATGAAATATCATATCTTAAATTAAATGATGATACAAAAAAGGGATAATTACCCCGGTGACCATCAATTTGATGACACACTATACCAAGTCATCTTATATTATAGAATTTAATTCATAATTAATATTCTTCAATATATATATATATATATATATAAAAATTCTATTATCAGTTCGAACTGACAAAAGTTATATCAGTTCCTTACATGTGGGCTACCAGATTTAAATACTTTGACTTGGCTGTATGCACTTGTCAGTCAAACTATTTAAATCCAGTGGCCCACATACAAGGAACTGATATAACTTTTATCAGTTCGAACTGATAATAGAAAGACTGTATATATATATATACATATACAAGTTGTTAGAATAAACTTTTCTTCGGTTCTCCAATCCACCACACGCATGAAAAGTGATGTATCTAACGTCATTTGATTTTCATATTTGTAATTTTAAATAATTTGGAAGAAAATTATAAGCATATGATAATTACACGTGCTAATATATATAGTAATTTAAATATGAGATATCATGTCTTAAATTAAATGGTTTTTTTTTGTAATTTACTGAGATTCGTATAATGTTTTATATACACCCATATATATTACGTGGCGAGGTGTGATTGTACGAGATGAGATGAGTTGTATATATTTCCCTTGTATGACTTAATTCTTAAATGTTGTTATGCTAAATTAGGATAATTATCATGTATTTATTTATATTTCAAATTGATGATCCATTTGCTATTTGGCCTTGCATATTGACCACCATCTCCACTTGTCAACCCATGTTTCCTGTTACAAAAAAATTGTCTCTTTTGATGGCCAAGAGCCGTTGGATTTAGTCTTTAAGGACCGTTTGGTATGGGGTAATCAAAATAATGTGATTTCTGGGAAAGTAAAACCTAGGAATGTGATTCCTGAGAAAGTTGTATACATATGTTTGGTTGTGCATGGAAATATTATGTTGGATTCCTGAAAATGTTAAATAATTGTGTTTGGTTGCGTATGAGAATGTTTTTGTCTTTAGATATAAAAACATGCCAAAATTAATTTTAAAATAAAAAAATTATAAATAAATAAACATGATAAAAAAAATAAAATAAAAAATTAATTAATTAATTGGGTTTAATGTTTCGGTTTTGGTTTTTTCCCCAAAATTATTGTAGATCCTCTTTTCAGATCACATCTCTTCTTCTTCTTGTTCTTGTTCTTTGTGGTGATGGCAGATCCTCTTTTCAGATCACACCACCTCTTCTTCTTGTTCTTTGTAAAGCAGTGGTACAAGATTAAAGCTCATCAAACAGGCGTCGACCTCTTCCTATGGCCTCTCTCCATCGTCAGACAGGCGTCGGCGTTGTCATCATCGAGCAAACCCAGATGGTGTGATTGAAAATTGATCGATTTGGGTTTGGGTTTGGGTTTGGGTTTTTGCAAAATTGATCGATTGGACAAGATTGAGATTTGGGGATGAATTGAAGAGGAGAAGATTTGATCTAGGGTTTGTGTGATTGAAAATTGAAGAAGAAGAAGAGGTGGTGTGATTGAAAATTGAAAATTGAAGAAGAAGAGGTGTGATCCGCGTGAAGAACAAAGAAGAAGAACATAAAATAATTTTTTTAATGAGGTGGGTCCCATGGTAGGAATCAGATAGAGGGGCATCTGAAACCTACATGTTGGGGTGGGAATCACATTACCCCATTGGGATTCACTTTCCAAGGAATCTAAAAATGCAAACCTGGTAACAAACATGGGAATGCTATCAGATTATCATTCCCATGCAAAGATCACCCCATACCAAACGGCCCCTTAAGTGTGTGTTTGGTATGAATTTTGAAAGGATCAAAAACGTTTTTTTAATGCTATAAACTATTTTGAAGTTTTTTTTTAGTTGGTTGGCAAAACTTAAAATAGCTTTTTTAATATATGAATTGTCTCAATTACCCTTTATAAAAACTATTTTATATCTACTTGGAGAAGCCCAAAATTTGGACTTTTCCAAAATGCTTTTTTTGAGTTTTTTTTAAAACAAATGAATTGTCTCAACTACCCTTTGTAAATTTTAGATATTCTATCATAACTCTTTTATTATAAATACATTGTCAGCACCTTTTTTGTAATTCACTCAACCAAAAGCTATTTTTAAAAATATATTGTCAACACCTTTTTTATAATTTACACAACCAAAAGCTTTTTT
Organism: Acer saccharum; assembly: GCA_030490815.1. NCBI lineage: Eukaryota > Viridiplantae > Streptophyta > Magnoliopsida > Sapindales > Sapindaceae > Acer > Acer saccharum. The sequence continues at coordinate 32,520,397 of CM059874.1, read as the reverse complement.
TGTTATAAACTCTACTCATCAGAAGCTATACTACAAAAAGATCTACTCTAGAAGCTCTACTTGAAAAGCCATACCAAACACACCCTAATTCCATAATATAAATCTTTTTGATTAATTTATTGTTAATATAACCTAGCCAGCTAGTTGGAATAGGGTAAAAGAGCAGGTCATAATAAAATTAGCCGACAAAAAAGAGTTTTGAGAGAAAGAGAAAGAAATATCTTTATTCGTATAATATGTACAATGAATAACATTTAACATGTGCAGTCTTAGAATAAATAAGAATACAATAACATAAACTTAAAAAAGAATAGTCTTTTTATTCATTTAAGTATTTCCATCAAATATATCAAATACAATGTTGATAGCTTCTTTATATAGCCTCATAATCATAAATTACATTTAGTGTATATAAATAACAATATAATTAATTATAAAATCGATCGTGATAATGTAATTAATGGGAAATGAGAATATAAAAATATGGAGTGATGGACGTTTACTTTTATATATTTATATATAATATTTATGACATAGGATTATTAATGGATGATATCTTAGATATAATATTTAATCATGAAAAGGAACTAAAATAATTTCCCACTCACATTCAAAGAATTAATAAGTTTTCTTCCCGTAAAAACTATTTATGATTTGTGTATGAGTTCCACCTAACTTCAATTTCCAAAGCTTAGGGTTTTTACGGCTCACGTTTTACTTATAGGGATGAAAATAAAAAGAATTAAATTCTATTTAAAGAATGATCAAGGAATGAAACTTAGGGGTTGTTCGATAATGTTTTCATCTTCTATTTTATATAATTTCATTTGGAAACAATAAATTGATTTTAATGTTTTCAAAAGTTGAAAATACTGGAAATGCATTTGATTAAAACAATTGAAAACAGTATTTTGAAAATTAAAAATGTTGAAAATATGTCTAATAGAAATAATTGAAAACAGTATTCTAAAAATACGTCCAGTAGAAATAATTGAAAATAGTATTTTGAAAAAAAAGAAAAAAAAGATATATATATATATATATATATAGTGAATTTTTTAAAGAAAAAAAATATATATTTTACTAATTTTAAGAAAAAATTTTATTCATAATTGTATTATTAATTTCTTACAACAATCAACCGTATAGTAATCTTAGACATCCCACCCACAATCCAACATTTTCAATCCCAACTCATGTTAAAACTGAGGTGTCACCCGGTGAGTGGATACATATTAATAATGATGTATCTCACTTACCAATGTATTCATTCACCAATTGACACATCAACCGCCACATGAGTTGGGATTGAAAATGTGGAACGTCTAGAAATACTCATACCTAATATATACAAAATTATTTAATTTAATAGTATCAAATTTTAAAAATAATATATAATAATAAAATCTCTCAATGATGATATGATAAACATCAAGTCAATGACTAGATGAGATTTGCCTAGTATTATGTCCCTCAAACCCACACTAAGAGCCATGGGTTAGAATCTTCTCAAAACCTGAATTATTATAATATTTTTTTTAAAAATAAACTAGGTCAATAAATTAATAAAAATAATAAATAATAAAATCTCTATCATATCATGGGTTGATGTACAAGTGAAATACAAAATGTGGGAAGTCTAGCATTATTATTTTAGGTAATATGTAATTTATTATTATTATTATTATTATTATTATTATGTCATGCATTAAAATATTAATGGATGAGTAGAGATATCATTTTCGATATATATATATATATATATATACCATTATCTTTATATATATATATTTAAAAAGGGAACCATTATCTATTAATAACTTAAAAATTATCTTTTTTATATAAAAATAATAATAATAAAGCAGCTAACCATTTAATTTGAGGGCCCCAAAAAAATTAAAAACAAAAACAAAAATTAGAAAACAATGATACAACGTTTCCAGCAATTCTTCCTTCCACCGCTTTAAATGCAAGAACTTGATTCGCGTGTTTTCATTCTTTTTTCCAAAACATCAAAGCCGAACGAGTTCTACTCCTCTTTTTACTCAAAAAACGAAAAACGGGTGTTTGGAAACGGTATGGAACACATGTTAATTCTTTAGATGAGATGAGAAGGGGATTAAGTTTTTTTTTTTTTTCCAATAAGAACTTTTAATTTCTGATTTATATATTTTCAGTGTAATTTCAAACCTAAGCATGCCCTTATTAGTGGGATATCAATTCCATCCGTGCATGCTCACTTGCGATAGCGGGTGTGGATAGATATTGAAATTCTAACCTGATGTGAGTTCGAATGTGGATTTAAAAAAAATAAAATATAAAAAAAATCCACACCCAAACTTGCAAACTGTATAAATTAAAATATTATATATTATAAATTTTTCTAGAAAAAAAAAAAAAAAAACACTAAAAATTCAACACGGTTTTAAACTAAGATTTCTGAAACACTACAATCTAAATTCTTTAACTCAAAAGGTTATTATTTTATTATTAATTATTTTTGGATTTTTTTTTAATAAATTTACGGAAACATGGGTTGGTGTGGATGGTCCCACAATATATCAACTCAACTCCACCAATATTCCTACTCTTACGATTAAGTAATTATTCTATAAATAAAAAGGGTTAGAAACTTAGAAAGTTTGGGAAGCTTGGTGATCACCTAGCCACAGTTGTCGGCCATACAGAGCACCTCTTTCAATTTTCTTTTACAATCATCGATGTTTCCTGTCCAATTCGTATCACAATAGTCAACAAGAATATCATTATTATCAAAAGAACAAAATAAACCAAGCTTATATGTTCTTTTTATATACCTAATGATTCTTTTAACGGCTTTCAAGTAAGACTCTAATCCTTATGATTAACTTGAAACCTAACACACAAACCAACACTAACGGGTTTGAAATTTATTATTTAATATTAGTTGTTTTATTAAATAAATTATTATTCTTGCCCTTCAATTATTAATTGCCATTCAAGTCCTCCAAGCGGAGTTATAAGATTGCCCTTGCTGTTTCACGGTCAAACCCCAATTTAACAGAAATCCTAACGGTAGGGAGTATATATTCGAATACTTTGATTTTTAGGGGGAATAACAACCATTTCTGAAACTAGGGGGGGGGGGGGGGGGGGGGGGGGGGGGCAAATTTATGAATATGGCAAACTACAGGGGGGAAATGATACTTTCCCTTAATTTAATAGTATCAAATTTTAAAAATAATATATAATAATAAAATCTCTCAATGATGATATGATAGACATCGAGTCAATGACTAGATGAGATTTGCTCGAGTATTATGTCCCTCAAACCCACGCTAAGAGCCGTGGGTTAGAATCTTCTCAAAACCTGAATTATTATAATTTTTTTAAAAAAAATAAACTAGGTCAATAAATTAATAAAAATAATAAATAATAAAATCTCTATCATATCATGGGTTGATCAGTTGATGTACAAGTGAAATACAAAATGTGGGAAGTCTAGCATTATTATTTTAGGTAATATGTAATTTATTATTTTTATTATTATTATTATTATTATTATTATGTCATGCATTAAAATATTAATGGGTGAGTAGAGATATCATTTTCGATATATATATATATATACCATTATCTTTATATATATATGCTATCAAGGCCTCCACTCAATAGGCCTCCACTCACTCATCTCATTACATCCACAGGTCACTATCCTCTGATCTACATGGCTTCTCCTGCTGGTCCCTCATCTTCTCCTGCTGGTCCCTCATCATCCTCACCAACCATACAAGATTACTTTTTCCCCCTAGAACTATTGGCCACCTTGCCACCTGATCAACAACCTTCTCTAGATCAGATCCAGTCCTTCGCCAAGGCTCAACTTCCGGTCTACTTAGCCTGCATCAATAGTCAAGACTGTCGCCACACAGTCAACAATTTATCCAGACCATTTCTTGACCCATTCATAATGCCACCATTCTACTACTTTTCTCCTCAGCTCCTTTGGTTCCTCTAGTGTTTATCAGTTCTACATCACCATGTCATTGTCTTCCCACTTCAGGCTTTATACGGCCATCTTCATGATCCTTCTCAACAACACTCTCTGTTAAGGGTTTTTCTCCAATGGTTCACGTCCTTGACCAACTGGAAAAATGAACTCTCCAAACTCATGGGACAATATAACCTTTGGAAGCTTGATTATAAATCAGTTGCCTCAGTATGCTGTATATGGATCTTCCATAGGCCTTATAGGTACAATTCTCACAAAAGACTCCTCTGGACTGCCAACACCAGTTATGAATGGCACACAACTTATGATTATCCAAAGATGTACCCTAGAATTCTCCAAGTCGGACTGCTCAATTTCCTCTGTGATGTTAATTACGTCTCCACTGACGAAATTTTCATCCTCCCTGATGTCCCTAGAGACCCCACTCAAAGCTGGAACCCTTTTCTAAATTCATACATGATTGACTCTCAAGAACCCTTTGATTCTGCCTGGCCCTGCTTCATCTGCGGAGCACATGACTCAGATGATGAAGATCATGCCAACTGTAATCTATCTTCAAGTCCGTGATTTCAGCTCAGCTCAAACCAAGCTCGTGAAACTATCCTGTAACGTAATAATGCTATTTTGTCTTTATTAGGCATCATTTGGATGTATTAGGCTTTTAAGTTTAGCCGATGGCCCTGGTTTGTTTCAGTTTGCTTTTCCTAGGCTGCTGCCACGTTTGTTGGCCTACTGTGTAATAGGTTTGTCTGTACTCTATCTCTCCCCCTATATAAGGAGAGCTCTCGTCACTTGTAAAGACCAGACTTGAAAAATAAAATCTCTCTTGTTTTAAAAAGCTATGTCTTGCTAAATTTTCCTCTTCTTCCTTCGAGTGCCATGTCTCTCATATAAATTAGCAGTCTGTAATTATCTCAGTATGCTCTGTGCTTGCCTCTAGTTGAGGATCCTGCACATCAGAAGATGAGATGTTTTTGGCTGATGTTATCGGCTTAAGGTCCCTGTCTGTCTCTAGATGGTTGCTTTGTGAGTACCCTGTTTAGGCCGTGGGTAGGCCGCCAATTGTGGGGAAAGCTCTAAAACCTGAAAGAAAGGCACCCAGGGGTACCTGCCACCCGAATGGTATCAGAGCCATGTCTCGAGTCCCTGGAGTCCAGGAAAAGAGTTAGACTGTTATGAGTATGTTAGACTGGTTTAGAATGAAGAAATTTCTCAAATATGGCAAATACTACCACTACTCCCTCTGCTGCTTCTTTAGGTCCTACTAGATTATCTTCTACTGTGTCCTTACCTCCTCCTACTATCCAAAGAACCCAGTCCAACAGAATTCAAGATTTAGTAGAATACACTCATATCCCTGCTTCAGCCCAGATAAATGAAACTACTCTCCCTCTGCTTAACCCATACAACATCTTCAAGAGAAGCAAATCTCTTGCCACTCGGTTAACTCGTCTTGTCCATACCAGACCACTTCCCATCAAAGAATATGTCCAGTCCACAGGCTTAAATAAATGTTTGATTCCGTCTTCTTCCAATGAACAATATGTCACTCTCACCATTGATCAAGACATGATAGATCAATGGATCAAAGACGGATACTCCTATCTCCACATAGGTGCTGTCCGAATCATTCTCACTCTACACGGCAGAAAAGGCTTACCTGTTACTGCCCGACTGGCTTTGCTCAACACCATCTACACTCACTATGAACATGTTGTGATTGGCACTTGCCTATCTACTCTTCATGATGTAAGCATCTCCCTCACATACTATCCCAACTTTAACATTCCCTTAAGAGATCAGAATCTCCACAAATGTCTCAAGATCCAAGTCCAGATCCTTGGTGCTCTCATGCAAGCAAATTCTTACATGGCTACCGTACATCACCAGCTTGCTTACAGACTTCAAGACCATGCTCTTGATCTCCCACTTCCTGGTCATAATGGTGACACGATCTTCATCAAAGCAGAAAGAGAAGATGAAGTTCCCACCATCCTCCAGATTCCTAAACAACTTCCCAGAGAAAAGCTCACCGAGATCATGCCTCTTGAATGGCTCACGAACTATGAAAAGGTTTTTCAGGATGAAGCTCATGTTGTTGCTACCGACACAACATATGTCCCCCAACCAGATGGCACTATCAAAACAATCTACAAACCCCTCACTGGATCCAACGCTTCTTTCAATTCAGAGATTCCTCCGATCTTCCAAGCCTTGATGATCCAACCTGTCACAACTGAAGATGACATTCCTATCCACAGTTTTGAAGCTGATGGATCTCCGATCTACACTGATAAGATCCGTGGACACTTCATTTGGGATGTTGATCCCAACATGTGTGATGTAGACTGTATATGCCGACGCTGTCTCAAGGATACTTCTCCTCGCTCCTGTAAACCCTTGAACAAACCTCACAAACCAGGACACCCTGACAGTCCTTGGATAGGTCTCCACCCTATCAAAAGGAAACCTTTACCCATCTATGACAGAGCTCTACAGATCCTACGATCTGAAGGTTTTCTATCTCCACAACCTGTCCATGCAGCCCCTACATTACCTCCACCGGTTCCTTGTTTCATGACTTCAGATTATGATTGTGACTTCCCTCCACTTGAACCTTCTTCAAATCCAAAAAAAACTCGGTTCTCAAAGCCTTTTGTCCAATCTACCGAAGTCCAACCTGATGGTTCCTTCAAGCAGCCCTCCCAGGCTGAACAAGTCCTCAACTGGCAATCCCACAATGCCAGAGCTCAAAACAGAGTCCTCAACTCTATTGATCAGAAGATTGATCGTGTCACAAGACATGTTTCTCAACACGATCACCATCTCCAGAGTCTTGATGCCACCTTCAGAGATTTAGCCTCTGACCTTCAATCAAGAATTGCAAAACTCCATTCTAATCTTCACAGATATATTTTTCATGGATATTCTGGCCCAGATTTTGATACAAAAGAAAGAGAAATCAAGCAACTCAAAGAACAGCTTGAATAGCTGACCAGAGATCATTCCAGAGAACATTCTTCCAAACCAAAACCTTATTCTCATCAATCACTGTTTTTCCCTGTATCTCCTACACATTCACCCCCATCTAAACCTGATGACTTTTCCAGTCACTTCAAATCCACTGGTGAATTGTTCCGAAGATATCCTGTACTCTCTTCTCCTCCAGCAAAACAAAAGAAGAGATCTCCTTCGAAGCAGAAAGATAAGCAAGCTGCTTCCAGTTCATACAACCCAGTTCTATTTGCCTCCAAGGTATCTTCCTCATCATCCAAGTCTGATTCAGCTTCTGAGGATGTCTCCTCTCAGTCATCTCAGACTTCCCAAATCGATCGCCCAAAAGTCCAACCTTTTTCTCTTGAATCCCTAATCGGCTCAAATCCAACACGCTGACCAAGATGTCAGGCAGCGGCAGCGCAGAGCATAAGGTAATTAATAATTTAATATTCCTCTTCACCTGTTTTCTTTGTTTCATATGTATACGGATTCAATTCTAACAGTTGAGTTGAATTGAGCGGTAGATCGAGTACCTGAAGCCGTCGCATTTTACACAATTTAAGTGTTTCCCAACACTAATTTAAGTGTTTGGTTGTGTAGATTGAGTACCTGATGCCGTCGCAATTTATATTTTGTTTGTGTATATTAGACAGTGTTATTTTTATTATATATTCATTACTTTTCTCTGCATCAGAGCTAACTTTAATTGATTAGAAAGTTTAGGGACTGGTTGATAGATTTTTTAATTTTGAATTATAGTGATTTTGAGACTGTGGTTTGAATGGTGCAGGTTACCCATCTTCGGTGGCTGGATCCAAACGTCCTCTATGAAAAGTTGCTCAATTCAAACAGAAATACTATGGGAGTGGATTTCGGTAAGGAATCGATAGGACTATGTATAGGAGTCTCTTATACAGGAAAAGTATACCCTATGTTAGCTTCGGGTTGGAATGGACGATATTTACTCTCTCCCCTTGAGAAGTTTTTGAATACTAACTATAGCTTGAAGGGTGGCGGTGAATATGAAAATCGCATGTTTGTACCAAACATGTTGTTCTCGCCACAGGTCGTGAACGCTCAAACCATGGACACTTCTGTTATAAGAGATATCCACAACAAATTGATATGAAGTTTTTAACTTTTTATAATATTTTAACGAATTGGTGTGTTAATATTGTGTTATAAACCTTTTTTTGCAGACAGAAGATTATGTAGTTAAATACTACGTTTTTGGATTTTCAGCCGATAGACGGTATTGGAACAACGAAGATAGGGTAAGGTTCTTGATGCATATTCATATGCATAGCATGAGAGGTCATGAGTGGGTCACGTATTTAATCTTGATGCATATTTAATTATGTTTTCTTTTTTGGGCACAGTATGCTTTCATCAAAGACCAATTGAAGGCTTTGGAAGCTGACGGGCAGCTCGTTACAACCTTCTTTACATTTGTCAATGAAGCAAACTCAACAAAAATTGCCAAAGATTTTCTTAAATCGCGTTTTCCTGAGCTGTTTTGCCTCGATCGGTTTAAGCGTATGTACCCTGACATCCCTAAAATTGCGCTTTATAAGCAAAATCCCAGGAAGCTCAAGATTGATTTTGCTGCATTCCGAAAAAAGGGTCATAGACGCGTATGCTGCTGCTCACTTCACAAAGGTTCAGAGGAGAAATATCATTTCTTAATTCTATTTATCCACTCGGTATTGCTTTTGTAATATGTATTTTAATTTTCTTTGTAGGCATTTTTGAATATGGGATATAGACAGAAATTGAACCCAAAGAAGAGCCAAGGTAAAGCCAAATTTGAGAAGATGAAGAAATTTGCAATCAGCTGTGGGTACAAAGTTGATGGAGGTCAAGAATGTTAAATATTGAAACTTTTCTAGGTACTTTATAGCTTATGGTTGTTAGAATGTAGTTGATTATGGTTGTATTAGTTTATTTTATTTTTAGTTGGTTTGTAATGTATTAGTTTACTTTAGTTGGTATTAGTATGGTGTCAAGCATGGCTGTTCTGACTTTAAGGACATTGTCTACCTATTGACATTGTCCAAGTACTAGTCTTTTGGTGATAATGTATGGCTGTTATTGATCCTTGTACTCATATAAGAAAGTTCAATGAAATTATTTACGTATGTTAGCAAAAATATTGAGTGTTTATGGTCTGTTTTTCTCTCAGTTTTGAGAGCATGGTTTCATGGCTATGATGGTGTTTAATGGTTGTCTAGAGTCTGATTTCTAACAGTGGTATCAGAGCTCTGTTCTTGTAGGACCGTGAGGTCTAATTTCAGTAAATATTGAGAGTTTTGAGAGCAAAAACACTTGCCTTGAGTGAACCAAACACTAATGTGTGATCAAATGTCCACTGGAAGTAGTACTGCCATTCCAGGTCCTCGGTTTTCTAGGGAAAGCTACCAGATTTGGGTAGTTAAAATGAGGTCATACTTGAAGTCCTTTGGCTTGTGGGAATTTGTAGACCAAGACAAGCAAATTCCAACACTTAGAGCTAATCCTACCATAGCTCAAATTAAGCAACATGTGGAGGAGAAAATGAAGAAAGAAAAGGTTGTTGCATGTCTACATTCAGCTTTGACAGATGCTGTTTTCACAAGTATCATGCACCTGGAGACAGCAAAGGAGATATGGGATGAGTTGAAGGGAAGATATGAGGGCAGTGAAAGGGTGAGATCAATCAAGTTATTGACTCTCAAAAGAGAGTTTGAAATATTGAAGATGAAAGAATCTGAATCTGTCAAAGATTACTCCTCCAAGTTATCAGAACTGGTGAATCAAATGAGACTCTATGGTGAGATAGTGGAGGATTTCAAAGTGGTGGAAAAGATGTTGATCAGTTTGCCTGAAAAATTTAAAGCTAAAGTAGCTGCTATTGAGGAGTCTTGTGATTTAAAAAAGCTGACTATTTCAGAAATGATAAGCAAGCTGCAGGCTCAAAAGCAAAGGATTTCCATGAGAAGTGATGATGTGACCAAGGGAGCTTTTCAAGCAAGGCACAAATGGAAGCAACCTGGTCAAAAAGATCAAAAGAAGCAGAACTTTGACAAGAGAAATGTTGATCAAAAGGGGAAAGGAAAGATTGATGGAACCTTAGCAGATTCTGCAGCAAAAGGCAAGTTTCCTCCTTGCTCAACTTGTAAAAGGACAAACCATTTGTCAAAGGATTGTTGGTACAAAGGCAAGCCTCAAATTCAGTGTAATCATTGCAAGAAATGGGGACATAGAGAAAAGTTTTGCAGACACAAGCAAAACCAATCTCATTCACAGCCTATACAGCAGGCCAACTACACTGATGATCAACCTCATGTAGAGGATCACTTGTTCATGGCCACTCAAGCATGCTTTTCTACTTCTAAAGATGCTTGGTATGTTGATAGTGGATGCACAAGTCACATGGCAAGGGATTTGAGCCTTTTTACCTCACTAAATAGGACTGACAGAACAAAAGTGAAGCTTAGAAATGGTCAGATTGTTCAGGCTGCTGGAAAAGGTATTGTTTCTATCCATACCAGTAAAGGTCCCAAATTAATACATGATGTTCTGCTAATTCCTGATTTAGACCAGAATTTGTTAAGTGTTGCTCAATTATTGAAGAAAGGATACTCACTCTCTTTTGAAAAGAATTGCTGCATTATATTAGATTCAAATGGTATTGAAATTGTCAAGGTTGAAATGTGCAATAACAGCTTTCCATTGAGCTTGGATCAAGTGAGTCACTCAGCACTTGTTTCTAAGCATGATAATTCTATTTTGTGGCACAAGAGATATGGTCATTTCAACTTAAATGCCTTGAAATATTTGCAGTCCAATGATATGGTAAGTGATATGCCTGAAATTAATTGCATTGATGATGTTTGTAATGCTTATCAACTGGGAAAGCTGCATAGGAAGCCATTTCCATCAAATAATGTTGCAAGAGCAAAAGATAAGCTTGAACTTGTTCACACAGACCTGTGTGGTCCAATGAGTGTGCCTTCCCTAAGTCAAAACACATACTTCATCATGTTTATAGATGATTTGACTAGAATGACTTAGGTTTATTTCTTGTCAAGCAAGGCTCAAACTTTTAGTGTTTTTAAAAGGTTCAAAGCCATGGTTGAAAATGAAAGTGGCTGCAAATTGAAGATGTTAAGGTCAGACAATGGCAAGGAGTATACCTCCAATAAGTTCAATGATTTTTGTGAGGAGATGGGAATAAAATATCAATTGACAGTAAGCTATACTCCTCAGCAGAATGGTGTCTCTGAGAGGAAGAACAGAACTATCATGGAGATGGCTAGATGCTTGATGGTAGAGAAGAAGTTACCAAAAAGGTTTTGGGCAGAAGCAGTGCATGCTGCAGTATATCTCTTGAACAGACTTCCAACTAAAGCTGTTCAAGGGAAAACTCCACTTGAGGCCTGGTCTGGAATCAAACCTTCTGTTAAGCACCTAAAAACTTTTGGATCAATTTGCTACTCACATGTTGTAGCCGCTAAGAGATCCAAATTAGATGATAAAGCCGAGATGGGAGTCCTCTTGGGTTATGCAGCAAACTCAAAAGGTTACAGAGTGTTCATTTTGCAGACAAAAAAGCTTATTATCAGCAGGGATGTTCAAGTAGATGAGGATGCTTATTAGGATTGGGAGAATGATCAGATTCAAGGAAGTGCACAACCAGCTGATCTAGATGTTAATCCTATTGCAGCTAATGTTCAAAATGAAGCTGAAATTGAAAATGAAGAAACAGTAGCTGAATCTGATTCTCCAGTGCTTAAAACCAAGTCCTTGGAAGAAATTTATGAAAATTGTAGCTTTGCAGTCAGTGAGCCTTCTAGTTTTGAAGAAGCATCAATGTTGAAAACATGGAATGATGCAATGAAAGAGGAATTATCTATGATTAACAAGAATGGTACATGGGAATTGACTTCAAGGCCTAAAGATAGAAAAGTAATTGGGGTCAAATGGGTTTATAGAACCAAGTTGAACCCGGATGGCTCCATTCACAAGCACAAGGCCAGACTTGTGGTGAAAGGGTATTCACAAATGGCTGGTGTTGATTATGGTGATACTTTTGCACCAGTTGCAAGACATGAAACAATAAGGCTGCTTGTAGCTTTAGCAGGTAATTGTGGTTGGAAAATTTATCACCTTGATGTCAAGTCAACCTTCCTAAATGGAATCTTGGAAGAAGAGATATACATTGAGCAGCCTTGTGGTTTCTTGGTTGCAGGCCATGAAGACAAGGTTTACAAGCTTCATAAAGCTTTGTATGGATTGAAACAGGCTCCAAGAGCCTGGTATAGCAGAATAGATGATCGCTTTCTGCATATTGGATTCAAGAGAAGTCAAAATGAGGCTACTCTCTATGTGAAGATCGATGGAAATGGAAACAAAATCATTGTGTCACTTTATGTGGATGATTTACTTGTTACTGGCAATGATCATGATGAGATTGTTAAGTTTAAGGAGAGAATGCTTCAAGTCTTTGAGATGACAGACCTTGGAGTGATGAATTATTTTTTAGGGATGGAAGTGGACCAGTCTAAGGAAGGAATTTTCCTTTCACAGAGGAAGTATGCAATGGATATGCTGAGAAAGTTTAAAATGGAAAATTGCAATCCAGTTTCAACTCCATTAGCTGCAAATGAGAAGCTTTCAAAGGTAGATGGTGATGTTAAAGCTGATATGACTCAGTATAGAAGTCTAGTGGGCAGTTTGCTTTACTTGACAGCCACCAGACCTGACTTGATGTTTCCAGCAAGTTTGCTTTCAAGGTTTATGCTTTCACCAAGTTTGACACATCTTAGTGTTGGTAAAAGAGTGTTGAGGTACTTAAAAGGTACCATTGATTTTGGAATTTGGTATGGCAATGGTGATGGAAAGCTGGACGGGTTTGTTGACAGTGATTGGGCAGGCTCTGTGGATGATTCCAAGAGCACAAATGGTTATGTTTTCTCACTTGGAAGTGGTGTGTTTTCATGGAATTCAAAGAAGCAAGAGGTGGTGGCACAAAAAAGCATTTGAAAATTCGCAAAAATGAAGGTTTTAGAGTAGGGGTGACTGCTCAAGCATAAGGTGTGTTCCCTCCTGGCACACCTGCAGGTGCTTTAAAACCTCTTTAGGGGGGAGGTGTCCGCTGCGAATGGGATGCCCAGTGCCTATGCCATGCACTCCCCTCCGCCCATTGGTGATGGGTGCATAATGCAAGAACTTGATTCGCGTGTTCTCATTCTTTTTCCAAAACATCAAAGCCGAACAAGTTCTACTCCTCTTTTTACTCAAAAAAAGGAAAAAACGGGTGTTTGGAAACAGTCCAGAACAACATGTTAATTCTTTAGATGAGATTAGGAGGGGATTAAGTTTTTTTTTTTCCAATACGAACTTTTAATTTCTGATTTATATATTTTCAGTGTAATTTCAAACCTAAGCATGCCCTTATTAGTGGGATATCAATTCCATCCGTGCATGCTCACTTGCAATAGCAGGTGTGGATAGATATTGAAATTCAAACCTGATGTGAGTTCGAATGTGGATTTAAAAAAAATAAAAAATAAAAAAATCCACACCCAAACTTGCAAACTGTATAAATTAAAATATTATATATTATAAATTTTTCTAGAAAAAAAAAAAAACACTAAAAATTCAACACGGTTTTAAACCAAGATTTCTGAAACACTACAATCTAAATTCTTTAACTCAAAAGGTTATTATTTTATTATTAATTATTTTTGGATTTTTTTTTTAATAAATTTACTTAATCAAGGGTTGGTGTGGATGGTCCCACAATATATCAACTCAACTCCACCAATATTCCTACTCTTACGAGTTACGATTAAGTAATTATTCTATAAATAAAAAGGGTTAGAAACTTAGAAAGTTTGGGAAGCTTGGTGATCACCAAGCCACAGTTGTCGGCCATACAGAGCACCTCTTTCAATTTTCTTTTACAATCATCGATGTTTCCTGTCCAATCCGTATCACAATAGTCAACAAAAATATCATTAGTATCAAAAGAACAAAATAAACCAAGCTTATGTGTTCTTTTTATATACCTAATGATTATTTTAACGGTTTTCAAGTAAGACTCCAATCCTTATGATTAACTTGAAACCTAACACACAAACCAACACTAAAACAAATATCCGTCCTACTAAATGATGCAGGTAGTCATACTCCATTTTCAACCTTGACGATGGTGATAAATGAAGGATGAAGGGTATCAGGCTATTGATTTAGAAAATTGTTTGCACAATTTGAGTAAAGAAATTTAAAATTTGCTAAAGAATAACCAGTTTTTATTTAGCTGTTATAAAATAATAATAAATAACCAGTTTTGATTTATGACTCAGCCCAAGTTCAGTTTCGTAGGTCGAGCACAAACGAATTCATGCTATTGGGCCTAATTAAACATTATCAAATTATTATAAAAACATTATTCACTGTTTCAAGGTGAGTGGATGTCCACATTAAAGAAATCAAACTTATCAAATTATTTTCTTCCTCGTTTCTCTTATGACACTCAAATGATGTATAGTCAATTTATGTTTTAATTTATATGCATTATTATGTAAGTTAAGACAATAAAGATTTTTTAATGCTATAAATAGAAGCCGTATGTAACTTGAGAAATATCAGTGTTCTAGTAAGTGCTAAGCGCCAGTCGTACAGCAGACCGGCACCTAGCGTTTAGATTGTCTAGGCGGTGACAACAAATTAGTCAAAAACGACACCATTTTGGACCAAAATGGCGCTACTTTGAAATATTATATATATATATATATATTGCTAGGCAGAGTCAACGGTTTTGACTCCGCCTAGGTGGGCACCTAAGAAGGTTGATACACAGCGACCGGGTCCATCTAGGGCCTAGGCGGCCGCTTAGGCTGATTATTAGAACACTGAGAAATATTGAGGAATAAAAGAACATATATATATTGGCTATTCTCCTTTGTTCTTATGCGTTAATGTTTTATTGGATGAGATGAGGTTGGTTTGGTGGTAAACCCCTCACACCTGCACCATGAGGTTATGGGTTCGAGTTTTTTCCCTTCCAAAAAAAAAAAAACACCCAAAAATATGTAATAGTGTAACTGATATTTAAAAAAAAAAAAAAAAAAGTTTAAGTTTCATTTTCTTTATTTTATAACAAAAAAATATTTCTGAAATAATTCAAAAGAGAATCACTGGTACCATATCTTTTGTTTTTTGATGCTGGTACCATATCTAATTAAACTAGAGTTGTTAGTCTAAAAAAGAAAAGAAGGGAAAGAAGGTAAAGGAATTGGGTTTGCTATTACATCAACCATTGAAATCAAGCTTCGAATGAGTTACTTGAATTCTCCATTGCATAAATCCTATAATTGCATATTGTTAAACAAATCATTTCTCCTATAATAGAGAGATCAAAAGTACTACATTAATTAACCCGAGTGAAGAAAATGATATTTTACGTAAATATATACATGCAATCAAAGAAATTCTCAAGCATATATTCTTCCATTCCATTTTGTTCGTTTGCATAGCTCTGAAGATAACCAAACGTTCAAAGTGATCGAAAGGCACCCAAATGATTTCATTGAAGAGAAACCTTCACTTCGTGTAATGTGAATGGGTCGCAATGGACCAGCGAGAGCTTAATTACGCGTCATCATCTTCTTCCTCGGTAGCCTCTTCAAGGATAGTCTCCAAACCAGGAGAATTGTAAGGCTTTAGTGGGTATATGATGGGAGCTGAAGCTACCTCCATCCATGAATTCACATTTTTAGTTTCCAATGCCATTATTGAAGCACCCAAAAAAAAAAAAAAACTAAACTTTTCATACAATCTTGCTTGTTTGTATGAGAGAATCAGGAATCGGTTGAGAAAAATATCAAAGAGGAGGCTCTTATATATAAAGACATGAGAAACATTTATGGAAGCAACAAAATTAGCAAAGAACTAGTTAGAGCATCTCTAACCCGAATAGTTCTTTTGGTGCAATTTTTGCATTAAAATAGTTCAACTTTCACACTATTTTATTATTTCATCTCCAATCTATTACACCAAATTTTATACTAAAAATAATATTCTCTTGAATATTCTCTTTCCTTTTTTTATTTTTTTTATTATTTGTCAATAAATACTAATCTCCGACCAACCAAAACCCAATTTCTAATTAAAAAAAAAAAAATAAAAAACAAAAATAAGTACAAATTGCGTAGGTGAACAGTGTTATCTAAGTGAACAGTGATATCGCAGTTCATCCCCACATAGATGGTGCAGTGGATGGCGCAAGGTTGGAAGGGTTTTTGGCTGCAAAATGGAGATAGTGCAGGGTTGGAGAAGCTCTTACAACTTACAATTCAAGAGAAATTGATGGTGTCCTACGAGTCCATGTGTCCCTATATATATATATATATATATATATGCAGTCTTTCTATTATCAGTTCGAACTGACAAAAGTTATATCAGTTCCTTGTATGTGGGTCACTTGATTTAAATACTTTGACTGACAAGTGCATACAGCCAAGTCAAAGTATTTAAATCCAGTGGCCCACATACAAGGAATTGATATTACTTTTGTCAGTTCGAACTGATAATAGAATTTCTGATATATATATATATATGCTAAAACAACCTTGCAACAAAGGACATGAGAAGAAGGGCACGCCTGTGACAGTTTTAATTTGATAATGCATTTAAAATTAATTTAATTCTCCAAAATTCTTAATTTAGCTAAACAGAAGTTTTGTATAAAATACATTTATACAACACAATGCTACAATGAAGTCCTAATTTTTATTTTATTTTTGGTTAATGAAAGTTCTAACAAATTAGCATTTGACAACGAAATAAATGAGCATTATCTAACGAGAGAAATTCATGATATAATTCATTTTTCACCTTCCTGCTTTTTTTTTTTTTTTTGACAGAACTCACCTTCCTGCTCTCAATCATGTATTTTTGGTTGTTCTTTTTCTCAATGACTTGATTGCTACAGTATTGGCAGACGTATAAAAAAATAAAAAATATATATTTGTATTATTTTTTTTACTTAGAAAATTATATGTAATTACTAAATAAAAATCTAAAAATGGTTTCAAAAAGCATAACTTATTTCATTTATCTATTCTAACTTAAAATCAAATATAATAATAAGAAATACAATCAAACAATCGCATTCGGCAAAAGTATTATTTGAATATGTTATACAATAAGTTGCAAAACATTGCAAGGGCATGTTTGGTGCATGAGATGAGATACGAAATGCGATATAACTAATTTTAGTCTCATCTTCCATGTTTGTTGCTTGCATGAGATGAGATTATTTAATCTCATGTAACTATGTAAGCAATTTATCCCACCAATGTAGGACTAATTAGTCCCACCACTGTAGTGAGACTAATGTTAGTCCCACCACTTTGTATTTTTTTTCTTTCTCTTTTCAATTTATTTTATTTTTTATGTGATTAAAATATATTTATATTTTAATAATTAATAAAATATTTTATTTTAAACATTTTAAAAATAATAATTTTCAATTTTAACAAATAAAAATAAAAATTATTTTGTTTAAAATTGGTTTTAAATATTTAAATTATTTTAACAACTCTAATTCCATGCAACCATTTTATCCAAAGAAAGCTTCAAGAAAGAATCTTTGAATTTCTATCTCTCTACCATATGCATTTATGTTACAAATCATTTACGGGTGTTTATTAATGATCTCCATTGTTAGGTAAGAATAAATGACTCAAATCAATTGTCCAAAAATGGTGTCCCATTTGTGTTTAAAAAACCAAATTGGGATATGTTTCTACATTTAATTTTTTTTCTTCATCTTCTTCCATAAATGTAGACACATGTACCAATTTGGTTGGTTAGATATAAATTAAGACACCATGTTTAGACAACTGATTTGACAATGCCGTATTCTTAATCATTTATTAAGAATTATTAAGAATCATATAAAAAAAATGCCGTATTCTTAATCATTTAGATGTAATGCCACTAACTAAAAGGACCAGCCCACTGGCCACATCATTCACATTCACATTTTAAAAGGGTAAAGAAATGCCTTGCTTTACTTTAATTTAATTTGATACCCGCACACACTAGTTCAAAAATCAAAATCAAATTTCGAGTTTTAACTTTTAACAACGGAAACAGATAAAAAAAAAAAAAATCAATCAAAATCTCTCGAGAGTCTCTCATATGGCGATGGTTGTAGACACAAAATTCGAATCCGGCTTCCCTTGCTGGACCTCCGTTCCTCGTCGTTTCCGTCCGGATTCCCCCTTCTTCGCTTCCGGCAACATCGAACGCGAACTTCTCGCCAAACAGGTCCAAATTTTTCTTCTTTACCAAAACCCTCGTGATTTTTTTATTTTAATTTTAGTTTTCTTTTCTTAATTGATTCAAAAATTGTAAATAATGTGCATTTAGAGGATGTCGTCTGTTAATTTTGGTGATTACTTGTTTGAATTGCAATTGTTATGAATTTTTTCTTTTAAATGAAAAAAATAAAATAAAAATTGTTTTGTCTTATTGTTTAATTGATATACAGGTTGCATTGGATATAAGTGAAGATGAAAAGCACCAACTTGAGAATATGGTAGTGGAGGATGCCAGGTATTAATGGTTACATGTAATTTTATTCTTTTTATTCGTCGGTTTTAGTTTTAAATGTAATGTCAATATTTGTAGCAACAAGTGATTGAAGTACTGATATTTATTTTTATTTTTGTGTTGTTTATCGGTTCTGATTAACAAATTCACATTATACATTGTCATCTGTGAATATGATGGTTTGAATTTGATAGCTTGAGCTTACTTATTTGCAAGTGAACTAGTTAAATTCGACGTTCTACACTATGAAAATATGTTTGTTGTGTATGTTAATTGTGGTTTTATGTTTGAGCAGTGGGGTTTGTTGTCCAATTGTTGGCTGTAACGCACGCTTGACTTCTTTGGAGGACTTTGAGGATCATTACCATGCTCGACATACTGCATCTTGTTCTGTCTGCTCGAGAGTTTTCCCAACATCACGCTTGCTCAGCATACATGTATCTGAAGCTCATGATTCTTTCTTTCAGGCAAAAGTTGCTCGAGGTTATGCCATGGTAAATTTTTGTCCATTTTCTCTTAAATTCGTATTGTGAAATGACTTTTAGATTGGTTAAGTTTCTTTTCTACTTACTTTTAGTTAAGGATTAACACACACAGCTTTTTCTTTTGTTTGCTTGGTATGATATATTGCTCAGTACATTTCAACTTCAAGTTTTGATCACAGATCTTTTTCCCTTTTCGATTAACAACATTTGTGAATGTTAAAAGTAATTGTTGTTTGTGTTTCATAAACTGATCATCATTCATGATTATCTATGTTGAATGATGTTTTTTCTTCTTTTTTATTTTGGTTGGTGCCTGATATTGAACATGCCACTTCTAACATTGACTTCAGTTTCACCATCATGCACAGACAGAGCAACAAAAATAAGGGTAGGTGGAATTTAACTATTAAGAAGAGAATAAGACATTAGGCTTATACTTCGGAGTATATTTATCGAACTCATGGCTTTTGCCAGATATCGCCTTGTCTTCCAAGTGCTTACTGATTCTTAGAGTATGAATCAGTGATCTTAACTGGAAATATTGTAATTGAATGAGCAGTTTTCCTTTTCTTTTCTTTTTTTTTTGTCATTATGACTTCTGATATGCATTTGGATATGTTTATGTAACAGTACGAATGCTTGGTTGAAGGCTGTGAATTGAAGCTCAAGGGTTATAAAAGTCGGCAACAGCATCTAGTGGACAAGCATAAGTTTCCCACTTCATTTGAGTTCTTCAAAAAGACGTACCCATCCAAGAAACAGAGGCAAAAGACCCAACGTAGAAAAGCTATAGATAACAAGGAAGCTTCTAGTACCATGGAAGTAGAAGATGAAACCATAGACGGTCTTGTTTCAGCCGTCTCTAAATTAAGCACATCAGACTCCACCCCTTCATCCGTCAGTTTTGGTCGCCGCCACACTCGTGGCTTAACATTTGCCCCTCGAACCGTTCAGCACCAGAGATAGCTAGCATACTGTCTGATTGAATCCAGGTCCCTTGCCTTTTCCATGCAATTCTATTGATGCCAGAAAGATCTACGCATCCATGTCAATGTGCATTCCTTTGAATTTTTCCTTCAATCTACATAGGAAGTTGACCAAGTTCCAGTCAGTGGCAGCTGATTTGGTTTGAAATCCACTTTTGTCCTTCCAATTTCAAGATAGTTGTGGCCCAGTAGCTTACCAAAGAATTAAAATTTTTAATGTCACATGATATAGATATCTGAATTTACTTGTATGGAAACTTTTGAGGAAGAAATCTTGATTTGTCTTGGTTCAAATTATTCTTGTTCCATTTTGATTCAGCAATATTCATCTTCTTTTAACTCATTTCAGTTGTGAGAGTAGATATCCAGACCGTGTATGTAGTGTCTAATCTCGGTATCGATAATAAAATGTGTACGCACAGTTGTAGAACAGCATAAATGTTAATTTAGTGACACAAATTACTAGTAAAACACAATGAAATAATAGTTTGAAATTTATTCTGTCGTTTTGGTGACATTGAATATATTATATACTTAATTAGTTGTCAAATTGAAAAAAAAAAATGAAAAAAAATAATAATATAAAAACGGCGTCGTTGAGCTTCCGGGGGTAATTAGGTCAAATCGAAGTAAAGAAATGTCAGGTTGATCAAGCTTGCCTGATTCAGTTTCGTTAAATTCCACGGATCGCACGTCAACTCCTCATTCTTTCATCAAAAACCCAAAAAGAGAACAAAAGAGGAAAAAAAAATGGATGCCATCGACAACGTGTTCGATCCTCTCAGAGACTTCGCCAAGGACAGCGTTCGATTAGTCAAGAGATGTCACAAGCCCGATCGTAAAGGTACTTAAAAGAACTTTTGTTCAAAGTGTTTGGAATTTTTTATTTTTAATTTTTTTTTCATTTGTGTCGGATCCGTCTTCGTTATGTGGTATGTTTGTGATTTGGATCTGCTGTTGGATTTTGCAGAATTCACGAAGGTGGCGTTCCGTACAGCTATTGGTTTCGTGGTGATGGGATTCGTGGGTTTCTTCGTGAAGCTCATTTTCATCCCTATCAACAACATTATTGTCGGATCTGGTTAAGGTGCGTGTTATTTCATTCTTGTAATCGAAATCTCGTTTGGTTTTTATAGATTAATTTAGTTGGTATCTGCTGTGTCTGTGTATTGTTTTACTATCAGATTCTTAATCGGAGTAGTCAATGGTTTTGTAAATTCCTTTGGGGTTTTGGAGTCCCTTACATGTAAAATATACTTTATTTAGATAAAGAGAATAGCGTTGGTTGTTTGAGTTCTTGCTTTTAGATCTGTCCTTGTAGTAGTCAGGGTAGGAATGGTTGTGAGGATCTGTTGTCAAATTCGATGTATAGGTATAGCAGCAATTGACAATTGAATTCAATTTTTTAAGCTAATTTTGTATTTCTGGTAGCATGAGAACGCCAAGATTTATTGCTTAAAGTAAAAACTATGTTAAGTTTCAATTTTGTTAAAGGTTGGTTATTGCTGTAATAGGGGAAACCTAAACGAGTTAGAGTTGAAAAATCTTAGATTGGATTTTTGAACGGTTCAAAACCCAAGAAGAAAGTGTAAATCTGGCTTTATATGTATGACTTGAATGAGGTTACCTCTTTGTGAATTAGATACCATGCATGATAATAATGTAAGATTGTATAAGGTCCTTAATTTTCTGGTTTTTAGAGGTCTCTAGGTGACAAATTGGAGGGAGATATTGTTTTATATCATTTGGAATGCTGTTGAAACTAGGTGGCTTATGTTTACTATTTGAAAATTCTGTTTTTCTATAAAATTAAGGTATTGTAATAAAGACATGTATTACAATCAAGACGTCTTGTAATACTAAAGACATGTATTAGAACTACATACAAGGATAGACATGATAAGCAATTACCCATGAAACGTGGGACGTCAATTTGCCATGGACACATGAAGCCTTATCATTTCTTTGTTAAGTATAGGACATTTATCAGACCTTTAGATTTTATATTGCTGATTATTAGCATATGATATTGTTAGCTAAATTTTTTCATTTTAGATAGATGCCTAAGTGTTTTTCTCTGATTCATTTTGGTAGTAAGTGATGCTCAGAAGATATGCCTATGTTGCCTGCCAAATAAGTGTCTTTTTGGCAATGGGATTGTTTTAGTTTATACCTGCTTTTGAATTTTCCTTCGTGTGAATGAAGAAGATTAACAGAACTCTTGTGAAATTGCAGGCTGTGGGGAGTTGCTGGCATATCAAGTTGAAGTTGTCAGCAGATCATGAAGAGAGAAGAATGGTTACTCTTTAGGATAAAGTGTTTGAATTAGACTTGGATTTGCTTTAAGCTGGTTAATGCTGGAATGTTTTTACTTTTTGTCATACTTTAGTTTGTTCGTCAGCTACATCAATTTTAAAATCATTTTTGGATCCTTTGGGCAAATTTATTTGCAACTACTACAATTCTTGCACTAGTCAGATATATAACATATTGGTCACAAGATATGCAATTAACAAAAACTCTCAATCGCAGTATTGAACACAAACACGACTATGACTATAAATGGCTCGGCAACCACAACAGCAAGAGTAATGTGACACTGAATCATTTAGAATGCAAATTGCTTTTTACCAACAACAAAATTGTCAATGTTGAATAGAAAATGGATTATGCAAAGTTAAATACATGAAGCATCATCGTCACTTGTCACTAGGATTTGCATGTAAAGCAAAAAAAAAAAGAAAGAAAATTTAGCAAATAGGATTGTCTTCCACAGCAGCATCAACAGCCGAAGCGAGCACCAACTTGGGTTGCGGCACAAACACAATACCCTCCTTTTTAGCCTTCTTTTTCTCACGCTGCAGCCTGAAGTTCTCTCTCTTCCTTACTCTGTAGCTGTTGGGATTCTCAGGCTGTATTTCTCTTGGATACACACTCACCTGCCATTCAATTTCAATGAAACAAATCAGCTTCTTCAGTCTCCCTCTCAAACATTTGAACCAATTTTAGGGTTTTACCTTCTTCCTGTCAGGTCCATACTTCTCGAATTTCACAAGCCCGTCAATCAACGAGAAGATGGTGTGGTCCTTGCCAAGCCCTACGTTCTTCCCCGGATGGAACTGCATTTTTTTTTTTGAACCAGTCAGAGCAGAGAATCCAAAACGCACAAATTTAAATTAGAAATGATTCATCGGAGTTTAGAGTTGGAACCTTGGTGCCGCGCTGGCGCACAATAATGGCGCCGGGCTTGGCGGCCTGATCGCCGTAAATCTTGACGCCGAGACGCTGGCCCGGCGAATCACGGCCGTTCTTGGTACTACCGGCTCCCTTCTTGTGGGCAGATTCAATGGTTAACGTAAACGGCGAGTGTTGAATGAGAGGAAGGGTGACAAAATTGGGAGCCACATTGAAATCGCCTTTGAGATACGATGAGGAATTGCTTGAAGATAAAGAGAGGCCCTTGAATGCACTCGCTAGGTTTAGACTAATCGAAACTGTCGCCATTTGTTTTGGCTCAATTCTCAAATGAACGAGAAGCGTGACTGAGGAATGAGTAGCCACCGCAGGCACACCTTATCTTGAGCACTCAAACTTTACCTTCTGCCACGTAAGCAATAATTTCATTCCACTTCTTTCTTTTAAAAACTAAGCAACTAAAAATAAAATAAAATAAAATAAAATAAAACATAATATATATATACACACGATTCCGTTCATATAAGTGCGTACTAATGTATAGACTTTGAATCAAAGTATATAAATTTAATGGTCCACATCCAATGCACTGAGGAAGTTATATTAATGCGCACTGACTTGAACATTTATGTATATATATATATATATAATATTGTGCTTTTAAATAAAAAAATTTTGGTTTTAAAACAATAGTAATAAGAAATTTTTATGCTTAAAAATTCATGAAATCACATCTAAAAATAGAATTGGTACCACCATCAATCGTTCAGTGTGACTCAGTGATAAAAGCGTTCATTCATCATAACAATATTTTAAATTCGAGTCGCTGTTAGCACGAAAGGAAAGTAAGAAAAAAAAAAATAGAAATTGATCATGTTATAAAACACACATTACATAATAGTGGGAATTAGCTATTTCATCAAGAGGTTCTGAATTAAAATCTCAACCACAAAAATAGTAACCCATATACACAGTAAGTTGTCCAAAGAGCAAGTGTGGTTCGTAAATTTTTGGGCCTTCGAGGCTCGGATCCTATTAGTTGTCGAAATCATTGGCCTGACATATAGAGTATAAGCCCCAATATAATCAAGGGGAATGCTATCTACCTTTCCCATTTGCCTTTCCCATTTACCTTTCCCACTCATTGTTTGACACGTGTACACTTTTTCATTTAATAAAAAGCTCTCACTTTTTGCTACAAAACTTGTTTACGTCTTTACCCCTTATTAATGAAATGATAAAAGCAACCATCAAGGGTAAATATGTAAACAAGCTTTGTAGTAAAAAGTGAGAGCTTTTTATTAAATGAAAAAGTGTACACGTGTCAAACAATGAGTGGAAAAGGTAAATGAGAAAGACAAATGGAAAAGGTAGATAGCATTCCCCTATAATCAAAGAGGTTAATAAAGTGATACCGCACAATATTTTCATCTCGATTAACGAATGTGTTAGTTTTTTTTTTTTTTTTGAAGAAAGAACGAATGTGTTAGTTGAATTGGCAGTTTGACACTTGCTAGTTGCCACATTAGCATCTTCTTCTTCTTTTTCTTATAATTAAATTAACAATATCAAATGTATTAACAAACTAATGCTAGACTTCTCAAATTTTTTCCCAAAATCTTTCGTAAATTGATGTGGTGTATGAGTTGTCAACATCCTGTAAATCATGAGATTATTTGGTAAGTGATGTAATGTTGATAACTAATGTGTCACATCAATTTAGGAAAGATTTTGGAAATTTTTTTAAGAAACCTAGCATTAATTACTCATCATATTAGGGAAGACTAGCATTCTTGTTAGCACTGTTTTTTTAATTACAAATTTGAGTGTCAATGGAAATGGTATAACTTGAACCCACTAAATCATTAATACGCCTATAAGAGCATCCACAATGGTGGTGGCACTATTCAAGACCCATTTATTGCCACATCACCAAAAATGGCTCTTGAATAGTAAAAAATGGGTCTTCTCATTTGGGTCTCATTTATTTGGATCTCATTTTCCCACAATGGTGTTCAATTGAAAAACTAAAAGTGGATCCATTTTTTAACTTTTTTCTAAACAATCATTACTCTTCTTTAAAATATTATATATATATATTCAATAATTATTTAACAAATTATGATTAATTTAAAATAATTTTTTCACAACCGAATTACATCAACAATAAAAATAAATATTTAAAACAAAATATTGTATAAGATTAGACATGGCACCGGTTTCAGTTCGGTTGGGTTCCGGTCCGGTTTCGGTTCCGATGGTTCGGGTTCGGGTTCGGTCTCGGCTTCGGCATCGGTATCGGTTTCGGTTTCGGTTTCGGTTTCGGTTTCGGTTTCGGTTCCGGTTTCCATTTGGATTCCTATTCCGATTCCGATTCCGATTCCGATTCCGGTTTCGATTCCGGCTCCGGCTTCGGCTTCGGCTTCGGCTTCGGTTTCAATTTTCGGTTCCAGACTTGGGTTTCGGTTTCGGTTTCGGTTTCGGTTTCATTGAACTAAAATTTTATAATTGAAATTAAATTTATTTATATTTTTTTCATTATATATATAATTATTGAAGTTAATAATAATATATTTAAATTTAAATAATTGAAATATATATATATATATTAAATTTATTTATATTTTTTCATTATATATAATTATTAAAATTAATAGTTATATATTTTAATTTAAATTATATAAATATATATATATATATATATATATTTAGGGGCCCAACCCAATGATTGGGAAGTGTTGGGAACCCAACCCAATCATTGGGCAAGACCCAAATTGAGTTCCAAATGTGGAACCCAATTTGGGTCTACTTGGGTGGGCCCCACATTTGGGTCTCATATTTTGGGTCTTAATTGACACCATTGTGGAACTAAAAGTGGATCTAAAGTGGGTCTTCTTCATTTGGGTCTTGAATAGTACCACCATTGTGGATGCTCTAAGTGGTAATATTATTGATTTGAGTGTAAATGGGTTACCATCGGAGCATATCAACTTTGTTATTATTGATCACATTGTTTTACAAGTGATATTCATCCGATAAAAAATATATCACATGTATTTTTTACTGGAAAACATCAAAGTATCTTTAGCAATATTACTCTGAAGCAGGAAATTGAGTATTAAAAGAAAAAAAAAATGTTTAACCTATAGTACCCTTACTATATATAAAAGTGTGAAGTGGTCGATTAATTATAGCTCCCTTTTTTTTTCTTTTAATTTCTTTGCATGTAAAATTACAATTACACCCTCAAAGTTTATATAATTACTTAATAGACATGGTTTAGTATGATTTCAATTATAACATCCCTATTACTTAATAGACAAATCTTAGTAATAGTAAAACAACAGGGACTATATACTAAGGATTTTTTATTATTTTAAATTGTAAAATGGGACTGGGGATGAAAATATAATTTTCTATGTATTTAATGTGTTGAAAAAGAAAAGGGAATTATACAGAGGTGAAAATATAATTTGTGTGAAATTTTATGACTTGTGGATTATATAATGGATGTGTGTAAAGTGAAATGCAGTAAAAAAAAAATTTAGAAAAAATCCAAGCGGTGGTTTCTTGTCAAATAGAAAAATAATTAAATCATCCACATGAGTTTAAGACTTTCTCAAGATGTTATATCAATGTAATAACATTTACATAAACTAAAACTGTATGTGTTATATTAACATTTCTTATTTTTCAAGGATATGTATATTTGCAAATATGAAACTCAAATACTGATTTAAGCACATGCCTTACATGTGCTCCAAAACCTAGTATATATAAAAGTGTGAAGTGTCGACTGGATTTATAGATAGCTTTTAGTAAGATTTTAGTAATTGCATCCCTTATTTTATTTTTATTTTTTGAAAGTCAAATGACAAATACAAGCCTTCGAGTTTGTAGAATTACTTAATATACATGTCTTAGTAATAGTAACACAACATGGATTGTATAGTAATTTCTAAAATTTGTCTTAATTTAAAATTATAAATAGGTTAAATTATTGTTAAATAGTTTATCCTGATTATTATGACTTTAGATGGTTATTTGCTAAAAGGCTATAGGTAATGATATGGACGGGACCCAAATCAATAGTTATAGTTATTAAAAGATTGATATGTTGGTTAATTATAGCATCTTTTAAAAATATATATATATATAGTTTCTTTAAAAGGAAGCTTTTTAATTATAGCATCCTTTATTTTCTTTTTTAATTTTTTTGAAAGTAAAATTGACTTGAAATATACAAGTGAAAGAAAGAAAAAATATAATAAAAAAACTATTAGAGTCCAAGTGGTGGACTAGATATCTCTCTTTTATACAAATCTCATTCTTTTCCTTCTGAGTCTTTCCCACCTGTAGACAAAACGAGAGATAAACATTGAAACATTATTTCCCCATTCTCTCCTCTTCTTCCCAATGAATTTCTCTACATGATTCATCTAGGAAAAGGTTGGTCCTTTATTTTTGCTGTTAATTATGCTATAATTTTAGTTAGATTTAATTATTTGGGTGTCTGTTAAACACCGAAAAATATCACATCATTCAACAAATCAAACGCTTAAGAATCAGAAGAGACTCAGGTCCTCTTTTCTCTTCAATTCCTTCAAAATTGATACGTTTCTGATTTTCTACTTCTTTTTTTCCTTTCATTATTTTCTCTTCAATTTAGGGTTTAATTCATTTTTGTATTTGTTTTGATTTCTCAAAACTTATCAATTAATTATGAGAAATTATGAATGAAATCTTATTAGTTTTATAATACGGCTGTAATATTGTGATTGTATTTGAATGATTTTGATTGACTTTTTTTATTTATTTTATTTATTTATTTATTTTTTTGTATCTTCTACAAAGAGAACAAAAAGATTTCATGGTTGAAAAATGCATTGGTTGCAACAATGCACTAAAGGTTCTGTGGGGATGCTCATTTTAACGGGAAGCATGTATGTATTTATGTCCTCTACAATTAGGTATAAGGCTTTATTTTTTTTTTTCTTTAAAAAAATAAAATATTGTAAATAATGTATTGCCTCCATAAGTTGATGCATCATGGGAGTTATTTTTGTAGGATTGAATTATGTTTTTTTATTTATTATAATTTGTGATCTCATAATTAGCTGTATATAAATTTTTAATTTTTTTTATGTTATATCAAAATTAATTTCTAATCAAATATTATAATATCAATATTATAATTATGTATATAAATTAAAACACGTGCCTTGCACGTGTAACCAAACCTAGTAAATATAAAATATCTTATAGAAAATTAAATAACAATTTTTAAAAATAAAAATAAAAATACGTGACAATATTTATCAATTGTTAATATATATGCATGTGTCATGTGAGGCAAAACCTGTAATGCAAAAAAAGAGGCTCAAAGTCCTCATCACACTTGGCTAATCACCATCAGCTCTCAAAATGAATGTCCCATATTTACTTGTAGCTTTTTTCACATTCTATTTTCGGATCTTATTCATTTTCACAAAACTTTTCAGTTTTCACTGATCAACTCACCAAAAATTCTGAGAGAAGACATGATCAAGAATGCGAGTCGACAATTTGTTGTGGAGAAGCCACTTGTTGTTGGGGCCCTGGTGACCATAACCATGACAGGTGTCCTTCTCATCACCAGCTTAAGCCGAACCATCAGCAGCTCCTCCTTCACTTACATGTACACCAACAACGGCGGCTCCAACGCCGCCACCCAGACCCAATTCCTCGCCATCATCCACTACGCCACGTCAAAAGACATCCCGGAGCTGACCCACCCGGAGATCCGCTCCGCATTCGACGTCCTCATCAACCTCGCTCCATGCAACTTCCTAGTATTCGGTCTAGGCCATGACTCTTTCATGTGGGCCGCACTCAATCCACGTGGCATGACCTTATTCCTCGAAGAGGACCCCACTCTGGTCCACAAGATCTTGGCACGTGCCCCGGCTCTACGTATCCATACGGTGACGTATCCTACACAACTGTACGAGGCAGAACATCTGGTGGCGTCATACAAGTCGGAGAAAACATGCGTGCCTCCTAACGTGCACCTGAAAGGGAACAGCATGTGCAAGTTAGCGTTGAGCGATATGCCGGATGACGTGTACAACAGAGAGTGGGACGTGATATTGATAGACGGACCACGTGGGTACTACGCAGAGGCTCCAGGTAGGATGGGGGCGATATTTTCGGCGGCTGTGATGGCACGTACTAGGAAGAACGGGGGCGTTACGCACGTGTTCTTGCATGATGCGGACAGGAAAGTGGAGAAAATGTATGCGGACGAGTTTTTGTGTAAGAAGTTTATGGTTAAGGCTACGGGGAGGCTTCGGCATTTCGCTATACCGCCTGGTGCAAACGTCAGCAAGGTTGGCCGTGGTTCACGCTATTGCTAAACTAAGCCAGAGAACATTTCTCACATCCATTTTTTTTTTTTTAATTTATTTGTGAGGTTAATTTGTTATAGGAGTTTGTGGGCAGTTTTATGTATGTAATGCTAGTAATAATCATGTTTATTTTTACTTTTGAGATAGATCGATTAAAATCTGATAACAACCACGTCAAGATTCTATCGGGATCTACCATGCATATAGTAAGACTTGAACCCCACCGAGGAAAGGGCCACATGTGTTAAAGAGGGTATGTGCACCAAAATATCCGATTTTAACATCAAAGCAGGAATCCAACAATTTTATCCCAATAGTAATATTAGGAACATAAAACATTATCTGACCATAAAGTTGATATAAAAAAGATTGAAATTCAATGTGGCTCCTCGTTGTCATAGATGACCCCCAACAACATTGCATCAGAAACTTGCCATCCACAAGCAGTGCAGTGACAAGCAGGCATGGACAATCAAGTGTATTGAGTTACAACAACTCATCAAATTACAATACTAATGCAAAATCTGTCTCACAGTTCATTGCCATCTAGACTTTGCTGAGAAAAAAGTGAGTAGGTTATTACTAACACTATATTTTAACACCATTACACATGAAAGCATACGATATATATATATATATATATATATATAGAAGCCCAAAACGATCGAGAAAAATAAGTCCCAATCTAGAGAGGTCTAAACAAAGGTGACACCCTCCTTCGAACAATCTCCTGAATCTGCTCTGTTGACAAAACTGATGCCGCATTCTCAAAATTAGCATCTTCCATCTGGAGATGCAACTGTAAAGACAGAAGAGTTCAATGAGAGTGAGAGAGGGGGAGATGTGCTCCCCAAAACAAAACAGAAACTTGTAAGACTATTCAACATAATTAATAAATATACTAGGTTCAGTGGATCGCATAAAAATCGGCAGTTCAATTTTTGAGTACATGGTTATACACATTGATGCTAAATTACTTTCTAAACAATGCTCATGTGCATTCAGGTCCAAAATTTCTTTCTACCTTTTAGGACCCGAAAGTAATACATAAAGGGGAATGTACCTTCTCAAGGATTGCAGATTGGTCATCTAGGTGAAATTTACGCATGTGTTTAAGCATTTCCAGTTGCTAAAAGAAAAAAAGAAAAACATCACCATCAAGACTTGGCAATACGAATTTGCAATTGCAACCAAGTTCTTTTGCCAAAATTCGGTCCAATAGTACCTGTTCCTGTAGTTTTTGTTGAATATCCATTCTTTCAGTAAATTCATCAGGTCCAAGCTCTGCTTCATCACATACAACCTCTTCCCTGTCATATTACAGTATCATAAAGAAATTCTGCGAAGAAACAAAACCCACCTATAGATAAGATGTAGAGATGGTTTTCTTTTGTATCATCACCAGTGAAGATGATATAAAAGAGATTGAACATGTTATAGTGACATGGAGATACAGCGGCTAAAAAGATGAACAAATATATATCTTTAACTAAACTGTGAAAACAATGACACTGAAAACCTAAATATATACATCAAGCATGAAGATCAATACACAGGAAATAAATTCTACTTTGTCACTAAGGCAATTGTCTTCATCTAAATAAAACGCCAAAACATAGTCATTAATAATATCATTGCAAAGAACATCAAATTTGCAGAGAAAATTTGGCTTTTGACCCACCAAGGAGATGCTAGTGTTCAATTTAGTCATGTAAAAATTTATATGGTCTCCAAGTCCATTGTCTTCAATAGCCACTAAACTAAAAATAGTCATATCGATATTTTTTACAGGCTTTACAGTGAATCCCAAGAATTTGTTTCTTAGAGCCCCTGGGCCAAAGAATTCCGTTTTGAGTCAGGGCACCTATACACTGACATAGCATTCCATCCAAAGTTTTGATTCTGAGCATTAGAGGGAGTGGATAGTTCCAGACTTCACAGAAATCACTGGTAGGGGGATCAAGATACAATATGCTACCAAAAGTTGAAAGAGTGCATACATGTTTCTAGTGTTGAAGGCAGCGCAGCAAGTCTGAGTCTTGTAAGCAAGAGGAAAATTTCAAATCGTGGATAAAGTATGGAAGTTCAAAAAAGAAAGATGATGGTTTCTTCAAATATCTTCTTTGAAAAATTAAAAGAAACTCATACACAAATGAACGATCATAAATGAGATCATAAATGGTATTAATTTGTAATCTATGAACAAATCATTGGCCGCATAGAACTTTACAATGCGCAAGAGAGAGAGAGAGAGAGCTTACGTGGCTACAAATTTGTAAAACTGTATCATCAAATCCTGATCATTCTCATAAGTCATATTCACCTTCCCCAAATTTGCAATACCAAACCTCGGATCTGTGGAAGGGAAGATAAAATTTGAAGAATGTTACACCATGGATGCATCTTATTACAGCATAATCAAATAGAAAGTCTTAGAGAAATACATTCCATGAATAGATGGGGAAAGTTATTGGTCATCTATAAAAAAATAAAACAGGCTCTTTTAGTCCAATATAAAGACTTTAAACTATAATCCTTGGAGATCTAATAAGGCCGGTTGATTCAATGCAAGGAACGCAATGCATCAACACCTACAAACTTTAGATGATTGAAAAAAGATGAGTTTCAATAGTAAGTCTGTTTGATTGAACATTCACAGAAAAGATCAACAAAGCTAAAGCGAAGCATCATTCTCTTCAAGTTTACTTAATATGACCACAGAACGTGGAGTCAAATCAGAGTGAGGCTCTAGAAATGAACCAAAGGTCTGAGGTTCAACTCCTACTCAGAACTATTGCCACTGAATGGGGTTTGTGGCTACCATATGCAGTCTTGAGGATGTCAAAGTTTATCTAACATCAAGCATGTTATTTTATTACACTTTAGATAATCTTAATTCAGATTTTCAAACCTTACCACAAATGAAAGCATAATTACGTTTTTTTTTTTTTTTTTTTTTTTTTAAGATATTTGTTCTGGAACTGTCATGATTCATGGCATGTTAGGTATTCTTGGGTCGGGTCCTTTTTTTTTTTTATCCTTTTTCGGTGCCCTGGGGTGTGGGAGGGTGTAGTTTGGTGCAGAGGTGTTGGTGTTGTCCATAAGAAATTTTGGCTTTACTAGTTCTTTTCATAGTTGTGTAATTTTTCCACTTTTTTAGTTCCACTTTTTAAGTATAATTACAATGAAGGTGCCCTGAGTAAGGCAGAATGAAGTAGTAACATTGGATCGACATAGATCTATGAAAAGAATTTGTAAAGCCATAACTTCTTATGGATTACATAACAATGTCCAAACTAATAACGCCAACACCTCTACATCAACCTTCACCCTCCCACACCCCCAGGGCACCAAAAAAGGGTTAAAAAAAAAGGACCCAACCCAAGAATAGCTAACATGCCATGAATCATGTCCGTTCCAGAACAAATATCTTAAAAAACGTAAATAACTAGCCAATGCATACCTAGACTTTATCCCTTATGATATAACAATTATAACTATAGAAAAGGATATCATTAGCAGCAATGTAAGATGCCAACCCTGACAAACTTACCAACACCCATCTCCAGAAATATCTCTTCTTGTATTTCAGTGGTAACGGCAACAGCTTCCTGCATACTACATATGAGCATCAATTCCTTTAACAAGACACTTACATTTATGTTTTCAATCACAAACTCTTACTTTCACGTCGACAACTCAAGAAATTTATAGGTTTGTAGACTAATGAGCATTATGATTTATGAATCATTAACTTCATATGCATATCCCTGAATGAACTATGCTTACAAAAAGTAGCATCTTTTTGCACAGCCACCCATATCCAAAATATTGTTGAGATGAAAGAAAATGTTGAACAAGTCATTTTGGAAATAAACAAAAAATATTAATCTTAATAAACTACCAAACTATAATTAATATGTGGACGACACACCTCTCTATACTCTTATAGTTTTATATCACCTTTGTGGTGTCCAATCTATCCTAAAATATGACTATATGAGAGCATTCAAATTTTAAATTTTAACAAAAAAATACTTCCAATATCCAAATAAAACTACCATTTACCATTCCCACATGTGCTGAAGGAAAACAAAGAAGTAAAATTTTACATTATGTATCAGTTTGATTTCAGATGATAGGAAACTCACTATGACTAAACCAAATACTTGTTTTAACAAAAGCGAAGACACGGTTCTAAGTTCCACAGGTCCTATACATAAAACTAAAAGCTTAGAGACATAAGAGTACCACAAATGGACATAAACCACACCAAAGTAGAACTTAATCGACTGAAAAAAAAGGAAGCAAATTGTATGTATCAGTTGAATGATTCTTCTTAAACCCACTTGTCCTCAACTACACAAGTTCAAGGACACTATATAAAATATTAAGAAAAATTTCTCCAAGTAAAAAATCTAAATAACTAACCAGAACCCACTCAACCCAGTTGAACCAACAAGAAAAAGTTTGGTAATATACACAATATAACACATTTCAAAAAGGGGAAAAATAGAGTTAATAAAAATAAAAGACTGAAATGGTTAAAGAGAAAAAAATTACCTTTTTTTCATTCACGGCATCAGCAACCCTTTTCTTCACATCTACCAGAAAAAAAAAAGAAAAAAAAAAAAAAAATGGAAATGCAAATCAGACAAGAAATTAAAAGCAATTAAAAATAAATAAATAAATAAAACGTAAAATAAGAAGAGGAAAAGAGTACCAGGCTTTGAAGTGAGGAAAGAGAAGCGATTGAAGAGATAAAGCAACTGTTGTCTACTCAGCATTCCCGAGCTTTGCAACTGTCTAGTACCCATTGTTGAAGACGACGACGACATTGTTAAAATTTGCTGTAATTGAAAAAATGATTTTTTTTTAGGCCCAAAAACAAAAAGGGCACAATCAACAACAACACAAACTTCTCAATAAAGAGAAACTGTGCGCGCTTTTATGTCCTTGTGTTTGTTTGGTCAATGAAAAGACGAAATTGCCCTAATATCTATATGAAAATTCCAGAAAAAAAAAATGCTTCATTTTAGGCCGTACAAAATATAGATTGATCACATTCACACAATCACACGTACCTATAACTAACTACTTTTTGGAATTATAACAGTTCATTTCTTGCTTTCCCGCCATTAAAGTTGTTCTTCTTCAACCCACACAAACCTCACTTTGTTTGCATTCTCTTCACAGAGTTATAGAAACCCAGAAACAAGAATCTTCCATGGCAACTACTTTGCTTCTCTTCTCTCTCATCTTCTTCTCTCTTTCCGGCTCCGCTCTTGCATCTGATTCTAATCCTTTGCTCAATGCTCTTGAGAGCCTCTCCTACTCCGGCTATCTTTCCATGGCACTTACCCTTCAAATCACTTGCAAAACTCTGAATCTTGAATTGGAAACAATGACCCTTTTCGCTCCATCTGATTTCGCTTTTGCCAAATCTGGACAACTGTCTCTTCTTGACCTTCAACTTCACATATCACCTACTATACTCTCTCAAGGCGGCCTCAAGAATCTTTCTTTTGGCACAAGAATACCCACATTGTTGTCAAATCAATCATTGATTGTTACTACTTCGAATGGCCAGTTGTCGATTAATGGTGTTTTGATCCAAGAATCGGCTATTTTTGATCAAGGGTCTGTGGTCATATATGGTATTGATGATTTCTTCAATTCTTCATTTCGCATTGGTACTACTTCTCATTCAGCACCTGAACCGAGTCCTAGTTCAGCATCTACTATGGAAAACAATGCTTCTCGCCTTCTCAAAATGTCTGGCTTTGGTGTTGATGTTTTTGGCAACGCATCCAATTGGTTAAGGTCAAGAGGCTACACTGTGATGGCAACCTTTCTTGATGTGCAATTGGCAGGGTTTAATAAAGATGAGACAAGATTGACAATCTTTGCACCGGTTGATGAAGCAGTGGAAGCATACGCAAGGAACATGACTGATTATGCGTCTATGTTTCAGAGGCATGTGGTTCCTGGACTGCTTGCTTGGAAGGATTTGGCTGAGCTTCAAGATGGGACATTGTTGCCAACTTTTTCAGGAGGGTTTGAGATTAAAGTGACTTGGTCTGGTGATATACTTTTGCTTAATGGTGTTCCGGTAGTCTTTCCGGATATGTATAGCAGTGATTGGCTTGCCTTGCATGGCATCAATAGCTTGCTAGTGTCTCCAATGAAGCAAGAGATAATCGGACAGTCTTTCTCAGAACTCAACGGGGAAGATTACCAGAATCCGCTTGATTATGAATATGGAATGCCATAAAAGAAATTTGGTTAGCTTCATTGATTGGCATTTATAGATTCTTCTCTGCTTCTGCTCTTCTAGTTAATTTGCATTCATTTGAAAAGAAGATTTTGTCTTGCAAGCCATGAGGATCTTATGCTAACACAATTGCTTATATTTCTATATTCTGTACAGAATTTGGAAGCCTAGTTGAGCTTTAACAGATGTAATTGTTGGAATTAGTTTCAGAGAATTTCACCTTCTTAGTTCAAGTTTCAATTCTCCTTTATTATCTGTTAGATTCAGAACTCCTGTATTTCTGTTGTTATCCAAGAGACTTGTTTGTTGAAATGAGACGGTATTATGGAAAATTTATACTTTCATCCATCTAAAAATTTAATTTCAGAACATTATCATGCTACAAGAAAATCTGATTTTTTTTTTTTTCTTATTGATTCTCTGTTGCAGATGCAATCCATAAAGAAAAATTATCTTCAAGGTCATACAAACACATATCAATTACAATTAGTTTAAGAACAGTAGTTTATTATACAAAGGCATAATATAATTCTAGGAGATAAAAAAAGATGTTTACTAGAGAAGAAAAATGAACCTGAACACCCTTTTTTTTTTTTTTACTTAGCATTAGTCATTATCGACGTCAGTATCTGAATTTGAAAGTGGAGGCCTGAGGGTTAGCTGAGGAGGTTTCCGGGGAACTAGATTGGAGCCTGTATGCATAGCCGGTACTAGCTTCCTCACCTGTAGAATCCCAAGAGAAACTAGCCTTTGCCAACTCCCTTAGCTTCTTCATTTCACTCTTTGTCTCTAATTTCACTCCCTTTCCCCGCTTACCTTCTGCTTCTCTCTGCCGGGAAATGGTCGCATCCACAGGTGTGGAACTAGACATTTCAATAACATTAGGACCTGGTGAGCCAGGACTGAGTACAGGGACTACTGTTGCAGTCATGGCACTTGGTCCCCTTGCATCCCTTCTTCGATATTCAGTTTCTGGACTGAGAGGAAGGACTGGAACTAGGCCTGTTATTGGCTGGAAGGAACCGGGCATGACTCTTGACCAATGCTTTCTAGGGAGGAAAGGCAACACAAGTCCCTTAGCCACAAACTTCAATCCAACCTTGAAAGAATTCTTTTGGGGCCGAGAGAGTCGTAGAATGAATTGTATCATAGCATACCACTCATTTGTAATTTGAGCTACAAACGTGAGGAAGAGGAGAGCCAGCATTAAAAATCCCAGAGTTTTTGCTTCAGTTGGATTTGAACCATTCAATCCGATACATAGACTGAAGACGCCTACCTCGCATAGCAGAGAAATACTTTCCACTACATGGACTCCTCTTCGAATATATGGTTTGAGAGTAAATAAACACGTCAATTGTATCAGCGTAATGGTTAAAGCAAAAAGGCTTTGGCTTGAGTGATTTGATGAGTAAGCTCCAGAAATTATTCCCATATTGGTTCTTCTTAAAAGATCAAGAACAATATAAGAAGATCTAGCACACCCCAGTATCCTCCTGGAGGGAGGAATTCTGGTTTCTTCATTGCTGTCGTCTGAGCTAACAGCTCTCATTCTCCCAATCCCACCCTGCTCACTTTCAGTCCAATTGGGTATGGTGTTCGGATAATTCTCATCAACAAAGACAAAAAGTGGAGGACCTTTTCGATTCTCAAATAGAATCCCAAAGAGTGCAAAGAAAGAAGAAGGCAACCCACCCTTATAAAACCATTTTCCATTTACAGGCCTGCCTGTAAAGAAAAACCACAGCTTGGTATACCATGGCTCCTTTATAGCCACATGCCTGATTTCTTTATACTGGGCAAAACTTCCTAAAAAGATTGCAATCATAAGAAAAAGGCACACTGATAAAATAAGTGCAGCAGGGATGGATAGCAATAAAGCCCCAATGATAATTCCACCCGTTGTAGCTCCTGCAAATGATGTAGCTTTCAGTTCAAACAATCTTAGGAAGATGATCAACCGAAACCAGAAAGCATATAAAAACTCACCTCTTAATACAAACGCTGCAGATTGAGAGATACAAGGCAACATGAGAATGAGAAGAAAGAGCTCAAACCTCGGAACTGATAGTATCCCATGAACTGAATTTCCTATTCTCCATCTTAGGAAAAGTACCGTAAGCACATGGATACTAAGTAAGCTGAATCCTCCCACAGCAAGCCAGAACAAGTTCATCCCCAAATCAAGCCACCTGTCAAAGGGACAAATCCAGCAATATTCAACTCACTAGCCTAAGCAACTAAATTACTTGTATTCCTTTTTAAGAAGTCGAAATTCTAAATTAGAAGCTAATAACGGTAAAGCTACCCCTTATAGTTCTCCATTTTCTTGACAACATTGCCGGAAGATAATGGCTCTCCTCTCTGCAAAAGTATTATACAACTGTTTAAAGGGAAAACAAATTTTTCTTCAAGATACAATGTTAACTATATACAGTATATACTAACCAAGAAGTAAGTGAAATATTCGTTGGAATTGAGAGGTAGCCCATAAGGAGTATTTTTCATGCTCAAATTGCGATGTCCATAGGGCCAGCCAAACTTCGGGTCAATTGCAGTGGGAAAAAATAGTTGATGTTGTGTGTAGGACGAGTTGGTTAAATTTAAGCCAACCTGATGATAAGATCTTCTATAAGCATATCCAATGGAAAGGTGTCCAAATTGCTTTAAAGGATTCTCTTTGGCGAAATAAACATGGTTTGGCCAAAGCGAAGCACTGTCCTTTCTCCAAGGAAGCTTTTGACGAGGTATGAGCCATCGAAGACCTTTTGTTGTCTCTGAGTATTCAATAGGTTGATTAGCTGTGAGCCAGTCTGAAAGAACAAAAACTTGTAGGTGTCCAACCATTCCCTGCAATGTAAAATTTTGAGATAATTAAGCCAAACCAAATAAACTTAGATATGGCGCGAAATCATTTGCATTGAGATTTTGGCACTGTAAGAGGGTTGTGATCACTCACATGTAGATTCATTGATGGGTCAGATGCCACAAAACTGAATCCAGAGCTATGAGTGCTTGTTGCTCCAAGATTTGCAGAGGAAAGTGAAAGAATAGCAGCCACCAGAGAAGTTGCTAACACCCCTGCTGTTACAAATGAGTGGAGTGCAGTCGATATTGCTGGGGTTGAATCTGTTTAAACTTAAAAATCATTAGTAGAGAAAAGGGAATACAAAAATAGATACCCAAATGAAGTAACTGTTAGCACAAGAAAAACAAATGAAGTAGTCTTACAGTGCTTCACTTCAATTTTGTTAGATGCCAAATTCAGGTTTCCTGATATATCATTGACTTTCTCAGCAGGAATAGAAATGGACACCACATTCTGAGTTGACGCCTGGACATTCAATGAGTACAGAGCTCTTGAAATTTGCTTAAACCTGCATGAACCAAAAGGAAAAGTTCTGACCTATGCATTCAACTTGTGAATCTTTGATATTAAAAGCTTTAATAATCATCATATGCACCTGCCTTGTAAGTCTCCCCCCATTCACATCTACCATGGAAGCCTCAAAGCCAAAAACTGGCTTCGTAAATTCAACTATCACATTGATGTTGGGCGCTTTCGTGATGCTAGGTGAGCTGGTACTCAGCCCTACCCCAGGCCTAGTGGAATCTTTAGAGACAAATTCATCATTTAGCTAGATAGTAAGCTACAGAAAAAAAAAAAAAACTTTGGAGAAATTTAGTGGAATAACATACCATAGAGGAAGGCAATAGAGGGAACAGGTGAAACTGGAGCGCCTGATATGCCAATTAGTAAACTCGCTTGAAGTTCAACTGTGATTATTTCTACTTTTTGTACAATTTTGAGCTTCAAAATGACAAGTGTTTGTCATTACAATCTGAATGTAACTCACAGGTACCAGACAAAATAAAGTTTGGCTACATACCTTACAAACAAACCGGCGATTCATATGGCTTCGAGTTTGAATAGCTATTAAGTTTCCAGAATTCAAATGAAATGCATTTAGGATCTGTTCTGTTGAATTTATAATGGGAATACTGAAGTCCAAGAAAATTTCCAGGTCCTTGGTATTTTTAGTTGCTAGGACAGTTCTAGGGACCCCATTGATCTCCAACTCATAAGCTGGAAGGGACACCCAAAAATCAACAAGCACTGGTCTTCTGTCTAAGACATTAATCAAGTATGACAATTATTCAACTTACTCATAGTGGAAAATCAAAATGAAATGTAATGCAATAAACTGTTTCAGTACTCTAAATGAAACTAAAATGCTGTCCAATGTCTTACCAATATGGATGATTACAGTGGAACCATTTGTCCTCGTAAAATTATTTCCTGCTATATCTGTACAAACATTATCTGCCATTCTAATTACAACACGCCCATATGTACTTTTCGAGGAGAGAACTATGTCGAGGCTATATCTGATGTAAGGCCTGATGATTCGAAGCGAAGATTCATGTACATATGCTGGGCCATCAAGAATGACCTACAAAATGAATAGCAGAAACTTTTCTTCTTCAGTTCCCACAACTTTCAATACTACTGGAAACTTCCATGAGATTATATAAAGCTTTTATAGCAAGGAAACTACTTACATCACAGTTTGATGAGTTGATACATTTAAAGCCACCCTGACCAGTGCAAGCTTCACTGAAGTTTATGTCGATTGTTATTTTCTCAGCATTCGTGTAATTCTGTCTGCTTGAAATCGTTGCAGTTGGTGGAATTGTATCTATCAGAAGAATATGAAACCAAGAAGTTAGAATCAAATACTAAAGAGTTTACAAGTAAATTCTTTATTCACAGAACTACTTACCAATGAACCATAAATAAGTTGATGAGTTTCTTTCTCCACTACGGGTTGTGACATTGAGAAGAAATTCATGTTCACTGTTTACTCTTAAGTTTTTGAATACAACGATATCAGTCGGACAATTTCTCAAAATTTGGCCATCAAGCTGCAAAGTAGAAGGACTTAAGATTCACAAACAAATATAGTACTTAACAAGTAAGCGAAAAGAAAAATGATGAAGAGAAGTGTACCTGACAATGAAGAGAACAGTCATTGTTTTGACAAGCATCAGAAGCATCTGGCGTTTTAATTGAGTACTGAAAAACAGCAGTAGAGAACCTTGACCGTGCTGGGGGAGATCGATCGAAATGAACTAAAATTGTTGACTCTGCTGATGAGATTAATGCACCTACCACCATTATTACAAGAAAAACACTTGGTTTAAGAAACTTGAACAAACCCATTTCATCAACTTCACATTTAAGCCAAAACCAGGAAAGGACAACGAAGATGAACTTGGATTCCTGGTATGCACAAACAAGTAGTAGTTGAGACTTGAAAGTGTTTGTATCTACTCGATCTCCTTCTCCATGGCTTAAAGTTGAAGAACCATGAAAGTTGAGAACAACCACCACCACAACTATTCTTGTCAGTCTCATAACTTCTCATTTAAATAAGTTCACAGTCCTCATCAACTACCAAACTGGCCAGCTCAAATACATCTTACAATTTATGGAGAAGTTATATTTTGTCCTTTGTATTTAATTATACTACCTTCCAAGTGTTAACTTTCTTATACAACACACGAAATAACTCTGATTTTTATGAGTTGCAGAATTTATTCTTATAATGAACAAAGTAAGCAGATTGAAGTTGGCAACAAAGGCAACCTGCATGCAAGATTGCAAGCAACAGTGATGTATCAAATGGAAGTGATTGGATTTGGGAAGGGAAGATGGGGGGGTTGACTAAAAATGTTGTCTTTAAAATTTTGATTTCTATATTTATTGCTAAATGCCTGAAAGACATAATCCTCCATGCTGCCGTTGTAAAAAATTTATTACTCACCATTAAAGACCAGAGAAGTAAATGAGAGCCAAGTTGGGTTCAAAAAGGCGAAGATTGCTGTGCTTGTTGAGTTATTGCGCAGGACCATTGTCTTCAACCTCAGGTCCCACACCATTAAATTGGAATTCATGTAAAAATGTGACAACAGTTGAACCATCGAGAAAGTTTCATGGTCTTGATTCAATCTGTCAACAATGGATAATGGACCAGACAAAATTAGAGAAATAGATTATAAAAAGGTTCTTCTAATCAATCGTATTTTTATCTTATATGATTTCCGAACATAGAGAAATGGAAGGGTGTAAAGGATAGAAAAGGAACCCAAAACACATCAGACAGTTATTTTGGCTCTCGAAGAACACAAGGAACCCAAAAATTTACATTAATAAATACTATTTAAGAAAAAAAACAAATAAATAACCTCAAAATTGGGATACATGGAACATGTCATTTAGGTAAGAGCAATTGTTAATGTATAGGATTTGATCCTCACAACTGACTCTTAATGCTAATTCATCTTTTCAATTAATTCATTGATATGATCCTCACGGTTTCCAGCTTCTCCACCATCCTTGTATGGTTGTTTCTTCCCCAGCAATCCTTCTGGCTTGTTCAGAAAAAAAGGCCCCAGAAAAGTCATTACCTCCTTAAAATAAGGACCGACATTGGCAATTTCATGTACCATATCTTCTATGCATATAATGCCGTATTTCCCCAATGCCTGCCGGAAAAGAAAATTATGGGGGAGGACGGTAGAAGGATTAGTAAACTCTGGACAACAATGAATCAGGGAGTAAAACACACAAGATTTTGCAAAATATATTTTTTACCTGTTCAATAATGTTATTATCTGTTAGAGGAACTCTTTGATTCTCTAAATTTCCATATCCCTTCTTGTATATAAGTTCCTTCACATTCTTAAGATTAGGATATCTGCAGAAACAAGCAATAAAGGCATGAATCAGTTGTCAATAATAATTATTATGTCATTGCAACATAAGAAAAAAAAAAAAAGCGAAAAACCACGAATCGTTTGATATTCTTCGGTGAATATGGTGATGCAAAGTAAAATCAAAGCTTATGTTTTAAGAAAATATATGCACCCAAATGGTACATGGAGGTTATAGCCACACTCATACTCAAAGAGTACTTGAACCAATACAATGACTACAGCCAGAAATGATGAAACTAATCAAGCTAAGGAGAGTAGCATATCAGGAAACCGCCATTCGAGAAAAATAACTAAGCAATCAAATTCAAGGCAATATCCCATAACGAAAGAATAGATAGTCAGTTTTTTTTTTTTTTTTCTCTTACCCATATGTAACATATGGCTCCACCTTTTGCAGCATTTGTAATACTCTATCACTTGCCTTGACAAAGACACCACAGAACATTCTCCTCAATCTTAGGTTGTACAGGATCTTCCTAGTTTTTGGGTGCATGTCATTTTTGCTGAAATAAAAAGTGAGATCAGAACCTGAAAAAACTTAAGGAAAAAAAATATTTAGAGAAACCACCATAAATCATAACTTACCCCTGTATGCGTACAATGAAAAGCAACTCAGATTTTGGCTTCACCGTCGCCGATTTTGACCTCTTTCCCCTCTGTTTCATTCGAATGAGGTCTAGTTCCTACAAAGAAATACTGGTTAAGAATTGTTCATAATTGGACTACATACACTTAGCAGCCTCGAGTAAAGTGAATATCCCTTGAAAAAGAAAATCTCTATCCACAAATTAAAAAAAAACATCCAAAAGCAAGTCAGATATCATCTTAAGTTTATGAATCCACAAAGGGTCTCCAATCCGATGACCAACATCCCACTGGGATGGAAGCAATCATCTTGCCATTATTGCATATTTATATGAACACCGAAA
This sequence comes from Acer saccharum, assembly GCA_030490815.1. Classification (NCBI taxonomy): domain Eukaryota; kingdom Viridiplantae; phylum Streptophyta; class Magnoliopsida; order Sapindales; family Sapindaceae; genus Acer; species Acer saccharum. The sequence continues at coordinate 32,476,767 of CM059874.1, read as the reverse complement.
AAACTATAAGAAATGCTGTTTCAAAATTACAATCACAAAAGCTCCCATGAGCTCCATCCGCTTGAGTACACGTCTTATATACCCACCGTATCATCAATTAATCAGAATTGACAGTCAAATACGCAAATTTTGAGCTGAAACGGCAGAGATTCTATCAAACACAGTTTTCGGATCTGTCTTGCCTAACCCTAAAACATACAAACTGAAAGTTTGAACCTTGCATTAATTGTTCCTATAAAACAATAATCATTCATAAAATCACATTTCGGCAGTAAATTTTAAGGTGAAAACAGCAGAGAATCGATAAAACATAACACTAAAAAATTTCGATAAACCTTTTATCTTCATATTATACACAGGTGGGTTCACCGTGAAACAACAATCAATGACCAAATACAATGCTTAATGACATTTGAAACTCGAAAGCAACGAATTTATAAACAATTAAGGAAGTAAAAGGAAAATATATATATATATATATATATATATATATATATATATATATATTGAAATCACCTGGTCTCTAAACTCTTTAACGAATTGTTCAGGTCGTTTAATATCGTGGACATCCTTCTTCTTTTTCTTATTGTGTTCATATTTACCACCAGTCTCCAACTGAGCTTTTCTGGCAAGCGCCAAAGCTTCAGTGCTTTTTCTTTTCTTCAACACCGTCTCCGCTATATATGCCAAAGGCTTTGCTTCCTCTTCTGCCATTGAAGTCTTCACCTGAGAAACGGATAGCAGCGGAGACTTTGTTTGGGTTAGGGTTTGGTTCATTGAGCTTCAAATAACTTCTCTTTTTTCTTTTCTTTTTTATTTATTTATTTTTAAAGGTTTAAGTTGAGTTTATTTTATTTTAAAAAAAAATACAGAATTTTATTTTTAATTTAAATGTTAAATTATTATTTTTTTTAAGTCGGAAAATATGATAACAAATACTTTTTCATTTCAATTATTAATTGGTATATGTTTATATTTTAATATATTGAAAACGAACTAAAATAAATGGTTTGATAAAACAATTTTATGATTAATAATATCATCTAACATATTATTTGATTTAATAGATTGAAATTGAAAAGTCATACAGCACTTTTACGGAGAATTTTGTCTGTGTTTGTTCAAATAAGCATGAGAATTTTGTCCAAGTTGTTCAAACTAAATGGAAGAGAAAGTAAAAAAGATCGTATATGATACTTGTATTCAATGTTTACATTTAAACCTACCGCGTGGCTAACAAATTATACATTTTGCCACTGAATTGTCAAATCAAGCAAAAAAAACCAGTGATCCGACCTCAAAAACCAGATGAACTATAATTCTGTACAGGGTATGGTCAAGATGCATTACATACTTCTAGGTGGCAGATGGGATTAGATCTTCAAGGGCACTCGGATCACTTTCATCTTCCATCCAGTGCAATTTTGGACCCTGAACATCACAAAATAATTCAATTATACATCAACTGCACGACAATGACAATATGACATTTAAGTATTTCATATGATTTTTTTCAGACCATCTGCAATGAAGTTTACAGCAAAATTTCCAAATAACATGCAATTCAGGCAAATAATAACCGGATCAAAAAACCCATCTTCTGTTTGATAGATATCAGCAAGTTCGCCTCTCCATATTTCCAACAGAAATTCTTAAATTTCTTTTAACCATTCTCATAAGCATCCTCATATTAGATAAAATAAATCAATGTCTACCTTTCCTTGCCGTATGATTTTCGGATAAGTCCCAGTCATACCAACTACAGTGGAAGGATCTGCCACTCTTACACCAACATCAACAACAAAATCAAGGCCCTACAATAAAATAAAGCACTGAGATCAAAAGAACGGCCAAGAAAATACAGATCTCAACAATAGTACCCAAAGTGGAAATGATTTAGCATGAACTATAATACCCTTTGAACTTTTTATAGCTAAACATCCACGAGGAGGTTATTGTATGAAACTAGTAAAAATTCTGTAGTGTGAAATATAGATCCTCGATATATACAAATCAAGAAAAATTAAGTACAGTAGGTGGCCTAATCATTTTTTCTTTTTCTCAAGGGAACCTGGTAATGGGTGGGGTGATTAAGTCATCAAATTGTCGAGAAAGGATGCAGATCATTAAAGAGGCTTTACCAACCAAGGGACCTATATTTAAGCTCATATTGTCATACATAGACTTGAAAACAAAATAGCTGCTTCAGATGATTTAATAAAAACATTAACCCAAAGAGTGAATTGAAATTCAAATGTGATGTAATAATATGACTTCCCCAGAAACTACTAATTCAATCTTCCCTTTGCAGCAAATAGGAAGCAAACATACAACGAGGGAAGACCTTAACAAACCATCCTTTCTTAAATAAACTCATACCTCTGGTCCATATATATCAGCTATTGCTACTGGATCTATCATCCACTCATTCTCCTTTGGCCACTTGACACTGAAAAAAAGGAAAACAGATTCAATTCAAGAACCTGACGATGTGTGAGACACAGAACCAGCAGGTACAATATGTTTAACTTCATCAGATATTAAAAGAGAATATAGACTCTTCATAGTTATTCTACATCAATAATATTAATATTAAATGAAAACGAAAGTAGGGAAAAAATGAAGACTAAACCTGTATCAGAAATTGTTAATTTTCTTACTGAAAAATAAATATATATTGTAGATCACACCAACCTTGTGGATATTAATGGTGCATCCATCTTTTCAAGTATTGCTTGGCATATGGCATCATCAGGTATACGGACACCCACATTTTTCCTTGAAGCATATTTGGCTGTTGCAGTCCCATATCTTACACACTGCTTCGGCAATTCTTTGCTGGCAGTTAAAATGAAAGTATACTGTTCCATAAAAACTTTGTCAGGACAATTAACCATTCAATGTATTTAAAAAACCTACTGTACCCAAAGGCAATCAGTATGCATGTCTTTCAAGTTAATTACATTGTAAAAATGAGAACAGGACATGCAAAGGGAAAAAAAAAATCCAATGATCACAGCTCGTTGCACCTAGAAACTGACCTATGCCAAACATTCTCAAGACATCCCCATAAAAATGTATCCATTTGAAATTTTCCTTCAGGAAATCCACTGTAAAGTCTCTATCTATCATGTGGAATATAATTAGATAGGGAGGTCGCAAACATTAGAACACTGAAAAAGCCACCATATGGTGAATCCTGCTTCAGCCTTTGTCATATTCTCTATAAGCACCGTGTACAGCTATTACTACTGGCTCTTTTATGCCAGATGGTTACCTTACATTTTGCATGTTAACATAACAATAAGATAAAGGTGAAACTCTTACAGGCCCAGGTAAACAATGCTTAACAGTTCGAAATATATTTGCATGTCCTTGGCCATCACCACGAGGGAAACCGGTTGTATATATATCTATGTCCCGGAGAGAGCGGCATAAGATACTAAGAGGCTGCATGAACGATGAGGAGATATCAGTACAACAATAGGATGCAGGGTTAGAATTGTGATATTAGAAGTACTATATTAACAAGCTCCTTTCCTATCCTTTGAACATGCATCATCCAAACAAATCAGATTAGCATAATAAATAAACATGCAACAAGGGAATATAACATCCTTTATCCTTAAATCGCATTAAAGAGGAAGCTGCTGAGAAGCAATGTTCCTTGCCTTTGAGGGTTCTATATTCTTTATTCTGCGACAGGAGAAATAAGAGAACCTTATCAACAAGGGATTGAAAAAAGAGAAATGCAAAGTTAGCACAAGATAAACAGCTCAATCTACCTGCGAAGACGTTCAATGGCTGAGTGGCTTTTCAAATGACAAACTATTGCATACCTAAGACCAAAGGAAGTGTTTAAAACCTTTAAATATGATATAAAAATGAAACAGAATCAGAATGAAACAATTTAAATCAGTAACATTAATGCACATCAAAGGATGACTCCAATTTTAGTAAGAAACGATATTGATTTATCAACATTTTTCATTTTGCACAGAGTTATGAAGGGAGAAATAGAGAATGCAGGAAAAATAAAAGAAAATATCAAATTTATATTTTGAGTTTCAGGCTTCCCATGATCTTGAACCAGAGAAACAAAAACTTCAAATGGAGACATAGACATAAAAAAAATAAGGATGCAACATTGAAAAACCTTTATAACCTTTTCTTCCAATATACCCACCAAGCAAGTGACAAAACAGTGTAGTATCTGGTCAGAAACACCAATGGTGATGAATTCATAACACAAATTTTAATTATTTCAGGACCTCACGTCCAAACATTCACACATTTTCAATCGTCTAAAAAACTACCCTACCAAATAACAAATCAATCAAGTCCTTTTCAAAAATCAAAACGAGTCTACAAGCTCAAGAAACATATAATGTGCTCCACAATACTCACAATTGCAAACGAATATATAACTTTAAAATCATAGCTTCTCGACATTAATTAAGAAAATCACACGAGGTGGTCCATACACAGTATCAGTAGGAATGACTCCTACAGCTCCCTCCTTCAAAAGTTGGACTACCGGTTCCAGTTTCCAACTGTCTGCTCCTGATGGATCAACTTCAACATACACCAACCCATCTTCCTGATATCGTCAACCACAAACATCCCACGTTAAAAATAATAAAATAAATGTCATGTTAACGCGTGTAGTAAGGATGCATTTTAAGAGGATCTCTATAGTTGCATATCAATTAAAATACAAATTTTATGTTCTTCTCAAGATATGGGAGTCTTTGCAATTTTGTGATTTTTAACATTTTTTTTTTTTTTATCTTTTTAATAAAATCAGAACGAACCATTGAATAATTGGCACCACCCTGAAATGTTCAAATATTCATGTTTTGAAAGTGAGTCTGATTCTGAATCGATTATTAAAACAAAACAGTTGATAAATTGCTTTTGAAAGCAAAATACTGAAATAGTATATTAAATTTGTCTTTAAAAATAAAAATAAAAACCGAGAGAGAGAGAGGCGTAGGTGAGAGGAGACCTTGGTGAAATTAGGAGCGGAGTATTTGAGACGCTTAGGACTTCTCTTGACAGCCATGGCTAGGACGCCAAGTCGAGTGTGTTTGGGAGTCTCGAAGGAGACACGGCTCGGAAGCGACGTCACATGGCGTGTTGTTGCCGTAGAACGGAGTAAGAATGTTGTATCGCGACCGTACATTTTGGTTTCTGCCATTTTTTTTGGCCTCTTAACTGCTCTGAAAAATTGGGAAGCGGTGACACTGACAGAGAGAGAGAGAGCGCTTTCTAGTTTCTATTTCTTTTTCATTTTTTTTTTTAAAAACAAATATCCAGACCATCCAATAGAATTCCTTGTTAGACACTTGACCTCAGCTCAAGTGTGCTCAACAGTCATTTACCTGAAACGACGCCGTTCTGCTCATTGCATTTTTTTTTTTTTATATTACATATTTTAAAGCTTTTCTTATGAATTTCAATATATAATCTCAAGAAAATAACAAATAATTTTTAAATTCATGTCTGAAACTGACATTCTTGGCATCGCATCATAATCACAAATCAAGTATCATTTCTGATCATACAAGTATAACCAAATGGCACTCCAACTGGAGACAAATCAATTCTTTCAAAATCAATGCATCAATAAAATTCATCTAAATCTGACTTTTTTAATTTATTAAATCAAGAAAAAATAATAAAATCAAATAATGCAAATTTTATCTGTTCTGGGATTTGTAAAACAGAACCAAGTTTCGAAACCAAAGCAACCTCCCCTTTATCCCTCTGATGATTCTCAAGCCATCAACAGAATGATCCGAAAATTCAGACAAATACAAGATATCAATTCTTAACAGTATATATATCATCCCTGGGGAAAATTCAATAATTTCATCTAGAAGCTACCTCAAACTTTTTATCAGTTTACACTGGAAAATCATTACTAAGGATGAAATAAAGATGAATAGATGATAAAGCAAATAACATTCTCAATTCTCTCCCGGAATCGGCTGGGAAGTCTAAATAGAGATCCTGAATCTCCAAAGTTCAGGCACCCTATTCTTCACTTATCGCGGTGTAGGGGGAGATGGAGGCATGTGGGATTTTGCAAATCCCACCCATGCAACAATGCCAACTGCAAGGATTACCCATCCGAATATGTCATACTTGAGATCACTGCTCTTTTTCTTCTTTGCACTCTGAGTGAGGAGGGCAGAAAAAAAAAAAAAAAAAAAAATCAACTTCAAGAGAGATAAGACATGAACCAATGAGGAAACTAAGATAGCAAAATTTTAATTTACTGAAATTCGGGGCCAATAAAAAAATAGTTAACCAATTTCTAATCAATGATCCCAAAGGTTCCTAAATCAAACAAATGGAGATGGCATTAGGCTGACTAATAGTTTCAACTTCACCAGTTCACCTCTCAAAATTGTTATGCACGTCTTCTGTGATGCATTGCTTCAGGTAATCGATACAATGAAACAATGTAACAGGAATGCGCCCTATCAAACAAATAACAACAATCCCATGCTCATGAACATTAGCTTATTGGACCAAATCGACTTGTACTGCTTTATTAGCATATAGGCAAGTAGATTAAGATTGTATTTGTTGATATATAAACATAGGTTAAGGCAAGGTTGCTGTCAGTGTAGTGACTTCTCTATCTTTTCTTCTATGCATTCTTCTTCCTCCTTAAATGTTATACCTATTAATTTATAATTTTCATTCCAACTTGTATGGATAAAATTCCCATATTTTAAATTATCATCCAACTACAACCTATTAATTATTGAACAGTGTCACATCAACACCACATGAATACTCAATGCAGGTACATCTATACGGCCAAAAACACAACTAATCTCTCTTTGTTCTACGAGCCTCTCTATCAATCATTGCTGCTGAGGTAATGTTTGAAGTTCAATATTGATTTGGATTGGACTAAATTTGATTGGATTGGAATATTTTAGTTAATTTCCAACCGAATGTTTAATATGGGTGTAGGGATCGGATATCATTCTCCAAACCCATTTTTAATACAATCTCATTTACTCTAAAGTCCAACCTAATCAATCATTCAATCCCAATCAACAGTCCAATCCAATGATCTGACCTTGCTTAACAAAAATGGCCTTAGTTTTTACCGCAACAGCATGAATTGTAACACTTCATAAAAATACTAAGACATAATTACAACAGAAGAAAACACTTAAAAGCAATCAAGTGAACCACACAAACAAAAGAAATGAAAATAACTTTTAGGTGATAACCTTTGCAGTTGAAGAAGTAGAAGAAGGTCCAGCAGTAGCTCCCATTGCTGCTTGAGCTGCAGCCTGTTTATGGATCTCTGTGTGTAATTCTGGAGCCTAAAGACAAAATCAGATTGAATCATTGAAGTACAAAATCAATTTAGCAGACAGAAAAATGGATGAGAAGAAGCATATTTGAGATACAATGTCAAGAGTTTAGGTCCAATTTTCCATAATAATGAATCATTCTAATACAAGACCACTGCAGAACTAACAAGTAAAAAGAAATTTCGCAAAGCTAACAACGTTAAGTTTACACATTCACAAAGCAATTTTAGTCAACAAATCCTGTAACTACACAACCTAATTGGAACTCAAACGACTGTTGAGAAGCACCTTAGCATGATCAAGTTCTTACCTAGGAAAATCGCTTGATTGCATCCAGATACTTCTATCAAATTTTTACACATGCTTGTTGGTACTCTTACTTAAAAGGCTTCTGACACAACAAGCATTAAAAGTTGATTCATTTAATTTAGAATGTTAATGGTTTAATAGAAGAAAAATCATTATGTTTTGGTGAGATAACTCCAGTAATTCCCTATCAAAACAAAAACAAGACCAACAGCTAGCTGCAGAGCTATCTCCAATTCAGAAACAACTCATTTCCACACTCTCATCCATAAAATTAACTCACTTTCAACATTTTAGAAAAGTCTAATGTCTAATTCTCACCTTATACAGCCAAAACTCTTTTATGAAAGTTTCCATATTTCAAATACAGCACCATTAAGAACAATGATGGGATGGAACCCAGCGTGGCATACTGTGATTGATATAAAGAACAAAAAATTTCTTAAGCTTTTCTGTTTTTGTTCAGAAAAACATGCCACATGAAAGGCTTTGATGGGACTTGGGAGGGTATCTACCCATCCTTGTCCTGTCTCTAAAAACAGCCTGAAAAATTTACTCCCAAACCAGATGAATAGAAATAACGACTAACGAGATACTCAGACATCAACATTAATAAAATATACCAAAATAATAAATTCAATGAAAACAGTACACCAGAATCACCACTTCAGTAGACACAACTACACCCAACAGCAAAGCAATATCAACAATCAGTCCTCTCAAGCTCACTCTGTAACATCTTTGCCTAACTAAGGAAATAAATTCTACCTCTCCTAATTACATACAAAACACAAATCATAGTCAAGCAAGTTTCATATATTTAATTTGAATCAAAGTTTCAAATGGAGCCTGCTACATGCCTATATGCTTTCAGCCTTTCACGAGTCATGACTAAAGCTATTTAAACAAGACCTCCAAAGCACGAAGATAAAAACATTCCAACAAAAAAAATTGACCATGATAAATAATAGAGAAATACCTTAGCAGCCACCTCCAAAGACTTCAGATAAAGTTCATTAGTGGGTTCCTACAAACAACCAAAACAATTGTCACACTCACACATCTAAAACCACGGTGAAATTCTGTATAACAGTCAAATTGAAAAAAATACCTCGTCAACTGCTTGCTGAAAGTATATAGTGGCCTTGTTGAAATATTCCTTAGCCTCCTCCAGTTCCGGAGTTATAAATGCATGAGAAGTATAAGCGTTTCCCAAGCACCATAGAGTGTCATGCCTGTTGGGGCTAACCAACAATGCCTCCTCCAGCTTCGAAATCGCTTCTGTTATACGAAAAAATGTTACCATTACCATACCAACAAATTCAACATCCAAATAACCATTTGTTCAATAAGCAATTGCAAAGTTTCAGAGTTCCCAAATGAAATTACATTAATACAGAACAAATAATATAGCATTGTTATCCTATCAAGAAAAAAACCCCGACTTTCTATTAAAAAAAAATGATAGATTTAGCTAATGCAATCCAATTAATCACACTTGATTTCAGGAAAATAAGAACCTGAAATCATCTTCTTCGAATCCGGAACATTTTGAAACTGAGACAACTCCAGCAGAGCTCCACCCCATCTCGTCAAATTCTGCAGCCAAAAAGAAAATAAAAACACAATTATTTTTCATTTAAAAATAACTAAAACACAACAAAGAGTTCTAACTCTCTACTACTCACTCACGATTCTAATAAAATAGAAAAAATGGAGAGAAAAAACGGAGAGAGATAATAAAAATAAAGTCGGTGGAAACTGGAAACATACCTCGGCGTCCAGGGGGTCCTTTGCGTAGGTGGTTTCGGCTGTTTTGCGAGCGTGCTCGAAGAAGAGCAATCTGTCGAATTCACTTTGCATGTCCATGGTCTCTCTCTCTCTCCCTTTACGGTGTTGTACGGACAAACACGGTGAAGATTGAAGAATGTGTGATTCTGCGTTCTACTTGTAACCCTAGACAAGCTGTGCAAAGTGAGAACAATGAGTCTTTAAGAGAAACCTCGGAGGCGGTTTGGGTTTTATGGTAAATTGACTTAAGTCTTTGTATCCACGTTTACCTCGAAATTTAAAAAATAAATGCGTTTAGATATTATTTTAGAAAATATATCAATATTTCTTGTAATACTTAAAAAAAAAAAAAAAAAAAAAAAAAAAAAAAAAAAAAAAAAAAAAAGATATTATTTTAGAAAATATTTAATTTTTCTTTTCAATTACTTTTCTATCAAGCAAACTTTCCTAGTTTAAATCAATTTATAGTTTTTTTTTTATTTTTTTTAAGTATTACAAGAAATATTATAATAGGACTATCAGAACCTATTGAGATCAAACAATACATATGTGATCCAGATATCTACTTCAACAACTCCAGGAGAACACTCTCAACACATGCTTGTAAAATACATATGATGAGATTTGAACCCACCACCACCTATATGGAAGGGAGGTGCACTACTAGCTCCGCTAAAAGGTGATGTGCATCATTTTATAATTTTCTTGATTAATTCAAAATGAATAATAACTTGAAATGCATTGCCTATATGGTGATGTTATTACTTTCAACTATATTGCTTTATTGTTCTCGGTCTGCTTCGTGTAAATTTAATTATCACATTATAAATTGTGATACAGGTTGAAAAAATATACATACAAGGCTATACAAATTTTGTTTATTTGAATTATAAATGATTGGATTATTTGAATATTTGTAATCTCTTATGCTATGTTTGGTAGGAGAGAGAGAGGGCTGGATGAATTAAGAAGGAAAGAGGGTATGAGGGATGGAGAGAATAACATCTATCATTCATATTGTTTGGTATTGAAAAGATAGTTGAATGGATTGATTGGTATATAATTATAAATTTACTATATTACCCTTCTATAAATTGGAGAGTAATAAAAATGGGAGGGTAATATTTTCATTTCCCACATATGAGATCCCTCCTCTTCTCATCCATCAAATGATGGAAGGATTGATTTCGGTGGGCTCGGAAAGAGTTGAGATCTCTCATCTTCTCCTCTCCTCTCCTCTCTGTTGTCTCTCCAATCAAACAATGGATTAGAGCTCTCCTCCAACCCCTCTCCCTCTCTCCATCTCTCCCTCTTACCAAACATAGGCTTAGTTTGGCTTTACTTTTGGGACAAAAAGTGATTATGGGCATAGACTAGGGTGTTTGGTAAAATTTCAAAAAAGTGCTTTTGGAAATTTTTAGCTTCTCCTAAATGAGAAAATGAGAAGCTACATTTTGTATGTTTTAAAAAACTGCTTCGTGCGGAAGCAATAATGAAAACAAATTATTTTCAAATGGTTTTCTTAATATATTCGTAATATATGTGGCAATAGATATAAAATAATAATAATAATAATAATAATAATGTGTTATGGTCATAAAAATAAAAAATAAAAATAAAAACAAATTATTTATTTATTTTATAATATGTTTATGGTCACACAAAAATAAAACAAATTATTTATTTTTAAAACATTTTCAATAATTATTTGTGTCCTTTCTAGTAATTTTACACTGTCAAAACACTTTTTACTTACGGTTTACCAAACACTCAGTTGATTCTTTTCACAATAAATCACTAAATCTAAAAGAAATTCTCCCCACAACATAAACAAAAGCAGTTATCCGCACAGCACAGTAATACTAAACTAAGCAATAGCCTATAAACTTTTATTAAAATTGTCAAATGTACCTTATAAGGATGACTTTACGATATTCACCAACACACCGAGGTTTAAATATTCTTCACCAACACACTAAGGTTTAAACATTGACGTTTGGTGTATCTTGTCTCATCATCTTTTACATATAGATCTTCTAACTAACGGAGTTTTTAACAAAAAGTTATAGGGAAAGTATCATTTTCCCCCCTGTAGTTTGCCATATTCATAAATTTACCCCCCTCTAGTTTCAGAAATGGTTGATATTCCCTCTGAAAATCAAAATATTCGAATATATGCCCCCTGCCGTTAGGATTTCTGCTAAATCGAGCAACTCTGACAAAAAAAAGAGGTTTAAATACATTTTTGCCCTTGACATGTGATGGTGATAGAGAAACTACATTTTTATCCCCCTAAGGTAACTGTTGGTGATTAATATTTTTTCTTTTTACAATTATATTATTTTATTATTTTTGATAATTTTTTTATAAATTATTAGTTGTTTTATTAATAATAATTTATTTAATAAAACAACTAATATTAAATAATAAATTAATAAATATTATCAAATTAAATAATAAATATTTTTAAAAAATTAAACAATAAATAAATATTAAATAGTAATATCCCAACACCAAATCAATACAATCAAACACCAATCCAAAAATCAATCTCCAAAAAAAAATGAAATCATCAAAACTTTCATCATCAATCTGAAATACCAAAACCCAGAAAAAATCATACCACCACACAACACCCAAAATCCAGCCCCAATCGAAATCAAATCACCATCCCCAACCAAAATCAAACCGATTTCAACAACCACAAACACAAACCAAGCCCCCAAACACCAAAATCCTCATCACCATCATCACTCTCCAGCTTAAATGATTTACAATAATAATATAATTGTAAATCTCCCTTTCTCCAGCTTTCATTCATCATCACCATTCATCATCACCTTCATTCATCATCATCCCTTTCTTGTTCATCCGTTCATCACACAAACTTAAATCAAAAATAAGAACCAAACCACTATCACCGATTTAGAACCTAGAACCCATAAATCTCTCTCACACACACACACCAAACTGCCATCTCTACACACCAAACAAAAATCACCGAACAACCATCTCTCTCACTTTCTCACCGAACCACCAAAACTGGGTTCTTCACCACCATCCGCCACCACCTCAAATCCATGAATCACACAAAAGCACCAAATTCGCAAATCACAGAAAACCCTAAAAATCCACAAATCAAACATCCCCACCACCAACGGTCACCACATTAGCCACCATCCACGCACGAATCATCAAAATCTATGAATCAAATATTCCCAAAACCCAATCGACCACAACCATAGATTAGGGCTGTCAAAACGGGTCAACGGGTCGACACGACTAGGGTTGCACATTTTTCCCCGGATCCCCGTTTCCCCGTTTCCCCATCCCCATTTGGGGGAAATTTTTTGGGGGGGAAATGAGGAAATGGGTAGGGATGGGGATGAAAATCATCCCCATTTCCCCATTTTCTCCACTAATATAGTGAAATGGGGATGGGATTGGAGGGAGGTACCCCCATCCCCATTTCCCAATTTCCTCATTTCCCCTAAAATATTCTAAAAAATAATTATATATATATATATTGTAATGTATTTTCTTTGACATTATTTTGTAATGTATTTTCTTTTGCATTTGTAATGGAATGTTTTTTTTTTTTTTTTTTTTTTTTTTAGTTTAATTTGTAAATTTCAACCAAATGGGGAAATGGGGAAATGGGGGAATGGGGGAAACGGGGAAAATGGGGAAATGGGGATGGGGATGGGGGGACCTCCCCCCAAAACTCCCCCATCCCCATTTTCCCCAAATGGGGAAATGGGGAGGGATGGGGAAGGGTTTGAGAAGTGGGGATGGGGATGGGGAGACCTATATCCATCCCCATTTCCCCAATGTGCAACCCTAGACACGACCCGTTTACTTAAACGGGTCAACCCATTTAGCTTCAACCCGACACGACCCGTTTAAGTAAACGGGTCAGCCCTTTGTAACACGACACGAACCCGATTAGTTAAACGGGTTGACCCGTGACACGTTTAAAATCGGGTCGGATCATGTTGGGTTGGGTCGAACCACTTTGGCTCATTTAAATTTGCAATTTTCCAACCATTACAATAAAGTACACGAATACAATATTAGAGCTGTCAAGTTTGTAACCATTTCTACAAAGTTCAAATACAGTCATAGTAGAGCAAATTCACAACACAAATGATCCAAATTCCAAAGTTATAAGTTTAAAATTGATGTCCAGGTACACAAAATCACAAATAAACAAATAGCAGACTAGCAGAGTCTAGACTCCAGATAACAGTCCAAACTCCAAATTGATGTCCAAATTGTTTAGCCTTACGAGATGGATTGTTGAATTAAACTTTCCACTTTCGTCAGTTCTCCAATTCCCACATATCTTTATGATCATCAGCTAATCTGCAAACCACAAACACAAAAATAAAATAAAATCAAAATCAAAGTGGGACTCAGAATATGGGTGGTGATAAATTAGAATGGTCGGCAAGGCTAATAAATTAGCTAATTACGATAAACGAGACCATGATATACTCGTCACCATCCCTTTATTTTATTAAAAAAAAAAATTGTTCTTGAACCCTAAATAAAAAAATTCTACCCATGAACCCTAGTTTAATTGTAAATCAATTCATATACAAAAACAAAGAATTTAAAACAAGATAAAGCAAATTCGACTTATGGATCATTAATAAAACTATATAGATCTGATTCACACACACACCAAAAAAAAAAAAAAAAAAAAAAAAAAAAAAAAAAAAAAAAAAACCGAACCTGATACTTGAAACTTGAGAAACGAGAGGCGACTGGACAAGTGGGGAAGAGAGACGACTACGGAGACAAGAGATGGGCCGGCGGACTACGGAGACGTGAGCTGGCCGGCGAACTGGCGGTCGACAGGTACAAACTTGGACTTTGGAGAGTTAAGGTTAGGGATTGGAGATTTGGAGAGAGTGCTGCGTGTGTGAATTTGTGTGAAAGAAAGAGATGATATATAGTATGTAAAATATCAATAATGACCCCTATAAAATTTAAAATGTCAAATTTACTTTATCTGCTAAACGGGTTAAACGGGTCACCCACTAACCTGTTAAGCAGAACACGACAAGACCCGTATATGTATACGGGCCAAACGGGTTGACCCGTTTATGACACGAACCCGATTAAGGTCAAAACGAACCCGATTATCAACCTCGGGTTCGTGTCGGGTTCGCGGGTCACGGGTCATTTTGACAGCCCTACCATAGATAGATCAAGCAACCACCCCTAAATCAACACAACACCGCCAATGAGAGAGAACAGAAGAAGCGAAACAAAGGAGAAATAAAAAGAGGCAGAGAAGAGACAAGAGAAGAGAGTTGCGGTGAGAGAATGAGAAGATAGAGAGAGAGTTAGGGTTGAAAGAGGCGGGTGTGATTGTTGGGTTCTTCACCAATCTGGATTCCCGGTTTTGTGTTTTATGGTGGTGATCGGGATTTTTTTTTTGTAGATCGATAGAGGGATGGAGATTTTTTTTAAATGATTTTATTTTATTTTATTTTATTTTTTTCATTTGGTTGATTTTATTTTTTGTTTTGTCTTTATAAATTATTTTGTAATCTCTACCATCAAATATATGGGATAGATGGTGGAGATCCATTTAAGAAAAAAAAAAATGATTAATTTTTTTAAAAAAATCCAATTAATGTCACAATTATTATTTGATTAGTTTTTTTTTTTTTTTTTTTACAATTATATTATTTTATTATTTTTTTATATTAATATTTTTTTTATAATTATCTCCATGCCTATTTTTAGTGTATTGGCATTGGTAATAGTGGAAGGGTGAGTTGTCAATCATCTCATCCACATGTTTTATTTGTATTTAATAAATCTTAAATTTGCTTTTGTTTTTTACTTTCTTGCCCTTCAATTTTTAATTGCCATTCAAGTCCTCAAAGCGGAGTTGCAAGATTGCCCTCGCTATTTCACAGTCAAACCTCAATTTAACAGAAATCCTAACGGCAGGGGGCATATATTCGAATACTTTGATTTTCAGGGGGAATATCAACCATTTCTGAGACTAGGGGGGCAAATTTATGAATATGGCAAACTACAGGGGAGGAAATGATACTTTCCCAAAGTTATATATTTGTGTGTATTCAATTTAAAAAATATTTTTAAGTTAGTAGATCATATGACAATATATTTCCAAAAGAGGTTTTGATTGTCATAAACTAAAAATAAAAAAAATAAAAAAAATAAAAAGATAGTATATATAAAGTATTTAAGTTTTGTAATAAAAGAAGTACATTATGGAATATTTAAGTTTCGTAGATAGTGGTTAAGACGATGTATATTTATTAAAAATACTAAAAAAGAACTTCTCTGGAGAAGCCCAAATTTAGGCTTCTCAAAGTATACATAAAATAGTTTTTTTAACATTTCAAAAAAAATAATAATTCTTTAGGAGATTTGCCTAATAAAAAAAAAAGACACAAAATAGCTTTTAACCAGGGCCGACCCTGGGCCTTTTTTGGAGGGGCGGCTACTCCGGCCCCTTTTTTAAAGGGGTCTAGAGTTACTTGTTTAGAGTTAAATGAAAAGCCTTTTTTTTTTTTTTTTTTTTTTTTGAGCAGTGATATTCGCATCCCTCAAAAACCGTATGTGCACCCCTTTTTGTATTTATATCCCCGTTAAATTCTTTTCAAATGTTATAACTTGTAAGTACACTCCACGTATTACCAAAATATCCTTTTATTTAGTTTTTTTTTTCTTATTATTAAATACTATACATTAACAAATTCTAAAATAACTGAAATAAAAATTTCAAAAAATAAAATAAAATTATTGAAATAAAAACAAATAAAAAATCTGGGAGGAGATGTAGCTTCTTTCAGATTTCAATCATAAACTTTTTTTATTTATTTAATTTTTAAAACAGCTATTTTATATTTTTAACTTAAATAAAATTATTGGAAATAAAAACAAATATAAAATATGGGAGGAGAGCACTTTCTAGATTTTCAACCAAAACTCCTTTTGTTTAATTTAATTTAATTTTTATTTTAGCTTAGATTTTTAATTAGATACGATGATTTTTTTTTTCAATTCCTTTAATTATTAAAACAATTATTTTATAGTTTTAATAATTACTTTTAAAGTTTTTAATTAATAAATAGTAAATATTTTGATAAAAAAAAGTATTTATAATTATTTTAATAATGTTACTTAAGGTCAATATTGGAAATTTGAAAATATACTAATTTAGGGGTGTATATATAGTTTTTATGGGGTGTAAATATCGTCACTTTTTTTTTTTAATTTCAAACCAAAAATAGCTCAGTCATTTGTTAAATATATATATATATATATATATATATATATATATATATATATATATATATATGGGAAAAGGGGATATTTTTCTTTATGCTCATCTTAATTTAAAGCAATAGTGAAATTTGGATAACATTGGAAATAGATAGGTCCATAAGTCAAACTGGTTTCAGCAATTCCTAAAATAGATTCTTTATAATTGGTGATCATTTTGTCTCGGAGGACAACTAAAATGGAATTATTAAGACCAATTTTGGCTAAGGGTTTCAACCCAATTTGAACACTTCCTATATGCAAGTCATTATAACCAATTTTATGATAATGGTTCAAACTATTTTTATTCAATAAATTTGTGCTAAATGTATTATTATGGAATTTGACATTAATCTCTTTAGTCTTTTGTCCTAAAATAGATCTAAAATCTAGGGTCCTACTCTTCCTATAGATGCTATATTGTTGAATATTGGGCAATTGCCAGTTTACTAAGTCTCTATCGTCCCAATTTGTTTCATAATTAGCTACAGATTGACATGCAATACTATTATTATCGTCAGGCTCTATCTCAGTCCTATAACTACTTGCAGACATGGTAAAGAAAAGTCTAAAATAGATTAAAACCTAGGTTTTGACTCACAGCTTGTCTGGTGGTCAGCTTAATGCCTCTCTAGGCTAACGGCAAACCTGGTGACTACTAACTTTTGCACCTAGAGAATAAACTATCTCAACTCTTCTTCAACAAGTCTCAAGGCTTTGATACCAAAACGGAGGACCAACAAAGCTAACAGAATGCACAAGACAAAATGCAGAAAATAATAAAACATGAAATTGAAACGGATTCCAACTTGAATAATAGAAAATAAAATTAACATAAACTTACTGTAATCAGTATTAGTCTGACAGCAATGTAGATGCACACAAATAAGTCGCACTCTTTATTTATTTCAAACTTGTTTTTACAAAGGAAGGGAAGGTTAAGAGAGAACGATTACAAAACTAAGAGAGGAAGATTACAAAGTAGGAAAAGAACCTGAAAATCAGAACTTGCCTTCTCAACCGGAGAAGAGTTCTTTATATAGACCAGACAAATTACCATGGTAGTGATAACCAAGGTTAAGACTGACTCTGGTTAAAACATAATAATGGTCGTTGAAGACCCTATAAGCTAGTCACATGGAGGAATGATTGATGCTGAAGCAATGATGGTGCTGGATGATTCCATAAGCTGGTCACATGGGTCTGATAGTGGAGGAATGATTGCTGCTGGAGCTTGATGATTGCTGCTGGAACTTAGTCACGGGTGAAAGTAAGTAACTTTCAATTTGTTTCTTCTGCCGACACTCTTTATATATATATATATATATATATATATATAAACATTCTTTCTATTATCAGTTCGAACTGACAAAAGTTATATCAGTTCCTTATATGTGGACCACTAGATTTAAATACTTTAACTGACAAGTGCATACAGCCAAGTCAAAGTATTTAAATCCAGTGTCCCACATGCAAGGAACTGATATAACTTTTGTCAGTTCAAACTGATAATAGAATTTCTGTATATATAAAAGCCTAATCAACTAGAAAAACATAAAAATTAAAGAGTGACAATATTTGCACCCCTCTAAAACTGTTTGTACACCCCAAAGTAATATATTTTTAAAATTCCACTATTACCCTTAATTCAAATAATTTAAATACATGTCTTATATCATATTAATAAATACTTAATATTTTGAGAATTAAAAAATATATATTATAAACAATTAGAAAAATAAAAACGTTATACTGTTTTATTACAATATAAACTATTTAATATAAAAATTTATAACCTAAAACTTAAACCATTAAAAAAATAAATAAATAAATAAATAAACATATTAAGTAACTAAATTAACATCAAATAATTTATTTAAAAAAAAAAAAAAAAAAAAGTGTTTGAAGTTGAAGGCCGCTGCCAACTGCCACTTGATTTGACAGTAAGTCGGAGAACAATTCCTCCATGGCTCCATACTTTTCATTTCCTTTTTTAAGTTTTTATTTAATTGTTCTAAACTTATTATTTTACAGTATTTTCTCAAAATTTATAATAAAGGGCATATTTGGTAACATTTGGGGTGTAGTTACGAGTTATAACATTTAAAAAAAATTAATGGGGTTTACATTCGGAAAGGGGTGTACATACGGTTTTTCAAGGGTGTAAATATCGTTACTCAAAATTAAAATTAGGTCCAAACAAACAGAGATCCAGAGGACACAGTCCAAACATTCTTTTTATTTTTTTTAAAGCCCAATTATATTTTTATTGTTTAGTCAGAGAAATTAACCGACAATTTTGGGGATTTTTTATTTTTATTTTTATTTTTATTTTTATTATTATTATTTTTTTCTTAATTTTCTCTCCAAACGTCAAAACACATCTTTTTCACTTTCCCTCTCAACGACTCAGCTTTCTCTACATCCTCATTTGTCATTTTCTCTACATCCTCATTCCTCATCTTACTTAAGTCATATGATATTATTTTGTTTTTAATGAAATTATTATCTTCGGACTAAATATATAAAAACATGTTATATATATATATATATACAGAAATTCTATTATCAGTTCGAACTGACAAAAGTTATATCAGTTCCTTGCATGTGGGCCACTGGATTTAAATACTTTGACTTGGCTGTATGCACTTGTCAGTCAAAGTATTTAAATCCAGTGGCCCACATACAAGGAACTAATATAACTTTTGTCAGTTCGAACTGATAATAGAAAGACTGTATATATATATATATATATATATATATATATATAAACTATTAATTTGAACAAGGGGTCTATTTTAGAATTTTGACCCGAGCCTCTAAAAAGTCAATTCTGACCCTGCTTTTAACATTAAAGAAGCTCTTTTGGCTTCTAGAAAAACCATACCAAACACACAGTAAGTGTTGGGAGATCTCTTTGAGTCTCTCATTGATGGAAGATGACTTCTTTCAATTATAGAAGTAGACATCTGGGTCACGTTGATTTTTTTTTTATCTCGATAGGTCACGATAGCCCTCCGACCAATCTAATGTCATATTTAGTGTATATATATATATATATATACTATTAAAATTCAAATCTAAAAATACAAAAATTAATTTAAAAAAATAGCGGGACTTGGGTTTTGAATTATAGTACGGTGACACGTTAGGGGTGACGATATTTGTATCCCTGAAAAACTGTATGTGCACCCGTTTTTATATGTATACCTCATTGATTTATTGTTAAAATGAAATCTCCCACACATTATCAAATATGCTTGGACTAATTTCACAAACATCCCCTAACATTAGACATAATTACATGTATATGGAACTTTTACCCATTATTACACAAACCTCCCCTGCTGTTAGTGGTCAACGGTTAAACTTAACCGTTGACTCACTTTTCCATTTAAAAAGTCTAAAATGCCCCTACTGTGTAATTTATTATTTTAAATAGTTAATTAAAAAAAGATCCAGCTTTTATTAAAAAAAAAAAATCATATTTTATTTCAAAACAATCCATATTTTATTTTTAAAACAAATCCATATTTTTTTATTTATTTTTTTAAATCCGATTTTTTTCTTCTATAAATGGATTTTTTCCAATCTAAACAAAATAAAAATAAAAAACTTATAAATCAAAAATCAAAAATCAATTTTCTCTTTTTCTTTTCTTTTATCCATATTGCCATAATTTAATTACTTATGGGCATTCTCCCTTATTTTGGCAGTATGGATGAAAGAAAAGAAAAAGAGAAAATTGGTTTTTGATTTTTTATTTATTTTAGAATTTGATTTATAAGTTTTTTATTTTTTATTTTTTTTAGATTGGAAAAAATCCATTTATAGAAGAAAAAAAAATATGGATTTGTTTTTAAAAATAAATATGGATTTTTTTGAAATAAAATATGAATTTTTTTTTAATAAAAACTGGATCTTTTTTTAATTAACTATTTAAAATAATAAATTACACAGTAGGAGCATTCTAGACTTTTTAAATGGAAAAGTGAGTCAACGGTTAAGTTTAACCGTTGACCACTAACGGCAGGGGAGGTTTGTGTAATAATGGGTAAAAGTTCCATATACGTGTAATTATGTCTAATGTTAGGGGATGTTTGTGCAATTAGTCCTTTAATTTTAGACAAATGTTATAAATATAAAACATTATAAAATAATTTAAATTAATATATTTAATGGGAGGAGCCGGACCTTGAGAGGAGGCAAGCCTTCTCATTGTAATTTGAAAATCGACGAAGAGAAGCCTCATTGCATCTTTTCAAGCTTGGGAGAATGTTCTTGAGTTCTCCCGTATTTTTTTTATTTAATTATTTAAAATGGTTTAGTTGTTAAAATTTTGAAATCCCAACACTCAAGTTGTTATTTAAGCCCATCTATAAACCACTCAGGGCCGCCAAAAATACATGTCTACGAGCTTCCAAAGAAGGATTGTCTCAACAAGTTACAATCGTTAACGGATAACCCTACATTGTCCGTATTGTATTATTGTATTGAGTTGTATTGAATTAGATTGTTTATGATTGGACTGTATTATTCTTATACAATCATATGTTTTGTGATATTTTGTATTAGACTGTATTAACTAATACAATCTATCTACTATGTATTAGCTAATACGACATCCACTATATTAGACAAATTAAAATGTATTAGCTAATACAATATAGTGAACAGTGCAAAACAAACCAAACATTGTATTGTATTATTATAATATATTTTAAACTCCTAATACAATACAGTGCAGCACACCAAACGAGCCCTTAGTGGTATGTCATCCCAGGGTTGGCCTTGAGATTTTCAGGGTCCGAGGCGAACTATCGGAAATGAGGCACTCAATACTCTATGTATGTTTACTTGATTATTATTATTTTTTCTCTAGTAAATACTTATAAAAATCAATATAATAACTCAAACTCAAGACTATAACATAACAAAATAGCAAATAAAAAGTTACCAAAATAACAATTTTATAATTGCATCAAATAATATATCATTTAAACCTTACTCGTCTCACATTTTTAGCAGAAAAATTACTAATTAAGTTTAGATAAAAAAATTAAAAAAAAAACGTATTGATTTAATTACATTCGAAACAACGACTTCTGAATTTTCGTATCAAGAGAGTTTTTATTTTTATTTTTTCTTAGGGATATAAGGATATAAAAGAGGATTATTTATGACAAACAAGAGTGTTATTAGAATTCAACCCACCGCCACCCTTGATCCAATGTTGTGTGTTGTAAGAATGAAAAATGAGTTTCCATTGGTGGGCCTTTAAAATATATATATATAGAGTAGCGATATTTGCACCCCTCAAAAACCGTATGTACACCCCCAAAATTATATATTTTTAAAATTCCAACATTGTCCTAAAATTAAATTTTTAATATTTTCATTAAAAGATATTATAATATTTTTTAAAGCTATTTTACTTTTTTAAAATCTTACTAATTAAATTAAAATAAAAGATAAAAAATAACGAACAAAAATAAAATATCAGACCGAAATTTGGGTGGAGAACTGGAGGCAACTGTCTTCTTCTAAACTTGAAAAGATGGAGTAATAGCATCGTCCATCAAAAATTAAGCAGAAGGCCACTGATCCTCCCATATTTATTATTTTTATTGTTATATATTTTATAATTTATTCATTTGTAATATTTTTACATTAATCCTGTAAGGCTGTAAGAGATGTGGTGATCATTTGGAAACTCTGGCACATACACTTTTACAGAGCAAAACTTTTTTTATTTTTATTTATTTTTATTTTTATTTTTTATTTTTTATTTTTTATTTTTTATTTTTTTTTTACCAATTCTCAGACATCAAATGGTTGTCTTGTTATAACCTTATTAGATGGTATTTTTAGTAAGGTTAAACAGGAGGATTTTGAGTTCAATTGTGTGCTTTTGTGGAGTTTATGGTCTGATAGGAATGCTTTTGTTCATAAAGGAAAGACTAGATTGGTGGAGGATATTTTGGAAGGGATAACAAAACTATTTGCAGGGATTTCATAATATCTGCAGATTCAGTTTTGGGATCCCCCTCCTAATACATATATATATTTCAAAATTAAAAGAAATGACATAATTGGTAATATGTGGGGTGTGCTTACGAGAAATAATAATTTAAAATTTTTTAATGGGGTATAAATACAAAAAGGGGTGTACATACAATTTTTCGGGGGTGTAGATACCGTAAATCATATATATATATATATATATATATATATATATAAATGATTTGCGCAACCGGGGTCGCGCAACCTTTGCGGCCCAGTAGTGCATTTAAAAAAAAAAACATGTGGGTCCCACGTATTAAATGCACAGACCCCACATGTTTTTTACAAAAATTGCACTATGGGGCCGCAAAGGTTGCGCGACCCTGGTTTCGCATAGAATCACGCATATATATATATATATATATATATGTGTGTGTGTGTGTGTGTATGGTGGGCCATTTTTAAAGTCATTTATGGATCTATTTTGTTTAAAATTTTATGTAGAATATATTTTAAAATCAATTTTTTTAACTACAATTTGGGGGGCCTTTACAATCGGGACCCTAGACGGTTGCCTTATTGCCTGTGTCATTCATAGTTACACAATAAGGTTGTGTTTGGTGCGTGAGAACGGATTATAAAGTATATTTCTGTTTGTATAGGATTGGATTGGATTGGATTTGATTAAATTCGACTTAATTAAATAAGTATTGTGATGTGTTTGGTGCAGTACAAATTGAACTAAAATAATAATGTCTCTTGTTTGGTATAACATATGATTGGTCAAAAAAAAACAATTGAAAATAATTGTCTATTGTGAGAGATCAGTATAAAATCATATTGAATTAGTTTTTAAATAAATAAAATCATTTAAAATCAATTCAAAAAAAGAAAAAAAAATAGTTTAAATTAAATTTGGTTAATTTTTTTTTTTTCAATTTCAATTTCCTTTTATTTGCTTAATTCCTCAATTGATTTATTCTTCACTTGTTTTTGTTTCCTACTCTTAGTATTTAAACAATACTAGTTTCACGTATATGAAACTAGTGCATTTGTCAAACAATTCCAGTTTCACGTATATAAAACTAATGCATTTATATGAATATAAGTATATAACAATAAACATGACAAAAAAATAACATTAAATTAATTTTTAAATCA
Organism: Acer saccharum; assembly: GCA_030490815.1. Taxonomy (NCBI): domain Eukaryota; kingdom Viridiplantae; phylum Streptophyta; class Magnoliopsida; order Sapindales; family Sapindaceae; genus Acer; species Acer saccharum. Next base: position 32,452,846 of record CM059874.1, on the reverse strand, counting down.
ATTTAATTCAAAGAAAAATAAAATTATTTAAAATTAAATTTGGTTAAAAAATTATTTAAATTATTTTTGAATAAAATAAATTATTTTTAAAAAATAAATAAAGTTATTCAAAATTATTTTAAAATAAAATAACATTTATTTTTAATTAATATTTTAAAAACATTTAAGATTAAATAAATTTAATATTTTTTATATATAAATAATTAATTAAAAAAAAAAAAAAGATATAACAAAAGGTTGAGACAAAATATTGTCCTAGCCTTTAAGGCGAGACTAAATAGTCCAACCACAGTAGGACTATTTGTCTACAGGGGATTGGAGTTCAATCCCGTTTAGACCACAAACATGGGATTGGATTGAGATTAGTCCAATCCCACGTAACAAACGCACCCTAAGGGTTTTTTAGGTGTAAGGGATATGATATGATTATTTTCATGATATTGTATTTGATTGTATGGTATGTGATAGGATTAGACTAAATTTAGTACTTTAATGTGTTTGGTGATGTATGAGATTTGATTAAAATAATCCTGTCACTTGTTTGTTGTGGTATGAGATTGGATAAAAAAAAAAAAAATTTGTATATTTAATACATTGTGGAAATTGATTAATATAAAATTAAATTATATATTTTTTAAATAAATTAATTTTTTTATTTGTTAAAAATAAATAATAGATTTAAAATTAATATTAAAAATAGCATTTTTAATTAATATTTAATATTTAAAAATATTTTTAAATATTGTAATAAGATATATTAACTAAATATAAAATTTTATAAATAAAATAAAACATAAAAGTAAAAGAATTTTTAAAAAAAAAAAACATGGGAATAAATAGCCCCACCTAGATAAAATTGTTGCATAGAATTGGTCTGGTTAAAATAATTATTAAAAACAATTAAAACAATTAAAATTGTTTATTTAAAAATAATATAAATATTTAAAACCAATTTTAAACAAATTAATATTTATTTTTATTTGGTAATATTGAAAATTATTATTTTTGAAATGTTTAAAATAAACTATTTTATTAATTATTAACATATATTTATATTTTAATTACATAAAAACTAAAATAAATTGAAAAGAGAACTAATAATAAGAAAATAAAGTATAAAGTGGTGGGACTAAAATTAGTCCAACCGATGTGGGATAAGTTAGTTGTATGGGATTATTTTAATCTCATCCCATGCAACCAACAAACATAGCAGATAAACTAAAATTAGTCATATCTCATCTCATCTCATGCACCAAACATACATTGAGGCCATGTTTGGCACACTGAAATGGACTTGTAAATATTATTTTGTTTAAAATTGGTTTTAAATATTTAAATTATTTTTAAATAAAAATTTTAAAATTTTTGCATTTTTTTTTTCAAAATTTAATTTAAATAATTATTTTAACAAGTCCAATTCTAGACAATCATTTTATCCAGGTGAGGTGGGGTTATTTAGTCCAATGTTTTTTATAAAAACAATTCTTCTTCTTTTATTTTTTAATTTAATTATCAAATTTTATATTTTTAAAATATTAAATATTAAATAAAAAATGTTATTTTGTTTAATATTTATTTCAAATATTTTATTTATCTTTAAAAGTTAAATAATTAATTAATTTAAAAATTATTTAATTTATTTTTTTATTAATCAATTTCACATTGTATTAAATATATGATAAAATTATTTTTTTATCCAATCTTATACCACACCAAACAAGATACGTGATTATTTTAATCAAATCCCATATAGCACCAAACACATTCCAATCCAATCCAGTCAAATCCCATGAAAATAATCATATCATATCCAGCGCACCAAGCGAGTCATAAAGATCATGCGCACTGCCGGTTATAGGTATAAGCAAGCAAGGCATGTGCTTAGGACCTAACATAAAAGGCAAAAAAAAAAAAAAAAAAAAAAAACTAGGGGCATCATTCATTTATAAATTCTGAATGAAAAAATAAATAAAATTATTGATAACAATATATTGAAGGGCCTTTTTTATTGCTTAGTTATAGGAAAATGTACCTAAAAAATAAGAATATGTTATTAGTAATAATTATTATTTATTTAACTAGTGACCATGGTTATTGAGTATCCACTTTTCAAAATCATTACACTTAACAAAATCATATTACTAATGCTTTCAAAAAAAAAAAAATCATATTACTAATAATATTTTACTGTTTAAAAATTATCCATAAAAAAATCAAATCATCATCATTTATCTTGTAGAATGTAGATAATTCAAGTACTACTATACAAGTACAATTTTCCTTTTGTTATAATTTGTTTATCTCTTTACAAGTTAAATCTTTATTGCCTGTAATATTCTCTAAATCTATTACCTATATTACCTCTAAAATAAAATATAACATTTAAAAGGTATAAAAATTTAAATTTAAGAATTTTTTTTTCTTTCTAATTGCATGATAAATTGAATGGTTAATTTTAATAGACCTAGCAAAATTTTACACGACCCAAACCCATTCGAAAAAAGCGGTTGGTGGGTCAAGTTTATCTGATCGGGTTGTTAATGGGTCAACCCATTAAGACACGAAATATAATGGGTCGGTTTTGGGTTCATCCTTAAAAAAACCGTTAATTCGAAAACCCATTAATATAAAGATTTTTTTTTTTTAATGTGTTTATGAAAGTTATTAAAAAAATCTTTGTATAGTCACATTACAGAATTTATATATAAAAAAATCTCTATAATTATGGTTAGAATATATTTTACTAATTAATTTTTTAAAAATTTATAATTTTTTTCTTTTTTTGAAAGAGCAAAAATTTCTAAATTAAAAACTCTAAAACTCTAAATCAATTATTTCACAATATTATAACCCTAACCCTAACCCTAATCTTAAAACTCTAAAAGTAGCTAGTGAACTTGATTGCATGAGTTTAATCATGCTTCAATGCTATTTATTTTCAAATTTTTAATAAATCTCAAATATAATATTTTGTAACGGGCCGGGTCCGGTTACCCATTAATTTAACAAATGGTTTCGGGTTTGTATATTTCAACCCACTAAGCTAATGGGTCGGGTTCAAGTTGAGCAATTTTAACACGACCCAAACACGAAACGACACGAATTCGCAATAACACGACCCATTGACAGGTCTAAATTTTGATATGATTACCACTTACTAATTGTTGTTGTTTGTCTTATTACTTAAGATATTATATTGCAAGAAGAAAACTTTCAATTATAATCTTCTGGATTTATTAGATATTTCAATCCACGTTCTATCGTTAATTTTTCAATTTTAATTTTATTACATATATATTGAACCGCCCCTATTATATGTTCAAACTGTGTCCCCCTCCTTGAAACTTATGTAATAACTAAAAAAAATATCCAATCTTAATTATGATGTTCTGCATGGATACTTTCATAATAAATTGATGAAACCTATGTTTTGAGTCTTTTGACATCCCAAATTTTGTATATCTTACAAGTGCAAAATTATTTTGATGAAATCTATGTTTTACTCTACTATTCATATCAGTTTATGCACAAATATTATATTATGAAGAAAGGAGAAATAAATTGTATCTCAATAAGTTTCGATTAAATTGTCTAATAAAATGGATTTCCCTTTTTCATTTTTTAAAAAGACAATAATAAATAAATAAATAAATTTGGAAGAATATGCCGTTTTAGTTAGTTCAAGAAGAGATAGTGTGCCTATCATCTTTCACGTTAGTGGTGAGTTGTTTGAATCTCGTAATGTAAATTTAATAAATTTAATGATCGGTTTGTTTCAAAAGATAAAAATAAAGGTTCAATAGGCATAAATCATCATTGGTCACGATGTTATCAACCTGGTAATGAAAATCCTTTTGATGTTGATTGCTCACTTTTTAAGTTAACATTTCAACTAATTTCACCAACTATCTATATATATATATATATATATATATATATTAAAATGAAAATATAAAAAACAAAAACGATAACTATTTAAAAGTTGATGCTATTGAATAAAAGTGGTGGTCGGGTGCTCACGGGACATAACAGGAAGCTTGTGATATTATCTATTTATTTATCTCTTTTTGTTAAAAAAGACAATATGGTTTATTATTATTATTATTATTATTATTATAAGTATGGCAAACTAGAAATATAATAATTGACTTCCTCAAGAAACAATGAATATAGACTCAATATCTTATAAGAATAGGACGTGCCATCTACACTCTTCTTATAATAAATTTGAGTTCGATATTTTGCCCTAGAGGCCTAGAATGTTTCAAGAATGACAACCGTATATTATTATATATGTTGAGCTTTGTGAGACTACTTTACTGCTTCGTTACAAACCCCACACTTTACGATTTAATAGATAAATGAAAAGCTTGAATACTTATCCATTATGGGATGAGTTAGGACGAAGTGTGTTAATCAAACTTGGAATATATTTATATTTTATGTAAGTACGATTCAATGAAGCATTAAATATGATGTGGATATACATTATGATCGAAATTATGTCTTCATGATAAATATTACAATAATTTGGGGTTTTTGAGAGGAAGAAAGGCTCGAACCTATAACCTTTGTAGTGTAGGTAGGGGCAGACTTGGATCCTCTCCGGCTCTTCTCACCTTACCTCATCCCCACTTTACATAATTTCATGACACATAAGTATTGTAATGAATGAATGGTTATGATGTGATTGCTTTTCACTTACACTTTATCAACAATCAATCATATGCTTTAAAAAATGTGAAGAAAAATGTGAGGTGAGGAAAGGATACTGGTCCGTGAGGGGCATACCACCGGGCTAAATCCAAATCCACCGGATCCTCTCCTCACCTTTATAATCTATTAACACACGTCTAATATAGCAAATCAATGGTCTGAATTATTTATATTAATTTTTATGTTTTAATCAACTAAAAAATAGAATTAATCTATACCATTGATTTAGGTGAAGACAATATGAGAACAAAAAGGAGGTGAAGAGAGGATTCAAATCCGTTGAATATATATCTTTTCATGGTAAATTTTAACCAAATCGAATAAAAGCTTTCAATTAATTAACAATAAAAATGTATGCATATATATATATATATATATATATATATATATATATATTTTTGACAATTAGAAAAACGTATGCATTATGAAAAGAAATTAGTGAGTTTTTTTTATTTTTTTTTATTTTTTAATATTACAATAATGACGTTACAGGTGGTAAATTATGATTGGTCATGTATTTATTACTCAACGACTAATTAAGAAATTAAGATAAATATACAAGCATCTTCCAATATTACAATAACACTCTTACCGACAACATTTAATTTAGTCACTTTCTGTTTAAAATCACAGAGTGACAAACATCTTGACCGGTCCTATTCCTAACAGCCCAAAAAAATACAAAACAAAACAATCACAATTTGCATGTGATTTGTCTCATTTCCACAACTCAACAATGAATTCCACTCATTTTTAATTTGATTTTTTTTTTAGAAAACAAATAAATAAAATTTCCGATTATATATCAAATATCAATGTGTTTTAAATTTGATAGCTATTACACGTTATTCCAAATCCAGAGGTGATGATATAAGAGCATCTCTAATGCAAGTGTGGATTGTGAAAAAAAGAAAAGTCACGTAGGATTAATAGACATTCTGTTAATAAATCTTTCTCCAATGTAGTTGTGTATATTTAATCTCAAGCTGACAAAAGAAATATTAGACATTATCAATATCACTGTTTATTTTCAGACGGTCTGTTGTATAACTATTTCTTTAGTTGAGTCAATAAATATTTAAAATTGATATTAATTTTTTATTTATTTTCTTATTAACAGATAAAAAAATATAGACAGATTTAAGAAATATGTTTGAGACAGAATCATTAGAGATCATTAATGACATACAAGTCGCTGGAAGCCTGGAAGATCCGAATATCTCATTGGCAAAGTTTTAAAAAATATCTTGAAGTCAACTTCTCACAAAAATCGAGAGAAATTTTTTTTTTTTTTTTTTTGTGTTCGACATTTAAAGATAAAAATCTGGACAAATCTGATATTTTGAAATTAAGTAAAAATTCGGACAAACCAATATAAATTTAAAGATTAATATCTATTTAATTTTATTTTTGTAGTTTTTAATTATATCAATTGGAGAAAGATGGTTAAAATTAGTAGATAAATTAAAAGAAATAATATACTTTTTATCTCTTGACTTTGACGTAGGATATTTTATAAAAATAATCTAAAATATTTTTGATAAATTGAATAGAAAAACATTTTAATAAATATATCATTCAAAATATTATTCAAAAATTAAATCATGATGTTATAAAATACTTTGCAATTTATAGGGTAATGTGATGTGTAATATAAGAGTATCTCCGATGTAAGAGTGATTTTTGAAGAAAAAAAGATGTCATATAGGATTAATAGACATTCTATTAATAAATATTTATCCAATACAACCGTACATATTCAACCTCAAGTTGATGTGGTAAAAAAATATTAGACATTGTTAACATGACAGTCTGCTTTCAAACGGTCTGTTGCACATCTATTTTTTCGGTTGACTCAGTAAGAGCATCTCCAATACAAAAGTGGCTTGCATACCAATAATTGTTGACATGACAACAATGTAAAAAGACTTGCTTCCTATGTGGTACAAAAATAAACTTGATAGACAATCAACTCAAATTTTGGTCTCCAATGCTTCTGTCTAAAACACAATTTTTCTAATAACGTGTCCATATTTTTTTTCTATTTTATTTTATATTTTATTTCCTTACCAAAAATATATGAAAAATTAATATCAGTTTTAAATGTTTGCTGAGTCAACCTAAAAAATAACTGTGCAACAGACCGTCTGAAAGTGGATGGTCATGTTGACAATGTCTAATATATTTTTTGCTACGTCAGCTTGAGGTTGAATATGCACGGTTGCATTGGAGACATAATTATTAACATAACGTCTATTTATCCTACGTGACATCTTTTTTTTTTCACAAGCTATGCTTGCATTGGAGATGCTTTAAGAGCAAGTATTTAAAACTGACATTAATTTTTCATATATTTTTTGTAAGGAAATAAAATAAAAAATAAAACATGAAAAAATTGTGTTTTAGATAGAAGCATTGAAGATCAAATTTTGAGTTGACTGTCTATCAAATTTTTTTTATTTTTTTTACGCCACATAAGAAGCAAGTCTTTTGACATTGTTGTCATGTCAACAATTATTGATATTCAAGCCACATCGAAGATACTCTAACGATTACAAAATCATTTGTAGATGAACTTTCAAGATAATTTTTTTGGATTGTATTATTTATTCAAAAATATCATAGACGGGTAGACGAAGATAAAATAATACAAATAAGATCTAGTCACAACAAGAGCTTTAATTTTTCTCTTTTGACTATATTTACCTTTTCATTTACTTTCTTTTATTTTATTCTTCTCCCTAAAAAAAAGTGATAAATAATGTATAAATAAAATATAGATAGTGTTAACAAATGAGGTACAGGTTAATAACTAAAAATTTATTAAAAAGGGAAAACATTTCTTATAAATATATATTTATTGTATTTATTTAGACATAAATGTAATTGATATTTTTCTTTTTAGATATTTTTTAGTTGTTAATCGGTCCCTCGCATATTAACACTACCCATAAAATATATATATATAAAACATAAAAAACGAGACCCTAAAAAACAAAGTCCCGCAAAAAAAATATTCTAAAATTAAAAAAAAATCATAGTGGCAACAGTAGTAATTATGCAAATCTACGAGGTCATTTTAGGCATAGAGAAGTATAAATACAACAAAAACCTGTCCTTTATTTTCTCTCTCTCTCACTCACACACACTCCTCCCTCTCTCTCTCTCTCTCTCTTTCTCTCTCTCTCTCTCTCTCTATCGTGTCTTGCAGGTTTTAACAGTTTGGCAGGTAAAAAAAGGTACTCTCTCTCTCTCTCTCTCTCTCTGTATCTGTTTCCTTGGATCCCCAAAGGCCAAATCTAGGGTTCTTTTATTTTGACTGATTTTTCCTAGTAAAATCGTCAACTCAAGCTCTTGATTTATAGCTTTCCGTACCAGATTTTGAACCTTTGCATGAATAGTAGTTGAAGCATCTACTTGGTTTTAGGTCTGCATCTTGGTTTGATTTCTCAATTTGTTCGTTTCGTTGTTCAACTGAGCTCTTTGGTTGTTGATTTAGTTGGTTTGCTGTTTTAATTGTTTGTTTTGTGTGGGGCTTTTCGATTAGTTCGTGCAAGACCTCAATTTCGAGAAAAAAATGTTTTTCTTTGGTTGAGTCATATTACGTTGACTTGAACTTTACATCTGTTTTTGGATTTAGTTGTGAAAAAGCTGTTTGGTTTCCGGGAAAAATGGTGAAACTTGAAAAAAAAAAAATGAAATTAATATTTAAATTTTATGATTTTCTTTGGTCTTGGTGTTTATCTCTATTCAGATGTGGCGAATATTGACTGAATTCTTAAAGCTTTTATGGTGGGTTGATGTGGTTTTATATGCAGATCATCGTTTTTTTTCGTGTGTGTATAATTTTGGCTCAGTATCAAGCTCAGAAGTGTTTTTGGCTGTTTTCAAGGAACTTTAGAGTTTCTGGTGAAGTATTTGCCGGGTATTACATCTTTAGGATTTTTATTCATCATAATAAATGTCCAAAAATTAATATTTCACGGGGAAATTGTTTTTTTGTCCCTTGTTTTCAGATCTTAGTCACCGAAAATGGAACAATGTAACATTTTCCTGAAGGTTTTATTTCTACTTCTAACTGTAATTGCTAACACATCACACAACCCTTGTTGTTCTCCACCAATATTTTACTTTCTAGAGGGGATGTGTTTAATTTTAACTACAGTTTTTGATATTTAGAGCTGAACTTCAATCAAATTAGATGCTCATTAATCATTACCAGTATTTTGTTAACCTGTAGATTCTTGGAAAGGATTTACATATTATAGCTTTTAATAAAAAAATACATACTACATCTCTATCTTATTCTAGGTTTGTTCCTCCATTATAATAGTGTTGTTTGAACATCCAATTAGTAGAGCATTTGGTCTTGTCATATCTCCATTGAATAAGTCTGATTTGCATATTATGTTATGATGCACCTGATTATTGGATTGCTTATCAGCTATCACTTTATTATTGGCTTTGTGATCAAGGCTTATTTGAGATAAATTGATGTTGTTGGTATGTTTTGTTATTCTCTTATTCCATGCTATAACTTTTCCAATGTGAATTATCTATTTATTTTTGTAACCTTTGTGTCATTGCCCTCTATCTCTTTCTTACAAGTTTTTTTTTTTTCCTTTTCTAAATGAAAGGATTTTCCTGTGTCCTATCATACCGGGATTTGCAAGATGGACAGCATGCATAGCTTTTGGCAGTTGGGTGATGAGCTACGAGGACAATCAAAAACCACAGAGGATCAATCGTGGTTGAGGGCTGCCTCTAGGTTGGCTGAGCAGACTGGGACAAAGGGGGAGCGCATGAATAATCTTGATCTTTCAAAGGCCCCAGCAGAAATAAGGCCTAGGGACAGAATTATGTATCGGGAAGATAATAATTATGAAGGCTTCAACATGAATTTTAACATGATGAATCTGGATTCTAAAGTTGCTGAAAATGTTAGCAAAAGTTCCTTCAGGAATGGTATTTACAGTATGAATACAGTTTACCAGAAAAACAGTGGGCTCAATATGGGAAACCTGATGGTTAACAAGTATAATGGCAATAATTTCAATGTCAAGGAGGTTGACAGCAACAGCAATAACATCAATGATAACAATCTAAACAATGCAGTTGACAAAAGGTTCAAGACTTTGCCCGCAACAGAAACTCTTCCACGAAATGAGGTGCTTGGAGGATACATCTTTGTGTGCAACAATGATACAATGCAGGAGGATCTAAAACGTCAGCTATTTGGTAATTGTCATTTCTTTCTTTCTTTCTTTCTAGTTAAATTTTTTGTTGCTTCTCTTTTGCTCATTACTTAAGGTATCTAATTATTTAGTATCATATATATATTGGGAATTCCTAGTTATGAGATTCTGTCATACAACATAAAGTTAATGGACAGAATATTTGTTGTTTTTGATGTGATGTCAAATATGAGAGGCCATAACAGTTGCACTGATACTTCAAGCTTTGCGACACAACTTTTCTGAAATAGCATTATAGGCGTTTAATTTTAAAATGTAGTTTCTTTTCTTGACAGTATTAGTTATCCAATTCTTATGTATTGATCTTTGTTCATCCGACAGGTCTTCCTCCAAGGTACAGGGACTCAGTTCGGGCTATAACACCAGGCTTACCTTTGTTTCTCTACAATTACACTACTCACCAATTGCATGGAATTTTTGAGGTTTTTTTCTCACTTTATCCTTCATTGTTTTATTGATAGCTTCAACTTTTGAAAGTCTAATGGATTTACATGGTGGTGAACAAATATAATAATTTGTAATGTTAATGTTTTTGAGCATTGGATTTGTATGTTATGTTTGATCTGCTTTACTTTCATCTTATTCCAACTGTTATAGGATTCTTAAACACTTTTCTTCTTATATTGCTTTTGTTCAGGCAGCAAGTTTTGGAGGTTCAAACATTGATCCCACTGCCTGGGAAGACAAAAAGTGTAAAGGGGAGTCAAGGTTTCCTGCTCAGGTAAAGTTTTGATTATTGTTTTGGCAACTTTGTTTCTTCAACATATCTTGATTATTTTACTCATCTGCAAATCATTTTTTTTTTTGACCTTTTCCCCAACAATAATGATAAATAGGTAAGGATCCGCGTTAGAAAACTGTGCAAGGCATTGGAAGAAGATTCTTTTAGGCCGGTCTTACACCACTATGATGGCCCCAAATTTCGCCTCGAGCTTTCAGTTCCTGAGGTACAATCGACATTCATAGATTGCCATCCTCTTTTTTCCTTTCACTTACCTCATGTAGGTTTCGATATGAATTGACTTGTGTAATCCAAGATTCATGAATATTATTTGATGGCTATGCAGACTCTCGATCTATTAGACCTATGTGAGCATGCGGGATCTCCAGCTTAAGCTAAATAAGTTAGGAGAAAATGCAAATGAAGTAGACTTTGTGGTGGATGTAGGTTGCCTGCTTTTCGCCAATTTTCCTCGGAGCGCAAGCTTTGGTTCAAATCCTGTTGTATGAATCATCCTGGGAAAAGTAGGTGTGTGTGAGCCAACTAAATAAACATATCTGTGTCCCATGAAAAATACCTGTGAAGCATGTATTATGTATTTATGTTGTTAAATAGTATTGTAGTCTTAATGACAGACTTGGAGTTCAAGATGTAAAAGAGGAGTGAGAGCCTAAAAAGGTGAAAGGCCGGTAATATCTCATATCTCTAATCCGTGCATGTAATTGTAAACCGAGTTTCAGACAGTTTGTCTTTTGTTTGTTGTGTGTTTGGATAAAATTGAGCGCGTAGTAACTGCGTGGAACTCTAATCCAAGTGTTATCAACCATGTTCCAGGATATGGTATTCTATTAGTTCAATTCTGAAAAATCGGCTTAATTTGTTAAACGGAATTCATAAGATGTGGAGTGAAATCAAGCAACCCTGGAAAATCCTGTTCATGCATTGAAATTGTCTGTGATCATGTGGGTTATTTTGCAAGTAGGATTTGCGGAAGTGGACATGACCAAACGAACAAAAGTTTCAATATTTTGCTTGCAAACTTACAACATATGAGTCGATAAACGAGAACTCAACTAAATAAACCATAGTAATCAACAGTCTCTCCTACTCCAACAAGTTTATTGATAGGAAACAATCGACAGCCGGAAACGTCTGTTATTATGAATATGATAAGAAACACCAAACTGATTCTTTCAGATCCTACGCTAACATTGCCTTCATTTATGTAGCATTCTATTATTCCAAAGTGAACAACAGCAGCCAGCCTCCAATCCATGCTTGGCAACATCTATGTATATCGTATCAACTTCAGGGATTCTAGCAACCCTTTTAACAACAGCTTTATAATATCACTACAACTTGTTACTAGCCAAACCTTGTTGGCATATTAAAGTGCAGCCGAAGCAAGAAAAGTACGAATTCTTTGCAACAGTTCAGCCTTAATAGAACCAGGGATGGAAGCTGCATAGAAAAAGGTTGTCAAGTTTCAGACTTGATAGACCAATGCTTTGTCAACAAAAAAATAAAAAAAAAAAGGAAAAATAATATTGCTCTGTACCTCTGCCTTCTGGGGTAATTACATGTATAAGGTCATCCACAGTTACGTTATTTCTCCCTTTCTTCTTTATAAATGCCCTACCAAGTCAAACAGATTTTTCATATGTTGAGATGCACACTATAATCAGATATAACTTAATGCAAGTTACTTGAAGAACATGTTTTCTTTCTTCTTAAGAATTCATATATAATGGATGCAGAATAGAGTAACATGTTTTTTTGGTAAGCATTAGAGTAAACAAAACCAGAAAAAGTAAGAAGATTTTTAGAAAAGGCAACCAACAAATAAAATATTCCAAGAGAAGCATAGACTCTTAATCAATTTCCTTTAACTCTAGGACACTCTTTATTCATCTAATCCTTCCATCATGCTTCAGCGAAAATTCCCAAAAAGCTATATCCGCAAATTGCTCTCATCTGCTAACCACCATATCAGCTGCATTACCATCGTAATCATACCTCAGAACTGCCATAAGGTGATTGGCCCACTCGGTATGTCTTACTGATGCGGCATTCCAATCCAATTCTGTTTTCTAGACTTACCAAGCAGTATATATCCACAGAAAACAAATGGTGTTAAAGAAGTTGACTCAACTCATCAGCAACCAATTCCAATTCTCTTCTAGTCCTGTCTATATTGCTGTAACTAGAATGCCAATATGTTTTGGAACTAGTGTCCTCTCCATCATCCCAGTTGGGCATTTACGCATTTGCATGGCCCTCCTGTTTTTCATATGGTCATGAAAAAACTATCATCGCAGCTTTAAAATCTAAATCAACCATTATGTTGGGTGTATTTTTTGTAGTTATTGTACTAATTTATTCCTCAAGTCATTTCTAAAAAATAATGGTCAAAATCCCAGCATACTTATGGCCATGGACCAAAAAAACTAAAAAAAAGGTGCATCAAGAATCTTCTCATAAACTAGTTCATCTATGGTTTTAATACTTTCATGAGGTTATATCAGAAACCAAAACATGAATGGCTTTCATCTGTAATACACACTGTGTTGGTAGCTAGCAGTTATATAATGCCCGTACCCAGGTAACCATATGCATCTGATTTGAAAGGAGCCTCAATTTAAACAACGAGATCTTTCTGCTTGCCCTGCCTGCCAAGGAAATCGATACAATTCATGACTGCACAAGTCTCCAATTTTATCATAAGAAAGTTCCTTTAGAACTTAGAAGAGGATGAACCGGCAAAAGTTAATCATCCACTCATCCTAGTCACCTCTTGAATATCGATATCTGCATACATAACTAACAAATTTTCTGGCAGTGAAATTCCGGAGCCACATTATGTGAAAAATCAAATTGTCAAAACCAAGTCCGAAGGAGTTCCACAACAAGAAAGATGAAAACTTTAGCCTATTACTCTTGGTCCATCCATACGACTGACCTATCCCTGGTCATACCGCTTATTATACTCGAAACTGATAATTAACAACCCTCTTCTCTACTTCTAAAACTAAGAAGTCTCCAAATGATAATACCCCACATAATTCAAAGATCACCATTAATTGTATAACAATGACAATTGAAGACTGAATTGGTAACAATAAACCACAAAACAAAGCAGTTATGCCCAATAAATATATATAAAATAAGTCAGTAGCTAAAACCTGCAAAGAGCTTTCATTTCATCTTTCCACCCACACTCTACAAGCCTTTCTCGCAAAAGCTCCATTAACCTCTCTTTTTCTCCGCTCTCAATCAACTGTCAGTCAAAACAAATGAAACCCTCAATGGCTCAATCAAAAATCCACACCAAATTCAGCAAAGCCACTTACAATCCATTGTGAGTAACTTCTTGTACCAAAAAAGATAACGAAAAGGAACAAAACCCAACCTTGATGTTGATGATTTCTTGAAGACTATGCTCTTTTTCTTGCTCCTCCACTGCATCTGGTGTCGGAGGTCGATTCACCGAATTCCTCCTTTTTTTTTTATTAACCAACATAAAAATTCGACACAAACAGGTCAAAATGCGACACTTTTGATCGTAAAAATTTATACTTTACAGTGACAAGCTATTAGTTGAAATTAAAAGACAAGTCTACGAGAGGATTCAAGAACACGAAACAGTTACTTACATGTCTTTTAATGGATAACCGAAACTAGAAATCTAGAGTTATCAGAGAGTACGCTTCATCAGCTATAAAGAAGAAGAGGGTGTTTATTTAAAAACGTTTTCGTTTTTCGATTTCATACGTTTTGGGGTTAATTGCATGAACATCCCTATTGTTTTGATAATACTCAGATAGACCATAAGTTTTCAAATTTTGTCATATACATCCTTGACATTAGAAACCGTTGGACGTTAGTAAGGTATTATGATAAATTACATGAATTTGAAAAGAAAAATAATTTCATTTTAAGCAAGACTCTCACCTTATTGAAGTTTGGGGTTTGAGTTGTATTTTATGCTCTCATATGCACTGTTGAAGTTCAGGATTCTCCGACTCTCTCAAATATTGAATTATATGTAATTATTCATAAGGAAAAAAAAAAAAAAAAAACTTTAGTAAGACAACAATAATAAGTTAAGGTTGACCCGGTAGTAAAGTCCCTCACGCCTACACCCGAGGTTATGGGTTCGAGTCTCTCCCCAATCCCTAGGACGTCTTAGCTGCGAGATCATTCATGTCTTTTTTTTTGTGCAATAATAATTTCTATATAAGTAATATAGTATAAAATACAAAATTAGAATGATATAATTGTTTGCAACTGCATAGATATGATCAAAGAGACACAAGTCAAAGGAAGAGAAAACGAAATGGCGCAAAACAGATACCAGAAGTATAGTCGTGGACGCTAAATTGCCACCAAAATATCATAGGAAGATACGCACACAGCAAACGAGTACGACAACCATGCTGATGCACCCTCTTCCTCTTAAACACAAACTCTTAATCTGACTTTGCAACAAAACCAACCCTCTACAATTCAATGGCCTGTTCTGTAACTCTCTCCTCCTCCTCCTCGTCGGTCTTATTGTCTCAAAAACCCGAGACTCTGAGTTTCGGTTGCAGAGTTTCATCGGGTAAACTCAGTTTTGGTGGGTCGTCGTTTAAATTTGGTACCATTAAGAAAGGACAAAGCTGTAGAGCTGCTTCCGTTTCGTTTCGTGACCTTGATGCTGATGATTTTCGACATCCTCTTGATAAGCAGGTCCAATTCACTTTTTTCACTTCTTCTTTTTTGAATTTTAATTGTTTGTTTGTTTGTTTTTTGCTTCTCTAGAAATTTATGTTCATTTCTAGCTTTAAAGAGTTGGAATAGTGAATGGAATTGCAATCCTAAATGTTAAATTAGCTCAATCGTGTTATTTGGAAATCAGAGTTTTTATTTTAATTGTTGTATTTTTGTAATAACGTTCTCAGCAACCCAAATAAGGATACAAGATATGTTGCTGTGATACTATTTGAATTTTGTGGGATTTACAGTTCGTGATAATCAATTTCTTTTGTTTTATGTTTACTTTTTGGCAGAACACTCTAATTTTGAGGGCAATCCCTGGATTAAATGAAGTGGGAAAGGCTCTACTCGGTAATATGTCTGTCCAAACTCTTTAATTGTTGCAGTTTTATGACTGATTGATCTTCATCTAATGGAATCAAAGTAGTTTATTGTTGCTGTAGCTCAAAAATTGAGTTTGATTAGGTTGATAATTGACTGATGCTACTTCTACTTAGTGGAATAGTGGGTATTTAAAGTTGGAAAATATGGTTCAACGCTTCTGCACATGCTAGTCATAAGTTAAGCTGTTAAGGGTAGAAAATGCAAGACGACTGCAATACTGTGCATGACTTCTCTTTAAATTTGGCACTCATAATTTACCTTTTGATCGTTATTAGGTTCGTATGATCTCGAGACTTATGGTGAACATAATTTTGTTTCTGCTAGCACATATAAGGGATGAAATTTTTAAGCATTTGTCTATTTTTGAAATACATTGTTGTTTACAGTTATTTTGGTGAGATCACACTATTAAGCATTTTGTTTGAACTTTGAATTGCAGGAACTGTGACGGAGCAAATTATGCTTCTAGAGAATATAGGGACTTCAGTCCTTGTTTCTAAAAACCAGGTTTGTATTTAGTGAACAACACGTTAGAGAAAGATAGATATCCTTTGTGATATATTCACACGTTAGAGAAAAGTGGGGTTCTGTTTTTTCTCCTTTCATATCGATCTATTACATGAGGATATAGGTTAAGGGATAAACCCATGTATGGAAAACTTTGACATTTTTTTTTTTGATAGGAAACTAGAATGGAAAACTTTGACATTGAAGAGGCAATATCTGATTTTTAGAATCTTACCGGTTTAAGATCTTTTTCTGTTAAAGTTTTGTTCTGTTATATCAAACTTTATCACAAGTTCCTTCTTTTGTTAAAATACTAGGATACCGGTTTAGTTTTTAGAAATGATTAGGAAATAATCCTGTTACAAACAGGAAAAACCCAACTTTTCCTTATTTTTAGATCTTAATTTAGTTTTTGAGTTGTATAAAAAATTTGGTTTTGGGCACATTCAGTACTGCCATATCATGCCAGATTGCATACAAAACATTTTGTTCCGTGTGTGCAGGTGCTTCCTTGTTAAATTTATTATAGTAATTGTTTCTGGTTTATTCACATGCCAAATTCTTGTGTTATTTAGTTATATTGCAAGTCAAATGTGTCCAAGAAATTATATTTGGCATGGATCCTTCCATCTCATGTGATCGTTTTTTAATTATTATTAACAATTTTCTTGCATCAGCTTCCTGAACTTCATCAGTTAATGACCGAGGCTGCTGAAATACTGAACATTGAAGCACCTGATCTGTACGTCCGTCAAAGTCCTGTTCCAAATGCATATACATTAGCTATAAGTGGTAAAAAGCCATTTGTTGTTGTACACACTAGCCTTGTGGAGCTTCTGACACGAAAGGAGTTGCAGGTCTTTTCTAGTCTCCTTGTTACAATCATGTGTATAATTATGTACATCTCTTGTTTTTGGTTTTCCCTTTTAACATCTAGATGTCCCTAATGAATTCTCAGATAAGGTTCATAGTAAATAATATCTGGCCTGTCAACTTTAAGCTATATCTGTTGGTTTGATTGTTTGTCTTTTTTCTATTTATCATTTGGTTCTTAATAAACATTCATGTTTATATATGTAGATATATATATATACGCAAACAGATATTACTAAAATATAATTTCCATATAAGAATACGGTCTTTCCAATGATGAATTTCTATTGACTTTTGTGTAATTTGACTTGAAATTAGGCTGTTTTGGCCCATGAGTTGGGTCATCTGAAATGCGATCATGGTGTATGGCTTACGTTTGCAAATATTCTTACCGTTGGGGCATATACTGTACCTGGTACGTGTTTTTTATTTATTTTTTGTCTGTTGATGTCACATAGCTACTTCCTTTATTTTTATCTTGTTCAATCAAATTCATTTTGAAGCATATTGAGAAAAGCATGTGCATGAACTCAGAACTCAAACAACTTCTTTGTTCTTAGGACTTGGAGGGTTGATAGCTCAAAGTTTAGAAGAACAGTTATTCCGTTGGCTTCGAGCAGCAGAACTAACATGTGATCGTGCAGCCCTTCTCGTTGCCCAAGACCCCAAGGTATACAAAATTAACATATTAGATTTACACAATTTGTAATCAGCGTTTCTGATGTGTTCATTTAAATTGATTGTCTGACTTTATTTGATGCTCCTACAAGAGATTGTCATCTCTGTTTTAATGAAATTAGCTGGGGGCTGTCCATCCATGGCTGATCAATTAAACGTGGATGCATTTCTGGAGCAAGCTCGCTCATATGACAAAGCTTCTTCAAGTCCAGTGGGGTGGTACATCAGGTAAGCAACAGAAAGAGCTAAATGCGAAAAGATTGGGTTATATGTTTTATTTATCTCGTCTTACTCTTTGTTCAGGAATGCTCAAACAAGGCAACTCTCACATCCTCTGCCTGTTCTACGTGCTCGTGAAATCGATGACTGGTCAAGAGGTCATGATTACAAGGCTCTTCTGAACCGTGCAATAAAAATGAAATCTGTACAAAGTGTTTAGCATTGCTCTGGGGATAGTCAGCATATAAAACATCTTGAATAGGTAATCCATCATGGTTTGCCTTCTAATTTCCCGAAATCATTAACAATGCCCTGGAGATGGTCAAAATCTAAAATAGCATGCATATTCTTGAGTTACATGGTTAGTTATCGATCATTATTTGTCTTTTATTTTTCCAAAACGATTTACATGCTCAATTTCCTTTTCTTATCGGACATGGAGTTATTAAATACATACAACACGTAGTCTTATACATGGTACAAGTAGATGGGATTATTTGATCTTGATCGGATTTTTTTGTGAATGCTTGTCCAGGTTTCCTCTTTGTCTTGCACGATCCCTTCACGTTTCAAACGATAATGAAAAGGAGCAGAGAGCATCAGAGATGAAGAGAGAATAGATGAATTCCCATGCCCACTATGGAACCGTAATTTAGTAAGATACTGTAAATTTGTGATACAGACATCATAATTTGGCTTGTTCTCCAGGGTTTATCTAGTTCACATATAAAAAAAAAAAAAAATGTATAGAAATTGAAAAGTCATTAATGTAAAACAAATTTTCTTTTACACTGTTTATCAAATACATTAGAGTTCTATTTCTGTACTTGTCGGAATAAAAAAT
The DNA here is from genome assembly GCA_030490815.1 of Acer saccharum. Lineage (NCBI taxonomy): Eukaryota > Viridiplantae > Streptophyta > Magnoliopsida > Sapindales > Sapindaceae > Acer > Acer saccharum. The sequence continues at coordinate 32,433,891 of CM059874.1, read as the reverse complement.
GACATTTTTTTTAACAGTTGATACTTTCTAATGTGTGTGGTCCATATGACCATAAAAACAGAGAACTGGTTGTAGTTGGTTGTTATTTCTTCAAGAAAATAGAGAACTGAATAACATTATTGCTAAAGAGAAAAGCCTATAAATCTCAATACTTGATAAAACGGTAGTATCAAACTAACCCCCAACAAATTCTCAATATGAATACTCAGATAATTAAATGAATGAAGGTTTCAACCTTCTGAATTACAAGAAATTTTGATGTCATCACTCATTGTTCACAGAATTGTCACCAAAACTACGACATAAATCAGGATCTTCAACCTTGGTTGTAATTTCAGCCCGTGAGAGGCACGTAAAACCACCTCGTCAATTACAGGACCACAAAACACACCATCTTTTTTCTGGTTTGTGCTGTAGCTAAGAAAACTGATTGTAGTTGAACCTACACCTGCCTTGAATGTCATAGACTCTTTCGTTGCAGACCCTGTCCCTAAACTCTGCTGTGTAAAATTTTGAACCATTGATCCTGCTTGGACACCTACAATAAACTTTCCCTCGCATGCATCGTTTGCGTCTCCTAACATAAATTCCAATTTATATGTAGAGCCCTCAGTAAGTGATGTAGCTGTTTGTATGCCTGCTGAAACTCCAGAAACAATCTCAATTGCTGCATTGCCTTTCGGAACAGAGAAGTGTTTTGAGTCGATGTATTTAACCGTTCCAATTATAGACCACTGTCGTAATGCAGATTGAACAGGACTTGGTGCTGGATCAAGTAGAATTCCCAGAGCAGAATTACTCAGGAATTCTGGACCGACTTCAAATCCTCCATTCAGCAATAGATTATCTGTCTCCAAACCAAAATCGAAAACAAGACTTAGTATGAAAGACATATAGTTCTGAGATTCTAGTTTGTATGCGAGATAAAGTAGAATTCTTCAAGAATAAAGTATTCTGGGAGTTTGTATAGTTTTTGATGTTCAACTAAATCTGGAAAGAGTTTCAGAAGAATCATATAATCAGACGTAAAATGGTCGAAGAATATAAATATAACAGGTGCAATGTTTTAAGCTATGGAAGCATTAAAACAAGGATCTAACTTCAAAAAGTGATTTCTTTTAGCCTACACAAATTTCCCCTTCCTGGATAATCTTTATAGTATAACAGCTATCATATTCCCATATTCAGATTGTCTCTTATCTACAATCAATATTAAAATTTGACTCGATACATTAACAAAGGCTAGCAATTAGCAAATATATAATGCAGATCAGAAATATACTCACCGTTGCCTTGAACAAGCGTTTCAACAGTTTTGAGAAGCAGCTTATCGATCACTGGCCAACACGTAGAATTGGAATCGGATTCTGTTGTTTGGCTTTCCAGCACGAGATTAATGGGCTCATCCCGATCCCATCTACCCAAGTATTGACCAAAGCTTTCCCATGTTTCATTCCCATAATGCTGCTTCAAAGTGAAGACTATCTGACTATCTGGCGCGGACACAACTACGTTAGCATTAGCTGAGCAATTCCGACCACCTGGGGCTAGAGTGAGTGTAAGTATATAATTCATGTCATCACTACTGGCAATGAAAGTCTGGTTAATCTTTCCATCTTGACCCAGTTGTATGGCATGTCCATCATCTGGCAATGCTATGGTTTGATCAGCAGTCACGTATTGGACTGTCCCTTCAAAAGTCCATCCAGGAATCGTGTTGTTTTCAGCCAACAGCACAAATGGGGTGGTGTAATTTGCTGCTAAGTTTGATGGTGGGGATTCAAAATCTGGATTCTGCAGAAGATCTGTGGACAAAGAATATATATATATATATTTTTTACAAAATCAATTAAAACATTAAAAAGAAAAGGTTACAGGAAAACTACTAGTGACGATTAAAATGAAATGCACTACTTATCTCACCTGCAGATGCCAATCCTACGAAGAGAAGCAGCAGGAAAAATCTTTGGAGCTCCATTATTTTGCTAGAGAAAGAAGATGAACAGCTGCATATAACAAATGATATTTTACTTCATTCAGGGCCACCTTATCATTATTATATATTATTTTTTTATAAGAAACTAGAATGAATTCATTAAAAAAAAATTAGAAACAAAGGTGAACCACAACTCAAAAACCTATTGTGGAACAATAAAACAAATACAGAGACTTGTATGAACTTTGCCCCAAAGCAATAAATAGAATTAAAATACAGAGCTACCCCACCTTATCATGCACATGTTTTAGGAGTTGACCAGTTGACCTTCAATTACAGCATAAAATATTGAATTAGAAATTAACTCATACGATGTTTCATATGAAGTTTCACATGTATTGAGTGGGGATCATTGCAAACCCTTTGTGAATTCCAAAGAAGCTGATTTGGAAAAGTGATCTTGTTGGACTGAGCCATGATCTCGGAAAAAGGGACATTAGAGTCATATACTCATATGAATAGCAGTACATCCGTTTGGTTGACCCACAGACAGAGATTGATAGCATATTTTTGTAACAAAAAATTAGTGGCTTTAGTGGTTTCTGATGCCCTATCTACACAAAAGCCTAAATGTTACCATCCACAAGGCTCCACCCAGGTGTTTTCTTCAAATTCCCTACTTTCATCACCTTCCTCAGCCTCATAACATCTTGCCACCGTCCAGCTTCCGCATACATATTAGACAAAACAACATAAACCCCATGATTATTAGGCTCCAAAACAATCACCTGTTTCATCACTCTTTCAGCAACCTCAATATTCCCATGATTTTTACAAGCTGCCAACAGAGCTCCCAGCATCACCACATCAGCTTTCCACACCATTCCTTTCATCAACTCCTCAGCCTCTTCTATCTTCCCACTTCGACCGAGAAGATCAACCATGCAACCGTAGTGTTCAATCTTGGGCTCAACACCATACACTGGCTTCATAGAATTAAAAATCTCACGGCCAACATCAATCAAGCCAGCATGGCAGCAAGCAGATAAAACCCCAACAAATGTTATATCATTTGGTACTATTTGTTCTTTCTCTAGCTTCCTAAAAAGATTAAGAGCTTCCTCAGCATGTCCATGACTAGCCGACCCGCAAATCATGGCATTCCAAGTAGCAATATTTCTCTCAGGCATTGAATCAAACAAATTTTTAGCCCTCAAAATTGATCCATTTTTGGCATACATATGCACCAACGCTGTGCCAAGAATCACTCCCATTTCAATCCCTCTATTATCTATAAAAATATGAAGTCTTTCTCCTAATTCTAAACCACCAGACTGCGCACAAGCAGACAAAACAGAAGCCAAAGTCACGCTATTAGGCGCAAACCCTTCTAAAACCATTTTTTCAAACAGCAACAAAGCTTCCTCGGCACACAAATTTTGCGCGTACCCAGTAATCATCGTAGTCCATAGATTCAAATTCTTCTCAGTTAATTGATCGAACACTTTGCGGGCGTCGTTTAAAATATTCGAGACAGAGTAAGCCCTGACCAGACCATTAACAACATGCAAATCCAAATCCAACCCAGATTTCAAAACATGGGTATGAACTTGTTTACAACAATTCAAGGCGCGAAAGCTAGAACAGGCCTTGAGAACAAAAGGGAAAGTATGCTCATTCGGTGAAAAACCAATGTTCCTCATCTGGATATAAAGAAATATCGCCTTCTCTGGGTTTCGACTGCTAGCTTGGGCTCTGATGAGAGTGTTCCACATGAAATGATTTGGGTTTTGAATGCTGTTGAAGAGCTTTGTAGCGTACGAAAGATCGCCGGACGAAGACAGAGCTGAAAAAGACAGCAAGCGGCTGGCGGCGAAGTGGTCGTGAATGCGAGAAGAGAGGATCATTTGAGCGTGGATTTGTTTGAGTTGGTGCATTGACTTGCATTTATCTGCGAGGAGAGAGAGCGGTGGCGGTGGTGGTGGGTGGTGAAGAAGAGATGTGTAGGAGCGAGCCATGAATAGATGGCTTATGGAAAACATGCGCAAATTTCATTTCTTCTTACAAAAGACACAGTTGAAACTTGAAAAGCAAGCTATGCCTATGAAGCTATAAATACAAAGTTCTTCACACCCTACATGCGCAAATTTCATTTCGAATTTAGTTAACCGTTTTTCAATTTTTATTTTATTTTATTTTTTACACGGAAAACAAAACCGGTATTAAAATTGAAAAATATGAAAACTGAGGGCGTGTTTGGTATCATTTTTAAAATGATGTTTTTGAAAACTATTTTTAAAAATGAAAATTAAGTTTTAAAAATGGTGTTTTTAAGAACATAAATGTGTTTGGTAACGTTTTTTAAAAGTAGTTTTCATAAACGGAAAACGATGTAAATGTGTTTGATACTTTGGTATTGTTTTTAAAATGGGTAAAATAATTGTTTGGAGGGAAAAAAAAATATGATTTGTTTTGAAAACAATGAAAAACAATAAAAAATTGTCTTCAACTTTTTAGTTATAACTTTTAAAAAGTTGTTTTTTATTTTCAAAAACACATTTTATAAAACGTTTAGCCAAACAACTTTTAAGTTGTTTTTTGTTTTTGAAAACAATAAACGGTTTTTAAAAATGGATCCAAACGCCCCCTGAACATCTTGTTCTTGTTTTTCAATTTATTATTTTTTGTTTTTTATATAAAAAAATCACAAGTATTTTTTAATCTTCTTCTTCACCTATCTCCATCGTACCATCACCTCATTCTCTTTCATTCTTCGTCATCATCATCATCTTCTTCTTCCTACCATGACTATGGAAGCAACTTTGGAGGAGTAGTCGATTTACTCCTCCAACGTCAGAGGAGGATCTCACTTTCTCCGGCGTTGGAGCCACCAACCTGCTCCTCTGAGAGAAGATTAACATTTCCATCCTTTTTTTTTTTTTTTGATAGGTTTTAATTATTTTTTATATTTTGATTTTTTGATATTTTTCGGTTGACCTATCGAGCGTGTTTTTATTTTCAAAATATTGTTTTCCGCATATACTAGTGGATGCGTTTTCAGATTCCATAACTGAAACTAAAAGCACTGCTTTCATTTTCATTTTTATAAAACAACAAATAAACAACGTTACTAGACATACCTAACTTTTCTGTATTGTTTCATTACCTCCTATAAATTTTATGATTATAACAAGGAAATAATATATGGTGTTTAAAGCTTATTTGGTTGGGCTTTTAAAAAACCTATATTGGCAAAAGATCTATTTGTAATAGATCTATTAAAAATAGAGTTTTTGAAAAAAAAAAAAATTATCGTTGTTTGGCTGGTAGACTTTTTTATATAAAAAAAATCTATTTGGAGAAGCACCCTATATGGGTTTTTGCTCAGTAAAGGTTTAAACTCAACTAGCTTTTACTCAATTTAAAATAGACAATCTCAAAAGTCCAACCAAACAATTTAAAAAAAAAAAAAAAAAAACTCAAATAGAAGTTTGTAGACCTTTTGAGACGGTAGAAAGCTCAACCAAACAAGCTCTTAATTGAGGATGCTTAAGCTTGAGGTTACGTTCAACTTCAAGTTTAACACCTATCCAAGTTTAATAATTCACTAATTTTAGACAATCTAGAAAATTAATCTCAAAACCAATCCAAATTATATGACAAGTCTTATCACGTCAAAACAAACTTTTATTATAATATATATGGCTTTTCCATTTAGTTGACCACTCAGTTGACCCACTTAATATGCTTTCTTATTCACTAAGCTAATCCTCCATGTAGACACGTGGTCAGTTGTTTGCCTTGCCTATATATATGTGTTTATCTCTTTTGTAAACAACAGAGAAGATCAATTATCCAATATAAAAAGTAATTCTCTACTCTCACATATTTTGTTAATCTCTTCTCTCTCCTCTCGCATCTCTCATCTCTCCATTTATCATTTATTCACTTTATTATATGATCTTCAAATGTTCTTCATGTTCTTCAATTAATCTTCACATATTCTTCTTCTATTTCTTCATTTATTTCATAACAACTTTACTATTATATTAACATAGAAAAGTCATAATCACATGAATATTATCAATTTAAATTCAAAATTTTGAAAAAGTACACAATTTAGTTATTGTTTAGGGCAAATTGCATTGAGCCCCTTGACGTTTGGACAAGTTACACTTAGCTGGAACTGTTTTGTTATTATACACTAACACCCCCAAAACTTAAATTTGACTTTAAAAATACCTAAAATGCCCCTAGTTATATTATTTTATACTCTTTTTTTTTTTTTTTTTTTTTTTTTACCTTTTAACCAAAAACTTTATAAACTTTAATAAAATAAAATAAAATGAAATAAAAGATATGATTAATTAAATAAATTAATAGTATACAATATATATATATATATAGTTTAAAATAAATAAATAAATAAATAAATAGTTTTGAAAAAGCAAATAAATAAATAGTTTTAAAAAATTAAATAAATAAAGGGTTAAATAAATAAATAAATGAATGAAAAAAATTAAAAACATTAAATTTTTTTAAGGATATCCATTAATAGGGACAAAAAAAACTCTAAATATTTAAACTTTTACGGTAAGGATGATGGTGAGAGAAGGTTCAAGGTTCCCGACACCAGGAGTCTTCTTGCCTTCTTCAACCACTTCCTTCAGTGTTGGGAACTTTGAAACTTCTCTCACCATCATCCTTACCGTAAAAGTTTGGATATTTAGAGTTTTTCTTGTCCCTATTAATGGATATCCTTAAAAAAAAAATTAATGTTTTTAATTTTTTCATTTATTTACTTATTATTTATTTAAACTATTTATTTATTTGATTTTTTTAAACTATTTATTTATTTGATTTTTTAAAACTATTTATTTATTATTATTTTTTAATATTTATTTATTTAATGAATCATATCTTTTATTTTTATTTTTTTTATTTTATTAAAGTTTATAAAGTTTTTGGTTAAAAGGTAAAAAAAAAAAAAAAAGTATAAAATAATATAACTAGGGGCATTTTAGGCATTTTAAAAGTCAAATTTAAGTATTGGGGGTGTTAGTGTATAATAACAAAAGTTTTCTAGCTAAGTTTAACTTGCCCAAACCTCATGGGATTCAGTGTAATTTTCCCTATTGTTTATTCAGATATATATATATATATATATATTTGGATTTATATATTATAATTTGATGAATATAATTTAAAGATAAATTTATTTTAAAATAATTCAAACAAATATAAAATGATAATTAGATCTTAATAAGGTTAGATGTTGTTTAGTTAATGGTTTGATGAGTTTGTTGGTAAATTATTAGTTGATTGTTGGTAAATGTAATAAATAAGGTTAATAAATGGGGTGTAGTTATGAGTGAGGGCATTTTGGGAATTTATTTAGGTTTTAGAGTAGATTTACAATTCAACCCTGAAATAAGGCAGTTTTGCTAAAAACATTTTGTATTTAACCAACCAAATTGTGACATGTCTCTTCAACTTTTTTTTATAAATGCTGACACATGTCTCAATTTAGTTGATTATACACAAATTGGAATACCATTTTTAGGAGTCCATTTTTAAAGGGGGGTGAGCATTACCCCCCTCTCCAATGGATGCCAAGCGTTCAAAAGTTAACCAAGGGTTAGCTAACACTACAACAGTTAGAAATTTCAATAAATAAATAAGGGTAAATATGTAAATTCAAAATAACTTAAATTAATTTTTTTTAATAAGTATTAAAATAATAAAAAAAAAGTAATATTTAAAATATAAAAAAAACATTAATCAGAAATAAAACTCTCTTATTAGTTCTCATCGTATTCTCTCTACCAATTTCTCTCTCCGGCGGTCTCCTCTAGCAGAGATCTTCTGTTGTCACACCACCACCGTCTTCTTCTTCTTCGGTTGTTGCAATCTTCTCTCTACTGACGCCGATCTCTTCGGCAGCCAAAGGTTGGTTTGAGTGGCTTCTGGTGCGGTTTTGAGTTATGGTAGGATTGATGATGGTGTGGTGGTGGTGGTGGTCGAATGGGTGTGGGCATTGATTGGTGGACATGGTGATGCGGGTGTTGATGCATGGTGATGAACAGATGATGGTGATTCCAATTTCAATTTTATTTTATTTTTTGTTTCAATTTTGGGTTTAGTTTTATGGAGAAGACAATGCTTTTAGATGATGCTGTGGATGATGGTGATGAACAGATTAATGGTGATTCCAATTCCATTTTTTTGTGTGTGTGTGTGTGTGGTGGATGATGATGATGAACATATTAACATATTAATGGTGATTGCAATTCCATTTGTGTGTGTGTTTGGGGGGGGGGGGGGGGGGGGGGGGGGGGGGTGGGGGGGTGGGGGTTTGATTTATTGGAGAAGACAATGCTTTTAGATGATGTTGTGGGTGATGGTGGTGAACAGATTAATGGTGATTATTATTATTATTATTAGTGTGTTTCAATTTTGGGTTTAGTTTCCTGAAGAAGACTATGCTTTTAGATGATGTTGTGGGTGATGGTGATGAACAGATTAATGGTGATTCAAATTCCAATTTTTTTTTCTTTTTTTGTGTTTCAATTTTGGGTTTAGTTTCCTGGAGAAGACAATGCTTTTAGATGATGTTGTGGGTGATGGTGATGAACAGATTAATGGTGATTCCTATTTTTTTTTTTTTTTTTTTTTTTTCAATTTTGGATTTAGTTTCCTAAAGAAGACAATGCTTTGTGTTGATTTGTGTATATGTTGATGGTGGGTGTGGTTGTGTTAAGGTGTTGATTTCACGGTGTGGCTGTGGGTATTTTTTTTTTTTTTGGGTTAATAGCACTAGTTCTCCTTGAACATATAGCGAAATCGCATAGTGCCCCTTGATTTTTTTTTTCCTGGCATTAAACCCCTCGAACTCCCATAAATAGGCAAAAATGGACGGAAGAGGGACGGACGTTAAAGACAAATTACATTTACACACCCTGATTATATGTATAATTGCATTAAAACTGAAAAAAATGTAATAATATCACACAAACACCCTTTGACTTGACTAATCATACCTGTTGAATAACCTTAATGCCCCTAATCCCACTGAAAATACCATTTTACCCTTTAATTTTGTCTTATGTGTGAAAAAAAAAATGGATCTCCACCGTCCATCTCAAAGATGAACGGTGGAGATATATATATTTTTTTATTTTCTATTTAAATTTAAAAACAGAAATTAAAAATAATTTTTTTTTTTAAATAAACTGAATTAATAAAATTTTTTTTAACAAAATATTAATTTTTTTTGAAAAACATTAAAGAAAAATTAAATAATATTGAGTTGAATTTATCAACTTTGAAATAGTTAAAACATAAATTAAAAAGAAATAAAATAATAAGATCTGATCTCCACCAGATCTTATTTGTTATCAAATCTTTTTTAAAAAAAAAAAAAAATTAAATCGAACCCATCTCTTTTCCAATTCTCCACCACACCTCAACACCATCTCCAACAAATAATAAAAATCAAAATCAAAAATAAAATAAAAATTCATCATCTTCTCCAAGCCAATCCCTCCATCAAAATCAAAATTAAATCGAACCTCTTCTCCAGTTCTTTCTCTGTCATCATCATCTTCTCCATGCCAATCCCACCGTCAAACCCAAACCAAACCCCACAGTCAATCCCAAGTTAATCTTCTCCGTTAAACCCAAACTTCCCCTACGATCAAACCGCACCAGAAACAACTCCCACCGTCAAAACCTTGGACCAGTTCGCAAGGCAAACCTCCGACTACCATCACCCGGTGGGAGAGAAAGAAGAGAGCGTCGATCTGTGGTTGATGAATGGAATTGGTGGTTGGGGTTTCTGGGTGAAGAAGAGGGTTTTTAGAGAAAGAGAAGGGGATCGGTGGTCTCCGTTGTTGACAGAACCGCCTTTGCCCATTGTTTGGAAGGTGGTGGGTAGGCAGAGGAGGACCAGAGGAGGAGGAGGTGGTGGTGGTGGTCGATTTAGGGATTTCAAAAAACAATTGGGAAAAGTGGGGAATTTTTTTTCTAGGGATTTTTGGTATAAGTTTGGCTAAAATTATAAAATGGAAAAAAGAACTCTTTATTATTGGTCCAGTGTCTGATGTATTGGTACAATTTTTTGCACAGCCATGTATTAGTGGCACAAGTGATGGGTTTGGATGAATTGTGGTGGTGGTGATATGATGATGATGGTGGTGGTGGTGGTGGTGGTAGTGGTAGTGTGGAAGTTGGTGATGTTGCTGGGTTTGTGATGGGTTTGAAACTGAAACTGAGTTTGTGAGCACTAAAGAATTCAACTAGGTTTGTGATGGGTTCTTGCAAATCTGAAACTGGAGAAGAAAAATTTTAAAAATCTGGGTTTGAAACTGGGTTCTTTGCTTATGGAAAATTTTAAAAAATTGAAAATGGGGAAAAAAACGAAATCTGTGGAGATCTTTTTTTTTTTTTTTTTTTTTTTTTTTTTTTTTAAATTTATATAAAAAAAAATCTTTTATTTTTAATTTTTTATTATTAACATTTAAAAAAAATATTTTGTGTAAACTTCAAATCTGGAATTTTTTTCCAGGTTTCTTGAAGTGACCTGGAAAAAAAAAATTGTTTGGGGAGAGAGAAAATAGAGACGACAATAGAGAGTTATTTTTATTTTAAATTTTATTTTTTGTTAGGGTTGATTGATCTTTTAATTTTTTATTATTTAAATTTATTAATTTAAATGTATTTAATATATATATATTATTTTTTATTCTTTTATTTATGTTTTTTAAAGTATAATTTTTTTTTTCATATTATAAAATTCCAGAATTACCAACTTTACCCCTAACTGTAGGGTGTTTGTGTGATATTATTATATTTTTCTAGTTTTAATGCAATTATACATATAATCAGGGTGTATAAATGTAATTTGCCTTTAACGTCCGTCTCTCTTCCATCTATTTTTGCTTATTTATGGGAGTTCGAGGGGTTTAATACCAGGAAAAAAAAATCATGGGGCACTATGCGATTTTGCTATATGTTCAGGGGGTACTGGTGCTATTAACCCTTTTTTTTTAACAGAAGGTTAAAATTGGTAGAGCAATATTTGTTAACCCCTAATTAACTTTTGGACACTTTGCATCTAATGGGGAGGGCGGTAATGCTCACCCCCCTTGAAGGGTGGGTGAGAAAAATGAACTCTATTTTTAGGCTGCTGATTTGAGTCCTTCACAAGTTTACTTTTGCTCACTCTCACTTGAAGGGGGGTGAGCATTACCCCCTTTCCAACACTTGACATGTGTTTAGAGAGGAAGTATTTTTGTCTAAATAGTTTTTGGATAGGAGGTGAGCATTACCCCCTTTCCAACACTTGACATGTGTCTAGAGAGGGGGTATTTTTGTCTAAACAGTTTTTGGATAAAAATACACCTCCCTCGACATATGTCAAGTGTTGGGGAGGAGGGTAAAGAAAAAATGGACTCGTCCTTCACAGTATAGTACAGCTACGTAACAACGAATTTGGGTAAAGAAAAAATGGACTCGTCCTTCACAGTATAGTACAGCTACGTAACAACGAATTTGGGTAAAAAATGGGATTCTCTAGATTCCACCTTTTTTTAAGCCTCGAAATCCAATTTATAAATTAATCCAGGCGCCTCTCAGAATACCCGCAAACATCCGAAAACGACGCCGCACAGCACCACGAAACCCGCAAAACGCCAATCCGCTTCGTCACTACCAAAGTTTTTTCTGGTCAGGCTTCGCCCGTAACATTGAAATCTCGCCAGACATCCACAAAGTGGGTCCGTTTTACATCATTATCATTAGACATCAGCGCCACTCCACCACCTATCTCTTTCCTTATTTATAAGCTCAGTTGAGAGCCTCCTCGCAACAAAACAAGATTTTTTTTTATTCTTTCTAAAAAACCAGTTACGAGAATGCCGGGACTGACTGCACCATCCGATTATGCTTTGGAGCCATCGCGTCATCCTGCTCTTCAAATTAATGCCAAGGTTTTTTTATTATTTTTATTTTTAATTTTTTAAGTTTTTTAATTTATTGCTTTTTTTTTTAATATTAATTTTCGCATTTCATCTGTTTGTTGCATGAAATATTTGAGTAATCTTTCATTTCTTATTGAGTATTGTGACTTGATTAGATTGGATTAGGTTTTAGTTTAGCAATTAATTTGGACTAAATTCGATTTCCATTTGTTTACGAGATTACATGAAAATATTTTTAGTCAAAATATTATCTTCTGGGCATGTATTTCATCTGTGTTTCGTTATCAGTACATTTAACTGCTGCTTTTATTATTTGAGAAGCATGTGTAAACATTATTTTTGGCGGGTTGGTATTGTGGATGCAGCAACCCTTCAATGCAGAGCCACCACGCTCGGCCTTGATTTCATCTTATGTCACACCGGTTGATTTCTTTTACAAGAGAAATCATGGCCCAATCCCAATTGTTGAAGACGTTGAAAAGTAATGAATTCTCTCCTGGTTTTATTCTTAATATGTTTTAGAATTTTTACTCTGATGATTAGAGGGAAGGACAAGAAGAAGAGAATAAAATCATCTATGATTGTCACTTTCCACTCTCTGGTCTCTCTCAAAGAGGGAATAGAAGAGAAAACCATTATATGTTAATTTGATCATTATATTTGTATATGCCGAAGTTGTTGTTGTTTTTTTTTTTTTTTTCATTTTCATGTAGAAATATAAAGGCATAGGTTATGCTTCTGGATTTAGAGGGATAATTTATTTATCGCCCTTCCATTCTCATCCTAACACCACATAGGGGAAATTTTCTTCCTTCTATCATTTTCCTTCCCTCCAATTTCTCTTCTTAAAAATGAAGCCTTAAAAAATATTTGTGGTCTTTTTTTTTTTTTCTTTCTATATTGATTTTATTGCCTGTTTGTATTGCAGATATTATTTCTCAATAACTGGTCTAATAGAAAATCCCAAAGACCTGTTTATGAAAGATATTATGTAAGTTATAAGCTCTATGTATGATTGTTTTTATCTTCTTTTGTGAGCGAGTAAAAATATCTGTTGTTTTGGAAAAAAAATTATGAAGTTGTTGCTTGACTAGAGGTTTGACATTGTTTGAATAACAGGATGCTTCCAAAATACAATGTAACTGCCACTTTACAGGTATTATCTGCTGTATATTACTTTTATGAAGAGCATTGGTTAAACTCGTTATAATCATATAATATTAAACTGTTGATTTCACGTGTGCAAACAAACAGTGTGCTGGTAACAGAAGGACAGCAATGAGCAAATCCAAAACAGTAAAGGGAGTTGGATGGGATGTCTCTGCTGTAGGAAATGGTGAGTTTCTTCCATTGTGGATCCACCATCAATTTTCTGTTTTCTTTTCTTAAGATGATTTAGCCAGTTTAATTGCAATATGCCCTTTGATGGTCTGCTAAGTACAGGTTATAGAATTAATCAAAAGGATGCAGGATGGTCTTGATTAAAGCCTGTTATAGATGCTTTACTAAAGGGGTAACCATGTCTATTCTTGTTGTGTACTTTTTACGTAGGCAGTGCCTCCATATAAACAATGATAAGAAAAAAGAAAAAAGAAAAAAGAAAAAAAGATAAAGAAAGATAACACACTGTATTGTATTCAAACAGAAGGAAATAATTAAATTTTGTGAACAAAAACAACATAATTTCAATAAAATCAAGGAACCTTATACAAGTGTAGGGAGGATAAGCCAATCCTAGCTCACAAAAAAAAAAAAACTGTTAGGATCAGCAGTAAAAAGGAAACACAAAAGCCAAAGATAGGCCTATACAAGGATCCCTGTCATAACAAAAGGTAAAAGAAAGCAATAGTATTGATAGCTGGAAGCATAATTTTGTTAGAATTTGCTTTTTAAATCTGTGTGAATTCTGGGCTGTACTTGAATAATCCTGAAGTATAAATTAACTTGTTTCATTTGGAAAATAGACCAGTTCTCATTTTCCTGAGTTTCTTCAGCTGTCTGGGGTGGTGCGAAATTGGCTGATGTTCTTGAACTTGTTGGGATACCAAAGCATACAAGTGTCACTAAGTCAGGTGGAAAACACGTTGAATTTGTGAGCATTGACAAGTGTAAGGTACAATCTTGGCCTTTGAATGCAATTTTCATTTTTTTTTTTCTTCTGCGGTCAAAGGATTTTTACTCGCGAACTTGTTCAATTTCTTAGGAAGAAAACGGGGGCCCGTACAAGGCATCAATTCCACTTGGTCAAGCCACAGACCCTGAAGCTGATGTTTTACTTGCCTATGAGATGAATGGAGAGGTTAGTTAATTTGACTCCTTATGGTTTTATACTTGTTTGGGTGGAATATTTTGCCTCACCACCCAGGTATAGAAATCTTGACAATTGAAACCAATTGGGAATTGGTGGTAGTACTTCTTCTCGTAGTAAAAAACAAGAATTTTTGGGTTATGCTTCATGTTTTTGTAATGAGAGAATCCTGTTTTTCTTCGAACCCTGTGTTCTATTTACTCTCTATTTCATTGCCTTTTTGGGGCCACTGCTTTCTGCCTTTTGAGTTAACCTTTTGGTTGAATGTTTAGCTTTTAATGTTTCCAGGTCAATTAAGCTGGTGTTTTTGCACTGCAATTTAAATGCCACCCTATAGCATTGTTCTCAATTTTTTTCATGCCGCCAAATTGATTAGAAAAAGTAGGCTTGAAGACATAATCTGTATATTTCATTAAGATTCTGGTGCATGTTTGTGTTGGGGTTTTTTCTTTCACCGTTTACTTTAATTGGCATCCCAATTTTTTAGGATTCTATATTTGTTCTTTCAAACTTTATTTCCCCTAATGTTAAGTCACCTTCTGAGAGCATAATATTTCAAGGCATATCTAATATCAAGTACTCTATTATCATGTCAAAAGCTTCTTAATAGGGATCATGGCTATCCATTGCGAGGGATTGTACCAGGTGTTATTGGTGCTCGTTCAGTCAAATGGTTGGAGGCCATCAACATCATTTCTGAAGAATGCCAGGTTGGCAAAATTTAACTGTGCTCTGAACTGATTTTATTGTAGGAAGATATACATTTATATAGATGTTCAGACTGCCATATGACATTCGTTCCTTACAGGGCTTCTTTATGCAAAAGGACTACAAAATGTTTCCACCATCTGTGAATTGGGACAACATCAATTGGACCACCAGGAGGCCATTAATGGATTTCCCTGTTCAGGTATATACTTGATCATGCTTCTTCTCAGCAGAGTATTCTGTGCTCTTGCATAAATCATATGATTCCATTTCTTTAAAGCCATTTTTTTTATATTTGATTGGTAAGATTTGTACTGAGATCTATTCTATATTGTAAATCCTAACCTATTCAGCTCTTGGTCATTTGAACTAATGCCAGAAGCAAAATTATGTTGGTATTCTCAAGGATATTAACTAAGCTATTTCTTGAATGGAAAATATTTTATTAAATTCCCTTGAAGTCTGACTGATATTCATCCTACATTTCAAACTGGACAGTTCTGCTTATAATTTGACCTACCTCAAAAGGGAAATGAATGAAGTTCCTTTCTTAATTTATTATGATATACAGCTTAATGTAAGTTATGGTTCCCAATCCTGCTCACATTTAGGTGAGGAGGGCTTTGGTTTATATTTATTGTAATAATTTATTCATTTTTTTTTAATTTTTTATTATTTAAATAAAAGGTTAATGTAAGTTATAATTGTAGATTGAAGGTTGCCTGACTAGTTAGTGCGTTTAATTATTTGCAATGAGAAATTTTCAATATAAATTATGTCTTAGTGCTAGTACCCGACTAACATTTGCAAGTTGTTGGTTGACAGTGCGTAATTTGTTCTCTGGAGGACATGAATGTGATTAAGCCTGGAAAGGTCAGTGATCTTTGCATTTACAATGCGTATGAATTATGTTTTTTTTTTTGTGTGTGTGTGCAGTGTACTCCATCTTCTAAAATCATTTTTCATGTGACATGCAGAATGTAGAATTGTACTAGGCCTTTTTTGTTACCAAGGGTTAATCATTAGTTTGTCAATTTACAATTTAAATACAATTCCCAATTCTCAATTTCTCTGGACAAAGATTTTTCTCTTTGATCCAAGAGCTGGATAAAATGATGTAGATCCTCTTCTATCATACCACTTGCAGGTAAAAATTAGTGGATATGCAGTATCAGGAGGTGGGCGTGGAATTGAGAGGGTAGATGTGTCTATTGATGGTGGCAAAAACTGGGTAGAAGCCTCCAGATACCAGAAGATGGGTGCTCCATATGTAGCAGATGACATTAGCAGCGACAAATGGGCATGGGTGCTTTTTGAAGTCATGGTTGATATTCCACAGAGCACACAAATTGTAGCCAAAGCGGTATGTCTTCTTTATCTTTAATAACAAAATTACTCACTCACTACCATATGGTAATTTTTAATATAAGAAGGGATGCATTAGGAGAAGATACGGTTGAATCATTCCCAACTTGGAGACAAACCATTTAATAATATTTCAACTTGTTGTTGACCCTAAAGGAACTCTGAGCCCTAGTGAACCCATTCCACATGTTTATTGTCTTTCATTAAATTTGTAAAACTTTTCTTCATTGGCAATTTTTTTTGATAATCTTATATTTTCATTTGGAAATTTGCACTTTAAAATATCTATAAATAGTAAATAAACACAAATGTAAAGTACATTTATGAAGTTGGTATGAGACATTATTATCCATGCAAAGAAGTCAGTCTATTCTTTTGAATATATATTATCAATATGTTCTTTTCTAATTTCTAATTAAATTACTTTATAGCACTTGGAGGGTTATTTCAAAGAAAGTTCTTTGGAACTCACACTGGGGATCATAAACATAGTCATATTAGGAATTTCTATTCAGTCTTGGGAAATTTGGTGGCGTGGCAGATTGACGAACCATTGTTAGGTTTTCACTTATTTTGTTGCTACTCCACTTGTTTAGGGGTGATTATATCTTGCAATTGTTTAACATGTGCTGTTTACATACACAGAAATACAAAGGAGTTAATGTAACTAGATTAAATCTTCGATACAAAATGTTAATGTAACTCATATAACATCTATGTAACCAATATGATATTATGAGGATTTGTCCTGGAATTCAGCCCGTTGATGTATTTTTCCTTTGTGCCTTTTTGTCGGTTGAGTTGTATTATATAAATAAATTGCACTCCGATGTTCAGTAATTTAATTTTTGAATCTTTTCTTCAATAAAAAACAATGTTAAATATTTTCTATGATTGGCAGGTGGATACAGCAGCAAATGTCCAACCGGAAAACGTAGAAACCATCTGGAACTTGAGAGGGGTACTGAACACCTCATGGCACCGGGTTAGTGTTCGAGTTGGTCACTCAAATATGTAACTCTAAAACATACCGAAATCAATAATTGAATTCTGTCGGTCGGAAGCTGTTATATAAGTTGCTGGCTTCACAACTTCAATCTATGTGGCCAAACATTACAATTCCATCAATCTGGTAATGGTTTTGTCATTATCAAGGGTTCGAGTGTCTTCGAGTGTCAGCACACGGGTTGAATGAGGGCCCATGATATTGTCGTATTGCATAATGTCATTTCTGGGTATGGCCGATGAAAAACGGCACATGGTAAATGCAATGCTTGTCAAAATCCTGAAACTTTATATCATTCAATCAAGTAGTTGGCCTGTAGAGCTTGTTGGATGAAAGTGATCATTTCACAAAGAGTTATTGCAGTACGCAATTTCTGTTTGTGTGGTGGATGGATTGTTTCAATCTTGTCATTCCATAATTTCCAAGTCTAGTCTACTTTTTAGAAAGAAATGATACCAATCACTCATCATTTCTCTTTGTGTGGTCTGGAATCAATTTTATTTTTATCGGTAGGTGTGAGAGGCATACCATTAATTTCATATTGTCATGGATTTTTATCTTTTAATAGACAAATAAAAATGATTCATTGTTATCTGGCTATCTGCACCCAAAAATAAAATAAATTAATTCGACGTAAATTGGGAAATAAAATATATTAAATGTTGTTTATGTCACTATATATATATATATATATATACATAAATTCTATTATCAGTTTGAACTGATAAAAGTTATATCAGTTCCTTACATGTGGGCCATTGGATTTAAATACTTTGACTTGGCTGTTTGCACTTGTCAGTCAAAGTATTTAAATCCAGTGGTCCACATACAAGGAACTGATATAACTTTTGTCAGTTCGAACTAATAATAGAAAGACCGTATATATATATATATATATATTCTTTCTATTATCAGTTCGTTCTGACAATAAATATATCAGGACGAAGAATGTGAACCGCAGATTATGGAGAAGTTTTGATAAGTTTATACACTTTGAGTTAAAGTATGTAAATCTAGTGATCCACATTCTTCGTTATGATATATTTATTGTTAGGACGAACTGATAATAGAAAATCTGTATATCTATATATAGGGCCGGCCCTGAGGGTAGGCCCAAGAGGCAACCGCCTAGGTAACCCGTTTTCAAAGGGCCCCCAAATTTCGTTTACTGTGTATTGCTATATGGAGGCCCGAGTATAGTTTTTATTATTATTATTATTATTATTATTAATTATTAAATAGCTCAATCAGTATATTGTGCTGCTGATAATTCAATGAGCTCAAATTTTGTTTTAAAATAAGCCCAACAATACTTACGTTTCTCTAATTTCTATTGCCCAATTCATTTACTTTTTCTAGTTTCACAAACTCAATTCAGTTCTCTAATGAGTAATGCCCATTGCCCATAGACCCTTTTTCTAGTTACAGGGTTTCAATTCATCAATCATCTATTCATCTTTATTGTTGAATTCTTTTTTCTGCACCAAACGTAGCTGTCGCCTGCCGCATCTCTCTCTCTTTCTCTCATCCATTCAAGCATCTTTGTCTAAAGTTTCTAAAGTCTCTCTCTGTTTTTATTTATTTATTGTTATTTTTTACAAATTGTAATTTTTCTTACAAATTATTATCGACTTACTAACCGATAAAATCCACGAGTATTTTTGCGGTTTGTGGGACTGGTTTGATTGGATTTTTTTTAGTTTGAATTTTATGTTTTAAAAAGCTCAACTTGAATCTGTTCTTCAATAATGATGGTCAGTTTGTTAGTTTTGTGGTTTGATATGTAGTACTTCACGATTTTATAATTTATACCAAAAAAAACTATGAAAATGAATAAGGGGCCTCCATTTTGGATTTTCGCCTCGAGCCTTACAAAAGTCAGGGCCGGCCCTGTCTATATATTGTGCTATTTTAAATATGTTTTAGTGTCGAATTTATTTGAACAATCAAGTGATTTTATCGGACTAGAGCAAGTTGGTTTTAAGAAATGACATTTTGTGTGTGAACATAGTATACTCCAAACTCATATTATAGACCTCATAAACCATTATCATTAAACCTTAACATAATTTTGATGTTGAACAAATGAATAATCCTAATCTTTCTTTGTCTTTTGTGACGTTTTGTCCTCCAACTTGTAGTAAGTTTCCACTACTTTTTCTTTAAATTTTATAAATTTTTTTAGCGGATAGAAACAATCTTGTGTCACCATCTTAAATGTACTTTCAATCTACTATACTTGTCTCCTTCTGCTTTTTATATATTTATCACCACCATTAAATCAAACTGTATTAGGATTTCTACTAACCCCCGAATAATAACAACTAATCCACCTAGAAGGGATTAATTACTAATTAGTTAATTACACTTTACAAATTACAATTCCCTCTCTTGGGACAAAAAAAAAAAAGTTTTTCTTTCTGTTTGGCTGGCGTGAAAATTTGTATAATGCATTTATGCTTTCCATGGGAGACACACCGTACTGCAATTATTTGACACTAGATCATGCCTTCACAGTGCACACACTGACACATATATATATATGCTTTAGTGGGTGGAGATATTTTAGAATTTTTTACATGAATTCCGTCACGTTTAACCCATTTGCTGTCGGCTACAGGAAGTACATAACATAAGAGATTCTTTTTTTAGAGGGACTTTTTTCAAGTCCGCACTTTTTTTTTTTTTTTTTTTTTTAATGAAAATATCAACTATTTAAATGTCTTTATTATATTAGTAACTTAAGTTCTTTAATTTTTTTTAAAACATCACTTTAATCCATTTGACTGAAATACTAATGGTTAACTCTAACTATATATATATAAAAGTATAATTTTACTCATATCAAAATGATTTATTGAGTTTTAAAAATAAATAATATTAACATGGTTTATAAAAATAAATAAACAACAAAAATTTAATTTCTAAAAAAAATAATAAAAAAAATAATGGATTATGAAAAATATAAAGTTAAAATAAATAATAAATTGAAAATATTAAAAAAAAAATTAATTCAAAAAATAAAAAGAAAGCTTTTTTAAGTAAATGAATCTCCACCATTGTATTTGGATCAACTCAATGGTGGAGATCCATTTACATTTTATTTTATTTTTTGTTTTTTTAAATTTATGAAAATTCTTTCAATTTATTATTTATTTTAACTTTATATTTTCCATAATCCATTAGTTTTTTTTTCTTTTTTTAATTATTTGTTTCTTTTTTTAGAAAAAATATTTTTTTTATAAATCATTTTAATATTATTTATTTTTAAAACTCAATAAATCATTTTGACAAGGGTAAAATTGTACTTTCATATATATATATATATATAGTTAGAGGCAGAGTTGACCATTAATATTTTAGTCAAATGGACTAAAGTGATGTATTTTGAAAAAATAAAGGACTTAAGTTACTAATATAACAAAGATGTTTAAATATGTGATATTTCACTAAACAGTAGGGACTTTAATGAAATTACCCCTTTTTTATTGAAAAAAGTCAAAAACAGAAAACTGAAGAGTGAAGAAGAAAAATATGTTAGTTTTGTAACTGTGTCCGCTAATTTTGCTAGAAGTAGACTGTAGACATGTATTAAATTAGAAGGCCCCCCCAACAAATTATTTTCTTTTATCTGCCTGCCACTACAACTTTGTCGTGACGTTAATACACACGGGATTTATAGGTAAACAGAGTATTCAAATGTTTAAGCTGCGAAAGAGTTTTAATATAAACGTAGATTATTGATAAATATAAAAATAGAACCGAAGATGAACCAAAGTAGCTCAAATACGGACAGGGAATTGCAGAATAAATACAAACTTCGGAACCAAATCAAATTTTGCAAAAGTTCAAATAATCAAGGCAATGAGATCTAAACAATAATATAAAACAAGATTAATTTTATATGAGTAATACTAAACGTCTTAAATTTTTTTTTCCAAATGATGTGGCACGTGGGATGTCAACATTTGATGATGTTGACACCTCACGTGCCACATCATTTGAGACGTCCTGTATTACTCATTTTATATATAGCCTTGGAATTTATAGAGTTGGCTATAACCCTAGTCCCTAGCCCTTGGATTTAGCTGCAGAAGGATTGATTGGGTCAGATTGTGTTGATTGATTACTATAGAGATATTTATAGTATAGTATGGGTAATTTTTGATTTTTTGATGGTTGGGACGTCAGAATCATTGAAATTTAATGGAACCAATTTCAGCACATGCTATATTCTTCTTGTTGGATGGATGCTATAAATATAATACAATATAATATAATAAGATAAATATAATACAAATTATAATTATTAACTCTATAGAATACAAGGAAAAACAAGGCTCTACTGAGTACTGTTCATCTGGGGTTTCAACTTTTTTGTTTGTTTGTTTTTATTTGGAGATGACTCAAGTTAGATTCCTATTTCTTTACTATGGGGTAGTGCTATGCATCACAGCTAAATATCTAATATCACAACTTTTCGATTATAACATATGTGGCAGCTGATGTGTCAATTGTCGATTGAATACACATTCATAATGATTTATCTTACGTACTCACATATCCGATTGACACCTCAATTACCACATGTGTTGCGATCGAAAAATTATGATATCTAACGTTACTCCTTACTGTATCTTCAAATTTCAATTAATCTTTCTCTCTCCAACTGGGTATTCCATTAGTCCATTACAATAACAAAAAAGTGAGAATCTAGGTGTACTATATCATCAATTTTATATGCTAAGTGTACATCAAAGTGCAGAACTGGAAATTAATTATATAAATGAAAATATATTGATTAACGGCCGTCCAAAGAAAATATTTTGTTGCAAATAAGGGTTTGGAATGGATAGATTTGTTTACCATTAAAGGAAAAAAATGTATGGTTCTCTTGTCATTGTTAATAATAGTTACTGATAAGCATGAAAAAAGAAAAAGAAAAAGAGATATGATGGTAGTTGTACTTTTGATTAAGAGATAACCTTAGAGTCTTCGCTTAATGTTAAAAAGATCATGGTGGTGGCCTGGCGGTTTAATGCCGTCTATTTAGTTAAATGTTAAGATTAGAAGCGTTAATTTAGACCGACAATATCTTCGTTTAACTGTTAATAGGGATATAGTTTAACTGGTAGATGGACGAGTTTGAGGCTTGGGTAAATAACTCTCAGGTTAACGACTCAAATCCTACCAATAATAAAAGCTTTTAAAAAAAAATACCTGGTCCCGGATTAATAAATATTTTATTCTAAATTAATAGATATCATAAAAATATCTATATATATATATATATATATATATATATCTGTCACTCGAATCACTGCAAAACATGGTGGTGGGTCACAAATATTTTCTTTTAATAAACTTTTGTTAGTGGCTTAATTACAGTTATAAAGAAAGACTTCTAGAATCAAGAATTGTAAGTCAACATTTCAAGAACACTCCCTTAACTGCCCTCTATTTTTTAAACAATTACAAATAAGTTAGTGTTTGGCGAACGAGACATGATTTGAACCTACAACTTCAACGGTGGAAGTCTGAAGAGCATACCACCCTTCTTAAACCAAAATTTGTAATTCATGGGCACATGCATGTCCATAAATAAATAAAATAAATAAATAAATAAAAATAAATAAATAAATAAATAAATAAATAAATAAATAAATAAATAAATAAATAAATAAAACTGCAGGCAACCAACCAATGAACCAAATAAACAATAGTCAATAGACATCAAACTTGGATAACATGATTCCCATTTTGCATTGTTTCATTATTGAGGTGCATATTAGTAATTATACAAAAGCAAAACCTTAGAAAAATGAGGATTTTTCATTTTAATTTTAATAATAATAATAAATTTAAAAAAAAAAAAAAAACATATATGAATTTATTAATAAATTGCTAATTTCTCACAACGCCCTACAAAGCCGTATAGACCAAGTATATATTTATATCATGTGCCAATTTATGCACTAACTCATTCAACAGTTGATTAAATAGTGTTAATGCAGTTATATAGTCTTCTTCATCTTCATCTTCATCATCATATCATATTTCATCCGTTCTTTTCAGTTTTTATGCATGTCAAGATGACCATTTTCATGTCTCTCTTTTCACTGCAGCCCTGGTTCTTGGTTTATCTTTCTATGTTTCTCTATGTTTTCCACGCGATTACATGCGAATTCCTGCGAGTTTCCAAGCTTTCCGGTCCCCCCACGTTCCCTATAATCGGTTGTTTGATATCATTCTACAAGAATCGCCACCGTTTGCTGGACTGGTACACTGAACTCCTGGCGAAATCTGCCACCAACACGATCGTGGTGGACCGGATTGGTGCACGAAGGACCATTGTGACTGCCAACCCGGAAAACGTCGAGTACATGCTCAAAACCAACTTTAACAACTTCCCAAAAGGGAAGCCTTTCACTGAGATTCTGGGTGACTTTCTCGGCTACGGAATATTTAACGCGGACGGAGAGCTGTGGCGCACCCAGCGGAAGCTAGCTAGCCACGAGTTCAGCGCCAACTCTATGAGAGAGTTTGTGATCAAAACATTGAAGGAAGAAGTTGAAAACCGGCTGTTGCCAGTTTTGGAGTCCTTGGCAAAGACATCAGAAGTGGTGGACTTGCAGGAATTGTTGAGAAGACTTGCTTTCAATATGATTTGTAAAGTTTCACTGGGGATAGATCGGTGTTGTTTGGATCCTTCTTCGCCTGATTCGTCTCTCGCAGAGGCTTTCGACATGGCGTCGCTGATATCAGCCAGGCGGGGAGCCGCGCCCTTGTTTTTGGTTTGGAAGATGAAGAAATGGCTCGGAATTGGATCGGAGAGAAGGCTTAAAAATGCAGTTGATGTTGTTCATGAATACGTTGAGGAGATAATGCATGAAAAGAAGAAGAAAGTAGAAAATTATGGGCAGGATCAGGATCTGCTGTCTCGATTGATTTTGGCTGGTCAGGAAGAAGAAGTGATTCGAGATATGATGATAAGCCTGATCATGGCAGGAAGAGACACAACTTCAGCAGCAATGACATGGTTTTTCTGGCTGATTTCAAGGCATCCGGAAATCGAGCAGGAACTCGACAAGGAAACAGAATTCATGAACGACAAAGTTTTGGATTACGAATCACTCAAGGAGTTGAAACTGTTGAAGGCATGCCTCTGTGAGTCTATGAGACTCTACCCACCTGTGGCTTGGGACTCGAAGCATGCAATCACCGACGATATTTTGCCGGACGGCACTCAAGTTCAGGCCGGAGATAGAGTCACGTATTTCCCGTATGGGATGGGGAGGACGGAAGCATTATGGGGCAAAGATTGGTTCGAGTTCAAACCGGACCGGTGGTTCACCGAACCGAACTACAAGAGAGGAGAGCCGAAGCAGATATGTCCGTTTAAATTTCCGGTGTTTCAGGCCGGTCCGAGGGTCTGTCTTGGGAAGGAGATGGCATTTATTCAGATGAAATATGTGGTGGCTTCCGTACTCAGACGGTTCGAGATCAGACCAGTCAGGTCCGACCAACCAGTCTTTGTGCCGCTTCTGACGGCTCACATGGCCGGCGGATTAAAGGTTTTGGTTCGTCAGAGAGAAAAATTAAGATAGACCTCCAATTAAATTAATCAAAGTCAACGATTCTAATTTCAATTTGATTGGGCAGTGTAACATGCCACATTGCCACTGCCTCGCATGTATTATAGTTAGGAGAAAAATGATTTGTATAACAATCGTATAATGAAAACCGAATACGTATCTTAATCAGCACCGCTAATCTTAATTATTTGATTCATCAATCATGGACGTCAACATCATCTAAATTATGATTTTTAAAGTGTCTTTAGAACACACAAATTTAATTAAAAAGGAATGTGTGTGTATAAATTCAAATAAAAACAAAACTTTAGTTTTTATTTGAATTGGTACCAATAGCTACCCCTATAAGTGAGCCCACAGTAGCATTTTCCATCTAAAATTAGATTGTATTCGGTGAGGTGAGGGGGAGGAGGAACACATTTATTATAAACTAGACTTGACATTGTCTAATAATTAAATCGGGTCAGAGAGCACATGCGTGCTTGGAATGATAATTCCACATGCATGGATTATTTAATATAATCCATGCATGTGGAATAATTTTAAAATAATGAATCTTATTAATTGTGGTGCAGCATTTACCTCATGACTAAAATAACCAACAAATTTAGGTAGTATTAAACTCTATTGTCTTCGTATGATGTTAACGTGATTAAGATATTTTGAAGGGATAAAATTGATCCAGTAGCATATATCCCTACATCTAAAGGTCGTGAGTTCGAACAGTGGCCCCCTCAAATTTCAAATTAATTATAACTGTTAATGAAAAAAAACTAAACCTAGTCATTTTGTAAATAGAAAAATAGAGATCAGCTCTTGGGGATAAGTGACACATCTCTGGATAATAAAAGTCAAATGTTTATTATATATATCTATGGAAATTATAAAATGGGACTTACAGTTACAGACTGCACTTTCTTTACCAGGCTTCTAGATAAAGCAATCTCTACAGTGATAAGCTCCCGAACTGGTTATTCCATTCATCATATACACCAAGTTCATTCAAAGAAACAGAGGGCCGTACCTCTTTCAATGAATTCTCAAAGTCCTGCATCAAAAGAACAAAATTACCTCAAATAATCAAAGCTGATAAAATTACTAAACTTTCCAGGTTTTTGTGTTGCATCTTACAGGTGCTTTTCCCCATATGCATTAATTATACAAGTCATATTTCATCTCACCATTGAAAGTCCATTGATCCAATAGATTAAAAACCGTGTTAGAATTTATATAATAAAATTAAGGGTCAGGTTATTTGAATTTTTTTTTCATCAACATTCAACCTTGTATTTACTCTCGATCCAAGGGTTGTTGACTTGGTATCCATTCTTAACAATTAGTTCAAGAGAAAATGGGTAATTAGATGTTGAAGTAAAATTATATAGTCACAAATTTAAGTTGATATAGTCCTGATCGATAAGTGTTGCTTATTATTACCTTAAGAGTAACCGGTCGCATATCCTCCTTTTGCAGCTTTGTAATTTCTATGCCCTGTTTCAGTGCATCTCTGAGTGGTCCTATTGATGCATCCTTCACTAAATTTTTCATGTCTGATCCTGAATACCCTGGAAGGAAAGATAACAGGTAAGGAAATTGCAACAGAAACTCAATATAAAATACATGAAAGCAGAAGTAGCACAGGAGCTGACAAATTCAGCGCTGAATGGTACAGAATAAATACCTTCAGTTAATTTGCATATGCCGTTAATATCTTCCTCTGAGAGCTTGAATAGTCCATCCTTCTCCAAGAGATTACGAATGATCCAGGATCTTGCTTCTTTATATCCAATATCAGTGCATTAGTGACAAATTTATTGTGATAAAACTAAGAAAGAAAATAATTAGAAATGTAACTTGCACCTGATGAAGGAAGGGGTATATAAAGTCTCTTGGTAAGTCGCCTCCGTGCTGCTTCATCAAGTTCTTGGGGTCTATTTGTTGCTCCTGAATAATGTTCAGATAACAGTACAATTGCGACATAAGTTGCATTATAGAAAATCAACAGTAACGTCAAACATAGACAGGTAAGATAATAATGTTCGCGTAATGTTTAGAATTTCTCCTTAAAAATTAAAAAATTAAAAAATTAAAAAACCTTCAAATTGACATATTTTCATTTTAATTCTACAGATAAATAACAAATAAAAGAATATTCACTTTCACAAATCACGTTAAATATGGAGATAGCCTTGTGAGGGTACACCATCATCATTTCGAATGAGTGCCTCTCTTTATGGATCATGACCATTGTTTACTGATGTTCCACCCAAAATAAATATCCCATTAACTTTTTGTTAATATCAGTCAACATTGCCTTTCAAAACAGAAAAAAATAAAAAGAATAATTAAAGAACAATTCACTGAGTGTACCACACTACCACTCTATAAGGTAAATGTAAAACAGTTCCAATCATGCAATCTGCAGTCAGGTTAACTCTAAGCAAGACCAATTAAAAGAAAATTTGATACACAATTTCTACCAGAACTATAGCTGCTGCAATCACTATAGTTGCAAACAACAATGGTATAACTACCTTATAGTCTATATGTAGCCTTTAACATTCTGTCTGCAGTCAGGTTAACTCTAAGCAAGACCAATTAAAAGAAAATTCGATACACAAATTTCTACCAGAACTATAGCTGCTGCAATCACTATAGTTGCAAACAACAATGGTATAATTACCTTATAGTCTATATGTAGCCTTTAACATTCTGTTTGAGACAAATTCAACTACAGTAGATGTGGCAAAAAGAGCTTGCGGTAATTATTGGATAATTTAGCAAGCTAAGTCAGTAAGCGCAAACCACATTGAACAAGTGGAAAAAGAAAGATGAAAATCCTCAACAACAAAGTCTTTCTTTCTTTTAAAAACCATCATTTAATTTTAAATTGCTGTGGTCAAAGAACAAACTGTTGAGTGTTGCAGATGATGTAATCCACATAATGTTGACAGATACTTCCCTCCCTATTCTGATAGAGATATATCTATTATCACCAACAACACAGCTATTAGCCACTTGAAAGGCTATGTAAAGCAAGTCAAGGCTTCTTTGTGCTCTCTCATTGATGGTTCATTGAATTCCTTTTTTTTAGCTTCTTCAAGGTCTAACCATTAATATGCCCACTTTGTTATTTTAGCCGTTTACATTTTGGTTCTCATTTACATTTAAGTTATTTGGTTACAATTAGTGATGAAAAATAACCCCCGAGATCAAGCCTTCATGGCTTGATGAACAGTCAACGCACAAACAAAACCTTTGGCTTTGTCACTATGAAAGATCAAAGGAGTACAAGAATACCACATCTCAATCATACTCTCAGGCACTCACAATCAAGCTAAATAATGGAATTCTAGAGATTCAATAGTTACCTATAAGTAGAATTTGCTCACTGCCACTGTCAAAGCCTTCCATTTCAATGAGGAACTGTGTTTTCAATCTTCTACTTGATTCATGTTCACCTTCTGACTTACGCTGCAACAAATAGAAACTCTTTCAGAAGAATATTCTCTTCACCAGAAAGACAGCCAATAATATGGATAAAATGCGTAATTTGCCATCTATTAACAAAAGCACATTCCTCATATTCCTTGTATTTATTGATGTTCTATGCATGTGATAGATTCACTTAAATATGAGAAGCCCTTCCCTGTGGATCAACAAGCAAAAAGAAAGCAATCAACCAGCTTCACAGAATTTCTAGGTCATAGCAATTTGTGCAATGGAACTGATACAAAACTCATTACACATACCAACATTTCAGATTTATCTTTAAAAGCCAGAAAAAATCTTACCTGAGAAAGAAGTGAGTCTATTTCATCCACAAAAATTACAGCAGGCTGACGGCAACTGGCGACTCCAAAAAGGGCCCTCACCAGCTTTTCACCCTCACCAATCTACAATAAGCAATAGAAATGTTACATAAATACAGTGTTCTCATCTTAATATACCATTGGGAAGAAGATTGGAAAATGACTCAGGAGTAAGCAGAAAAAAAGAATATCAACATTTATGTCCTGAATATGAGACAAAGGAAATTTTAAAATATGATTACAATTTATTTGTATTTTCATCTCAAGTTACAATCTCAAAAAGTATCAAACATTTCACTACTTTTTCTTGAAGATCAGACCAGCCTGTCAATGAACAATTGCAACTAAAGCCAAATAAATAAAACTTACCCACTTGCTTGTCAATGAACTGGCAGATATATAAAAGAACGTTGCTTTTGCTTCTCCAGCTATAGCTTTACCGATCATAGTTTTTCCGGTTCCCTGAATACAATTGGTGAAAAAAAAATTATGAACTGGTTAGGTTTTAATCTCCTATATACCAGAGGATCTGGCACTTACCGGGGGACCAAAGAGAAGAAGACCTTTTCCTGGTGAACGACAGCCTCTAAATATATCGGGACGCAGTAAAGGCCATATGACCATCTCCATCACACATTTTTTAGCATGCTCCAGACCAGCTACAATATTGTCAAGAAATGAATGTGATTTACAAAAAACTTCACAGAATGCAAATTGCTGTAAGAAAAACCAAAGCATGAAAACTTTAGCGAATCTCATTGTACCAATATCATCCCACCGAACGTTGGGATCCCGATCCATAATCTCATTACTAACATGCTCAATTAGATGAGGTTCCAAATTCCTTAATTTTTCAGGAAGCTCGCCATCAGGACCACAGAGCATTTCCAAACTAGATCCAAGACATAAGATAAATATTAGAACATGAATATTTACCGACACAGATCATAAATAAAGTCCCATCTAGTAAAATATGTCTGTGTGCACGGTGTGTGTGTGTGAGAGAGAGAGAGAGAGAGAGGAAATAAAATGGGTCGTTAAAACATAAAATTAACGTCTGAATGAACAAAAAAACACTTGCAAACTTAAATAAACTCTTTCAAATATGATTGAAATTATTGATTAAATGTTTTCTGTTAAACTATGGGTAAGATAAGCATACAAGTTTACATTCCAGCAATGCAGCATCTTAGTTTAATCTGCACAAGAAGAATGATGTGATTTGATTGTACAAGCACATTGGGGGTGCAGTAAGAACACCATCAGAATTCATAGTCACTGGTTATATTGATAAAAACATGCTCAATTAGTTAAAGCTCCTTCCAGGAGATCAGCCATTGAAAGCTTAAACCTGATGCTGGCTGCTATCAATTTTGAACTAAAATAAATACAAGCTGCATCCTATATATCAATGATATTAATTAAATAACTCACCATGTCTTTGTTGAGTCTTCTAATGCGTCGTCGCCCTTTCCTGCGACCCTTGAAGTAATGTTTCCGACATTGCCCCCATTGGATCTCATGGGGGGAACAAAATTTCCACGGACTCCACGGCGTGAAATACCATAGGATTTCACACCATAACCCCTAGTGGTAGGATTGTTATCACTATGGGGAGAAACTGATGCACTTGGTGATTTCACATGCCCTCGCTTTTGCCTGACATCCATTTCCTATAATAGAAAAGACTTTGATCAACATTAACATATATGGACACAATGCAAGCTAGAGGAAAATTGGTTCAACTTCCAAACAATGTATTCAAAAATTGACTAGAAGATTATTCCTGGGCTATAACTTATTCATGTCTCCCTCCCTCTGTATGTGTGTGTGTGTGTGTATCTGTCTTTTGTGTCAAGAAACCTATATATATGGAAGAAACGTGATCTGATGGGAATATGGGATGATACTACTTCAGTAGTATGTAATAACTGTACACCATCTCTGTCATGTGCAACTAAAAAACAAATGAATGAAGTGACAAAAAAAAGAAATCTCTGCATGCAGAGTTGCAGACCATATATTTTATCCAGTAAAGAAAAAACAATAAACGAAGTGAAAAACAAAAATCCTTTGAGGCTTAATATTGCTAGAACAAACGGCAGAGGAAAAGCAATCAGAGGCAGAAAGAAAATACCAATTTTGCTCTTGCAGTTACAAATCCATTGCCAGAAACATCATCATTAGCTTTTTCAGTGCTTGATGGTGACTTCACATTATCATTTTTGGGGCTACTAATTTCGATATGTGCACGTTTCATCCCTAAAGTATTTCCACAACCTCTTTCTTCCTCTTCAACTTTTATAGAAGCAGACGCACCATGATCCTTGGGAAGGTTGGAGTACAAATATGGCTTTTCAACAATTAAGCAGTCTTCAGAGCTGGTACTTTTGGAGTTCATTCCACTCCTATTTACTTTTGTGATGTTGTCTCCATATAGTGACGCCAACTTTGCTTGCGTCATATTTTTGGATGCCTTGTAAAACAACTTTCCCTGTTTGTCTAATCTTCCACCCTGAGACAGTTAGAGATACAAGTTAATGTAATTCAAATCACCTTGTGGACAGTTCATTATTTTCCACTGAATGTGGGAGCCAGGTATATAACTTGATCAGAATAGGCTTGCAGATAACTTGTAACAAAGTAATTTAAGGAGCATGCTAATCAAGAAAATTAAACAGAAAAATGTAAGAAAGGATCTACTTTCAAGCACTTCAGGTAATAAGAAGATTCAATCCATGAAAAAGAAAAAGCTCTTTTGAATTCAGTACCAGTTCATTTGCAGCCTTTTCATTATATTGCTTTAAAAGAGCGTGAAAATGTTTTGAATGCTTGATCTTCTCAATGTCAACATCTCCTTTCTTGCAAAAAATCTGGCCGGGAGCTCTCCCTGCTTGATCAAATGCTCGGCTGAAAATATATTGAACAGAATCATCAGCATGAAAGATAAGGGTTACATATAATGTTATAGAAAAGAGACGTTCGAAAAAATTGTGAAATCCTTGTCAAGACACCCTAATCAAAGAATGTTTGTCCAAGACTATTAACACTACACATCCTTCACCGTAAACATCTATATTCTACACTCTATAAGGTAATATCCACAATATTTGCCCAAATTATTCTTTTGATGCCATCCTTCACTAGCACCATGGAATTTCAAATCATCCTTACGTGAAACAAATTTGACCATTGTGATCACAAGGAGTCCACTAATTGAATCTACTGTCAACTACTCTTGAATTTTCCACAAAAAAGTCATTGTATTGAAATCCCGGAAATTCTTCTAGGTTTTCTTTCAAAATTATTTGGTTCAGATTAGTATCCTGTTTTGTTAATTTTAGAAATTGATAATCACCCAAAATTCAGATTTTAAAATCCAAAATAGAAAAATGAAAAAGAAACAAAGAAAGCACCTCCAATATAAGCTTCTACTTCATTTAATATCTATATGAACAATTTCACTAGAATTCACATAATTTCTGCTCAAACTTTACCGCTGGCACTTCAATTAACAGCTTCAATAGATATTAATCAACCACTAACTTTCAACTTTTATAGTAAAAACAAACTCACATTTATTCAATAGCTTAATTTGACTTGATTATAACAGACGGACAAGCCGAAAGTTAAGTAGATAGATAAAAGCTACAAACACTATAATTAACTTCAACATTAACCAATATATAACAAAAAAAAAGAGAGAGAAAAAGCTTCACATACATGAAAAATATAAATGTCGACAAATGTTCAGATTTTAAAATCCAAAAATAAAGAAAAGTAGGACCAAGTTATGCTTGAATTTTAATGAAATTATAACTTCAACATTCCATAATAAATTCAAATAACTGAATCTCAATATCTTACAGAAAACCTAATAGCCCTAGCCACGAACAATTAACATCAATTAAGCTCTAAATTCAACTATTTTCAACCATAACTTAAATAGCCTACCTATACTACTAAACACACACACACACACACACACACACACACACACACACACACACACACACACACAGAGATTATAAATGGTGCCAACACTCTATAATTAGATTTAACACTGCTCAAGCTCGAATTGAAAAATTGTCCATCAAAGTCAACATTTCACAAATTCAATAATCTATGTATGCCATGTACCGATCGGAGTCTGGAACGAGGGCGCGCCGGGCCACGTCGAGTTTGGCGACGGCTTGGCGGCGAATAGGACGAGTGAGGACCTCGTCGGTTTCGGACTGAGAGTGAGATTCAAGGAAACCGAGGAGCCGGAGTCCAAGTAGCCGAGCCGAGGAGAAATCGCTCTTCTGGAGGAAGTGATCGACGCCGAAGAACAGCGAGTGGAGCCGCTTCAGGTTGTCGTCCACTTGCTTTCTCCAACAGACTGTCGCTTCAGTTGCCTCTCTAGATTCTTCTTCTTCTTCCATTTCTTGTGGTTTCAACAATGGAGAAGAAAATGTCTTTTTCTGGTTTACTTTTCCCGCCATAGTCTTTTTATTTATTTTCTATTTCTGATTTTGGTTTTGGAGTCACGTTTGATTGCGATCTGCGCGTGTTTTTAATTTTGAACACATCAGTGACTCAGTGTCCTGGATTCGTTGAGCCGAAATGACCCTTGTGTTTAGACAAATTACGATATGGCCATTTTCTTATTGATTTAAAATTTAAAATTTATGACTTTATTGTGATTTGTGATCTCCTTTGATTTATATGTAATACTAGATGTCTCAAATTTTTTTTCTCAAATTCTGTCCCAAATGATGTGGTATCGTGAGGTGTCAACATCACATCAGTCACTATATAATCTCATGGTTTATAAAATGTTGACACCTCACGTGCCACATCATTTGGAACCGAATTTGAAAAAAAAAAAAAATGGAACGTCTATCATTAATCTTAAGTTATTTATTAAATCCATAAATTTAAACTAATTAATTTATTATAATCACTTTTTTTTTTTTTTTTAAGTATTACCCTATTATATAAATTCATGGTTTTTTTTAGGGAGGAGACGGACTCAAACTTACAACCTCGTGATGTAGTTATAAGGAGTTTACCACCGAACCAACCCCATCCGGTCTATAAATTCGAGATTGGGAGACGGCCGATAGAAGTATAGAACTCAAACCCACAACCCCAAAATATAAGTGTGAAAGATATTTTACTAGGTCAATCTCATTTCGTCACACCTAACAAAACTTAGTGACATTAAAACTCAAGTTACTAACACAGTATCAGTTGAAAAAAAAAAAAAAATCAACTGGATTTGGTGATAGGCCATTTCCTCATTCATATATTGAATTATTGATTTTTGAGAACACCCATTAAATA
Organism: Acer saccharum; assembly: GCA_030490815.1. Classification (NCBI taxonomy): domain Eukaryota; kingdom Viridiplantae; phylum Streptophyta; class Magnoliopsida; order Sapindales; family Sapindaceae; genus Acer; species Acer saccharum. Next base: position 32,399,853 of record CM059874.1, on the reverse strand, counting down.
TATATATATATATATAAAGCAATTTGACATTCAACACTTTATCATACCCATGAAATGACCAAGCACAAAGTCCAGAAAAACAGTCAACGGATCCTTCTTTTGTAAATTAATAACTGAATGTGAGATAACTATTTTTACAAGCTTCTTCATAAAACAAGATGAGTAAAACAGTAACAGTTACACCTAAGCAAGATACAGATAAAATGTTCTGGTCCTACAAGCAAAGAGCATTCTTCTTCTGATATAGATGTGGCCTGTGTGCTACTTCTGTAAATGGAAGGAAGCTAAGATGATCAGCTCTTGAATCCCTAACTTATGTGCTTCCAGGAGCATCTGGTTTGCGGTTCAAATAGCGAATAACAGCATCTTCAACCCTGTTAGAATCACCAACCAAAATTAAATAATGAAGACACGCTTCAATGTTATTATTCTTTTTTTTTTTTTTTTTTTCCCTTTCTTCATTTATCATTCTTTATCACAACATGGTAAAAAAGGATCTACGAATTTATCTCAGATACTGAAAACAATTGATGGCATGTAGTTCTGGTGCGATCAGTTAATACTAAATGAGTTTTCTATCAAATGAACAAGGCATGTGAAATAAATAGTTGGATCCTACATAGAGAAAATTGGCTATCCAGTGATGCCGCAAAGGTGAAATAAGTTAGTCAGTGTATCCATAAAGCATGACGATTTCCATTTGACTCATCCAACATATTCAGGAAACATATTAGATATAGATACAAGCTACTGCTGAAATTATTCGACAGTGAATCCCAGAACTACTTGCCATCAACTCAATATTTGCTGGGAAGATATTCAGTGTATAGCTGTGTAACTAAAATAGTATAATGATAAGGTAAGGTTTGAAATGGCACAGGAAAAAAAAATAACAAAGAGAGGTAGTAACTGAGCTTACCATGGTTGGTTGAAGAAATCTGATCGACGCTCTTTCTCGGCATTTCGACTAGCTTCTCCAGCCACAAGTTTCAAATCCCTGCTTTGAGATTCAATCAGAGCATTAATAAATTCTACAGGAGATTGACTGAACCCTAGAAAGAATGCCCGCCTCCTCCGGTGCTCATGGATTTTCCTGATAGCTGCGCATATTGCTTCATCACACTGATCAATCTCTTTGTTCTTTTCAGCATTGGCCAAGAGTGCAGACAACTCCCTCTGTATGGGAAAGGGCACATCAACCAACACATCATAGCATGCAGTTCCAACTGGATTATTCCCCGAAAGCTTAATCATATGCTCCAAAAGTATGGGCTGCGGAGGAGCCAAATGTTGTGATATCCTCTGTGAAACCATAGTGAATTTCACCTTTTCCTCCCCAAATACTTTCTGAAGAGGTAGATCACAATTGAAGTACGACGGGTCATTTGGGTTCTGTAGTTTTCTAGCTTTCACATAATGCCAGATAGCAGCTATAATTCTAGGGCGAGTATCAACTTCAATACCAAGAACCTCCATCAAAGCTTGAGAAAGCTTAAATTTCTCAGGCACATAATTCAATTCCAACCTAACGTTTGCTTTAAACTCTTTATCCCCTTTTCTCTTTACCTCAAAACCCTCATGAGGTGCAGGTGATCGAGCATTCTCCCATGTAATAATAGGGTTTTCCGGGTACAGTCTCTGGTCCAACGAAATGGTTACCCTCTTGAAGTAAGAAGAGAACTTTGGGTACAAGGGATTAGATTTCTGAACCACTCCAGGCTGGTCTGGATCTACCCCATCTTCCAAGATCCTCCCAATAATCTTAAGTGTCCAGGTAGGAGGCTCAGCATTCGGCTTCTTTGGGATTGTTTTAATCTGATTAGCAAATGTATTGAAAATATAAATCCGAAGGGTTTTCTGCACACAAGGAGGGTTCTTAAGTGCCTCTTGGATGTCAACCTTCTTTCTAGACATAGCAGCATCAACACGAGTCTCAAACTCAAGGAGCTGAGTATACAAGGCAGACTCAGGCAGAATCGCTGCCACTCTATCTTGTAACTGTTTTTCTGGAAGCTTCTGCTTCTTCCTACGTGCAGCAGGTGTAAGTTCCATGGCTTTCAGAGGGGAAATGGTGTTTGTCATGGGAACCCCAGGGGGACGCACCGGGGGCTTCTGAGGCATCCTTTTCATACTTGCATTTCCAGGAGTCATATTAGAAGGTGAAGAGGAACCTAAGTTTGTAATTCCGGAATTCTGCATTTGGTTAATAGAAATCCCTTGAGCTTGTAAATGAGCCTGGAACTGGGCATGTGCTGCTTGAGTATGAGCCTGCATTTTCGAATGCTGTGCAGCCTGTGCTAGAGCCTGAGCTTGGGCTTGGGACAGCTGAAACTGGTTTTGAAAACCGGCACCAAGTTGTGCCTGAGCTTGTGACTGTGGAAAATTAGGATTTGTGGGCATGGATGGACTAGCCATTCCAGCATTGCCAAAGGGCGATGAAGATGACCCGAGACTTTTAGGTGGATTATTATTGTTGTTCACAGACATTACTTCTAATAAATTATCACCCAACAAAATGAAAATCTAAAACCAACAAATTCAAACGTTCCTCTAAAATCAGCTACCAAACCTAAAACCCACAAAAAAACAAAAAAAGCCCAACTATATTCCAACCAAAACCCCAATAACAGACGACACCAAACAAATCAAAACCCCAAAAATTGAACTTTCAAAAGCTGAATTGCAGTAACAACGACCAAATTCCAAGTAACAGAACAAAAACTAGAGCAGTGTGAACCCCCTAGAAAACAAATAATACAGCAAACGGAGTAGATTACTACGGATTCAATAATGCCCTAATTGCTAGAAATTAACAAATCAAAAGGAATTAACAGAGACTGTTTTTGAATATCTTGAAGGGAATTGAAATTCTTACGAAGTATGCGGTGCAGTTCCAAGTGTATTCCCTTGCTGTTTGCAGTTCGCTGTTCTGCTTTGAGTTACAGACTCTGCGATGGAGCGTGCAACACACTTTTTTTTTCTTTTGTAGTTTTGTCTGCTCGCTCTGTTTCTCTCCTCGAAGTTTCGGGTTTAGGCATTTGAGCTTCTTTTTTAAGACGCCCAAGTCGTCAGACGGCCCATAACTTTCTGGATCGGGTTAACTAAACCCATTTACTTCAATCGTATTGTTCTTAGTGTTTTTTTTTTGAAAGCATATTGTTCTTAAGTTCTTCTGTTTGGAACCATTTTTAAAAATGGATTTCTTTATTTTTTTTTAAATAAACTGGATTTCTGTTTTTTTTTTTTTAAAAAAATTGAATATTATTTATTTACACGTTTTACAAAACTGTTTTTGAAAACAAAAAACAATTTTTTTTGTTTTTCATAATTTTCAAAAATATCATTCCAAAACAAATCAATTTTTTCCTCCAAACAACTACTTTACTCATTAAAAAAAACCAAACACTTTTACATCGTTTTCCATTTCAAAAAATATTTTAAAAAAACACTACCGAATACATTACATTTTTAAAAACATCATTTTTTTTTTTAAAACATGATTTCATTTTTAAAAAAAGTTTTCAAAAACACCATTTTAAAAACGACACAAAATGCGCCCTTACACATACGTTTTTCTATTTTTGATTACAATAACGTCAGAATTTGATCTACGAATTTATATGTATATATAAAAAAAAAAAGCATTCTGCAATGAAATATTCGTTTCGTAATTTTTTGTTCAAATTTTTCTTACACTTATTAAAAATGCATACACAATTTATAAGTTAAAGATGAGATCGGTCCGATTGTAAACACCTCACATCCGTGCCATGAGGTTACGGGTTCGAGTCATTTCTGTCCTCCAAAAAACCCCGAATTTATGTAATAATGTAATACTTTAAAAAAAATTTAAAAAAAAAAAAAAAAAAAAAAAAGGGTTCGAGTCCTCTCTCTCCCAAAAAAAAGGGCTCAAGTCCTCTGTTAGGTGCATTTAACTATTGATAACTATTGATAATGGAGTTGGAATGGAGTTGGAAGATTACTATAATCGATCGATAAATCAATTTTCCGTAGTTGCATGTTGGTGGGAAATAAAGTTTGAATATTACAATAAACAATTTACAAGTTAAATTAAATTTCGTTTCAATCTAAATCTAACCGAAAATCGAAAACTTTACAAATTTCATTTAGGGTTGGTTGAATGTGTATAAATTGGAGCAATAATGTAAATATAAGCAACTAAAATGATCAGATGAAAAAAAATGGCTTAAATACATGGATATATGGACCTTTTTAGAATTTTTTGACAGATTGGATTTCAAACCAAATCCGTTGAAAGAGGCAAAAGTGCTAAAACTTGAGTTCTCGTTGATATACTTCAAAAAATAAGTATAAAATAGGCTAACATCATAGATTTAATGTAAATATATGTAACAAAAATGATCAATTGAAAAATGGAACAAAAAATACTTGCGTATAAAAATCTATTTCGACGGATTCGGTAAACCGAATCCGTCAAAACTCATGTTGAATGACTATAAATTGGACCATGAACACAAGTTTCATATAAATATATAAGCAACATAATTGATAAAAAGAAAAAAGAAATGACTATAATTTGTACATATAAGAACCTGTTTTGTGGTTTCAGCAAATTCGGTTTCGAATTGAAAGTGTCTAAATTGTCGAAACTCTGGTTCTCTTAATTAAGCTACAAAAAATGTTTATAAATTGGAGCAATATAAGTAACTAAAATGATCAAATGAAAAAATGGTTCAAATACTTGGATATATGAACCTTTTCAGAAGGTTTCGACGGATTTGGTTTCAAACCGAATCCATTGGAAGAGGCAAAATTGCCAAAACTTGAGTTCTCGGTGATATACTACAAAAAAATAAGTACAAAATAGGCAAAGAACACAAGTTTAATGTAAATATATACAATAAAAAATGATCTACTGGAAAATGGAAAACATAATTGCATATAAAAATCCTTTTTTGTGGTTTCTACGGATTCGGTTTGAAACCGAATCCATCATTATGCATGTTTAATGAGTATAAATTAGATTGAGAACACAAGTTTCATGTAAATATAAACAAAAAACTAATAAAAAGAAAAAATGACTATAATTTGTACATATAAGAACTTGTTTTGGGGGTTTTGACAAATTCGGTTTTGGATTGAAAGCGTCTACACCATGGTGAATGAGTGAATGAAAAATTGATACTCAAAGTGCACCCGTTGAATTGGGAAAATAATAAGTCCCACATTGGTGGGAAAATAAATGCTTAACCAAGTATATATATATATATATATATATACAAAAATTCTATTATCAGTTCAAATGGACAAAAGTTATATCAGTTCCTTACATATGGGTCATTGGATTTAAATACTTTGACTTGGCTGTATGCATTTTGTCAGTCAAAGTATTTAAATCCAGTAACCCACATACAAGGAACTGATATAACTTTTATCAGTTCGAACTGATAATAAAAAGACTGTGTATATATATATATATATATATATATATATGTTTACTTGTTGTGTAGCTTACAAACATGAGTACAAATCACGTATGTGTGCACCCATGACTCGTTATGATATTACTACGTATTTAATTTTTCCCAAATCAAAAAATGAATGGCATTTAACGTCAAAATTAATTCTGTAATTATCAGAATTTAAGTTTGAATTTTAAAATTGTAATTACCAATTTAATGGTAATTGATTTTGATTAATTCTTGATTAATTGATATATTAAGTTTTGAATTCAAAACGGTTTTGACTTTTAAAATTGCCATGTTTAATGAGAATTATTTCTAAATTAATTCTTTTGATTTCCAATTGAATTCTCCCTATAATGAATTGTTATAAATTGAGTGTCTTCTCATTCTTTCAAAGATACGAAAATTATAGACACTTAAAATTAGTTGTATGCTTTGCAACCTTAGTTTATCTGCTGTTATACTATTCTTCTTGCTCTTGTTCTTCGTTTTTGTGTGTTTCTTTGGTAAGTTCAGATCTTATAATTTGAGTTCGCTGATAGTGGTGGTGTTTAAATACACAACAATTGTGAATCGTTGTATCGTGGGAGACAAACGCCAAACACATACGGTGTTGACATCAAATTTATTTTAAGAACACCGTGTGAAACACGGGCCTCGATTCTAAGTTCCTAATAAATTTTTCATTGGTGTTTGTTTTGTAAATCGAAACTTGTTTGAACCTCAATAACTTTGTAAAGGATATATTGAAAATCAATATTAGGTAACTAAGAACACATGTTTAATGTAAATATATGTAACAAAAATGATCAACTGAAAAATGGAAGAAACAAAATACTTGCATATAAAAATTTGTTTTTGTTGTTTCGACAGATTCGGCCAAATCTGTCATAGCTCATGTTTAACGATTATAAATTGGACAAAAAACACAAGTTTCATATAAATATAAGCAACAAAATTGATAAAAGAAAAAATGGCTATAAGAACTCGTTTTGGGGGTTTCGACAAATTCGGTTTCGAATTGAGAGCTTTTAGAGCATCCCCAGCAAGGCTCCCTATTGTTTCCTTATATTTAGGGAGTCATTTGTACTTTTTACGAATAAGGAGCCATGTAAGGAGTGAAGACTCCAACAAGCCTGCCTAAAAATGGCTCCCTATTATTATTTATTTATTTTTAAATAATTTTTTTTATTATTTATTGAAATAGTGTTTATAGAATATATATATGGGTTAAAAAGAGCCGTTGCAATTTGGGTTAAAAAAAAAAAAAGAATTTAGTGGTGGCTAGCCATTGGAGAAAGTAAATATAAGGAAAAAAGATGAATTATTTGGGTTTAAATAAAAAGAATTTGGGTTAAATAAAAAATAGGGTGGATGAATTTGGACCATTGGATATGAATGATGTAAGCTCATCTTGACCACCCATTTCATTTGAAGAGCGATAAAAAAATAATGAGGATGTCTTCCCTCCCTATTGTTGATGCATGAAAATTGATCAACAGCAAATTGAATTAAATGACTTCTCTTATTGAACTTTAAAACCGAGAGATTACAATTTATGTATTGATACATTTTTTTTTTTTTTTTTTTTTTTTTTTTTTTTTTTTCATGCCATCTCTTCTTGGTGAGCTTCACCTTTTATAATACTTCTTTGTGGGGTCCTTAGGACACGTGTTTGGATTTGTGCTTCATGCCACCTGATGATCGAGCTCGGACTTAAGACAAACTCTCCACGGGGATTAAGCTCGGACTCGGGTACCTTTGTCTTCTTTGACATTGAACTCGGACTCGGCAACTTTATCTTCTTTGACATTGAACTCGGACTTGGCAACTTTATCTTCTTTGACATTGAACTCGGACTCGGACTCGGACAATCCTTGGACAAACTAGGACTTTAGGACAGAGTTCCCAATCTTGGTCATAGGACAAGCTCCTCCCTTTTGTCTAAGACTGTGCTCGGGCGACTTTTGGTAGTCATCATCAAGTCGAGCTCGTATTCCTTAGTGTACGACCTTGATCTCGGGCATGTAACAGATTCCTTCGGACTCATACTCGGATAATCCTTTGACGATTTTCTTTGCACACCCCTTATTTCCTTCTTCGGTCAAATTTATTCATGCTTTTATATATACTTATGCGATATATAAATATACGTATACATTTACTCCCTAAAGTCATGATTTCCTTTTATTAACTTTGAAACTTTTACGTAGTTAATTTTATGGCACAACAGCAGCCCCTAACTTTCAAGGGTCAAATATTAGTTGTATGCTTGGAAGGTATGCATATACATATATTTATTGATCAATCCTTGGCCGAGTATACTCTCACTTGACCATTCTGACTGAATATCCCACCTTTTTTTTTTTTTTTTGGTGGGTGATGTCACCCTCGCCCTTTTTTGGGTTGAGGATGACGTCATCCTCGTCCCTTTTTGTTTTTTGGGTGACGTCACCCTCGCCCTTTTCTGGGCCGAGGATGACGTCATCGGCGAGGGTGACGTCATCCTCGTCTTTTTTTATTTTTATTTTTATTTTTTTAGAGTCAAGTCGAACTACTTTTACTCTTTTGGATCTTTTGTGATTCTGTGATTCTTTACATAGTCATGTGATTCTTTACAGAGTCAAGTTGAACTACTTTTACTCTTTTGTATTTTTTTGTGATTCTCTAATTCTTCTCAGAGTCAGATCACTTCCCTTTCTTTGGATTTTTGTGGCATTCTGAATTTTTTGTAGAGTCAAGTTATTTCTATTTCATAGACTTTTGTATTTTTTGTGATTTTCTAATTTTTCTCAGAGTCAGGTCACTTTCCTTTCTTTGGATTTTTGTGGACTGATTTTCATATAAGTATTACTTTGTAGAATCGCCAACTTGCTCTCACCAACAATTTCTCACTTAGAGGTATGTTTTCATTCATTCCTCCTTTTTTTTTTTTTTTTTTTTTTTTTTGGCTGTTTTACTTATTCACCGCTTTATGTATTTATCATTTTACGCATGTAAAGATGGATGATTATGAGTTTGAATCCGAGAGTTATGAGGAGGTGGAGAAGGATGATGTCAGTCATGATGAGTCTCCTCAAGTTATTACAATTGTAACGGCACTTCCTTCTGCCGGGAGTCATAGGCCTCGCACTCGTCTTTCTCTTCCTGACTCGGGTTATGAAATAGACAATGTCCAATCTACTGTGTCCGCAAATATGCTCAAAATTTTGAAAAAGACTTTTTCCATACCCAATACCGTTTTTCTTCATTTACCTCAGGATAATGACTTGCCAAGTTTTCCCCCGAAAGACAAAGTAACTTTTTGTTCTGACTTTTTTAGGTTTGGTGTCCGACTCCCTCTCCATCCATTCATTAGTCGTGTGCTTTGCCATTATAAGCTCGCCCCCTCCCAGTTGTGTCCTAACGGCTGGAGGATTTTGGTTGGTACTTTAGCTTTATTTAGGTCAATGTACAACGATGATCCTTCCTTAGCTGAATTTCAATACTTGAACTGTTTAAAAGCCAATGTCTGTTCGGGATGGTATTATTTCCATCCCCGACCCAATGTGTCCAAGTTGATATTAGACCTTCCTGATGATAACAAAAATTGGAAACAAAAATGGTTTATTATTTCGAGAAGTTGGTGTGGGGAGCTGCGTGAGGACGGAGTCATGAGATCGGTTCCCACTCATTTTGGGATTCCAGGTCTAATCTTCGTTCTTTATGTGCACACATGTTCGTCGTACGCGTCTTTACATGTATAAGTTTATTTTATTTATTTACCGACTATTGTGTTCATGCAGTGTCAAATTCATCCATTACTGTGCTCCGTGACCACGAAGCTGATCGAGTTAATACATTATTTTCCGTATCGGAGCAAGATCGGGACTATAGACTGTTGCTTGATCTAGAGCTCCTTTGCCGTCTTGGACTTTCGCCGTTCTTTTGCCCAAAACAAGGTACCATGTACTCATGCATAACAGTTTTATTATTGCTATTATCCTGACTATCGTCTTGACCTTATTAGGGGAAATGTCTCGATCGAAAAGGAAAACCCCTATTGACGCTCAGAAGGAACTTGTCCGTCTTGCTTACGAGAAAAAAGCTAGCAAGAGTCCTTCCACGTCTAGAAAAACCGATGATCTTCCCCCTATTTATTCCACCGTTACACCCTTCATTGTTTTGACCCCACATGTGGCATCATTTCCGCAATCAGCTCCTTTTGGACAGGTCTCCTCTTTCGGGCATCCTATGCCTTTTGGTCAACCTACTTCTTTTGGTAGCACTTCACAATCTCCTTCTCTAGGGGGAGCTTCAGACCTTTCCATACCTTTTCCTAGGGAGCCTAGGGTTGGTAATGATACCCCCTCTGGGTATCTTCAACGTTACTCCCAGCGAGTCATGGGGATGGCAGGCGTCGAGGAAGATAGCCTGATGGCAGGGTCCGTGGACGAGGTTGTTGCCTCTTTTAACAAGATGCACCTCCAGGTATGAATTAATGTTTCCTTATTTATTTATCAATGTCTTTCCTTCTAACGTTCCCGTTTATTGGCAGTATGGTTTCATGGCTTCACACTTTACTGAATCGATTTGTAAGCTGGCAACCGAAGTCTCGCATCATAAGCAGAGGATATCATTTCTTGATGACTCCATCAAAAATCTCAAGTATCAACTTCAAGAAAGGGATGCAAAGCTCATGGATCGAGATAATTCTATCAGAGTACTTGAACTTGACCGTGAACTTGTTAAGAAGACTGTTAGTGAACTTAAGTCGGAGAAGGCTCAATTGGAGGCTCAAAAGGCTTTTCTCGTGCGAAAGATGGAAAAGCACGAACATGTGTCACAAAGGGACAGAAAAAGGAATGCCAATGTATACCTTAGAGGATATATGGATGCTCAAACAGAATTTCATGGGAGAGATCCTTCCTATCCATTGGATTAGATGGCTTATCCGTATAATCAAGAAGTGGCTCAAGCGCTTGATTCTCCCGACTCTTCCGAGGGGAATGATACTTTTCCTGTGTAACATTAGGTTTTCATGTCTTTGATTATCTATAATCTGTATTGGTACTTTATTTTGCCTTCGTCGATCTTTTGCTTGGGTGTGTTGTAATATTTTGCCTGGGTGTGTTGTAATATTTTGCCTTTGTCGATCTTTTGCTTGGGTGTGTTGTAATATTTCATGTTGTGATTTGTATTCTAGTACTCCACCATCTTTACTTTTGATGAGAAGTGTATGTTTTTATGCTCGGACACTTCTTTTTGAAGCTTAACCGAGTTTCTCCAGATTTGTCTTTGAGTTTAAATAAGAAACTCTTGTGTGGTTCTCCTTTGTGGAGGTTTAAAAATTCCTCTTTGAGTAAAAATGGTACTGCATGTTATTGGTGGAGCTAAGAATGTTTACTTGGTTGACTTTGCAGGCATTTGGCATTTAGTCTTCTATCCTTATTTTGGTTGTTTCCTCTGATCAACAATTAACTATGCATGCCCAATTTCATTGTGTTTTCTGACTACTCTTTTTCCTTTGTCGTCATCAACCAGGTGTGTTTAAGGAAATTTTTCTGAAAAGGCATATTGAGACAATTGAGACGATAGACAAAGGCGATTTTATAATTATTATCCCCCACTTATCCAATCTTCCCAACTACCCTTGTTTCTTGAATCAAACTTGTATAAATAGAGGCTCATTTTTCCTGTTGTCTTTCATACTGCACCTGCACATGTTGATTTCTTACTTGGTTTGGAACTATGTCAAGTTCAAACAGTGTTGAATCTTTGGGCAAGGCGTTAGAGGATGAAAAGATAGTTAGTGAGCTCGCCATTGTTGAGAAAGATGCTTTGTCGACCAAGCTTAGGAAGGAAAAGCAGACTAGGATTACGGCCGAGGTTGAGAGGGATGCTCTTAGGTCGATGAGGGCTGCCACCAATGCTGAGAAGGATGCTACTTTGAGTAACTTCAGCCGGGAAAAGGAGCTGAGGGTCGGTGCTGAGATTGAAAGAGATGCTCTAAGGGCGATGAGGGCCACTTCTGAGAATGAAAAAGTGGTTCTTTTGGGAATGAGGGCCATTGCTGAGGCGGAGAGGGATGCCCTGAGGGGAAGGCTTCCACTTGAATGGATTGACGGGTATCGGCAGGCTATGATTGACATGGGTGTCCCTCCTCTGGACTAGGATAGCTTCTCCTACTGATCTTTATCTTTTCTTTTAGTCGAATAATAAAAGTGAGGTGTTTCATTTTGTTGGCACCAAAATTCTCATTTGTATTCGACTTAGGAGTTTGTTTTTTCTTATTGTCGTTTAGGTGCTGTCGCCTTGGCCGATCCTCCCTAATACTGTACTTTGTTCGTTTAATGCATGAGTGCTTTATTATTGTGTATTTTTTACGTGTTATGCCACCACATACGCATATGTGCGCATTATCATTATTATTATTATTATTATTATATGCATGTGTTGAGATTACATTAGCCTACGAGGAAGCAAAGTAAGATTATCATTGCAATTTTATTTATGCAAACTGAGTGTGCCTTTTTGGCACTAACCGTATGCGCTTAACATCACCCTACAATGATAATAGCATTTCAACCAAAGATCTTGATTCGTACTTGGCTTGTGGACCTCCCTCACTGGTAGTATTTTCGTAACATTTTTGCATTCTAAGCATGTTTTATCTCAGTCCCATCCAGTCGTTCCAATTTGTAAGTACCCATCCTGAGCTTATTGGAAACACGATATGGTCCCTCATAATTTGGCCCCATTGCTCCTTGATTGGGTACCTTTGTATTTTGGGTTACCCTTCTTAATACCAAATCTCCGATTCTGAAACTCCGGCTTTTGACATTACCATAATAATAACGAGCCACCCTTTGTTGGTACACAACAACTCTAATCTGAGCCTGGTCTCTTTGTTCCTTTACCAAGTCCAAATTTATCCTTAAATTCTCTAAATTTTCTTGCTCATTGAAGTGGATTGTTCGATGAGTGGAAACGCCTATTTCGGCTGGGATTACTGCCTCTGATCCAAACGCTAGGGCGAACGGCGTCTCACCAGTTCCTGATTTCTTGGTCGTTCTATGAGCCCAGAGTACACTTGGTAACTCCTCGGCCCAAGTCCCTTTTTTGTTCTCGAGCTTAGTCTTCAACATATGTTTGATTGTTTTATTTGCGACTTTTATCTGTCCATTGGCTTTGGGATGAGCCGGAGTTGAAAATCGATGATCTATCCCCAATTCTTTACAAAATTCTCTAAATTTTGCATTATCAAATTGTTTTCCGTTATCAGTGATGATTGCATATGGAATTCTAAATCTACACACAATGGCTTTCCAGACAAAACCTGTAGTTTTTTTCTCAGTTATGGTGGAGAGTGGTTCAGCCTCGACCCATTTGGTGAAGTAGTCGATGGCAACTATAGCATATTTCACCCCCCCTTTACCAGTTGGCAAGGAACCAATCAGATCTATCCCCCATTGAGCAAAAGGCCATGGGCTTTTCATCGTGGTCAACTTTTCTGGAGGCTGCCTTGGCACCTCAGCAAATTTTTGACATTTGTTGCATTTTATCGCCATGTTCATGGAGTCTTGTTGCATCGTTGGCCAATGATACCCTTGACGTAGAGCCTTGTAGGCAAGTGCTCGTCCTCCTGAATGGTTCCCACATATTCCCTCATGAATTTCCCTAAGGACATAATTTGCTTCTTCAGGGTTCAAACACCTCAAGTACGGGAGCCAAAATCCTATTTTATAAAGCTTATCCTCAATGATCGTGTACCGAGCCGACCTGTATCTTAATTTTCTTGCTTCATGTTTGTCTTTAGGGACCTCTTCGTTCTTCAAATATTTTATTATTGGGTCAATCCAACTTGACGGCTCCAATTCTGCCTCCATGATTCTCAAACATTCTTAGATGCTGGGTTTCTTTAAGATCTCAATTGGGATGGCTTTTGGCAATTTTACCTCGACGGCCGAGGCAAGGTGAGCTAGTGTGTTTGCTCTGAAATTGGAACTTCATGGAATTTCAACCACTTGCACTTTCTCGAATTTGTCCATTTTTTCTCGGACAATCTTCAGATATTTGATCATTTTTTCTTCTCTGACTTGGTAATCCTCATTTACTTGTCTCACAATCAGTTGCGAGTCACTGCTAACTCGTAGTTGTTTCACTCCTAATGCTTCTGCAAGCCTCATTCCTGCGATCAAAGCTTCATACTCTGCCTCGTTATTTGTTGCTTTGAATCCAAACCTTAGCGAATATTGGATTTCTTCATCCTTTGGGCTTACTAAGAGAATTCCAGCCCCACTCCCATAATTGTTGGACGAGCCATCAACGAATAGATTCCATGTTTGCGAGGGGCTGTCCCCTTTATGCTGGAATGTCGTCGGGTTGGATGACCCGACTTCTACGATATCCCTTTGTGAATTGTCCGGATCCTCCTCGCCTAAACCTTTTATTTCTTCCTCGGATTTAGTGAATTCGGCCACAACATCGGCCAATACTTGTCCTTTTATTGCGGTTCGAGGACGGAATTTTAGATCGAATTCACTCAATCGAATCAATCGTCCTGACATCTCTAATTTCTGCAAAATCTGCTGCAATGGCTGATCTGTTAACACTGTGATGGTATGGGCCTGAAAGTATGGTCTCAATTTTCGAGAAGCTACTACCAATGCTAATGCCAATTTTTCAGCTTTTGAATACCGTGTCTCAGGATCTGAAAGCGCCTTACTTGAATAATAGATAGGCCTTTGTGCATTTTCATCTTGTTTTATTAAGACTGAGCTGACGACAGTGTCTGAAACTGCAAGATAGAGGAACAGTTTCTCTCCATTTTTAGGTTTTGCCAACAATGGAGAATTCATCAAGTAAACCTTCAATTGTTGAAAGGCATGTTCGCATTCATCTGTCCATTCCATGTTTTTTCCTTGTTTTAGAGCTTTGAAAAAAGACTGACACTTATCGGTGGCTTGCGAAATGAATCGATTTAAGGCCGCAATTCGTCCTGTGAGCCTTTGCATGTCTTTTAGGGTTTTCGGTGACCTCATTTCCAACACGGCATGGATTTTATCCGGGTTAGCTTCAATCCCTCTTTGACAGACCATGAATCCGAGAAATTTCCCAGACGATACTCCAAATGCGCATTTCTCCGGATTCAACTTCATCTTGTGCTTTTTTAGTACCTCAAATGTTTCTTGGAGATGGCCAATGTGTTCAACCGATCTCAATGACTTTGTTAACATGTCATCGATGTATATCTCCATTGTTTTCCCGAGGTGTTCTTCCAACTGCCGAGGCATATGGAACTCTACTCATGAATTGCTCTTCATGCTCATTCTTAGGAACTTGTTCCTTAGAAAGCTTGATTCCATGTCTGAAAGGTAACATACCTTTCTTGGAATCCTGCATGGAAAACCTAGACCAGTTATTTGTTTTGCTGTTGGCATAGTTAGCAGGTTTCAATCGAAATCTGGTCCTGATCATTGGACGGCAGTCAAGCATATTTTCAAGTATCTCAAGAGAACGAGAGATAATATGCTTGTATACTCTGGAGGGGATTTGATTCCCGTTGGGTATACAGATTCTGATTTCCAATCAGATTCTGACTCCAGAAAATCCACATCAGGGGCTGTGTTTACTATTGGAGGAGGAGCAGTTATATGGAGGAGTATCAAGCAATCTTGTATTGTTGATTCCACCATGGAAGCTGAGTATGTTGCTGCATGCGAGGCTGCCAAAGAGGCTGTTTGGCTCCGCCAATTCTTGATTGACTTGGAAGTGGTTCCTAGTGTGAATAAGTAGATCACTATCTACTGTGACAACAGTGGAGCAGTGGCTAATTCGAAAGAACCAAGAAGTCACAAGAGAGGTAAACACATTGAAAGAAAGTATCATCTTTTAAGGGAGATTATTCAAAGAGGTGACGTGACGATTACCAAAATCGCGTCAGCAGAAAATCTAGTGGATCCCTTCACAAAGGCTCTACCTCAGAAGAGTTTCGATGGGCATCTAGAGAACATGGGCATAAGAGATATGACACATTTGCTATAGCGCAAGTGGGAGATTGTTAGGATTATGCTCTGATACCAATTGTAGGGAAAAATACGGTCAACGCAGTGGAAGCAAGACTAAAAACGAGTTTTTAGTATGTTTTAAAATTTTTCCATAAAGTGAACCTTAACCCTTTAATTAATTAACATATAATACTAAAGATATCATACCTTTGTCGCGTGATCCGATTGACATTGCGTCGATGGTAATCCGCAAGATCTTCCAATCCAATCACGAACGTGAATCACCTAGGAGCGTGGTCTCCCTTCTCTTTGAATTGTGTACCTGAGGATGGATTAACAAAACTTTTTCTTTTTCGTTAGTCACAACAAATTCCAAGAGGCTACAAAGAATGTTCTGGTCACTTTTGAATTCACAATCGTTAGATCGAAACTCGCGTGAACCTTATTCGAAATTGTGCACAAAACCTTTTGATATAAAAGTTACTAGTGCACTATCGAAATAAGAACAAACTTTTCTCTCTTTTCCTCTTGGCCGAATTCTCACACTAGTCTAAGAGTTGGATTCTATTTTTCTCAAGCAAAAGAAAAAACTCTCAAGCCTTGCATTAGGGTTTTTTTTTTTTTTTTTTCGAATTCCACTTGCCTCATAAAGTATTAGTACTAAAAACCAATACACATTGCAAGAATCATATATCTATTTATATATATCCGGCTAAGTGCCATATATATTTATTTATATACATATCCGGCGAAATGCCATATATATTGATAATATATATATTCTGGCCAAGTCCATATAAAAACATATATATCTATAGTGGACCAATTCTACTAGCCTTCTAAATAATATATATATATATATATATATATATATAGATATCTGCGAATTCTCTTGCCTTAATAATCTATAGTTAATAGGCGAATTCTTCTTTGCCATATCTAAAGTTGCTAGGTATTTTGGTGAAACACAAATCCTCTTATAGTGGGGATTTCGACCACCTTCTAGATGACCTATCATAGAATTCGGCAACCCTAAAATATAAATAGCAAGAAGAATTCGCGGGAAAAATACCGTAGTACACGCAGCGGAAGCGAGACTAAAAATTGATTTAGTAACTTTTAAAAATTTTCCTTTTTATGAACCTTAAACCCTTTAATCAATTAAACATATATATTATCTAACAAAAGAAGAATACCTTTTGTCGCGTGATCCGATTGACTTACGTCGATGGTAATCCGCAAGATCTTCAATCCTAGCACGAACGTGGATCACCTAGGAGCGTGGTCTCCCATTTCTTTGAATTGCAAACCTGAGAATGGACAAACAAACTTTTCTTTTCTTTGTTAGTCACAAAAACAATCAAAAGAAGACTAGGATTATTCCGGTCACTTTTGAATTCTCAATCTAATGATCGAAACTCGCGTGAACCTAAATCGATGTTGTACACACAAGCTTATTGATGAACAAGCAATAGTGTACCATCAAAGAATAATCTATCACTCTTTTATGTTTTAGTAGAATAAAATAATGTTCTCTATGAATTAAGAAGAAGAAGAAAATTGTCTCTCCAGCACCAAGCATTCAGTATGGCCGAATTCTATAAGTACACATATATAGGTGGCCAAATTTTCTTTCCTTCTTTTCCTCTATTAGGGTTGCCGAAATCTTGCTCTCTTTTTCTATTAGGGTTGCCGCAAATCACACTCCTAAAAGGAGTTTGTGTTGCACCCTAATTTCCATAAAAGAATAGACTTCAAACCCTAATTTAATTCATAAATCTTTTATTCTTTTATTTGACTAAATAAAAAGACTTCTTATTTGATTAAATAAATAAAATTAATTATTTATTTTCTTATCAAACAAGTCTTTTACTTTTAGTAAACCACTACCAATAGTATTACTCTAGGAAATATATTTCCTGATCAGAAAAGATTTGTTTCTTAATTAAACAATTAATTAATAAATTAATTAATTCTTATTTAATTAAAACAATGAAACAAAATAATATATTAGGTTAAAAACCACCTTGCCGCCCCACTTAAAATAAATGGGCCAAATATTATTTTCTTATTTCATTTAATCCATTGGACTTTAAATAAAAAGCTCACATGTGAACCAGATCCATTCTTACTAAAAGAAACAAGCCCACATGCCTTTCATTAATATATTAATATAATTGAGCAGCCCATTACATAAATAATGTGCAAATTATATTCTTAATATATTAAATGCAATTCTAGATGGACCCTTAAATTGGTCCGGTAGAATATATCAAGTGATCCATGCAAATCCGTGTGGATTGGGATCTTGGCGGGCTATCTAAATTTAAGCTTCAATAGACATAACCTAATCACAATCAACAAATGATTCACTTAGGTCCGATCCATTAATTTTAACTCATTCCACTAAAGAGCTAAAATTGAACTCTTAAATGCTTCCTTTTCTACCCTAGACAATGATATTGGAGATAGTGTATCCTCGTGATTAATATCAGTAATTGCCAAGAGTTCATAGACTGCCTATAACTCTCCAAGTTACCATATTTACTCATATGACCACGTTTTGAACTTGGATATTTTGACTTGTCCAGAAGCCATGTTTTCAATAGTCACTATCGAAAACTCAACGTTGAGATTTAATATCCAATTACCTCAAAACATCCATATGATGATATTATACTCTCATTTAATAAATGGAGCCACGATGTCCATATCTATAAATGAAGTCCTCTATCGATTAACAAATGAATATCACCAAACTATCGAGGATAAACTATGCTATATAATCGTACTCATTGATAACTCAAATGATATCACTTGCAACCATAAGTCCATCATTTATCTCAGGATTAAGATAGACTCTCCGATTGTCTTGATAATGAAAAGACTATTATCTATTGACGGTTCTAGATAAAGCTTTTCATTGTGATCCAGTTCAATGCACCCAGTGCACTAGATTCTTTTACTCGAAGACACTCCGATGATTTTAGACTCATCATATCTCATTTGATCCCACTCAAATGCTAGCAAAAGAATTCTACAACTTTAACAAGATAAAGGTGCCCAACCTTTAACTTAAGCTGTGAACATTATTCAAGACTAACTAAAGAATTGTGTCTACCTCATACATATCCAGATGTATGAACAATTCTTCTTTTCTCATAGTCTTTAGACCTTATGATTATTTACTTTGACAATTATAATATTAAACTATAAATGCTATAAGATTTGTTAAACCAGAAATCACTTTATTAATATGAAAAAGATTGTCAATTACAACATTACACTCTTGCTATTGAGCATAATCCTAACAGTTGATCGAAGATTTTATTCACCAACCTTTGATAAGTTGCTCCTGCATTCTTCAGGCCGAATGGCATGACTCGATAATAATACAACCCCTTATCGGTGATAAAGGTGGTTTTTTCCTGGTCCGACGAACACATGCTGATCTGGTTATAGCCTGAAAATGCGTCCATGAAACTTAGTGCTTCGTGCCCTGCTGTGGCATCCACAATTTGATCAATTATGGGGAGGGGGAAACTATCTTTAGGGCATACTTTATTCAAGTCGGTGAAATCAACACACATTCTCCATTTCCCATTGGCTTTTTTTACCAACACCATATTGGCAATCCAATCCGAATACTCCACTTCTCGAATGAATCCTGCTTTTAACAATTTATCCACTTCCTGATGGATTGCTTCGTATCTCTCTTGGTTGAACAATCGTCTCTTCTGTTTAATTGGCTTGAAGACCGGGTTAACATTTAAGCGGTGGGTCGCTGTTTTAGAATCGATACCTGGCATTTCTTCATGAGACCATGTAAAAACTTCAGAGTTTTCTTTTAGGAATTTTTCCAACTCTGTTTTCACGTCAAGGGGGAGTGTGGACCGATTCGGACCACTTTTTTTGGATCGTCCGACTTTATTTGGATGGGAATTAATTCTTCTATGGGTTCTACTCTTTCTTGTAATGCCCCCATATCCACTCCGTCGATTTTTTCATCACCGGAGATTCGTGGATCTAAATCTTCGACCTGGAAGTTTTCTTTTATCGAGGTGGCGTAGCATTTTCGGGCAGATTCTTGGTCCCCTCGGATGGTCTCGATTTTCTCACCTGTAGGGATCTTCATCACATTGTGGTACAAGGAGACCCCTGCCTTAGTTGCAACCAGAAATGGTCTTCCAAGGATCACAGAATATACACCAGGGGCATCGACCACCACATAGGTAATCATTGCAGTAAACTGATCGGGATCTTCACCGAAGGTTTTCAGGATGTCAATCGTTCCGACAGGCCATATACTATCCCCGGTGAAGCCGTACAAGGGAGTATTTACTTCTCTCAGTCTTGCTTTCTCAATTCCCAAATGATCCAGTGTTTTCTTGAACATAATGTCCACAGAACTTCCTGTGTCAATCAATATACGAGGGATTATCTTTCCGGCGATAGTTAGGGATACTACGAGAGCATCATCGTGTGGATGTGTTACTCCCTTTGAGTCTTCGTCGGTAAAAATAATTGGTGTGGTGTGTATTTTCTGTCTCTTGGGGGTTTGAAACTGATTCACTTGCATGCATGCTCGGCTGGCCACAGTACTTCGGGAATACGCCTTTCTGGCTCGATTTGAATCTCCGGCTAGCGTTGGTCCTCCGGCTATGGTATGTACCATATGTACCTTTCCCTTGTCACTATGCTTGGGTGGGTCTCTCTCCGTTGTATCGGGCACTTGTTGCCGAGCTTCTTGCATAATGTCAATAAATTCTTTCAAGTAGCCGTTTCGAATTAGAGTTTCAATGTGATCTTTCAGATGAAAGCATTCTGAAGTGGTATGACCGATATCATCATGGAAGTCACAATATTTTGCTTGATTTCTTCAGCTAGGATCTCCTCTCAAGGGCTCGGGTTTTGTCAACAGTCCGGTTTCATGAAGAGCTATGAGGATTTGTTCCTGAGTAGTATTTAGGGCATGATAGTTTGCATATTTTAAATTCCATGTTCGAGCTCGTCTAAAGGTCTCCGGGTGCGTCTCGTTTGGAACATTCATCACAGGTTGAGGTTGAAGGACCGGTGTTTTCAGCTGGTCATGTCCTTGAGGTTGTAATCGAGGGATTCCACCGGTGATCATAGGGTAACTATTTCAATCCCCTTGGTTTTCTTCCCTTCCCTTTCCTTTTTCCTTTTTAGAACTATACTCGGCTCTTTCAGTGACTTTCTTTAGTCTTAGCTGCTCCTCAGTCTCAATGAAACGTAGAGCGCGTTCATAAGCTTCGGTATAGTCTTTTGGTCGGAAGTCTTGGAAGTTGAACCATAACCGACATATCCGTATGTTTCTAATGAAGTCTTCAAGGGTGTTTTCTTCATCGTATGCTCCAAAGTTGATTACCTCCTTGTGGAATCTTTCGACATACTCTTTAAGGGTTTCTGATTCACCCTGTTTGATATCACGAAGAACATTGGGTTTTCTTTCCAGAAGACGGGCTCCTCTAAACCTTGTGATGAATTCTCGACACATTTGGGGAAAATTCTGGATACTGCTTGGCTTGAGCTTGTTGAACCATTTCAAAGATGTTCCTCCTAAAGTGAGAGGAAAGAACTTACACATCACATCTTCACTAGCCCCGCGAACCTCCATGAGTCCTCAGTAAAGTTGCATGTGGATCATAGGGTCTGAATGTCCTTCATAGTGAGGAATCTGAGGCATTTCAAATCTTTTATGTGCGATAGCTTCGCGAATCCTAGCTACGAAAGGAGATTGTAGTTCGACAAGTGGATCAGGATTACGATTATCAGTTTGATTCCTTTGCATACCTAAGATGCGTTCTTCTAGTCTCTTAAGGTAGTCATGCAAGTATCGAGAATGTCGAGAGTCATTCATTTCAACCTCACATGTTCGTTGTCGTGTTCGTCGCTCATTCTCGGCGTGTCGTTGAAACGTACTCCTTGAATGACCCCGTTCGACTCTAGGTCGAGAGCTACTGTGCTGGCTTTCGGCCGGAACTTGGGGTTCGCTTCTTCTATGCCCTTCTCGACATTTATCAGTATGGATATGCTCTTTTCGTGTGTTTCCATCAAAATTTCTTAGTTCCTCATTTCCATGAAAAGCTTCCTCTCTGTGGGGGCCTCGCCTTTCTCGAGAGTATGAATGCCTTTCAACATGGTGGTTCTGGTCCGTTTGATTTCGCTCTTTGGCGCATCCATTTGAGTTGATTCCATTTTCAAGTAGTGACCGTGGTATGCTTGTGACATGATCTTGTCCGAGACCGAGTTGAGTGACTTTCCCGGTTAAATTTCAAATTTGATCACGCAATTCTTCATTTTCACGAATGAGCTCACGAGTGTTAGATTGAGCATTCCCTTTTTTCGCTTTCGTCATGTGCCTAATTTCACGGATCGTTTCTTCGCCATCACTAAGCACTCGGTGAATTTCGGATCTAACAAGGCTTCCTATTTATGGAATTGGAACTTCTTCAGTCTCTGAAGCCATGCTCGAAATCTTTGGAGGAAACTTTTACGTTCCCACAGACGGCGCCAGATGTTGATGCATGAAAATTGATCAACAGCAAATTGAATTAAATGACTTCTCTTATTGAACTTTAAAACTGAGAGATTACAATTTATGTATTGATACACTTTTCTTTTCTCTTTTTTTTCATGCCATCTCTTTCTTTTCTCTTTTTTTTCATGCCATCTCTTCTTGGTGAGCTTCACCTTTTATAATACTTCTTTGTGGGGCCCTTAGGACATGTGTTTGGATTTGTGCTTCATGCCACCTGATGATCGAGCTCGGACTTAAGACAAACTCTCCACGGGGATTAAGCTCGGACTTGGGTACCTTTGTCTTCTTTGACATTGAACTCGGACTCGGCAACTTTATCTTCTTCGACATTGAACTCGGACTCAGCAACTTTATCTTCTTCGACATTGAACTCGGACTCGGATAATCCTTGGACAAACTCGGACTTTAGGACAGATTTCCCAATCTTGGTCATAGGACAAGCTCCTCCCTTTTATCTAAGACTGTGCTCGGGCGACTTTTGGTAGTCATCCTCAAGTCGAGCTCGTATTCCTTAGTGTACGACCTTGATCTCGGGCATGTAACAGATTCCTTCGGACTCATACTCGGATAATCCTTGGACAATTTTCTTTGCACACCCCTTATTTCCTTCTTCGGTCAAATTTATTCATGCTTCTATATATACTTGTGCGATATATAAATATACGTATACAGTTACTCCCTAAAGTCATGATTTCCTTTTATTAACTTAGAAACTTTTACGTAGTTAATTTTATGGCACAACACCTACATTTGAGGAGCCTTTGGCTAGAATAAATTTTAGGGAGTGGGATAGGGAGCACATTCCGGTTCATCCTCCCTAAATATAGTTAAGGAGGTTGTAAATTTCGGCCTATTGGGGATGCTCTTAGACTGTCGAAACCCGTTTTCAACGTTTGTCTACCATGATACAATGATTCTTCAGTAATACGTGTTTACGACACTACTACACAAACGAACTGAATATAGGTGTGGACTTACCACACTGAGAACAATGAACTTTTGGTCAACGGAGGGAGAGAGTAATTTATACTCCCTTGATTTCGGTTGCCCTAATTTTTGTGTCGAGGAATGAAACTGGAAGGCAATATATGAATGTATTTAAAGTAGGAAGTCAATTGTAATTAATTGAGAATTATTCTCAAATTAATTATGATATTGTTGGGGTCGAAAATGAACCTCCGGGATATGATGCTTACGGAGTTAAAGCACTCGAAAATTACCAACAGTAAAATAATGAAGTAGAACTGTAATTTTATTAAATGGAGTAGAAGTAACTTCCCACTTCTAATGGGTTTACACAATATTCTATGCTTTTAGGAATGAGAAATGAAAGTTGAAAAAATTGTCTTTAATGGTAAAAATGAGGGTTTATATAGGCCATCCTCTGACATCTCAGGCACGTGTCGAGGGCTCAGTGGTAAGGTCCGACAGCTGTCTCTGCGTGGTCAGGTACGATTCAGCCATGAATGATGACATCAGATTATATATTCGGTATTCCACTGTCGGTAGAACGGACGTCCGAATGAAAACAGTATTCGGGGATTAACTCCAAGATATTTTGTCAGAGTTAACATTCTGAGGACGAGGGGAGTAATCGGATACAGTTGAAGTTCACAATCGGGTACAACAGATATTAAAGCGGTATGTTAAAGCATCTATGCTACACTTGCTTACAAGCTTCTATACAAATGATCTATAGAACATTCGTTATTTTTTCAATTCAACAGGTACATTTGAATATCAATTTCCCATTTACCAAAGCATCTTTTTAAGCATATGAGTATACCCTTTCGACGTTCTCACTGAGGAGAACACGAATCCATATTGTCCTATTATTTTACTGAAATCAGTCTCACTCAAATTTGAGACACCAAAATAGGTATTCCAACCATTTTTCCTACAATTGGTGGTAGGGGCCATAATAACAAATCCCTGGTCTAACACTACTTTTTACTGTCATGTGAAATGATATCTCCTCTCTAACCGTTTTTGTTTCGTAGTAGGCTGACGTGACATGCTATTATTGGTAACCATTTGAGAACCCAGATGCTAATCGTCACGGTGGTCAGAACCTGAATGTTTATCGTCTTGGTGATTAGGGCCCAGATGTTGCCGCTCTTGGAGAGAAATATCATTAATGCCTCTCCCAATCAAATGCCTGCTTGGTCTCATAATGATTTTATCATTGGTACATGGGTACGGTAAGAAATAGATTAAACATTCTCTTTGAACTCTATCGTAATATATATAATATATTTTTTACTGACTTGAGCATCATAATAAGCCTTTGCTAGATTTCAAACCTTATGTTTGTATTTACTATTTAGGGTTCGTTTGGTGGGCCATATTGTATTGAATTAGGAGTTTAAAATGTATTAGAATAATACTGTTCAATTTGTTTTGCATTGTTCACCGTAGTGTATTAGCTGATATATTTTAATTGGTCTAAGAATAAATAGGTTGTTTTTATTAGAAAAAAAAAAAAAAAAACACTTTTCTTTTCTCTTTCTTCTCAATAAATATGGAATATTGATGAAACTATATTATGTTCTTAAATTATTATTTTTATATAATTTCAAAATTATATTCGATAATATCTCATTTATTATTTTTTATTTTTATATACCAAAAACTCGAAATCTCGAATCAGTATTCAAGATCCGACCCACCAAAAAACGTACTGTATTCCAATTATTTCCAACTCAAACTGTATTCGTAGACTATTTCAAAAAAACTAAAAAAAAAAAAAAAAAAAAAACCGTATTCGTAGACATTAACTTCCATCCGAAAAACCCTGCATGTTTTACTCCATTAATTAGTAAACAACTTTAAATTCCTATATTTATTTATGGAATAAATATCCTCTAGCATCTGTTTCCTTTTAATGTTCGGTTTCCTTGTAATTCAAGCTATCTAGACTTATATATATATATGTATGTATATACATTGAATTCTGGACAGTCAAAAAGAGAAAAAAAAAAAAGAAAAATCAGTCTTTTGACAGACTGGAGGAAGACCCACCAAGAGATCAAACAAAATTTCGTAAGTTTTTCTTGCTGTTTCATATGATGATGATGATGATGATGATGATATCTGTATATATAAAATTGCAATATCATAATAATCTTTGCATATGTGGGCTTTCAAGTAGTAAATATATATAGAGACTCCGTTTTGAGTAGATATTTTGAATAGAATACGACAATGTCACGAAGATGGTGTTCTGATTTGAGTGCCTGAAGTTGTATTTATTTGCAAACCATATGATCTACCTAAATCTATCAGCTTGGTGACTTTGGAGTATTGGTAATTTTGTTTTATGATCTGAACAAGTCTCTCATGAATGCTACCTTTGTGGCTGTTTAGTACTGGGTATTATACCCTCTTTTTTCGTCTAGTTTATATATACAGATTGTTACTTGAAAAAGAAGTTTTTTTTTTTTTTTTTTTAGAATTACAAAGGGGTTCTTGTTCATTGGTCCATCAAATCTCTTGTGTAACATGTGAAGAGTACAACATATTTGAATTATTTTATTTATTTTTTTTTCCATATTTTTTGGTGCAAATTGTGTTGTCCAATATCATTAATGTAGTGCTTTTAGACTAAAAGTATGTGTTATCTGCTGCTATCGAATGTGCAGAATACATAGGGGTTCTTGTTCATTGATCCATGAAATCTGTTGTGTAACTTGTGAAGAGTACATACATATTGGGATTATTTTATTTATTTTTTTCCATATTTTTTGGTGCAAATTGTGTTGTCCAATATCATTAATGTAGTGCTTTTAGACTAAAAGTATGTGTTATCTGCTGCTATCGAATGTGCAGAATACAAGAGAGACAGAACAGCTACAAAGGGCTCATATTGAGTTGATTGAGATAAGATTTCGCCTTCTTCGTGTTTGCGCCTTGTCAAGCAAGCTTGAGTAATTCTCCAATACTATGGTTATATCTTTTTCCTGACTATCATATGTTGTGTAGTCGTATAGGGCCTGATTTTTGTTTTTCTATATTTTGTTCTGTAACAGCTATGTCAAATTCAGGAAGGAAGAGACTTCGAGTTGAGCAGTCACGCAGAAACCAGGCTTTATTATCATTATCAAGTCGTCTTCCTCCTCCTCCTCCGCGTCGTATTTCTCCTACTAATTCTCCCCGTTATTCTCCTACCAATTCTCGTCATGGTTGGTCTCCTGATTATTCTATAGCATCTGCAGATTTTTCTCCTTCGTCTCTTGATAATTCTCGTTTATATCATCCCACTTCTCCTTCTTATAATCCTGATTCTCCTCCTTTTTATCGAGCTACTTCTGTTTTGAATGATGTAGCTTTATCTCCTATTAGCGCGGTCACATCTCCTTTATCTCCTCACTATTCTCCTCCATCGGATTCACCAGTCCAAGATTCCGACCAAGGAGATCATGAAGAGGGCTTCGACTCTCCTCGCAGCTCAACTCAAGCTACCTCTACCGAGAATGCCTTAGAAATAGCTGAGCAATTGTTGAGAGCAGTTCCTCCTTCAGAAATAGAGCAATTGAGACAACTGGATATGGAGGATCTAATACAGACATCTATTACTTCAACTTTTCGGGTAAGGAACCGTAGAGCTCATCTTTCCTTTCCCTCCCTTTCGTTACGTCTGTTTTTAATTAAATTTATGTTTTTATTTCAGGCGGCACTTGGATTTACGTTAGCTCGAGATGGCAATAACTTCCTTGATGCGGAAAGGAGGAGGCTTCAGGCTGAGAAGGAAGGACTAGCGGCGAGAGTAGTTGAACTAGAGAAGGAACTATCTATCGAGAGGGATTTGATGACCACTCGATTTATTGAGCTTGCAAGAAAGAATGCGCGATTGCAGGAGCTGGAGGATATGTTGAAAGGGGAGATGCAAACAAATGCTAACCTACGGCGGAAGGTTCGAAGGCTACCTGCACAAGTCGAGGATGCATTAGATTCCTTTCAAACGTCTCGTGAATTTGAGATCATCAAAGATGAGGAGTACTCCAAGGGCTTTGAAGATTGTCGGGTTAGGGTGTCGAATCACTTTCCTGGAGTTGATCTCAGCTTCTTGGATCAAAATGAACCTGAAACTGCTGCAATGAGGGACTGAAGGAGAAGCTGTTGATGTAGGCTAGGATCTATGTTTGAACTCTCAATGGTCTTTTTGTGCTTGTTGCTTTTAACTTCTGTGTTTATGCTAGAATTATTTTGACATTAATTCTACTTTTTTTGAAATAAAATTTGATTTTTATTGTAATCTCCATTGGGATGCAGCAGCTTGCATTTACAATGAGATCAAATAGACAAGTTTGAATATTTTTACAGTCACCTTTGAACTCAACCTCCAGGAACTTTCTCCAACTTATCGATCTCTGTACTAATATGAATGAAGAATCTATCTTCCATAATATCATGTCTAGACTCCTAACATGTTATGGACAACCTTAAATATCAAACCAGGCAAGGCAATCTTAAAAACTAAGACAAAGTAAGCTAAAAGTTCTTGTGTTTTATTAAATCTTCCAACAAAAGATGCAAGCTGCACAACTGTCTGCAGTAGTAGAAGAAGAAGACGAAGAAGAAGAAGAAGAAGAAGATAAGATTGATTCCATAAATTACCCTCTAATATGATCAGGAAGTTTGGAGGGACACTTGATGAAATACATGACAAAGATAATTGAAATGTCTCACAACTCCCTAATCTTCGGAACCGCATATTTATTCAGAAACTCCAGTTATGCAAATACTATATAAAAAGTTTCTTAGAAAATATAGTTCATGCGACCATCACAGAACAGTTATGAATGAAGTGATTAAGCCGGTTCCTGCCACAGTCGAGAAGTTTCCATTGCAATTCCTTGGCATCAGGATCCGGACAGCATGTGTAAATGGACATACTTTCACCAGAAGCTGCAGATGCACCTATTACAAACAGCTCGTTGCCCAGCGATTTGAACGCTACACCCCATCCTCTGTTGGACTCTGCTCTTACCGGGACCAATCCTAAGTTCTTCCATGTGTTGCTGCTCTTCAAGTACACCCTCAATTCATTTGAAAAAGTTTCAAGCGAATAGAGCTCGTTGTCTACCACAGCAATGAGGGGTGGTGACTGGAAAGCCTCGTTTGGAAAATCTTTCAACATATCCGGTATCAATACCCAATCCTTTTTAGACTCATCGTAGAACTCTCCACAGGTGAGAGTTTCATGGTTATCGTTTCTCCCTCCGATCACATAGAACTTGTTATCCATGTAACAGCCAGAGCAAAGCTTCCTCTTTTTACGCATCTCTGGGAGGCGATCCCATGATTTAGTCTCTGGATTATATTTCTCAGCAGTGTTGAGGACTTCTACACCGTCTTGCAACCCGAGACCACCAGCTATAAATGCAAAGGTGCCACAAGTGGCGGACGCAAACAAACACCTAGGGCTTATCATCGGAGAATCCTTAAACCATTTGTTTGTTTCAACTTCATACCTCCAAACAACAGGACCCTCAAACTCCCTACCCGAAACAATTAGATGAGTCCCTGCACAAAGTGATTCCTTATCTCCACATTCAAAACAATGGTCTGATGGTAACTCCGGAAGCTTTCTACGCGACTGAAACTGCCTATCGAATGCCCACCAACTTTTATCCCCACTTGCCAACATAAACACAGATGATTCTTTAGACCCATGTTCCCTTCTAATCTTGTAGAGCTCACCGCTATGCAGAAGAGAATAAAACCGTTTGTTTAGTAAATAAATCTTCCAGTACTCTGATCTCGGAACCAGCGCGAAAATTAGTACCTCTAACTCATCACTGAGAGAGGGAACAAATGAATAATCTGCATCCTGAGGTTCTACAACTGCAGAACCACTGAAACTACCCGAACTAGATGAAAATCCATCACAGCTTGGATTCACTTTCTCATTAGCTTCACTAAGCCTTCTCTTTTGCTGCAGGGAACTGTAGGAGGAGCTATCCGTAAAGTTACTACTACAATTCCCAGCTAGCACCAATTCCTTAGAGAGATCATGATCATTCATGGAAGAGTCATCTCTTTCATCTTCACTATCAGCTTCTTTTCCCTTAAAGAGATAGTGATCTCCGCCTTCTTCACCCTCGGCTTTCTTTTCTTTCGACATCAATCCGAAACCCCTTTCGAGCTTCAAAATCCTGTCATGTTGACAAGTGAACAAAATTTTTTAAAAAAAAATCCAATGAATCCATTATAAGAAATCAAAAAACCAGTCTACTCTACTTACAATGGGAAAATTGAATACTGGAGAAATTGGATCCAACTGACCGTTTCTTTGACAAAAAGTTCAACAAGTTAATAGATTTAAAGGTTGCAAATTTAGCTAGATCCGAAAAGCAATTTTCTTTTTAATGAGTTGATCAAATTCTTTACTAGAAAAACGTTAAATAGAATCAGATCAAAAAACCATTTAATCTGTGATTGCATGAATCAAATCCTGAACAAAAATGAATTAATATACCCAGATGTAAATTAAGATTAAGAAAATCATTTTCAGATCATACTTAAAATCTTTATTGACCAAACAAAATATATATGAGAAAACTAGTCAGGTAAGAACTGAAGACAAAATCTCGTTAAAAGTCATTTTCAACCTCACAACTACATTAACCATGATTTCAAAAAAAAAAAAAAAAAAAAAAAAAAACCCATTTGCAAATATTGAGACAGAGAAAAGAAGCTATAATGCTATATATTTATGACATGGGTTGATCGAAATATAAAAAATAAAACGAAAATATAAACACATAAACATACATGCAGAGAACAGAGGAGGGTAAACAGACTACAGAGCACAAGAAACAGACAACAGGGTAGAAACACAACACACACATATATATACACACATACGGATGTAGAGCAATAAATACAGAGAAATGAAAAAGAAGAAACAAAGAGGAGAAACAACAGTGAATTAGAGAGAGAAAGAGAGAGAGAGAGAGAGAGAGAGAGAGAGGGGCATACCAGAGAAAGTCAAGTCAAAGAAAAGTAAAAGCTGAGGGACTGTTATGGTCTCTAGTAGTTGTTGTTGTTGTTGTTGTTTATACAGTGAGAGAGACCAAGACTTGGAAAGTAAAGGAAGAGAGAGAAGTGAAGGAAATGAAACTGCTGTGTTGGGGATTATTTATATATACATATGTAGAAGGAAATTGAAAACAAGAGAGTGAGAGAAGAGAAGAGGGGGGGCATTTGAGATTTGAGATTTGAGAATTGAGATTCTCTGTTGGAAGTGAAAGAGAGAGAGAGAGAGATCAAAGACGCCCCATTTGCTGGAGATTTATGCTTAATTTAGTATGCAAATTATTGTTTTGGGATTACAATTTGATTTTAATAATACTATAAATGAAAATGAAAATAAAAATAAAAATTATTACTGTGTTAATGTTATCACATCACCAAAACCCACAAAACTTTTCCTTTTTGTTTTTGTTTTTGTTTTTGTAATCTAAATAGTGAGGAAGAGACTCTGTGTGCTAGTGAAGTTGAGTTGCTGTTTCTCTATTATCTCTGTGTCTGTCTGTGTTCACTGTTCTGTTAATAAGAAATCAAACTTTTTCCAACTGTCACTCCATCCATTATCCAATTGTTGTAATTTTGTTGTTTTTTTTTCCTTTTTTCCTTTTTTTTATTTTTTTTTATTATGTTGACATCACTTGGGTCCAAACTCCGAGTCATGAGATTTATTACAATAGGATTGTCGAGACTTATCGAAATCAAACAATACACGTGCAGTTCGGATATCTACTCCTATAACAGGAGGAGATACTACTCACACAACCCGGGAAGAAAACTCCCCACACATGTTTATAAAATACACATGATAGGATTTGTACCCCTCACCACTTGTGTGGAAGGGAAGTGCACTATTAGTTATGCTAAGAGATGATATGTCAAATGCAACTTCTATTTAATAGACAAATATGAAATCATATTTACAATAACAGTTTAGATTTAAACCCCGGGTCTCTGATGGTGGAGCTTCATTTGGGAGTCTCTAACCACCAAAGCAAGGGACCCTTATAAATAAATAATGAAAGTTGAATGCACAAAATTTAAATTTTAAGTTATTTACACACTCCTAAGTCCTAATAGTAATTTTTATCTAGTAGTCACATAATATAGATATATTTATAACATGCTAATACACATCATCGCACTTTTGCTATGTGTATTATTATGATTGAAGTTATACTGCTTATATGATAAAAGTGTAGTGACGTGTATTAGTATGCTCTAAATAAACATATATTGTGTGCCTATTAGAAAAAAAAAAAAAAAACGGTGAATATTAAAAACCTCCCCTCACCTTTGAACTATTATTGGATGTATAGTTACAAATGCTTTTATTTTATAAACCTTCCCTATGAACTAACACTGTTAGTATTCTGTTTGTGTTAACTGAGTTTGACTATTAAAAAGTCTAATTTGTCCCTATTTAAGCTTCAATTATATGAATTGATCATTATATCCTCATACTTTTACCAAATAAATTAATAAAATGATACAAAATGTGAGAACGTTAACTTGCAAAGGAGAAGTTATTTCGTAGACAATTGTATCCCTAAAAATAACAAAATTACAAATGAACTAAAAGCATTGAAAATGAGTATTTGCTTGGATTTATAAAAAAGATAAATAAATACGTAAATAAATACATATTCTGGTTTATTTTTAATGTTTTTAGTTCATTTGTAATTTTGTTATTTTTAGGGATAAAATTGTCCATAAAATAACTTTTCCTTTACAAGTTAACATTCCCGCCTTTTGTATCATTTTATTAATTTTTATTTGATAAACGCATAAATGTATAATGGTCAATTCATACAATTGAAACTTAAATATAGACATTTTAGACATTTTAACGGTCAAACTTAGTCAATATAAACGGAATACTAACAGTGTTAGTATATAGGGAAAGTTTTTAAAATAAAAGCATTTGTAACTATACATCCGATAATAGCTCAAATGTAAGTGGAGGTTTTTAATATTAATCCAAAGAAAATTACTAATTTACTATTAATGGTATGGAAATATGTGGTTCAGTGTAAACGACAATCTTTAGGTCGTCAATGTTTCATGATCAAGTGTCACATCTCCGCAAGTGGTATATATATCCAAGGAGAACTGAAGATATCTGGTTTGATAAGCCAATAATGGTGAGAGTATTGGGGACGCGCCGCCAGAGAAGGTGATAAATGGTGGTTAAAATTAAAAAAAAAAAAATTAGAAATGTAAAATTGAAAAGAAAGGTTAATGGGGAAGGTGAGTAAATTTGTCGTATAGCATTGAGTTAATGGGACTTTTGATTTTCCAGATATAATCAACAGTGTGCATATCAGAAACTGACCCTCCACAGATATATTTTTTATTTATTTATTATTCTGGGAAAGAATACAATGCTACGTTTCCATTTATTCATATAATACAAACTATCAACTTTTAAATCAAAAAGCAAAAATCAAATATATGAAGGTTCCATTTATCTTGATAGATTTTCATATGAAGCCGTGTGTAATGCACTCTGACCATTAACAGAATGATTTAATTGAGAAGATTAAAAAAAAGATTGAAAATTTAAATACTAATTTCTGATGTCACTTGTTGTTAGTATCATCAAATGTGACAATGTAAAATCTTTTATTAAGAGATATATTTTTATAAAAAAAAAAAAAAAAAGTGTCTTTTTTGAAGAAGTAATTTATAAAAGTTACCTAGTAACTCCTATTAAAAGGGAGACTCCAATGAAAAATGAACAATTAGTTAGTAGTGAATATATTTTTTAGTCCCACTTTAAAAAAGTGAATAAGATAATCAGTTATTGATTTGGTTTAATGGGGACATTTTCATATGGAAATAGAATCACCCATGTGAAAGTTCAGCTTTAGAATAATGACATAAAAAGATGTAATTTTGGATTCTATTCTCAATATTGGTAATTGCCAACCAATCCACATCACTAATTATAGAGATTTTGGATACCTTTCGATGCTGATAAATTAACAAAAAAAAAAAAAAAAAAAAAGATAAAAATAATAAACAAGAATCTCAAAATCAATCTAGATCCAAAACTTTTTTTTTTTAGGAGAAAAACCTACACGCAATTGATGCAATGCATCCTAATCAATAGGTGTATGCCATGTGACAAGGAAACTCATTTGATTGGTTTTCCTTGCCACATGCCATGCACTCATTGACCGTATATGTTACCTCGGGTGCATACTAGATTTTCACCTCTTTTCCTGCCAAACCCTAGAATGATCTTGGTATGATCACTTGAAAAAACAAAGCTCAAATATAGAAAGATAAAAATGAGTAGCTAGAAGCTATATAGGATATGCTATATAGCCATATAGGTCTATAATGTGATTGATGAAGAAAATAAGTCTGAAAAATTCCATAGTGGGATAACGAGATGAGGTTAGTCTAGTGGTAAATCCCTCACGGGCCTCACATCTACACCACGAGGTTGTAGGTTTGAATCATTTTCCTAAAAAAAACACCCCAATTTATGTAATTGTGTAATATTTTTTTATGGATCATGTGCTGTCCATAATCAATATTTTCTTTATCCTCTCAGCTTCATAATTTTCAAATGCAGTTTTTTTTTTTTTTTTTTTTTGGAAGAATCAAATGCAGTTTTGATGTTAGAGATTCTTGTGGAAGAAGAAATGGTGGCAAAAAAAAGTGGGGAGTTGGTCTAGACTCTAGATCAAAGAGCAGGGAAAATTATAAAAGTGACCAATTGACAACCCAAGAAGAACATTGGAATATAAAAAACAATTAAAAAAAATTTAAAAAAAAACTATTCATAATTAAGACCACCATTACACGTGTTCCATTGAGATTGTGTAAATCAAAGAATTTTGATAAGAGTTAAATTAATTAATAATTAAGGATATATTAGTTTAATGATGACCAATCGTAGAGAATATGCCACGCTCTAAACCTAGAAAATAGAAATCCATTGGATAAGGCTTTCTTTACAAGTGTTCAGTTTGTTTTTAATTAATTTATTTTTTGTTCTTCCCTATGCATATATTATATATTTTCTTTATTGGGTGTCCACTGATTAGTGTGGTGGTGGAGGATTTGCCCATTAATCTTTGTTTAATATTTATTAAAAAAAATTATAAATTAAAGGTCCCACTGTCATAATTGCATAGGTTTAGCATTTTGTGTAAGACCGGTGTCTTTGTCTTGGGGAAATGTTATATACACCCAATGTACAGCGGAGTAGTTCATCCCGTCAATAAAGATATGACATATTATAAACAGTAATGCTACATATCCCACCTAAAATCTTATATTT
The DNA here is from genome assembly GCA_030490815.1 of Acer saccharum. Lineage (NCBI taxonomy): Eukaryota > Viridiplantae > Streptophyta > Magnoliopsida > Sapindales > Sapindaceae > Acer > Acer saccharum. The sequence goes on along the minus strand of CM059874.1, from coordinate 32,365,527 downwards.
TTCATCCCACTGCATGTGACATATGAGGTGTCAAATGGTGAGTGGATACATGGGGTAGGTGAGATAAATCAGTATTAATGTGTATCCACTCACAATTTAACTCCTCACATGCCACATGTAGTGGGATGAAAAATGTGGGATTTTAGGTGGGATTTTTAGCATTATTGTATTACAAAATAAATACACATGTGCCCATCTAAAACCGTTTAGTGGCCGGGTGTAGTATAGTACACCATTCAGCATTGCACCCATGAGATTTTCTCCTTACTTTAAGGCTCTAATCTACCACTCAGCATTGCAACCGTGAGATTTTCTCCTTACTTTAAGGCTCTAACCTATCGAGAAAGGCAAAAGCGTGATCAGGTTTCAGCCCATAGATTTGGAAAGAGTTGAGCATGCTAATTAATTTTAATTTTAATATAGAATTAACCCACTAATTGTTTGATTAAAGAGATGGGAGTTTTTAATTTAAACAAACCTTAGAAAGGACTCGATTAACCTAAACTTGGCCACCTTTTGGGATGCTCATGTGCCGTGAAATGCTTAAAAAATCTGGCAAATGAGAATGACAAAAGCCATGGATGGCCATGCTTTTTCAAAATAAAATATACAATATGGGCATCTCTCGTACTTAAGATGTATGCCCCTTGTAATGGTACAGTTTGATTTTCTTAACATGTTATTTCTGATGTGCAATCAAGTGATCATTCTAATGTTCTCGGAACATAATTAATTTACTTCATGGTATATGTTATCGATTATATACTAAAGTCCCACCCAATAGATTAGGGTTTTTTTTTTTTTTTTGGACCGGAGATAATCCAATTCTTACAAAAGCAACATTATCTAACTAATAGTATATTAGTATTTTTGGAAGTATGAGATTAGAACAAGAAATGTGGTAGAAGGGAGGTGACAAACCAATGAGAGAGCAGTGGCGGTGCATGCAGCACAAATTCAATCCAGGTTTTTGTAGTGGCATATATGCTGTCCACATCACTCTACATTTCCACTTCAACCGTCAACGGTTCTAATCCAGTTCCAGGATTGTTTATGATAACTATGTCTTGTTTTTTTAAAGGGAATTTCTCGAGTTTCTTTCGCCGTTTGTAATCATTGTTGCTTATTACTTAAGCAACAAGCAACGAGTTATCGTCTAAAATTCAATAATATGGTAGACTTTCACTTAAACGACACATAACATAAGATAATATATGATTAATTAGAGATGTTATATATTATTTTCTAGTACACAAAATATTCTTATTTACTACTCTACATGACTAGTTCCTTTGGGCTTCGACATTTCTGCCCTTTAAAGTTCCAATTTACACACCTCAATGTTACGTTTACATCGCTTTTACGAGACTTTGATTTTCATGTTGTTCTAATTATTATTGAATTCAGAGACTTTTCTTTAATATTTTAAGATATATACATCCGACCATTGAATCATACCACGTGATATGAAAATTACATTTTATTGGATATTCATATCACAATATCAGTAGAATTGGACACCACATAATGGCGTATTTCTATTTTATTTTGATAATACCCTAGAGGTCTTCATAGTCATGGTTCCTTTTTAATAATCTCATGAAAGATAAATTTGTAAATAATAATAAAAATAAAAAATAGATATGGTGCACATATAAAATAAGAGGGGTGCTAATAGTAGTTTTTTTTTTTTTCCCTTCCATTTTTTTCATTGAATTTATATATGTTACATGGTCAGCCCGAAACCCAACATAAGAATCCGTACCCAATAAATCCGGGTCAAACCATGAATCCATACCCACACCCAGTTACAGTTAACCCAAACCAACAAAGATAGGACCAACACACAGTAACAACAAAATCCACAAATCCACAACCGAATCACATATTCAATCATCAATGGCTACCTCACTCTCAAACTTCTTCTCCTTCCTTTTGCCCTCAGCTCCACCACCCAAAACTCCTCCACCACCACCGCAACATCTCTCTTTATCTACTCAAACTGTTCACAACCAACAGAAACCCAAGAATGCTCTGGTTTCAAAGGCGTCTGAAGAGACTCACAGCTCGCTTTCGACTGAATTGGCCTCTGTTATATGCCCTTCTCTCGCATATGCGAATACCCTTTACTTCAATTCGGCGTACAATGTTCAGGTGATTGTCGATGAGAACGAACCTGAAGAGAGACTGTTGGGTAGGTTTAGAAGAGAAGTCATGAGAGCTGGAGTCATTCAAGAGTGTAAAAGGAGGAGGTACTTTGAAAACAAACAAGATGAGAAGAAGCGCAAGACGCGTGAGGCTGCTAAGCGTAATCGTAGAAGGTTTGGATGTTAAACTTTCTTTTCTTGTTAAAAAATTTGTTTAATTTGACACAATTTTGTATTTGTTTGGTTGATGAGAATATTTGAGGTAGACAAGAGAAAATTGAAGGAATTGGATGTTTTGGAATGTGAGAAATTTGTTGGTGTTAATATTTTAGTTATACATTAAGCACAATCAAGTGGGCAAATTTCCATTTTTCCTGTTTGGCTTTGTAGAAAATTTGTTCAGGGAAAGATAAGCAGAAAAGTTTTGGTTTTTATGATTCAAAAAATGCCTTTGTTTGTGTCCTGTGGTTTCTATATAGTTACAATTACTTGAGTTAGAAAATCTTGGTATTTGAGATTATTATTTATGAACTAAATTAGTCAGATGGTTGCTACAATTCGTAATTCTAGATTCGATTTTTGTGATTGAATTAATCTCTTGATCCGCCACATATTTACCTATATATGGAGTAATTGTACGAACCGTTGTCTATGGGGTTTACAGTATAAATACATTGTTTGGACTGACGACAGTAATAGAAAATCGGAGTCGGAGTACTAAAATTTGTGTTACCATTTGCTTCTAAGAGTAGATTTTCACTACTGGCTTTTTGTGCATGTATATTGTTATAATGAAGAGAATGAGCCGATCCCTTTTTTCGTTATACTTCTGTTCTTGTTTGCAAGAATGTATTTGTTACTGTTATTGCAGTTGGCTTATGTCAATTTTAAATGAAATTAATTTGTCTTTGATTTCTATATCTTGGATGGATTAAGGATGGTTTTTCTTATTATTGGCTTATTCGATTCTGGTATTAAGGTTTTTATTTGTGCATGGTTGTTTTTATTCTTGACGGGTCCTCTACTTAATTAGGATACTTTGTTAAGGAGACATCTAATGTAGAATAGGCATGAGAAATCTTTAATTTTGTTTATCTGGTAAAATTATTAGTTCCTAATCACTTTGCCTTGCTGTATGACCAGGCGTCCACAATCAAGAAATTTCACACCGTACAACAAAGAAGAGACTACAAGCAAGAAGGATGAGGATGACGAAGATAACTGGGAGCTACCTGTAGGAGACCTTCCTTACTGATCGCATTTCACTATGTCTTTATTCGTAGGAGTTTTCACCTGTGAATTTGGTTTTGAGAGGCTTCTGGTTCTTGTAAGTTGCATCAAGTGGATTCCTTTGTTTAACTGACATTGTGCCTTGTAATTTTTCTTTCTTTTTTTTCTATATGAAGTAATGGTTATCAAATTTCTCTGAGATATCCCGATTTCTCAGTTTTAAGTATCATGAAAATGTAGAGAAGATAGCTGTTTAAAAAGATGACCTACTCTTTTATATGATGACAAATTCTTACAACAAAATTCTGATTTTGTTTCCCATCAGAAAGAACAAAAAAGGTTGTATCAATTCTCTTGATCTGCATATTTATTGAACACTGCCTATATCTGTGTTTACATTACAAACTTGCCTTGAACCCCTTTACATTTTTCTGGAGCTCTCCATGTAAAGGATGACTCCTTCAACCCGGCGTGCTCCGTGGAGAGTCCTGTGAAGTTTCTCCAGTCATCAAGAAGCATTCTAAGATCATGGACCTTGTTTTCAATATTCTCACAGCAGTTTGCACGCACTGTATATATCTCCTCCATGTTTTTTCTTTGCTGACAAAACCCACCAAAGTGAGCAGCGTCCAGATATTCGACTCCTACCTCAAGCATTTTGAAATCCTCACTTAACAGTAGCTTCACAGAGAGACTGGTTTTGTGTATTCGGATACAAAAACCTTGCCATGTTCCGGTACTTGAAGTACTCCACTGTAAGTTCACTTGATGGCATGGAAAAGAACCCTTGGTCTACCTTGTCGCTCATGCTTGGCAGATCACCGGAGTTGAAATCACAAGCAATCGTCAATGCTTCCGAAGGGTGGATTTGTGAAACTGGATTTCTAAACCACATCACGTTGGCATCCTGGAATCAAAAGAAGAAGAAGAAGACGACTCCTATCAATAAAAGTTGATTATATTCTCTCTAAACATCATTAAATGTACATAGTTGGATTCAATCAAACTATGAAGATGAAATTGTAACCCAATTCAATCAATTCTTGCAAGAATTTGTACTTGAGATGAGGAAGAAGCGAAGGCTTCTTGGAAGTGAGGTAGAAACAATGGGGATGCATGGATTTGCAGTAGTGAAAAGCTTTGGAATCCAAAGCAACAATGAGAAGGTGATTCAACAAGTGTTTGGTGCCATGCCCAACATGAAAGCTCCCTATGAAAAGATCAAGAACAGAGCCAGGACAACTAGCCAATGCTTGTCCAACCATGCTCACTATCACTGTTCTTCTGCCTGGCATCGCTGTTTTTCTCAATAATTGCACCCATTTTTTTGCTTCCTGTCTCCTGATAACAAACCCGAAAACCACGTCGTTTTGTTTTATTTTTTTATTTTTTACGGTATATATCTATCTTTCTATTATCGGTTCGAACTGATAAAAGTTATATCAGTTCCTTATATGTGGGCCACTGGATTTAAATACTTTGACTGACAAGTGCATACAGCCAAGTCAAAGTATTTAAATCCAGTGGCTCACATGCAAAGAATTGATATAACTTTTGTCAGTTCGAACTGATAATAAAATTTATATATATATATATATATTTATAAAGTTTTTTACTATTTATAGGATTCGATTTTGCTAAATCCTAAGCTCGTATATCTACCGGCTGAGCTACGTCATAAGGGCAAGCTCACCTAATTCAATGGTACATGTTTTATATTTTGAGTGTTTGACTTTAATGCTTAATTTAAACGACATTATCGAGAATAGTGGGAAAATAAGATAATTTAATGGAAAGAAAAAGAAAAAAAAAACAAATAAGAACAAATAAAGCTAATTATTTCACATATATAAAAAACTATAGAACAGATGTTTGAGAAATGAGAATTTTATATTTTTTAAGGCAGATTGGTCTCTGGTGAATGTGTGAAAATAAAGTTTGATATTATAGACATAATTGAATTGAGAGAACATCTTCTAAATCGAAAGATGCAATAATTTACCAAAAGAATATCAAGAAAAATAATCATTAACAAATAATGACAACTTAAAAAAGATCTTATTAAGATAATTGAAAAAAAAAATCAAAAAAAAAAAAAAAAAAATCCGAACTAATTAAGATAATTGAATGTCAACGATATTAAAAAAAGACTTCCTTTCTAGCTTGTCCCACAAAATTTTCATCTTGATATGATTTATGAGTTATGACAAGATAATACTACTTTAATGGCATCATCATCATGTTTATATATACAATAATGCTATTTTGTCTAAATTTGATATCCAAATTTAGTACCTAAATGATGTGGTACCACTTTAATCAATTCATTTAATTTAAATTGTATTATATTTGCATGATTTAAATAAAATGAATTATAGTGATGTCATATCATTTTGACACTAGATTTGGACACCAAATTTAGACAAAATAGCATTACTCGAAGTATTAGAACATCTCCAATGCAAATATGCATTTTTGAGTTTCTAAATAGTGACACATCAGCATTTTTATTTATTATGGGCTCACTTTTGAAATTTTTTTAGAGAAATCCATATTCACATCTCCAATGCAATTATCTAAAGTCAAATATGCATCCATTTTATGTCCAATCATAATAAAACAATTATTACACTCTCTCTCCTCTTTTATTTTACAATTAAATGAGGTTTAATCTTATTGGTGGAAAGAGTTGAAAACTTTAATTTTATTGGTGGAAAGAGTTAGAAATCCTAGTCAGCATTTCTAGGAGAGTTTTTAGAATTAGAAACCTAACTTCATATTCTCTAACTTTTTTTTTGGCCACATCATCTCCATATTCAATTTAGATAATAGCATTGGAGAGAGTTTTTCTAACTTTTTTAATATCTATCTTATGTGGCACTCCATTTTCTCCAAATGCATAATAGCATTGGAGATGCTCTTACACTATTATATAAATTTAGGTTTTTTTTAGGGAGGGGGGGACTCGAACCTGTAACCTTATGGTGCAGATGTAAAGGGTTTACTACTAGACCAATCTCATGTCGTCTATTTATTTATATATTTTGTTTTAAACAAAATCTAAAAATGTATGGTACCAATCCTAATCACCCCCTCTTTAGCCTCATCCAAAGCTACAGAGATGTTATGAATGCCGATTGGAGTTGCACTGTGCAACATACCTACAGAGAAGGAAATGTTCTTGTGGATGGTTTAGCTCATTTGGGTCTCTTGTGGATGGTTTAGCTCATTTGGGTCACAAGATGGATACTAGGTTATGGTTTTTTGAAGACCCTCCTACGGAGATTCGAAATTTGTTTGATGCTGATATTAGAGGCACTACCTGTCTAAGACAGTGTTCTATGCCTATCTCCCTCTCTTTCTAGTCTTTTTCTTTATTGGGCCTTGCCCTCGTATGTAAAAAAATAAAAAAATAAAATAAAATCTAAAAATGTATACGGACGGCATTTTTGTCAATATAGAATTGCTCTATAAGTTCAGGGCCCATTTCTTTAATTTAAATTGACCGTTAATTGGATGAAGGAGGTAAAGAAATGCCATTTTTTTTTCAAAATAAAAAATAAAAAATAAAATCCATTTTAATTACTTCAACATATATTATTCTATTTTATTAACCATTTTCATCTTTTCAAGGAACAATACCATTCTGAAATTTTTTTTTTTCTATAATAATGACCATGGTCCATGACCACTAAAAATATTAGTAATATGCACATCCTCTTGAATTGAACCAATCATCTATACTTTCTTTATAATTTATAATTGGACCAATCATTTTCCCCCTCTTTTTGGACAACACATTTTTTTTTTTTTTAGGGAAAATAAAATTTTATTCAATCAAAGAATGATCACATGTTTGGACACCAGTGTTTATCGTTTTTCCTTTTAACTCAGTGATAGAGGTTCAAGTTTCACTTGTGTCTATTCAATCACAAAGTATGAGTAGACCTCTATCAATAATGGGACTTACATTTCATACTGTATTTGTTACTGATTAGTAGTTGATCTCAATGGGTTCCAGAAAAAAAATGTTCAATTGCAAGTTTGTTAATCCAAATCAATAAATGTTACTAAATTTTAATTCATTTTAATATTATTTGTTATGTATAACTTTTCATTTGATTCGATTTCATCTGAATTGAATTGAAACTTGTTAGACTCGTGGTATTGTGTATTTGTGTGCAATATGAGTTACTCTTTCTGTAAATAACTCAATTCTTTTTTTTTTTTTTTAAGAGAATAAAGGTTACAAATAAGCACGGTACTCGGCCGAAATAAGACTACCAACACAAGGAGGGAAATCCTCCAGCCAAAACATGTCCTCAACACAGGAGAGACCGTTTTTAGCTAATACATGGGCTACTTTATTAGCCTTTCGAGGAACGAAATTAACTGATAAACAAAAGTCCAACTGCAGAAGTTTTTGAATGTCCATTAGCACAACCTCAATATCAGAACATAGAGGAATAGCTCTATTAATCCAGGCTACCACAACTTCAGTGTCTGAATCAATCCTGCAAGGAGTTAAACCAGAATCAATAGCAAACTGCAGACCTCTTTGGATGGCAACTGCTTTTGCGACTTGAGGGAAAAAAAGAAGCTGAAATTCTTTGAGAGCTAGAAGCCATAACCAACCCAACAAAATTTCGGATTACAATCCCCACCCCTATCAAGCAGCTAACAACATTAAGAGAAGTATCACAATTAATCTTATACAATCCTGGATTAGGAGGAATCCAAATGGGATTCCTAAAAGAGACAATAAGAGGCATTCTTGCATGAGCAGCCTGTACATTATTAAATTTTGAAACAAAACTACGAGACCATTCCACCACATCCACTTCCATATCAGGAAAAGAATCTTGAACTTCAGCATTTCGAAGAGACCAAATCTTCCAAAAACAAACACATAACAGTCCTAAATCTTCCTCTTTCAATCGGACAAAGCAATCAAGGATAAAATCAAAAAAATGACATTTGTCCTTATGGTTACCTATCAGCTTTGGAAACCAGCAATTACACACCTATTTCCATTTGTTGCAGCTCCATAAACTATGAAGAACTGATTCATTTTTGCTGTTATAGATGGGGCAAATTCTGCTCACAGAGATTTTACGCTTTGACAGAATTTCATTAGAAGGATGCATATTTAGGCTAGCCTTCCAAACAAAAAATTTAATCTTAAATGGTAGATGTAGCTTCCACATTGACTTCCACCAAGAAGAGATCAGAACCGAGAGAGAAGTAGAATGAGATGAATCAGAAACAGACCTTAAAGAACAGCCCACATGATAGCCACTCTTAGCGGTGTACATACTTGTTTGCTCATAATGCCACTGGAGTGAGTCTTGTACATGGTTTTGCCCTATAGGAATGCTAAGAATAGCAGTAAAATCATCATGACAAAAAACTGATCTCAATAATTCCACATTCCACCCACCAGATGGTGACAATAACTGGTCAACAGTGGCATTCTTGCCTAACAAAGAAGGGGAAAGAGGCCTAAATGTTGTTGGTCTCGGAATCCACTTGTCTTTGTAAATGCGGATTGTTTTACCATCACCCACTCTCCACCTAGACCCTGCCACAATGACTTCTTTTCCCCACATCAAGCTTTTCCACACATAGGAAGATGTTGGTTTACATTCTGCATCTAAAAATTCGGTATCAGGGTAGTAACTTGATTTTAGGACACGGGCTGCTAGGGAAGTACCATTCTTCATAATACGCCAACATTGATTTGCTAAAAGAGATTGGTTATAAACCTCTAAATTCCTAAACCCCAAACCACCACAATCTTTGGGTTTACAAAGTTTAGACCAAGCACTCCAATGAATTTTCCTAGTGGTATCATTACTACCCCACCGGAAGCGAGCACTAAGTCGATATATCTCACTCAAAAGGCCTTTAGGAAGCTGAAATAAGTTTATGGAATAGGTAGGAATTGACTGAATAACAGCTTTTAACAGTATTTCTTTCCCACCAGTAGAGAGTAATTTATCTGTCCAACCTTTTATTTTGTCCCATATCCTAGTAGAGATATAAAAAAAAAGTTCCCTTTTCCTTCTCCCAGTAAAATAGGGAAGGCCTAGATACTTCCCAAGGCTATCAACTAATTGGAAACCAAAAATAGCTGCTAGCTGAGTACCTTCCACAGGGAAATAGAAGAACTGACACACATAGCTGACTTTTCAATATTGATAATCTGACCAGAGGCAGCAGCATAGATATCAAAAATTCTCTTGAGCACAATACAGTTAGAAATAGTGGCCTGTGCAAACAAAAGACTATCATCCGCAAAGAATAAATGGGAGATAGTCGGCCCATTCCTGTTACATTTAAACCCCTGGAGATCACCATTACATACTGCTTGGTTAATCAAGCTAGAAAAATCCTCCGAACATAAAATAAATAAGTAGGGAGAAATCGGATCACCTTGCCTTAAGCCACGAGAAGGCTTGATGAAACCGCAGATATCTCCGTTTAGCACAAAAGAATAAGTAATTGAGGAAATACATCTCAAAATCAGACTTATCCATCTCTCTGAAAAGCCCAATTTCCTCATCATACATTCTACGAAAGACCACTCAACACGATCAAAAGCTTTTAACATGTCTAACTTAACAGCCATAGAGCCCTGCTTTCTCTTTCTTCTCTTAAGCCTGTGCATACATTCAAAGCTAATCAAAATATTGTCAGAAATTAGTCTTCCAGGAATAAAAACGCTCTGAGACTCTGAAATAGCCCTATCTAGCACAAGACAAAAACGATTGACAATAGTTTTCGCCACTATTTTATAGATTATGTTGCACAGACTGATTGGCCGAAAGTCTGAAATCCTATCCGAAATCGCCTTCTTGGGAATGACAGCAATCAAGGTGTCATTCATTCTTTCCATCGAACCTCCATTGTTAAGACAATCCAAGCAGGCAGCTGTCACAGTTGGTCCAATTATACCCCATAATTTTTGATAAAATATAGCTGGCATACTGTCTCTGTCTGGTGCCTTTAACACCCCCAAACCAAAAACTACTGTGTGAATTTCTTCAACAGTGAAAGCAGAATCAAGGAACCTACTCATAGATGTTGAAAGCTTTGGACTAACACTGTTAAGAACAACCTCGAAATCGTGAGGAGAAGGATTGCCAGAATGAAAAAGGTTCCCAAAATGATTGATGATGATACGTTCCATCCCACTATTAGAAGCTTGCCACTGACCATCTTCACCTAAAAGGCCTTTGATTTTATTACGGGCTTTCCTAACAGTCACTTTCATGTGAAAAAACCGTGTGTTCCGATCACCATAAGTAAGCCAATTGATCCTCGATCGTTGTCTCCAGTAGCGTTCCTCGGTTTCTAAAACAAGATCAAGTTGAGATTCAATTAACTGGATAACCTTCCATGAACCCGGACCAATATTGTTGTATGCATTCTTCAACTCCAGCTTCTTATTAAGAATTACTTCTTTGAGTTTCCTTCTACAATTAACATTCCAAGTTTCCAGGCAAATCCCACATTTACGAATGTTATCCAAGACCCCATCGACTGCATTTAGAAAATTATTAGACACCCACGAATTTGAGACCAAATTCTTACATTCCGGCTTGTCAATCCAACATTCCTCAAAATGGAAACGTCTAGTTCTGTTGGGAGCCCTAGCAGATACAAAATTTTCATCAAATTTCAGAAGAATCGGCCTATGATCAGAGCGCTAGAAATCAAGGTTAGACACCACAAAATTAGGAAATAGCAATTGCCAAGCCATATTCCCTGTACATCTGTCCAGGCGTTCCCAAATCAGAGCCTCCCCTGCTCTTTTATTACACCAGGTAAAGCTTGGGCCAACAAAACCCAAATCCTCCAATCCACAATCATCTAGTGTCTCACGGAAATCAGAGAGACGATTCCACTTTATTGGTAAACCTCCCAATTTCTCAGCACTATCTAGAATTTCATTGAAATGACCTAAGCATACCGAAGGTAATGAAGCCATACCTGCAAGCCTTCTCAGGAGAGTCCATGAATGTATTCTCTGACTTGATTCAGGATTACCATAGAAGCCTGTGAGTCTCCACCAACCATTGAGAGACGAAGAAATACGAACATCTATATGAGCCACTGAGAAACTTAAGAGCTCCATTGTAATGCTAGACACCCAAAACAAGCATAAACCACCAGAATTCCCAGTACTATTAACCACTAACTTGCCTGAGAACCCCAGTTTGACCCGTAAAAACTCCATTTTAGCATGACCCGATTTCGTTTCGATCAGAAATAATAAGTTTGGATTAACCTCCTGCTTTTGGGAAAGCAGGGAATTGAATGCTCGAGAACTACCAAGTCCCCGAGCATTCCAAGATAAGATTTTCATTGGGAGCGGCGGGCCGATGAAGACCGGCCGGTCTATAACGTAGCTTCAATATCTTCCACCTCTCCTGGAGAAACCAAAATATTGGTAACCTTTGCAGAAGAGCTACTCCCCAATTCACACTCAACAGGAACCAGCTTATCCTTCTCTTCATTTCTCAATTTCTTATGAAGGGAAGAATGAACCTTACCCACCTTCTCTATATTTCGTTTCCCACCATAGATAGCTGGATGTTTCTCCACTTCCTTCTCCACCTTCCTCAAATCCCCAAATCTATGAAACTTTGCTATTACCTTACAAGTTATCCTATTTTCAACCTGCCTAGATAAATGATCCAAACCATTATCTGTCAATCCATCAGTTAATATTGTAGCAGTGGGTTCATAATGAACTGGCCCAAGATCCAGAATAGCCGGCCCATTAACATTTACACCATCAGCTGACTTTGTTGTAAAAGATTCAAGAATAACGGGCCCAGTTTCTATAAGTGCTGGCCCACAATAATTTAGCTGGTCTTCAGAGTTGTTTATTCCAACAAAGTGAGATATATCTATATTAACAGTTGGACTCCCTAATCTGATATATCATTGTTACCCATGCATGTTGATTTACACGTCCCCCCCTTCAACTCCTCACACTTCTCATTTACCGACTCCTTGCATTTAATGTTCTCCCTATCGATCTCTGTACCAGTCACCCCTTCAACCCCCTGAAGCTGCTGTGGCATGACAATATCAGCAGAAATCGATGCAGTTTTTGGTGACTTGATTCCTCTTTTATCTATTTCCATCATTTCTACAGCAACTTGATCCTATTTGGACATAATAATAGGACCATTCTTGGAGGAATTATCCTCTCTTCTTCCTTCCAATAGACCCTCACCGACTGATTCCACCAGCGCCGCATCTCCATTTCCACTGTCAATTCTCCAATCAGACTTAGAAATAACCAGAGAATAGAAAATCCCTCGTCGATTATTGAGGAAATTTGGTTGCCTGGGTAATCTTGAAGCTCGGAGCCATATTCCAAAAGGGAATATCTTTTTGCCATTAACGATTGGAATCAGGTCTGTATCCAAACATTCTGAAGTGCTATGGTTAACCATTCCACACTTAAGACAGTGATTTGGGAGCCTCTCATATCTGAGAATCATAATTGTTTCTGCTCCATCTCCTAATACATCAACTCTCAGACAACGCTTCAGAGGAATAGAAATGTTAACCCGAACTCTTACTCGTAAAAATTTCCCAACATAATCCCCTGAAGCACCTCCATCCACTTCTAGCACATCACCTATCATACCACCCAAGAACTTCCCAATATCTTTAGTCATGCAAAGAAGAGGTACTTGGTGAATTTGAACCCAAAAATCTGCTTGATTGAAACTCAACGAGTCAATTGATCCCTTACCCATCGGCCTCTCCAAAGTAATAAGGCCATTATCGAAGCTCCACGGACCTCCGGATAAAACCTTTTCAAGATCAAAGATGTTCCCAAATTGAAAAGAAAATATGTTCCCTGAAATGGATTCAATGTGTACACCATGACTAACCTTCCAAATCTTACCTATTACTTGCATAAAAGCATCACGATTGACTAGCTTGGACGAAAGAATTTTCCCCACTAAACTTAATGATAATCTATTCTTAGCATCAATCATTAGATTACCATCTAATAACTGAACTGGGCCATCACGAGCATGAATGGAAAGAGAAGCACATAAGAAAGCAATATCATATGAATCCATAATAATAACAAGAAAGAGAACCGAAAAGAGGAAGAAGGAAGAAAATAAAGGAACACCAGACTACTCTAACTAAGTTTCAGAGAAAATTAGAAGAGACTTTTTTATCCACTTAAACTTCGTGAATACAAAAAATAATCAAAATTCTATTTATCAATGCATGATAATTTGTTTAAAGTTTGTTTTCAACTGTTTTTTTTTTTTTTTTCTCTTCTTTTTTACCATAAATTTGGGAGTCGAGGAAAAAACATTATACTTGAATTCACAAATTTATTGATAAATATAGACTCAACTCTTTAGAGCAACTCCAATGTTGGACATCAAACTCTACTCCAATTTGGAGTTAAACGGGAATCTTATGGGAATATATTTATACCAAAAAAAAATTCACTTCAATGTTCAACACGAAATTTTACACCAAAAAAGCATATTTAAAGAATATTCTCCCAATAAATATTTAAATTATTACAAAAGTTTAATATTATTTTAATATATAATAAGTAAATTAAATACATTAAATATGTATATCAATATTGGTGTTATTTAAAGATCTTTCTAACGGTATATTTTCTTAGAATACATATTATTGGAATTAAGTATAAGAGAGTTAAATTAGAGATTTGAAAAAAAATTAAAACATTAATTTTACAATTAAAGAATTAAAAAAAAAAAAATATTAGTGTGTGAACAGTTGAGCACTAAGTTAACTTAGCGCTCAACTGTTCACAAAAAAAATAAAATAAAAAATTATTAGGAATTAAAAAATTTAAAGTTTGGCGTTGGTTTTGATGTGGGTCGGAGTTGCTCTTAGACCATTTCCAACCCAACTCTAAATTGAAGCAAAATACCAATTTGAAACAAAAAACTCCCTCGAACCAAACTCTATTTTTCTACGTCAAAATGGGTTGATGAACAGTGTTGTGCAAGATCTGGCACAACATTGTTCATTTGATGTAGAAATGTGTTTTTTTTTTAAATCCCTATAGTTTAGTTAAATCACACTTTTACCCTTATTCAATAAAATTTATTCCAATTGTATCCTTAACTATTATTTAAAAGTTTTGTTTAATTACAGTTTTACTCTTATTCAATCAAATTTATTCCAGTTGTATCCTTTTTTATTATTTAATGGTTTTGTTTAATTTATATTTGTTTTAATTTAATTATTATTTATATTAACATTTATAATTAACTAAAATTAAGTATATAATACAAAAATTATACTGATTTTTTTTTTAAATCACTAATTTAAAAACACTAAAATTAAAAGTTTGATTTAATCCAACATCTAAATTAAAAGCCTTCACCCAAGTTTGATAAAAAAAAAAAAAAAAAAAACTCATTCAATTTATCTGTCTTAAAAAATGAATTAAATTTTAATTTCTTAAAATTATTGTTGAGAAATAATAAATAAAAAAAAAAGAGAAAGAAAGGGAATATTCTTTTTAGTGTAACATTTGATGCAATAGGTTAGAGAAAAAAAAAAAAAAAATAGTGTGAAAATTGCACCATTTTAGTGCAAAAGTTGCACCAAATTTATTTTTTGGGTTGAAGATGGCCTAATACAAATGAAAAATTACAATACCAATTATAAATATGGATTCAAGTCATTCAACTCTTTACATCTAGAGTTTTTGTTTTTATTTTTATTTTATGTGTCCTAAATAATATTTCAATTTTTTTTTTAAAAAAAAAATTACAATAATTTAGGTTTGGGAGTAGAGAGAGACTTGAACCCACGATCTCATGGTGTGGGTGTGAGAAGCTAACCTCATATTGTCTCAAAATTTGTTTTTTGTATATCAATGATGGGAAAATTCAATTTTAAGCAGTTAGAACCCAGCCCGATCTATTCAAAAATTAATTTAAATAATAATAAAAAAAAAGTAGATAAAATAAACCAACAGGCAACAACTGTAGACTGTAGGTGTTGACATTAATTTTATTTAAGTTTAAATGGTCGCCTGGTCGGTTTAGTTATGACCGATTTCCGCTACCAAAATCCATAAAATGAATTGATTATGTCACATGGATCCAATCAATCATGTAGAAATAATTGAAATATTGACCATAAGAAATAAAATAATTTGATACAATCTTTGAAATTGTATCACTAATTATCAATAATGATACTTAAAAAAATAAAAAATAAAAAATTATCAATAATGACAATAAAAAAAGAAAGTTAATATAGGCTGTAAAGTATGAAAATATGAATAACATCCACGTTTTATGGTGATTAGGTGGTGGCGTCTCGAAAATGTCTTGCTGCCTCATACTCATGAAACACCTAGGCCTACTATATATAATTATAGATCATGTCCTTGTCTTTACAACTTATTATTATTATTATTATTATTTAATTTGACATGGAATATACTAAGAAGATCCAACAAGATCAAATATTATTTGTACGATTCGAACATTTACCATTTATGTATGTATACTTGTAAAATATACATTAGATTCAATACATTTTTTCATACGAGTTTTCAATTTGACACTGATGTAAAGTAAAATAAAAAATTATTTGATAGTAAAACCAATTATGATCCTCCACGAAAAACACGTGGGATTCAATAAAGAATATATATATATATATATATATATATTAATTAGGAATTCAATCATAGCTAAAGTTAAAAGAATATGATAATCTCATATGTTTTTTTATTTTATTTTTTATTTTTAAGTATCACAAGAATTAATACAATATGGTTGTCGAGATCTGTCGAGATCAAACAATACATACGTGGTCTGGATATCTACTAGGACCGGCCTTAGGCAAAGTGAGGCCCCAGGCGCAATAGTAAAGCGATACTTTTTTTTTTTTTTTCCAAATTAATTAATTTTTTTCAAATGACAAGTTTACAAAATACAAGTTAAAAATAAAAATAAAAACCAAAGTGAAATAGATCTAAAAATATAATTACAAAAATAATAGTATTATGCTCTTCGGAAGGAAAAATCTTGAGATGAAGTTAGGTATCACATCGAAACTTGAGATCCTCACCTTCACTCCATCTTTTTGTTGACATGCATGCAGTGCATTCAAATACACATTTAAAATTCACTTTTCTTGCTTTTTGAGATGCAAAATCATTTATCAAATTTTTGTATTCAAGTTTTGACACCAAATCTCACTTAAAATGCACCTTTTTGAGATTGAACTAAATCTTCCACTTTATTTATTTATTTTTTTAAAATTTAAATTTTTTTTTTTTTTTTTTTTTTTTAAAACGTTTGTCATAACCAGATTCGAATTTTCTAGTA
Organism: Acer saccharum; assembly: GCA_030490815.1. NCBI lineage: Eukaryota > Viridiplantae > Streptophyta > Magnoliopsida > Sapindales > Sapindaceae > Acer > Acer saccharum. The sequence goes on along the minus strand of CM059874.1, from coordinate 32,348,765 downwards.
GACATTTTTATCAAAATAAAATGATGAAAGACAATAAAAACAGAATTTTAATTAAATAAAATGAAAAAATAGTACCTGATTTTTAGAAGAAGCAAGTTCCGACAATATTGAAGATTTGAAGTAACACTCAATTTTCCACAATAGCTAAAAGAAAACAAACCCAATCAATTACTTGATATAGTTAATAAAAAAAAAATAAAAACCAAACTATTAAAATATAAATAAACATTAAATTAAAAAAATATATTAAAACTTATCTTTTTTTTTTCCTCAATGAAACACAAGAGATTGATTGCAATTGAAAAAGAATATTGATTGAGATTGATGAAGGGAAAATCTTGATGCAGTAGGAGGTTTTGCAATGTAAAAAAAATAATAATAATGATGTTGTAATTATAAAATGAAAATGGAGTTTATATATATATATATATATATATATATATATATACATATTTTCTATTATCAGTTCGAACTGACAAAAGATATATCAGTTCCTTGAATGTGGACCATTGGATTTAAATAATTTGACTTGGCTGTATGGACTTGTCAAAGTATTTTTTAAATCCAATGACCCACATGCAAAGAACTGATAATAGAAAATCTGTATATATATACAGTCTTTCTATTATTAATTCGTTCTGATAATAAATATATCAGGATGAAAAATGTGGACCACTAGATTTACATACTTTGACTCAAAATGTATGCATTTGTCAAAATTTCTCCATAATCTGTGGTCCACATTCTTCGTTCTAATATATTTATTGTCAGGACGAACTGACAATAGAAAGACTGATATATATATATATATATATATATATATATATAAATTAACTCAAAATTACCTAATGTTTTTGAAATTTTTTTTTTTTTTCTTTTCAATAACTTTTTTTTGAGGCCCCCTAAAAAGATGAAGACTCAAATTAATGCTTTGAATATATATATATATATATATATATATATATATATCATTTTTTTTTAGGCCCCCCAAAGAGAAGGCCTTAGGCAAAAGTCTTGATTGCCTTGCCTTAAGGTCGGCCCTGATATCTATTTCCATAACGGGAGATAACTACTCCCACAAATTGGAAAGAAAACTTCCCACACATGCCGATAAAATGTACATGGTGAGATTTGAATCTCTTACAACTAATGTTGAAGGGAAGTGCACTACCACCTATGTACTTGTGGTCTTTGGCTTGACTGAAAAAAAAAAAAAAAAAAAAAAAGGAAATTGAAACGATAGTGAGTAGATCAATCAGACGGTTGAGGATGAGCGACATTGGAATGTTAAGACTAAAAGAAGAATAGAAGATGACAGTTTATTGTCCTCATGATGTCTGATCTGATCCAAGAACATGCAATACTAGTGAGAGACAGCTCTCAGATGGGATCAAATTCAAGCGGGATTTCAGATCAGGAACACCGGTATCTGACACGTGTACCAATATCTTCGCGACACGTCGGTTAAATCTTGTTGGTCATTTAATACGAAGAAACCGGATTGGTGGGCCCAAAAGCCCATGTTGATGTCTTGATTTTAGACGTCTTAAACTAAAATAAAATGGATAAGTTGACGCTTCGATCCCTGATGAGCCATATTTGTTTTCAACCGTTGGATCATCAGCGAGATGTGTACATGTGTGTGATTGCACTAGTGGCTAGCCGTAAGAGTCTGGTGCTTATCTGTCAATGGTGTAGACATATGAAGCCCAATCAGTGACTTCTGTGATTATTTTATTTTATTTTTTATAAATAAAATAAAATAAAATAAAATAAAAAATATAATAATATTTGGCTTCCTGTTATTTGAAAATACCTTGAAGAATTGATTCAAGTAGGGGATATTATTATATGGTTATTAGGATAAAATATTCGGTACACCCAGTGCACTGCAGAGTGTTGCATTTAGTCAATAAATATATGTTTTTTATTAGAAAATGGATTAGTTAGTGGACCCTAATGTGAGCAATCAATCATCCATAAAAACGATAATATAGATCAGATCTTTGTCACTGATCTGGGTTGGTGCCATGTGGATCAAAATTTTATACATTTTCTTGAAATGAAATTCGGAAATTCAGAAAAAATAAAAATTAAATTCAAACCCTATAATATTGGTAGTTTTAAATTTTTTTTTTTTTTTTTTAATGCATATAATGATCAAAATTTCAACCTTATATAGCTGCAGTTTCTTTAGAAGAAGAAAAAGCAATTGCATGTTAAAAGTGGGATCATAAATGTTTGATTTCAGTGAAAATCAAGCAAAAATAAAAACAGTTTGTACGGAGATTTGCATTTATCATTTATTGACAACAGACCAAACATAATAATCACTCCATTAAAATGGACCACAGTAAGTTTTGCTGGTACAAATTGACATTAATTTTTAAAAAAAATTAACAATACACAAGATACCCATAAACAGTGGCAAATTGGGTGGTGTGACACTTGTCACATACAGAAGAAACATACATGATACAAATTGTATATAAATATATATATTTGTAGATGCTCAATAGTTAAGACAAAATGGAGAGTGCTATTTATTAGTAAACACATTTTCTTTCTCCAATTTTAACTTGCAAGAAACAAAAAAGAGTTGATTCGCTCTCTGTATTCCAGACAAACCAAACCAATCCAGAGCCAAGAGGAGTATCAACATCATTCATCACTCCAAGAAGTTCTATGACTGCAGAGCAGAGGCTTCAAATTTCAATGGAGGAAGATTCAAGTGAAAGGCCAAAAGCAGCAACAGCTACACCAGAAGCTTCTGACATGGATGAAACACAAGTTAATGAAGAAGAAGTAGACCCAGAGAGCAACTGCTCAGTACTACACCAACCACTCCTCCTCAAGAGAAACAAAACTCTATCTTCCAATCCTCTTGCCTTGGTTGGAACCAAAGTTTCCCACATAGAAAGCTTGGACTATGAGTAAATATAACACACTTGACACAAAGTACAAAGTTTTAATCTCCTCTTATTTCTTGTTGTAATCTCCTCTGATTTCTTGTTTTCTTTGCAGGATCAATGAAAATGATCTGTTCAAGCAGGATTGGAGAAGCAGATCCAAAGTACAAGTTTTGCAGTACATATTCTCCAAATGGACATTAGCCTTCCTTGTTGGACTCTTGACTGGATTGATTGCCACTCTCATCAATCTAGCAGTTGAGAACATTGCAGGATACAAGCTTCTTGCTGTTGTAGGCTTCATCAAGAAACAAAGGTAAATATAATATATCTTCAATGAACATATCCAAGAATTTTCTTTTGATCATTCAAATCAAAGCTATGGTAATTTTGAAGAGATTAAGAACTAAAACGAAACGGGGTCGTTGATGACAGGTACTTAACAGGGCTCATCTACCTAACAGGAGTCAATTTTGGTCTGACCTTGATTGCTGCTGTTCTCTGTGTATGTTTTGCACCAACTGCAGCTGGTCCTGGTATTCCTGAAATCAAAGCTTATCTTAATGGAGTTGACACTCCTAACATGTTTGGAGCTACAACACTCATTGTCAAGGTAGATTATTTGTATTAATCTTATTCTTAATCTTATTCTTAATCTTATTATAATTTTATAAGTTTTTCAGTAGAATATATGTAAGGTTTGGGGGAAATGGGGATAGAAGGACTCCCCATTTCAATTTAGGGATGAAAATCATCTCCATCCCCACCCATTTCCCCATTTTCCCCCCCAAAATTCCTGGAAAGTGGGGATTTGGATATCCGGTGATAAATGCCCATCCCTACGCACAACCTACCCATCATAGTTACTTAATATTTATAGAAAGATATGTAAATCTATTTGATGAATGAATATATAGGAAAAAATCTATGTACAGGCTTTGAAAAGGCCATTTCTTGAATCTAGTTGATACAAAAGTTCAATAAGCCCTTTTCGAAGTTAGCGACAGTTTGTACTTATTTGTGCATCTGTTGTGGTTATTGGCCAAGTGGCCTGAAATTTGTAAACTTTCTTTCATTTTTGTTCATTAGCGAAATGGCCAACCTAGTACCGATAATTTTTGTTTATTATAAAATGTAGATAATTGGAAGCATTGGAGCAGTCTCTGCAGGACTAGATTTAGGAAAGGAAGGGCCTCTGGTACATATAGGAAGCTGCATTGCTTCATTACTAGGCCAAGGTGGCCCTGATAATTATCGTATAAAATGGCGCTGGCTTCGCTACTTCAACAATGATCGCGATCGCCGGGATCTCATTACTTGCGGTGCTTCCTCCGGAGTATGTGCAGCTTTCAGGGCTCCGGTAGGTGGTGTATTGTTTTCTCTTGAAGAGGTGGCGACATGGTGGAGAAGTGCTCTTCTCTGGAGGACTTTCTTCAGCACAGCAATTGTGGTGGTGGTGCTCAGAGCTTTCATTGAAATATGCAATTCTGGGAAATGTGGGCTTTTTGGGAAAGGAGGCCTTATCATGTTTGATGTGAGCAATATTATTGTTAGGTATCAGGTGATGGATGTCATCCCTGTAACTATGATTGGCATTATCGGTGGACTTCTGGGAAGCCTCTACAACCACGTTCTCCACAAGGTCCTCAGACTCTACAATCTCATTAACCAGTAAGCAACTGAACTTTCTGCAACATATCTTTGTCAGTTACAATTTTAAGTTTACGAGGACCTCGGATCGGATCGAATATGGGTCCACTGTCGAGAAGGTTGAAAATCTAATTGACCCAGAATTTATATGCAATCCTAATTGCTAAACTAGTTACTGTTTATGTTTCATGCAGGAAGGGAAAAATACACAAGCTACTTCTCAGTCTCACCGTCTCAATATTCACTTCGGTTTGCTTATACTGTCTCCCTTTCCTCGCCAAATGCCAACTTTGCGATCCTGACATTACTTTAGAGACCTGCCCCACAAATGAAGGATCAGGCTACTTCAAGCAATTCAACTGCCCAAATGGTTACTACAATGATCTGGCTACTCTCCTCCTTACCACCAATGATGATGCTGTCCGAAAACTCTTCTCCTCTGATACTCCAAATGAATTTCAGCCACTTTCACTCCTAATTTTCTTTGCACTGTATTGCATCTTAGGACTAATTACCTTTGGCATTGCTGTGCCTTCTGGACTCTTCCTCCCTATCATCCTCATAGGCGCAGCATACGGCCGTCTTCTTGGTATTTCCATGGGATCCTACTCCACCATTGACCCGGGACTTTGTGCTGTTCTTGGGGCTGCCTCCCTCATGGCTGGCTCAATGAGAATGACTGTTTCACTTTGTGTAATATTCCTCGAACTAACCAACAATCTTCTATTACTACCCATTACGATGATTGTCCTTCTAATTGCCAAAACAGTAGGAGACTGCTTTAATCCAAGCATCTACGAGATCATACTGGAACTAAAAGGCCTACCTTTCTTAGATGCTCATCCTGAGCCATGGATGAGAAATCTCACTGTTGGTGAGCTTGCTGATGCCAAGCCACCAGTAGTTACCCTGAATGGAGTGGAAAAGGTGTCCCGCATTGTCGATGTACTGAGAAACACTACACACAATGGTTTCCCTGTTGTTGATGATGGTGTGGTGCTGCCAACAGGACTAGCCCTTGGGGCCACAGAAATACATGGATTGATCCTAAGAGCACACCTTCTTCAAGCACTTAAGAAGAAGTTTTTCCTGCCAGAGAAAAGGAGAACAGAGGAGTGGGAAGTGAGAGAAAAATTTACCTCGGTTGAGCTAGCTGAAAGGGAGGGGAGGATTGAGGAGGTGGCTGTGACGAGAGATGAAATGGAGATGTATATTGATTTGCATCCTCTCACCAATTCAACCCCTTACACAGTGATGGAGAGCATATCAGTGGCAAAAGCTTTGGTCCTTTTCAGGGAAGTCGGACTCCGCCATTTGCTCATTGTACCTAAATACGAAGCAGCAGGGGTGAGTTTATCAACCTTCTCTCTTGCACATCAAAACTATAAATGGTGTTTGACAAGTGAGATAATCAAAATGTTTTTTAATTTGATATGAGGTTCTCTTGAAGAGATATATTTCACCTTTTGTTTGCTCTATTTGCAGGCGTCTCCAGTGATTGGGATCCTGACCAGGCAAGATTTGCGGGCTTACAATATTTTGTCTGCTTTTCCTCATCTGGACAGATCTAAAGGCGGAGGAAAGAACTGACGAACCCTGTCAAATATTAAACCACAATAGCATCTTTTTTTGGAGCAAAGCATTTCTTCATATTTTTCGTTTTAAATTTTTTCCTCATTTGCATCCTTTCATCAATTTCTATAGGAGATGGGTAACATACAAGATGTAAAACTTCAATTGATTGTAGCTATTTTTTCATACACATTTCAAGTGAATACATTCTTAGTTTACAAGAACAGAACAAAAAGGGATGGTTTATGATACCTTTTCCCAATTTTAACACAGGCCCACTGTTCCTCTTCTTACATACTACAATATGTTCCCGCATAATTTGTGTTTTCTATAGATACTCCATGACGAATTAAACATCCTTGACGCTTTTTGCTAATTCTACGATGCATATGTTCATAACAAGCTTTTCTTCTTCTTTTTCTTTCCAGATTTCTTTTTCTTTAGACCAACTGCTTGACCCCTCTTGAACACAGCCAAAACTTCAATGCTGCAACCATTGTGCCAAATCACTTGTAATGAAATAATGAACCCAAGAGGGAGAAAAAAAGGAATAAGCAAAGTATAGCATGTTTATTTTTATGATGTAATCAGATAGGCAGTCACAATGAAAGTGTGATACCTCTGAGTGCCGGGAAAGAAATTAAAACCATGGGCCTTTTCCAAACGCCATGCCTTGCTAGACAACAATGACTTGCAATCCTGTTGAAGTACCTCAAATATTTAGATTAACCAATAGAATATGACCTAATTCCATGGAAATACTGTAGCAACTGCTTTGACAGCAAAAGTACCTCTTTAAAGCTTTCCCACCCACAGCTTATATAAATGAGTGTTCGAGGAAATGATCGACTGTCCTCAGAATCTGTTTTGCTTCCAATTTGAACTGAGGCATCCCTTGCACGTAAAATCCATGGTCTCTTTTCCTCTTTTTCTTTTACGGATGAACTGAAGTTGACATAAAACATATTATTAATTTGCAAGGCATAAATTACCCAACTCCCAAAGTGAAACTGAACAGAACTGTTAGAACCATCAATCAGATCTTAGATGTGACAACTTGAGAACCATAAATAGTCCTACCTTTCTGATGAGAATTTAGCTTTACGCTCAACTGATGATATAGTCTGTAATGCATCAACAAGAGATTTGTCCAGTCCCTTTCTAGGAGGATCGACAACAAGCACATCTGATCCCACAAGCCAAGAAAGAGGTTCCTACACAAATAATTGATGCATAAACGGTTCTGTACCATTCCACAACCATAAAAAATAAATAAGAGAACCTAGGGAAATCAAAAGATTCATGTTTTTCTTGTGTTTCACTGAAAGTGTCCAGAATTTTTGTATAAGCTAAATTCAGAAATAAAAAATTACTATATTTATAATCAAATTATGACCATGGAGACATTTCAAATATGGAGGAGAATGTTAAGATGCATATGGTTATAAATTAAATTTGAAAAATTAAACACTAACTATTGAAGTGTCTGCATTATGCCAACTGATGCTGCTAACCACAGACTTTGGTAAGCGGCTAACTGTCTTCTCAAAAGATAGCTTCGACTCTTTATTAATCTCAATGCATTTAACAGACCTGGAAAATAATTGGAATTAGTATGTCTATTTGGACATAAGAATAGAACTTTGAACTCCAGAGCATTTAACAAGAGGTTCTTGCCTGCAATTTCTAGAAGCAGCTAATGATAATCCAATCACACCAGCTCCTGCATACAAATCAGTGACAGATGCTCCATGAGGAACATACTTTTGTAATTTCCGGAGCAAGACATCAAAAGCCTGAAAAGAAGCATTGGACTGAGTAATATTAAATAAGGAATTTTGAAGCTAGAAAAGATAAAGTTAGCATTCTTGCTGATTACTGAGTCCTGTTATCATAAAATGGTGATTATGATCTAGCAGATAGGAGCTAGAAGGTTATATTCCAGTTAAGAAGATTAAATCCTATATGTCGCGAAGGCTTTCAGATAATCACATACGCAGTCTTGATACTGTATGCTAGCTTATAATTGTCTTAGGGGACTAATTATATTCTAGGAAGTTTTGGTGCCACTACTATCCCCATCTTCAACATTGATTTACAGTTGCTGTTTAATTCATAAGCATAGTCACTTCAAGAAAAGTCAACTGGAGTAGAAGTTTTGCAGACCCGTGTATTTGCTTGGCCAAAACTGGAAGGGGTCAAGGATATATCAATTCCTCCAACATGTTCCCAGAAGTCGCTTTCTCCTAAAAGATGTCTCCACCTATTCCCAAATATTACCTGCATCATCCATAAAACATCTCTAAGGTTTAAATATTCAAAGAACTTGAAAATAGTACAATCCACAGTCACTTTAAAGAATATTACACACATATGCTGCAACTATTATGAAGTGATCCAAGTTACAAGACAGATCTAATCATCTAACACCAACACAAACTTGCATGACTTGTATCAAGCAATTATAGTGAAGAAAAATAAAATAAAAAAACACCCAAGATCAGCCCAAACAACCAACTGTTCATTTTCATTGTTTGGGACTTTTCACCATTATGATATTCAATTGGTAACTCCAACAATAACAATTAATTCCAAAATAGTACACTAGGAATCATAGCTAAATGTATAACATCCTCTTTACTAAATTTTAAATGAACAACCATTTAAAATTTAAAAGCGTCTCACATTAAGATGCTCCCATGAAGACAACCATCTCACATAAGATGCTCCTCCATGCAAACAATCATCAAAAGTCAATAAAGCAATTTTCATCACCAATTAAGCTGCTTTCATCATTATCATCTTTGTTCTATCACCATTAGTAATTGGTCTTTTACAGTAACAATAGGCACAAGTTTAAAAAATACAAAATCAACAAACAGACAGGACAAATTCATCAGTAGCTCAACTATTTATGTTTAAAAGAATAATTTCGAACCCACATTAGTAGTGGATGTCTGAAAGTTAGCCCACACAGAGTGAATGTGATGATTCTTGCTCCATGACCCGCCATTTCTCCATAAAAACTGCCAATCACAATAAAGACTCAAAATATTAAAAGGGGAAAAAAGAAAAAAGAAAAAAGAAAAAAACATATGAACAAAGAAATGACAAGCTCACTTTGGCCAAGGCATCTAGTTTGTCTGAATTGGAGGATTTCTCATTTCTAGAATTCCAAACTAAAGTAATCTGCACTTTTCCTGGTACCAAATATAATCAAAGTGCCTCAATCTTTAAAATGGCAATTAAAGTTTAAACAGTTCAAAATTGAACATTCTACAAAAGCAATGGGCTTAGCTACTAACCATTTCTATATCTTTCTGCGGCACGGAGGGATGTATTGTGTGTTGTCACAGCCATCTGCAGACACTCATCATTTAGTCAAGTTGTAAATAACTCAGTTATGAGTATCATTAAATCAAAAAATCAAATATTAAATCACCACAGATTGCAATGATATTTGATTAAGTATGCTTTTTCATGAGTATTTTATTAATGGTAATTTGCATAGTCACCTGAACATATCGCAAATCACCTGTCCCTTGATCCTCATCGTATGGCTCAATATTCAACTCTTTAATACCTAAATTTCATCAACAAAGCAACATAAACAATTGAACAAATAAAGATACTAAAAAAAGAAAAAAAAAATTAGAAAAGAAGTTAAATGCACTTTCTTATTGCTGTCTAGAAGGACCTTATTCTTTTTCTTTTTGAAAGCAAAGAATTGAAAAAAGAAAATGAATAAGAAGTATAATGTTAAACTTAATATCTCAATTGCCTTTCCTAAAAAAGCAAAAGGTTAAAGCTTTGATAAGTGAAACTTTTGCTTCTTGAAACCTAACAACAAAATCAGAGTTTCTAACTTCACTCTCTCGATGGGGTTACCATTTCCATCAACCTACACCTAGTTTCTTACACAGAAGTGGAAAAAAAGAAAAAAACAAAATAAACCTTGTTACCGAAAATAAGCAGAAATGAAGATTTAGAATCACTGTAATAATCCAAACAAAACATGTTGGTAGAAAAGAAACGAAAGAGAGAAAAGAAAGAACCTCGTCTCAATAGCTCAACAGCAGCATTAATACCAGGATGGTGAGCTGCAAAGGTAAAATTGACAATTAGTTAATTAACATTAAAATACATAAAACATCAACAAAATTCAAAGTTATAACTTAATAATCCCAAATTCAATCAATCCTAAGATTATTATAATCCTACAAACCTTTACAGTCAGGAATATCCGCTACATTATGAGTCCCCTCCTGGTAAAGCCCAATCAGAGGGCTCATCGACATGCCACGTACTGCTAATTTGGCTCGACACCTCCACCCATACTGTTAACAACAAAGCGAATCATCAAAACCCTTATTTTTTTTTTTTTTTAAATTTCGTCCAAAACCAAATTAATTGAGAAATGAGATATATTATGCATACCAGTCTACAGGTATCGAAAGTGAAATCTGAGACACCGTGATTCTTGAAGAAATCAGTAGCCTCGTCGACGATAACCGGACGGTGGAGATTGAACTCGTGCGTGCAACCGGAGCACCTGGAAAAAATCAAACAGTAGAAAAAAAGAGTGTTGTTGTTAAAGACGAAGTAACAAGTTAATGTAGTTGAGGGTGCGTGCGTACGATTGGAAGTGAGAGCACTGGAGGGAGCAGCTTAGAGAAGGGAGGGTAGTTGTGGAGTCTAGAGAGAGAGAAGGAGAGGGAAGTTGAGGAGGACTGCGCACAGTCACCGCCACTCCCACCGCCGCGCCAGGGGAGGCGCTGCAGGAGACGAGCAGTGACGGAGGACGGGTTGAGACGAGGCACGGAGGCATTTGCGACTGTCAAGCTGAAGCTCAGCTGCTGCTCTGGCGGGAATGGAAATGGATAAAATCGTCTCATAAATATCTCAGGAGTTCACCGGGTCGGGTGAGAATAAATATCTAGCAGTAGACTATGACGACCCGATTTTATTTATTTTTAATAAATAAATAACTCTTCTAAGACAAATACGAACTATAGGTTAAAACATCTTACAGCGAGAGGAAAAGATGGGGTTTGCTCGATGGTTTGGCCTTACACCTAAATCATAAGGTTTTAGGTTCGAGTTTATTTCCTGTCCAAATTTTGAATTAATATAATATTTCAAAAAAAGGTTTATTATCTCGTGAGGACATTCAGGTGGGGAACTGCAAGTCATCGTTTATCCCATAAAAATAATCAATTAAAGAAAAATTTGCACCTGAAATCTCATTATCAAACATTTAAATGGTTTAATTGTATCACACTATCACACAAAGGTTTGCAATATCTCAACAGGTTTAAAAATTGTGCTCGAATATGATTTGAAACATTGCTCAGAAGAGCACTTATTCAATTACAAATACTTAACTGGAATTTTTTGTTTACATTTGAGTTTAACCGGTTCCTCTCATCTCTGAGAGTTTTCTCTTCAGACGAGCGAAGTTTGTCAAGACAATCACAACAACCCGATCCTTTTTTCTGTCAAGAAACTGAAAATAAGCGTATCTCCAAGACTTCTTGATGATCAAAGTGCCACAAACTCCCCAGAACCCGACAATGAAACCCAGTGCCATGCTTGTGAAAAGCCACAGCTTGTCAAATTTGTCTCCATCTTCATCTTCATCATCTTTTACCTCACCATCTCCGCCAGGAACCTTAGCTGTTTTATCACTTCCTTGGCATTCTTTCGGTAATGGATGCCCACAAAGTGCTAGGTTGCCCTCGTAAATTGATGGATCGATGAGCGTTTGAAACTGGTTGGCCGATGGTATTTCCCCGGATAAATTATTGTATGACAGGTTCAAGTGATTCAAGAATGTCAGTGAAGTCATGCTCGGTGGAATAGGGCCTGAAAGCTTGTTCTTTGACAGGTCCAGAGTTTCTAACCATTCCAAGTTTCCAATCTGTAACGGTATTTTTCCTGTCAAATGATTCCAGGACAAATTCAAGGTGCCCAAATGAATAAGGCTTGTAAGCTCTGTTGGCATCTCTCCTGATAGATTATTTTTCGACAAGTCTATACTATTAACAAGGTAAAGAGTGTTTAAATATTCTAAATCTCTCCCTTTTGTTACAACTTCCAACCTTCCCTCGTATTGCTCTGTTTCTGATGGTTTAACTTTCAAACCACTCAAGTTTCCTAGACATGGAGGAATGAATCCTGACAGATTATTGTGCGACAGGTCCAATATGTGAAGAGTAGAAAGAATGCATATTTGAGAAGGTATGTTCCCACCGAAGAAGTTGGACCGTAAACTTAAAATTGACAATGATGGCATGCTTTCTCCTATCCAAGCTGGAAGGTTTCCGGAGAGTTTATTGTCGCCGAGATCAAGACTGTCCATTGAAGTGCAGTTTTGCAGGGACGGGGGAAGTTCACCGGAAAGATTGTTGTTGGAGAGTATCAAGAACATGACTGAACTAAGAGAACCTATTGATTTTGGAATCGAACCAGATAGATTGTTGTACGACATATCTAATATAAACAAGAAAGGCATGTTACTCCAAAACTGATGATTCACCAGACAAATGATTATGTGAGATAACCAAGTTAGAGAATTCCTTCAGGTTGCCTACGGACATGGGAATGCTACCGTTCAGAGAGTTCCAAGAGATATCTAAATCCGTCAAGAAGGGCATTGCTTCACCAAAGTTACTAGGGATTGGTCCAGAAAACACATTATCCCTTAAATACAACTTTGTCACGTTAGATGACCAGAGTGGGAGACGACCTTCAAAGTAGTTCGAACTCAAATCAACAGTGGATGGATTGAGGAAGCTTATGGAGTTTGGTACTTTTCCACTCAATTGATTGTAAGCAACATCTAGTTCATGCAATTTCAAATCCAACTGCAAGAACCAATCTGGTATGGTGTCTGAAATCTTGGCATTGTTGAGAACCACAGTGTTCAGCTCACTTTGATTTCTGAGCCATATTGGAAATTTCGGACCCAGTTGGCATGATCTAATCTCTATGTATCTGAGTTTGAAAGGAGCAATCCAATCAGAATTGATGTTAAGAACCAAGGATATGTTTGGGATGTTTGGTCTTATCTTGTTTGGTGTTAGCATGGTCAGTGACAAGTCTGTTAGGCTTGAGAGGTTCATGAAATGAGCTTGAGTTATGACACCTTCCCATAAGTTTTCAGAGAGATCTAACACTTTCAGTGCTGAGAGTTGCCCAAGACTTTCTGGAATCCCATTCATTCGGTTACCCGAGAGGTACAATTCCTCCAAGGATGATAGGTTTCCGATTGATGGAGGAATTGAACCTTGAAACGAGTTATACCGAAGATGAAGATACCTTAAGTTATTAAGATATCCTAAAGAAAAGGGAAGATTACCGGTCAGTTTATTGTATCCCAACTCTAGACTCATTAGGCTGCTGTTAGTGCATTCAGATAAGACATTGATAAAATCTGTTACCTCACCGGTGATGTTGTTCCAAGAAAGCTTCAATGTCTTCAAATTGCATAGCTTCCCCAAATTTCTAGGTAAGCGGCCTCCAATGTATGAATTTATAGACAGATCAAGCTGTTGGAGAGAATTCAAGCTTGCAAATTCCCCTGGAAGATCACCTTGGAGATTGTTGGAGTTAAGGTCAAGATTTACAAGGCTACTAATGTTAAATAGCCAATGAGGAATTGTGGAGTTGAAACCATTGCTGGAGAGGTCAAGCACCGAAAGGGACGTAAAATTCAGAGATGGAAGATTTTGAGGCAGTTGGAGAAGTCCATGTTAGAATATAACCTATTAATTGTACAGATTGTATAGTTGACAATTACCCTAATTGTAGGGATTGTAATTCTTTCCTAATTGTATTTGTTTCCTTCTTAGATTAGGACTCTTTCCTATTTGTAATTCTTCTATATAATCCCTCCTTGTGGAGAAGAATAATAAAAAAAAAACACAATTGATTTGTTCATGGTATCAGAGCCATAAACAAAGTGTTTAGGGTTTTGATTCTACTGCTCTTCTAAATTTCTTCTACTCCTTTTTCCCTTTCTTTTTTTTTTCTAAAGCAATAGGACTGCTACCTATTGTTTTTCCGGTGAGTCTTACCGGATTATCTATCGCCGGCGTTGTACTAACCTGAACGATCGTCCTCAACCCATCGCCGGTCGTCCCCAACCCAGAATGGGACTGCCTCCCTTGCCTCATCCTCTGGCACCTCGTCTTCCACTCCACAGGGTAACATTTGTGATTCTCAAAATCAATTCCCCAACTCAGGTATTTTTCATTCTGCTTTCAGTGTTTCTACGATTTCTAGTAATAATACTTGGATAATTGATTCTGGTGCAACAGATCACATGACCTTTAATTCTCAAAATTTCAGCCATCGTAGTCCAACTGAAACCAATAATGTGTCATATGCTGATGGTACACCCACCCCGGTTCATGGGGCTGGATCTGTATCTTTAACTCCGTCCTTAAATTTATCATCTGTTCTACATGTGCCCACTTTATCTAACAACTTACTCTCGATCAGTCAAATCACTAAATCTCTAAATTGTGTTGTTACGTTCTGGCCTTCTCATTGTGTTTTTCAGGACATCACAACCAAGGAGACGATTGGAACTGGTAGGGAAAAAGGAGGGTTGTACTACTTTACAGCTGACAGTGTTTCCAGTTATCCTCACAGAGTAGTACAAGTTAGAGCTGACAATGAGAGTAATATTCTTCTTTGGCATAGGCGTTTAGGTCATTGTTCTTTTGGATATCTCAAGTTTTTATTTCCTTCTTTGTTTAAGACTATTGGGCACAATAATATGCAGTGTGAGACATGTGTTTTGTCTAAACATCATCGCACTGTTTTTCCCCCTAGTAATGGTAATAAAAGATCCGTACCTTTTTCTCTTGTTCATTCTGATGTTTGGGGTCCATCTAACATTGTGTCTATATCTGGTATGCGCTGGTTTGTTACATTTATTGATGATTGTACTCGCATGACTTGGATTTTTCTTTTAAAAAATAAAAGTGATGTATGTGACGTTTTTCAAAATTTTTATCATATGATTCTCACACAATTTCATAAAAAAATTCAGGTTTTACGCTCAGATAATGGTGGTGAATATCTGAACCGTAGTGTCAAAGCTTTTTGTTTGAAAAACGGTATTCTCCACCAAACATCTTGTGCATATACCCCACAACAAAACGGTACCGCTGAGCGTAAAAATCGTCATCTCTTAGAGGTTGCACGATCTTTACTGCTCGGAATGCATATGCCTAAATCTTTTTGGGGTGATGCCGTACTATCTGCTGCATATCTCATTAATCGTATGCCATCCAGTGTTCTGTCGTTTCAAACTCCTTTACAATCCTTGTCTCATTACTGTGATATTACCTCTGCATTGCATATTCTTCCTCGAGTTTTTGGATGTGTGGTATATGTACATCTGCATACTCCTCATAGAGGAAAGTTAGATCCACGTGCTCTTAAGTGTGTTTTTATAGGGTATTCTAGCTCACAAAAAGGGTACAAATGTTATCATCCTCCTTCCCGTAAAATGTTTGTGTCATTGGATGTTACGTTTTGGGAAACTGAGGCATATTTTACCTCCGAGACTTCTCTTCAGGGGGAGAATCCGAACTATGAAGAAAAGTCTCCTAAAACTGACACTGGTATACCCATTAGTCTGAGAAGTCAATCTTCTGAGGAAGAAAATCTATCTTCTGAAAGTGAGATTCCTGATAGTCTCATAGAAAAGACAGAACCAACCTTGAGAGTGTATGAAAGGCGGAATAAAGGGAAAGAGAAACAGGGGGAGTCAGTTCTCAGACAGGTAGTACAACCTTCCTCTTCTCCATCACCGGTTCGTCAATCAGACTCTGAGGTTGAAAATGCTCCTGAGGTAACTCTTGAACCCCTCACTTTAACTAATGACTTATCCAGTGAAAATCACACAGATCCTGACCCTAGTCTATCTACTAGACGATATCCTAGTCGAGAACATAGACCACCTGTACGGTTTGGTTTTTCCCCTGAGCGACCTCCAGCAGATAGTAAGGCTCTTTATTCTATTTCTGATTACACCTCAAGTCATAGACTATCTGAAACCTTTAAAGCTTTTGCACATCAATTATCCTCTGTATCTATTCCTAGTAAATTGCAGGATGCACTGACAGACCATAATTGGGTCCGAGCCATGGATGAGGAGATGAAAGCTTTACAGAAAAATTATACTTGGGAAATAGTAGATCTACCTAAAGGGAAGAAGGCTGTTGGATGTCGATGGGTCTATACCGTCAAACACAAGGCAGATGGTTCGATTGAAAGATACAAGGCTAGGTTGGTTGCTAAAGGGTACACTCAGACTTATGGAGTTGACTATCAGGAAACCTTTGCCCCGGTAGCAAAGTTAAACACGGTTAGGGTACTTCTCTCACTAGCAGCTAATCAAGAATGGCCATTAAAACAGTTTGATGTAAAGAATGCATTTCTACATGGGGAGCTCAGTGAAGAAGTTTATATGGATCTTCCCCCGGGTCTTGATTCCAATACTGGTAAAGTCTGTAAACTACGAAAGGCTCTTTATGGACTAAAACAATCACCTAGAGCTTGGTTCGGACGACTTAGTACTTCCATGAGGAAATTTGGATACCAACAGAGTAACTCCGATCACACCTTATTTTTCAAACGTAAGGGTGACAAAATCACTATGCTAATCGTCTATGTGGATGATATGATTGTTACAGGAAACGATGATCTGGAGATGACTAATCTCCAAAGTCACTTGGCCACAGAGTTCGAAATGAAAGACCTGGGGGTCTTAAGGTATTTTTTGGGAATTGAGGTAGCCCGATCAAAGCATGGGATTTTCCTTAGTCAGAGAAAGTATGTTCTTGATCTACTTACAGAAACTGGGATGCTTGCTAGCAAACCAGCAGATACTCCTATGGATCAAAATCACAAGTTATGTGAATGTCCAGATCATCCTGATCAAACCCCAGCAAATAAAGAAAGATATCAAAGGCTTGTTGGTAAGCTTATCTACTTATCACATACTCGTCCTGATATTGCATATGCGGTGAGTGTGGTAAGCCAATTTATGCACGCTCCCACTGAGAGTCACATGGATGCAGTCCTTCGGATTCTGAGATACTTAAAAGGAGCTCCTGGCAGAGGATTAATGTTTTCTAAAAATGGACATCTAGATGTTGAGGGATACACGGATGCTGATTGGGCTGGGAATGCTAGTGATCGGAGGTCTACTTCTGGTTATTTCACCTTTGTAGGAGGTAACCTAGTCACTTGGAGGAGTAAGAAACAGACCGTGGTGTCACGATCTAGTGCTGAGGCAGAATTCCGAGGGATTGCCCAAGGAATTACTGAATTGTTGTGGTTGAAGAACTTGTTGGGAGATTTGGGGTTTCATCCAAAAGGTAGCATGAAGCTATATTGTGATAATAAAGCCTCGGTTCAGATTGCCAATAATCCTGTCCAACATGATCGTACCAAACATGTGGAAATTGATCGGTTTTTTATCAAAGAGAAGATAGAAGAAAAGATAATTGAGCTTCCGTATGTACCAAGTAAGGATCAGCTCGCAGATATCCTCACAAAGGCGATTAATGGAAGGAACTTTCATGATTCAATTAGCAAGTTAGGCATGAGTGATATCTATGCACCAACTTGAGGGGGAGTGTTAGAATATAACCTATTAATTGTACAGATTGTATAGTTGACAATTACCCTAATTGTAGGGATTGTAATTCTTTCCTAATTGTATTTGTTTCCTTCTTAGATTAGGACTCTTTCCTATTTGTAATTCTTCTATATAATCCCTCCTTGTGGAGAAGAATAATAAAAAAAAAACACAATTGATTTGTTCAGTCCACAATTGGGCAAGTGCAACTCCACAAGAGAATGTAGCATATTGACAGTTTGAAGCCAATATGCTGCAGCCTTGCTAAGATCTACACCTCCCAAATTAAGGAATTTCAAGGAAGAAAGACCAGAAAGCCATCTGAGGTCACTTTCATATGGTTGATTAAGAGGATTATTGAGATCAATAGAAAGCAAGCTTGAGAGGTTTCCCAGACTTTGAGGTATAGTTCCGGCGAAAGATGCACCAGAGAGATTGAGATATCTCAGCTTCTCTAGTGATCCAAAGAAGTCTGGAATTTGGACACCTAAGAAATCATTCATGCTCAAGTCCAAGTAAACTAAATCTTTCAAATGAAGCAACGAAGGATTTATCTCACCACCCAATTTGTCAGAACTGTCTGGATATGGATTGTTGAGCTTGAGCTTGGTAACACTTCCAGTTCTGTTATTGCACCTCACTCCTCTCCATCTGCAACATTCTTCTCCTACCCAAGACGAAAGCCGACCAGAAGGGTCTGTAAGGCCTTTTTTGAACTGTAGAAGTGCTTTCCTTTCAATTGCTTTGCAGGCCACACCAGATTGATCATGTGAGAAAGCAAGTGTAATGGTTTCTTGGTACAAAATTCCAAATATTAGCACAAGAGAAAGGACTTTCATTGAAGCAGTTTTGTAACTCATGGCTGTTATTCATACAAGAAGATGCTACAAGGTTCTAACTTAAATAAGCTTTGATTCAGGTTATGCTATGTAATGATGTAACATCAATTACATGTCATCAAAAAGATAAATTTCAGAAAATGAAGTGGAAAAACAAGGCCATTTTCTAGGAAAACAAAATTGGGTCTACAAGTGGGTCTAAATGTCACATCCAAAAAGTTTCTCTTTACTTCTCCTGATTTTTGTCTTTCCTGTTCAACCATAACAAGGTTTGAAAGAGTGTCAAATGTGGAATATTATCGATGAACATATTTTCTGGTTTGTTTGTGAGTTGTTGTCTACATCTTAGTATCTTACCGATCTTTTCTTATGAAAGTTACATCTTACCAGCCTTAATAATATAAGAGGTCTTTGTCCGTAACCGTCGTACTTAGGATAGTTTCTAGAACGATTTACGTGTTAGTAACCAACAGACCCAAAAGCTTAAGATTTAAGATAATAGGAAAGGACTCAACAATATTATATAAACCTTCTAACACACCCCCTCACATGCATGACCAAATGGCTTGGCACGTGGCACGTGGCCCAAACCCAAATATATATGTATATATATATATATATTAACAGAAATGCTATTATCAGTTCGAACTGACAAAAGTTATATCAGTTCCTTGCATGTGGACCACTGGATTTAAATACTTTGACTTGGCTGTATGCACTTGTCAGTCAAAGTATTTAAATCCAGTGGCCCACATATAAGGAACTGATATAACTTTTATCAGTTCGAACTGATAATAGAAAGACTGTATATATTAATATATATATATATATATATACGGTCCCGTTCCTATCAGTGCATCCTGATATAACTTTATCAGGATATTGAATATGAGCCACTCATTTATAACAGTGATTTGATAAGTGCATACATACCAAGTCAAAGTATGTAAAACGAGTGGCTCACATTCAATATCCTTATATAATTCTATTAGTGCGCATTGATAGGATAATTTCCGTATATATATATATATATATTTATATAAATTTTCAAGTCAGTGTATCCTGAAATAACTTCATGAGGATATTGAATGTGAGCCATTGGTTTTAAATGCTTTGACTTAAGTGTGTATGCACTTGTCAAAACTTCTCCATAATGAGTGACTCTCATTCAATATCATGATAAAGTTATATCAGAACGTCCTTACCAGATCGGGACCGATGTATATATATATATATATATATATATATATATATATATTTAAATATCACATAAATTCAGGGTTTTTTTTTAGAGTGATACATATTCAAATAACAAATAACAAAGAGTGATGATATTTGCACTCCTTAAAAACCCTATATACTCCCTGAATTAATATCTTTGTGATTCTCCGGTAAGTCAGAAGAAGATAAAGCCTCCAATAAGCTCCACCATGTACACAAAAGGAAGTCGATTAATTCCATTCCCTTTAAATTAAATAATCAATTACGTTCACAAATCACATATGAATATGATATCTTCTTCTGGGCTTGATGGAATCAATACGAAAAGTCTTCAATTAGAGCCAGAGCCACACAAAGGCTAGAAATTCTTTGGTAAATTTCTCGCCTTAGAGTCCACTAAGGCCAGCCAATAAAGCATGTGTCTAGACCTATTCATGTATGGTAGCCACATCAATATTTGAGAAATAAATTTGGGCAAATTGCTATAGCGTGTATCATTACTCTATTAATCATATGTGGCTCTAAGGGGTATAAGTTTAATGAAAATAAATAATCTTTTTTTAAAAAAAAATTGGCTAATGCTGTCCATAAAAAGTCTTTCCTATTAAAAAAAGAAGAAGTGCAATAACAAGGTTTGAAAGAGAGAAAAATGTGGAATATTATAAATGAACGTATTCTCTGGTTTGTTTGTGAGTTGGTGTCTACGTCTTACCATTCTTTATTTTTGTATGAAAGTTACATCTTACCAATCTTATTAACATAAGATTATAAGAAGTCTTGTCCTGCTTTGATAATTTCAAAATATAAAAACATAGGAGGTCCTGTCCAGGTTGTTAATAAACATTTTTGCTTGGACTATGAATGGCAAGTAAACCAGAGAGACCCGATCAAAATTCCAACGTCTTTGTTTATGTTCCCATTTCTGCATTGAGTGGATGAGAACATTGGTGGTGGTCCCTTTAAGCATTTGAATGCGGACGTTGGAGATATGATTGGAGGTTTGAAGCTATAATGCTAATGTTACAACTTTTCTAACACCCTAATAATCAAATTCAGATTGTGCTTCAACGAGAGCAAATATATTACTTTTGTTTCGTGTAGGATCATGATTTTTTTCCCTCGTCTAATCACAGACAAGTTTCTTATGATCATAATCCATCACTGTCCCTATTGTACACCTGATGGATTGCATCATAAGGTACTGTCAACGTAGAATTGGAAGACCTGGTCTTAATGCCATTAATAATTAATCCCTTGAGGTGCAAAATTTTCCACGACAGGACATGCAGATAGGAAGGTGTGGAGAATAGGACAGCTAAGAAAAATTCAACAAATATTTTCTAGGACGAAGTTTCGGTATCATAATATCTACATGCTTGTTAGAATGTTTAAATACTATAATTGGGTCCTTTTTTATCGACTTAAGCTTTTGGGTTTATTGGTTACTAACAATACTGTCATTGAAATTGAATATGTAGAACGACTAGATATTGATCCAACAACCTCAACTAATACATATATATATATATATATTTTTTATATTATCAGTTTGTCCTGACAATAAATATATCAGGATGAAAAATGTACACCACTAGATTTACATACTTTGACTCAAAGTGCATGCACTTGTCAAAACTTCTCCATAATTTGTGGTCCACATTCTTCATCATGATATATTTATTGTCAGGACGAACTGACAATAGAAAGACTATATATATATATATATATATATATATATGTATATGTATATTAGGGGCGTACCTAGGATTTTTTGTTGGGATGGGCTAAAACAAAACTCCAATTTTTTATGAGAAAATTTCATTAGTTGAAAAGCGAAGATACATTTATATAGGGAAACAGAACGAGTCTTACCTCTCAAGATGCATATACTAAACAAATTACAAAAAAAATCGATAAAATAACATTTTTTTTTAAAAAAAAAGTATAAAAATTTTGGACATAGCTCACCATCAGTCGACTAATTAGTGTGTCTAAAATTACAAAATTTTGGTACTGTTTCATTATTTTTAAGTATCACATAAATTTTGGGTTTTATTTTTTATTTTTTATTTTTTATTTTTTATAATAATTATTATTATTATTATTTAAAGGTGGAGGAATTAAACTCACAACTTTATGGTGTAGGTGTGAAGGGTTTACCATTAAACTAATCTCATTTCATCAATAGTGTTTTATTAGAAGTAATAAAATATGGAGTCAAAATTAGAAATAACAAGCTCAAAACTTTAACTTGTTAAATAGAAACCTATTAAAAATTAAGTAAATGTCCTCTAAGTGTAAGAACAGGGGATGCATTTTTTTTTTTCCTTCAATTGTGATTAAGGATGGTTGATTGTTATTTTATAATTTGAGATTTTAATTTTTAATTAATATTTAAGAGAAAGAAGTGGGTTTTGTAAAAAAAAAACGTGTGGGACCAGAAATTAAAGAAGAGAGGAGAGGACTAAAGGAGGGATAGTATGATGTGATGTGAGATGAGGTTTGATTGGTTTGTTGACTGTGTCTCATTTAGATTTTTTTTTTCCTTTCAAAAAGCTGACCGGGCTACAGCCGGGTCAGCCCTCTAACATGTCCGCTGCTGAATTTGGATATAGTGCTGGGAATTCATCAAGTGCATTCCAACCATGGCAGATACCAAAACCACCTGTCAATTTCTTTTACTACTTGTAATCTTTTCTTCTGGGTTCCTTGATCAATCTAGAGTGTATAGTTTTGACCACTCACTTGAGATTTTCCCTCATAGGATATTAACCTAGAGTGTATAGTATTGACCTCTCACTTGAGATTTTCCATGAATGTACATCTATCAAATAAGGGACTAATTTCTTTATAATGTAACCAACCTAAAGTGTATAGTATTGATTTTTAATCTCTCATAAGTGGTCAACCTAGAGTGTATAGTCACTTGAACATAGGGATTAAGTATGCTTTTTCATGAGTATTTTGTTAATGGTAATTTGAATTGTCACCTGAACATATCGCAAATCACCTTGATCCTCATCGTACGGCTCAATATTCAACTCTTTAATGCCTAAATTTCATCAACAAAGCAACATAAACAATTGAACAACTAAAGACACTAAAAAAAAAAAAAATTAGAAAAGAAGTTAAATGCACCGTCTTATTGCTGCCTAGAAGGACCTTATTCTTTTTCTTTTTGAAAGCAAAGAATTGAAAAATGAAAATGAAAATGAATAAGAAGTATAATGTTAAATATCTTAATTGCCTTTTCAAAAAAAGCAAAAGTTTATAGCTTTGATAAGTGAAACTTTTGCTTCTTGAAACCTAACAGCAAAATCACGAGTTTCTTACTTCAGTACTCTCTCAATGGGGTTACCACTTCCATCAACCTACACCTAGTTTCTTACACAGAAGTGAAAAAAATAAAAATAAATAAGTAACTGTGTTACAGAAAATAAGCAGAAAAGAAGATTTAGAATCACTGTAAAAATGTTAAGTGAAAATCCAAACCTAACATGTTGAAAGAAAAGAAACAAAAGAGAGAGAAAAGAAAGAACCTTGTCTCAATAGCTCAACAGCAGCATTAATACCAGGATGGTGAGCTCCACAAGTAAAATCGACAATTAGTTAATTAACATTAAAATACATAAAACATCGAGAGAAAACCAAAATTAGCCATCCAAAATATTAGAATTTCGTTTCTAACCACATATGAACTTTTAATTGTTAATAACCACATTTTTGAGAAATTACTTGAATGCCCTCATATAAAAACCATCCCCAAACACACACTCTCTCTCTTTCTCTCTCTCCCCTCTCCTCTCTCTCTCTTCTCCTTTCTATCCCGTCAAAATCTTCACTTGGTTCATGATCGAATTCTGATAATTGTTCCTGCAAATCGAACACCAATGATTGAATTATGATGGTTCTTCTTGCTTCTCTGTTCGTTCTTCCTCTTGCTTCTCTGTTCGTTCTTCATGATTGAATTCCAATCGTTGTTCCAATTTGCTCTAAATCGGTTTAAGTTGTGTAAATATCATTCATTTATTCATTAATTGAGTTATAAACAGTTACTTTAACATGGTTTTAGCGTTATTTGATCACTTTTATATGTTTTTGTGAAGAATCAATTTCAAAAAAGTTTGCAGATTTTTCCAGAAGATTTCAAGTTTCATGGATTCGAAAACTTGAAATCTTATGTTAAAACTTGTTGATAAAACTTGAAATCTTTTATAAAAACTTGAAATCTTGACAAAAAAGTTGAAATTATGAAACTTAAAATGTCAATCACGAACCAGGAAAGTTTCAACATTTCAAGTTTTTATAGAAGATTTCAAGTTTTGTCAACAAGTTTTAATAGAAGATTTCAAGTTTTCGAATCCGTGAAACTTGAAATCTTCTGGAAAAATCTGCAAACATTTTTGAAAACGATTCTTCACATAAACACACATAATTGATGCATTAAAGCTAAAATCATGTTAAAGTAACTGTTTGCAACTCAATTAATGAACAAATGAATGATATTTATCGATTTAGAGCAAATCGGAAAAGTTTTTCTCATAAATCTACAACAAGATTATGAAGAACAAAGAAAAACGATGATGAAGAACAGAGAAGAACAAAATCTTCAACAATGGTGCGGCCATTGGTGTTCAATTTGCAGGAAGGTGATGAAGAACAAATACAGTGATGAAGAACAGAGAAGCAAGAAGAAGACAATGAGAAAAATAAACAAAAGAAAATAGAAATATTAATTTGGGGGCATCTTGGTAATTTATGGACACCCACTGATTTTTTTTTCAGAACATGGTTATTAACAATTAAAATTTCGTATGTGGTTAAAAACGAATTTCCCATTTTTAGAGTGGTTATTTTTAGCAATTTTCACTAAAACATCAACAAAATTCAAAGTTGTAACTTAATAATCCCAAATTCAATCAATCCTAAGATTATTATAATCCTACAAACCTTTACAGTCAGGAATATCCGCTACATTATGAGTCCCCTCCTGGTAAAGCCCAATAGGAGGGCTCATCAACGTGCCGTACGTACCGCCAATTTGGCTCGACACCTCCATCCATACTGTTAACAACAAAGTGAATCATCAAAACCCTAAAATTTAAAAAAAAATTCGTCCAAAAACAAATCAACAGAGAAATGGAAGATATATATAATGCATACCAGTTTACAGGTATCAAAAGTGAAATCTGAGACAATGTGATTCTTGAAGAAATCAGTAGCCTCGTCCACAATGATCGGACGGTGGAGATTGAACTCGTGCATGCAACTGGAGCACCTGGAAAAATTCAAACAGTAGAAATAAAAGAGTGTTGTTGTTTTAGATGAAGTAACAAGTTAATGAAGTTGAGGCTGCGTGCGTACGATTGGAAGTGAGAGCACTGGAGGGAGCAGCTTAGAGAAGGGAGGGTAGTTGTGGAGTCTAGAGAGAGAGAAGGGGAAGGAAGTTGAGGAGGAGTGCGCACAGCCACCCCCACCGCCGCGCCAGCGGAGGTGCTGCAGGAGATGAGCGGTGACGGAGGATGGGATGAGAGGAGGCACGGAGGCATTTGCTACTGTTGCTGTTGCTGCTGCTGCTGCTCTGTGGCAGGAATGGATAAAGCTCTCTCATAAATATTTCAGGATTTCACCAGGTCGGGCGAGAATTAAATATCTTGCACGACCCGATTTATTATTATTATTATTATTATTATTATTATTTTTAATAAATAAATAAATAAATCCTCCCCTGAGACAGATATAAACTATAGGAATAATAATGTTAAGAGATCTTTTAACTTAACTTTTATTTTGTATCTCAAGACGACGTTTCAGGGGTGTGAATTCGCATGGTTTTTTCTTGCAGAATTATCGTTTATCAGTTGTGGTAATCAATTTTGTAAATGTTTGTTTTCACTTGACGTTAGATTCATATAATTTGATTTTGTAACATTCATTTATACTTGATCAATCGCTCACATGTATTGTACTGACTTTATTACAAACTCTTTATTAGAATTTTCAGTTAATTTTAAAACAAAGGTTGTAACGTGTAACCATTCACAATGAACATGACTTTTTATAAGAGATGCAATGTTTAATTGTGAAGAGATACAACTATTTATAAAAGCAGTATAAATATAATGATATAGTTTGTTTTTTATCAGAAAAATAAATAACTTTATACAATTTTCTAAATTTTCTAAATCTTCTTCTCTTCTTCTATTCTTTTAGGCATCATCAAGATTATTATATAAAGTGTTCTAAGTAGTTGATTCTAGTCGTATATAACTTGAAATCAACAATTTGATTATTAGGCTTCATTGAATAATGAATACTGACGGTAAAATTCTCATACCCATTGTGTACTCGCCGTTTTATGGGAGAGGAGAGAATTATTGTCTGAAAGAATTGAATTCCGAACCTTGAAGTCTTGATAATCAATTTCACATATACTTACCAATTATTCTCTACACGATTCTCACTTTCAGATCCCATAGAATTTCCAACACTCTTTTATATATTAAATAAACATAATCATTTATTCGCTTTTTTGAAACATTTTAAGGGATTAAAGAAAAACATTCACCTTTAGTCTCATTTTCAAAAATTTAAATTGTTTAATTGTAGCACACATAAATTTGCAGGTTTAAAAATTGTGCTTGAATACGGTATGTTTACCACCATCCAATGTGTCTTGGAGGTAAATAATGCTCATTCGGCCTGACAATGTCACAAGTTCAAATTGTTATAATGAAGTTGATATATATATAGTCTTTTTACTGTCAGTTCGTCCTGATATAAAATATATCATGCCGAAGAATGTGGACCATAGATTATGGAGAAGTTTTGACAAGTGCATAAACTTTGAGTCAAGGTATGTAAATCTAATGGTCCATATTCTTCGTCCTGATATATTTTATATCAGGACGAACTGACAATAGAAAAACTATATATATATATAGTCTTTCTACTGTCAATTCGTCCTGATATAAAATATATCAGGACGAAGAATGTGGACCATAGGTTATGGAGAAGTTTTGACAATTGTATACATTTTGAGTCAAATTAAGTATGTAAATCTAATGATCCATATTCTTCGTCCTGATATATTTTATATCAAGACGAACTGAGAATAGAAAAACTATATATGTATAGTCTTTCTACTGTCAGTTCGTCCTGATATAAAAATATTAGGACGAAGAATGTGGACCATAGATTATGGATAAGTTTTGACAAGTGCATATATTTTGAGTCAAAGTATATAAATCTGATGATCCACATTCTTCGTCCTGATATATTTTATATCATGATGAATTGATAATAGAAAAATTGTATATATATATATATATATATATATATATAGTAGTTCTCTAGTAAGAACGTTCAACCACAGTTACACATTCATATTGGGCGTGGGTATTTGTTAATGTGGGGCTGTGGGCCCATTGTGAATATGTGGCTATGGTTGGACGTCTTGAAATTATAAAGTTAGGACGGTCCTGATTGGAAAAATATTATATATATATATATATATATATATAATGTGCTCGGATATGATTTGAAACACTACTCAGAAGAGCATATTCAATTACAAATGCTTATGAAAAATTCAAGGTGCTCAAATGAGTAGGCTTGTAAGCTCTGTCGGCACTGATAGATTATTTTTCGACAAGCTATATTCGTCATCTCTCCCTTGTCACACTTCCAAGC
Source organism: Acer saccharum (assembly GCA_030490815.1). Taxonomy (NCBI): domain Eukaryota; kingdom Viridiplantae; phylum Streptophyta; class Magnoliopsida; order Sapindales; family Sapindaceae; genus Acer; species Acer saccharum. The sequence continues at coordinate 32,321,220 of CM059874.1, read as the reverse complement.
TTCCCTCGTATTGTTGTGTTTCTGATGGTTTAACTTTCATGCCACTCAAGTTTCTTAGACATGGAGGAATGAATCCTGACAGATTATATTGTGTGCCATATGTATGAAGAGTAGAAAAACTGCAAATTTGAGAAGGAAGAAGTTGGCCCGCAAACTTAAATTTGACAATGATGGCATCAAGCTGGAAGGTTTCCAGAGAGTTTATTGTCGCCAAGATCAAGACGATAGGGAGGAAGTTCACCGGAAAGATTGCTGTTAGAGAGCATCATGTACATGATTGGAGGACTCCGACTAAGAGAACCTATTGATTTTGGTATTGAACCAGTAGGATTGTTGTACGACATTTCTAGTATATAATATACAAGAAAAGCATGTTAGAGCTAGAGTTCCTAGAGACATCTAAATCCATCAAGAAGGGAATCAATTTCTTGGAAATGGCGGCCTATATTACAAAATTTTTGTTGGTGGTCTTTTCTTGTATTCTTCAAAGGTGCAGAAATTTTGTTGAGTAACTACATTAACTAAGAAGAAGAAAAAGCCTCCAATAAGCTCCACCATGTACACAAAAGGAAGTTAGTTAATTTCATTCCCTTTAAAATAAATAAATAATTACATTCACATATGAATATGATATCTTCTTCTAGACACACCGGAATCGATTAAAAAATTCTTCAATCAGAGTTTTAGGTGTATTGAGCTACTAAGAATTTGACACGTAATAGATTTTAAATAAATACCGGTACCACATCCAAAAAGTTTTTCTTTTTCCTTCTCCTGATTTTTTTTCGAAACCAAATACCCGTATGTTCATGTCAAATCTTCGGTAAACGGGTGCAATGAAGATTTGCCTTAAGAGTCCTCTAAGGCCAGCTAATAAAGCAAGTGCCTAGATCTATTAAGAAGGCAACCTTTTTGCTAGGACCATGAACGAGAAGTAAACTAGAGAGACAGGAAATTTGAGACCTGATGAACCATCTTTGTCTTTGTTCCTATTTCTGCATTGACTAGATGAGAACATTGGTGGTGCTCCTTTAAGCATTTGAACGCGGACGTTGGAGATGTGATTGGAGGTTTGAAGCTGTAATGCTAATGTTACAGCTTTTCTAACACGGCAATATTCAAATTCAGATTGTGCTTCAACGAGAGTAAAGATATTATTTTTGTTTTGTGTAGGATCATGATCGCTTTCCCTCATCTAATCACGCTGGGACATGTTTGTTATGTTCACAATCCACACCGTCCCTGTTGTATGGAGATGGATTGCAAGTAATGTAAACGTAGAAATAAGGTAGAATTAGAAATCAGACCTGGTCTAATGCCATTAGTCAATAATCCTTGGGGGTGCAAAATTTTCCAGGCAGGACATGTAGATAGGATGGTGTGGAGAATAGGACAGCACCTGTCGTGACACAGAATTCCACAAATATTTCCCGGGACAAGTTTCGAATCAAAATATCTACTTACTTGAATATGTAGAACGACTAGGTATTGACCCAACGACCTCAACAAATCTATATATAGTGCTGTGAATTCATCAAGTGCATCCCACAAAAATTGGAGCTGCAATGATCATGGCAGATACCAAAACCTCCTGTCAATTTTTTTTACTAGTTGTAATATTTTCTTCTGGGTTCCTCTATCTTGAAACTGTTAGACTTGGCTCCTGTGACACCAAACACAACGTCAGTTGCACAGAGAACGAGAGAAAAGCACTTGTCAAGTTCAAAGCAGGTCTCATAGATTCTTCACTTCGGCTATCTTCTTGGGTTGGCAAAGACTGCTGTCGATGGGATGGCGTGCAATGCAAAGGTGGTACAGGACATGTCACTAGGCTCAAACTTGGCAACACAGCTGCTGATGCTTTAAGTGGTCAGATAAGTCCTTCTTTGCTTGATTTGAATCATTTAACATACTTAGACCTGAGTTCCAACAGTTTTGAAGGAATCCCAATTCCAGACTTCATTGGATCGCTTACGACATTGAGATATCTCAATCTCTCTGGTGCTTCCTTTGGTGGAACTATTCCTCCAAACCTGGGAAATCTTTCCAGGTTGCTCTATCTTGATCTTAACAGCTTTTCACTCGAGTCAAACGAGAATGATCTACATTGGCTATCTGGTCTTTCTTCTCTGAAACATCTAAATTTAGGAAATACTGATCTTAGCAAAGCTAAAAATCAGTGGTTTCAAGCTGTGAACATGCTTCCATCACTTGAAGAATTGCACCTACCAGCTTGTGGACTTTCTACTATTCCTCCATCAGTTCCACTTGTTAATCTCACATCTCTTTCAGTACTTGATCTCTCCAACAATGGCTTCAACTCCTCCTTACCTTCCTGGCTTTTCAACTTGACCGATCTTGTGTACGTTGATCTCAGCTCTAACAATTTCCAGGGTGAGCTTCCTGATCAATTTGCAGACTTGAAATTCATCCAACACATTGATTTGTCTGAAAATTCATTTATAGAAGGTAAGATATCAAGTAGGTTAGGCAAGCTTTGCAATTTACGAGTGCTTGATCTTTCTTACAATAAAATTAGTGGTGAGATGACAGAATTCACTGATGCTTTATCAAAATGCACCAATTGTAGCTTAGAGTTATTACATTTGGGGTACAACAAACTGGGTGGGTTTCTTCCTGACTCCTTAGGACACCTGAAAAACCTGAAACATCTTCTACTAATGGGAAACTCATTTTCGGGTTCAATTCCCGAGTCCATTGGAAATTTGTCATCCTTAGAAGAATTCTACCTTTCAGAAAATGGGATGAAAGGAACAATTCCAGTCAGTTTAGGACAGCTCTCATCACTAGTTGCATTAGACCTAAAAAATAATCAATGGGAGGGTATCATAACAGAAGCTTATTTGTCTAATCTCACCAGATTAAAAGAGTTGTCCATTTTCCTGACATTTAGCAACAACACCTTGATCTTCAATGTGAGTTCTGACTGGATTCCTCCTTTCAAACTCACATTCCTCAACCTTAAAAATTGTCAATTGGGTCCTCGATTCCCTATGTGGCTGCGATATCAAAATGAACTTGAGTATGTGTCTGTTTGTAACGCTAAAATTTCCGGCACCATACCAGATTGGTTTTGGAAGTTAGATTTGATTCTATATCACCTAGACCTCAGCAATAATCAATTGAGTGGTAGGGTTCCAAACACAATAAAATTCAGTCCTCAAGCCACAGTTTTCTTGAATTACAACCGCTTTACAGGTCCTTTGCCACTGTTGTCATCAAATGTGATTTCATATCATTTTGATCATAATTATTTTTCCGGACCAATTCCTGAAGACATCGGTGAACAAATGCCTATGTTGACAGATGTTGATCTTTCTTTTAACTCTCTGAATGGCACCATTCCCTTGTCAGTGGGGAAACTAAGTTCCTTGCTGACTCTTGTCCTCTCCAACAATCATTTGACCGGAAAAATTCCTGATTTCTGGAATAATATTCCAGATGTGTTTGTCATAGACATGTCTGATAACAGTTTATCCGGCAAGATACCAAGTTCCTTGGGCTCACTAAGTTCATCACTGAAATTCTTGACGCTGAGCAATAACCATTTATCTGGGGAAATCCCTTCTGCCTTGAAGAACTGCACAGACATTAACACCCTGAATCTTGGAGACAATAAACTTTCGGGTGAAATTCCGGCGTGGCTAGGAGAAACGACCCCGTCTCTGTTGATTTTACGTCTTCGATCAAACATGTTTTACGGGGAGATTCCCTCAGATATATGCAAGCTTTCGTCTCTTCATATACTGGATCTTGCTGAAAACAATCTTTCAGGATCAATTCCCTCATGCCTCGGCAACTTGAGTGGCATGGCATCTGATGTTGCAGATCGATATGAAGGGCAGTTGCCTGTGGCAACCAAGGGAACAGAGTACTTGTACACTGAAACTCTCTATCTTGTAAACAGCATTGACCTTTCTATAAACAATCTTTCCGGGAAGGTGCCTGATCTGAGTAATCTTTCAAGACTGAGCACCTTGAACATGTCCATGAATCACTTGAGTGGAAAAATACCTGAGAGCATTGGGAGCTTACAGAGGTTGGAAACTCTAGACCTCTGCAGAAATCAACTTTCCGGACAGATCCCACTTAGCTTAACTTCCTTGACATTCTTGAGTCACTTGAACCTGTCATACAACAATCTCTCTGGAGAAATCCCATCAACCAACCAATTCCAGACCCTCAATGATCCGTCCATTTATCAAGGTAACCTTGCACTTTGCGGGTCTCCACTGTCCAATAAATGCAAGAAAGACAGGGGAACATCCCAGTCTCCTGAGGATGGTGATGAGAAGAGGGACAATGAAGACGAAGACAACTTGGAGAAGGCATTGTTTTACAGCAGCATAGGACTTGGATCTGCGGTGGGGTTTTGGGGAGTTTGTGGAACTTTGATATTGAACAAGTCCTGGAGGGTTGCCTATTTTCGATACGTGGATGACATGAAAGATAAGCTAATCTTGGTAGTCTTACTATGCTTAGCTCGATTCCGGAGATTGACAAACAGAGACGGAAGCTGAGGAAAATAAAATGGTATGTGCATCAACCGATCCGTGAGAAGGACTTGGTTACTTAGTTGTTTCAATAAGTGGATGCTTTACGAACGGTCCAGTACTGTATATCAATATTGCTTCCACATTTCATGCTTTGTTGTTTCCGGTTGTCAGGATTGTGATTTAGTTGTTTTCAGTTGTTAGCAGTTGTTAAGATTGTGACTTAGTGGTGTAGAACGTGTGTCTCCTTTGGCTTATAAATAGCCTGGGAACCAATTGAATAATTTAGTCGGAGAGAATTATATTTCCAAACTCCTCCTTTTCTAAACTTTCTTCTTCTAAGCTACCAATTAGCTGTCTTAAACAAATTACAGAGCATTCTATCTATGGATACTTGTGGGAAATCAAACACCGAGATTCTAGCTCGCCACGAGTCTTGTTTCGATCCATTTCTATAATTGTTTTAGACCCCTATTTCCTATTATTTTTGTTTTGTTCCCGAGTGAAATTTGTTATTTAATGTGTTTTGTGAGCATTTTATAGGTAATCTTCCCTAAATAGTTGTTTTGAGCTTAATTGGAGAGTAACTACATTAACTAAGAAGAAAAAGCCTCCAATAAGCTCTATCTTGTGCACAAAATTTAGTTAGTTAATTCCAATCCCTTTAAAATAAATAAATAATTACATTATGATATCTTCTTCTCGACTTACTAGAATCAATTAAAAAATTCTTCGGTTAAAGTCTTCGGTGTACACTGCACACTGGGCTACCAAAAATTTGATACGTGAAAGATTTTAAATAAATATCACATCCAAAAAGTTTTTCTCTTTCCTTCTCCTGATTTTTTTAAAAATATTTTTCAAAACCAAATACTTGCACATGTCAAATCTTCAATAGGGTGCAATGAAGATTTTCTCACCTTAACAGAGCAAGTGCCTAGACCTATTAAGAAGGCAACATTAATTCTTGGACTATGAATGAGAAGTAAACCAGAGAGACAAGGAAACTTGAGACCTGATCAAACTTCTTTGTCTTTGTTCCCATTTCTGCATTGACTAGATGAGAACATTGGTGGTGGTCCCTTTAAGCATTTGAATGCCGACGTTCGAGATGTGATTAATTGGAGGTGTTACAACTTTTCTAACACCCCCAATATTCAAATTCAGATTGTGCTTAAAAGAGCAAAAGATATTATTTTTGTTCGTGTAGGAATATGATCCTTTTCCCTGATGGATTGCACGTAACGTCAACGTAGAATTGGAAATCAGACCTGGTCTAATGCCATTAATCAATAATCCTTGGAGGTGAAAATTTTTCTAGGACAGGACGGACATTTAAGATAGGATGTACCGCCAATTTGGCTTCAAATCTCCATCCATATTGTTAATAACAAAGCCAATCATCAAACCATAAAAATTAAATAAAATTCTTCCAAAAACAAATTAATTGAGTAATGGTAAATATATAAATTATAATACATACCAGTCTACAGGTAACAAAAGTGAAATCTGAGACACTGTACGTGATTCCTGAAGAAATCAGTAGCCTCGTCAATGATGATTGGACGGTGGAGATTGAACTCGTGCGTGCAACCGGACAAGTAGAAGTAGAAGTGAAATCTTTTAATTTGTTTCGACTGTGGGTAAGGTTAATAGTTCAGATCTAGAAGTAGAAGGGAATGGCTTTGCTATGAGTAATTCATCAACAGTTGTTGAAGCAAGAAGCTGATCAGAAAACGGTTCTAGCTCAGGTTTCTTCTATAAGCAATCCAGTGCTTCACAAGTCTTTTTTAGCTACTCTGTTCAATCATAGATCATGAGTGCCATCATAGAAGATTAAGTATTGTGTGGGATTAAAGAAAAATTGTATCACACATAAGTTTGCAATATCTCAACAGGTTGAAAAATTGTGCTCTAATATGATTTGAAACATTGCTCAGAAGAGCACTTATTCAATTACAAATACTTAACTGGAATTTTTTGTTTACATTTGAGTTTAACCGGTTCCTCTCATCTCTGAGAGTTTTCTCTTCAGACAAGCAAAGTTTGTCAAGACAATCACAACAACCCGATCCTTTGTTCTGTCAAGAAACTGAAAATAAGCATATCTCCAAGCCTTCTTGATGATCAAAGTGCCACAAACTCCCCAGAAGCCGACAATGAAACCCAGTGCCATGCTTGTGAAAAGCCCCAGCTTGTCAAATTTACCCCAATCTTCATCTTCATCAAATTTTATCTTACCATCTCCACCAGGAACTTGAGCTGTTTTATCACTTCCTTGGCATTCTTTCGGTAACGGAAGCCCACAAAGTGCTAGGTTGCCCTCGTAAATTGATGGATCGATGAGCGTTTGAAACTGGTTGGCTGATGGTATTTCCCCGGATAAGTTATTGTATGACAGGTTCAAGTGATTCAAGAATCTCAGTGAAGGCATGCTCGGTGGAATAGGGCCAGAAAGCTTGTTCCTTGACAGGTCCAGAGTTTCTAACCATTCCAAGTTTCCAATCTGTAAAGGTATTTTTCCTGTCAAATGATTCCAGGACAAATTCAAGGTGCCCAAATGAATAAGGCTTGTAAGCTCTGTCGGCATCTCTCCTGATAGATTATTGTTCGACAAGTCTATACTATTAACAAGGTAAAGAATGTCGAAATATTCTAAAACTCTTCCTTTTGTTACAAGTTCCAACCTTCCCTCGTATCGCTGTGTTTCTGATGGTTTAACTTTCATGCGACTCAAGTTTCCTAGACATGGAGGAATGAATCCTGACAGATTATTGTGAGACAGGTCCAATATGTGAAGAGTAGAAAGACTGCATATTTGAGAAGGTATGTTCCCAACGAAGAAGTTGGACCGCAAACTTAAAATTGACAATGATGGCATGCTTTCTCCTATCCAAGCTGGAAGGTTTCCGGAAAGTTTATTGTCGCCGAGATCTAGACTCTCCATTGAAGTGCAGTTTTGCAGGGACGGGGGAAGTTCACCGGAAAGATTGTTGTTGGAGAGTATCAAGAACTTGACTGAACTAAGAGAACCTATTGATTTTGGAATTGAACCAGATAGATTGTTGTACGACATATCTAGTATAGACAAGAAAGGCATGTTACTCCAAAACTGATGAGGAATTTCACCGGACAAATGATTGTGTGAGATTACCAATGTAATCAATCCCTTCAGATTACCTACGGACATGGGAATGCTACCGTTTAGAGAGTTCCAAGAGAGATCCAAATCCATCAATAAGGGCATTGCTTCACCCAAGTCATGAGGGATTGGTCCAGAAAACAAAGTACCCATTAAATACAACTTTGTCACGTTAGATGACCAGAGTGGGAGACGACCTTCAAAGCGGTTCAAACTCAAATCAACAGTGGATGAATCGAGGAAGCTCATGGAGTTTGGGACTTTTCCACTCAAATTATTGTAAGCAACATCTAGTTCTTGCAATTTCAAATCCAACTGCAAGAACCAATCTGGTATGGTGTCTGAAATCCTAGCATTGTTGAGAACCACAGTGTTCAGCCCACTTTGATTTCTGAGCCATGTTGGAAATTTAGGACCCAGTTGGCATGATCTAATCTCTAAGTATCTGAGTTTGAAAGGAGCAATCCAATCAGAATTGATGTTAAAAACCAAGGATATGTTTGTTGATAGCTTGTAAAATGACAACTCTGTTAGGCTTGAGAGGTTCATGAAATGAGCTTCAGTTATGACACCTTCCCATAAGTTTTCAGAGAGATCTAACACTTTCAATGCTGAGAGTTGCCCAAGACTTTCTGGCATCCCATTCATTTGGTTACCCGAGAGGTAAAATTCCTCCAAGGACGACAGGTTTCTGATTGATGGAGGAATTGAACCTTGAAACGAGTTATACCGAAGATTAAGATATCTTAAGTTATTAAGATATCCTAAAGAAATGGGAAGATTACCAATCAGTTTATTGTATCCCAACTCTAGACTCATTAGGCTGCTGTTAGTGCATTCAGATAAGACATTGATAAAATCTGTTACCTCACCGGTGATGATGTTCCTAGAAAGCTTCAACGTCTGCAAATTGCATAGCTTCCCCAAATTTCTAGGTAAGTGGCCTCCAATGTATGAATTTCCAGACAAATCAAGCTGTCGGAGAGAATTCAAGCTCGAAAATTCCCCTGGAAGATGACCCTGGAGATTGTTGGAGTTAAGGTCAAGATTTACAAGGCTACTAATGTTAAATAGCCAGTGAGGAATTGTGGAGTTGAAACCATTGTTGGAGAGGTCAAGCACCGAAAGGGACGTAAAATTCAGAGATGGAAGATTTTGAGGCAGTTGGAGAAGTCCACAATTGGGCAAGTGCAACTCCACAAGAGAATGTAGCATATTGACAGTTTGAAGCCAATATGATGCAGCCTTGCTAAGATCTACACCTCCCAAATTAAGGTATTTCAAGGAAGAAAGACCAGAAAGCCATCTGAAGTCACTTTCATATGGTTGATTAAGAGGATTATTGAGATCAATAGAAAGCAAGCTTGAGAGGTTTCCCAGACTTTGAGGTATAGTTCCGGCGAAAGATGCACCAGAGAGATTGAGATATCTCAGCTTCTCTAGTGATCCAAAGAAGTCTGGAATTTGGACACCTAAGAAATCATTCATGCTCAAGTCCAAGTAAACTAAATCTTTCAAATGAAGCAACGAAGGATTTATCTCACCACCCAATTTGTCAGAACTGTCTGGATATGGATTGTTGAGCTTGAGCTTGCTAACACTTCCAGTTCTGTTATTGCAGCTCACTCCTCTCCATCTGCAGCATTCTTCTCCTACCCAAGACGAGAGCCGATCAGAAGGGTCTGTAAGGCCTTGTTTGAACTGTAGAAGTGCTTTTCTTTCAATTGCTTTGCAGGCCACAACGGATTGATTATGTGAGAATGCAAGCGCAACGGTTTCTGGGTACAAAATTCCAATTATTAGCACAAGAAAAAGGACTTTCATGGAAGCACTTTTGCAACTCATGACTGTCGTACAAGAGGATGCTGTAAGGTTACTAAGCTTTAATTTAGGATATATTAAAGAAATGACAAAATACTTTTAAAAAAATACATGACAAAATAGTTTTAAAAAAAAATACATGACAAAAATAAAAAATTACTCACATAATTTTGGTCAGTAATTATTTTATTTTTTATATTATGCAATTAATTATTTAAGAATAATATTTTTTTGAAAATACTTGGGTATTGACTAGTCAGTACTCAATATATGGACCCATCAATGGAGTGTTAGCATACGACATTTTTTCTTTCACTTTTTACATTTATATCCTTGCATTCTTCCAAAATGGACTACGTACCAACACGCCATTGGTGGGGTCAATACCCAAGGTACTGACCAGTGAGTACCCAAGCATTGTCCATAATTTTTTATGTCACAAAATTATTTAATTTTTTTAAAGTTAACTAATAGAATTTAATTAGTATTGTATAAAGTTTTATTGAGAGAATATTCTTGTAATATGCTCTTTTACACCAAATTGATGTTTGATGCATTTGAGTGGGAAAAAAATTTGAGAACACTTTTGCTCACCACCCACCCACCCACCCACCCTCCCTCTTCAAGGGAGGTAACCATTACCCCCCTCCTAAATGGATGGTTCCTCTAAATGCCAGCTAATAAAACAAGTCCCAAGACCTAATAAGAAGGCAACTTTAATGCTTGGACTATGAATGAGAAGTAAACCAGAGAGACCAGGAAGAAATTTGAGACCGGATCAAACTTCTTTGTCTTTGTTCCCATTTCTGCATTGACTATACATGAGAACATTGGTGGTGGTCCTTTAAGGATTTGAATGCAGACGTTCCAGATGTGATTGGAGGTGTCACAACTTTTCTAACACCCTAATATTCAAATTCAGATTGTGCTTGAACGAGAGCAAAGATATTATTTTTGTTTGATGTAGGATCATGATCACTTTCCCTCTTCTAATAACGTCGCAACATGTTTGTTATGTTCATAATCCAACACCGCCCCATTGTGCTCTTGATGGATTGCACGTAATGCCAATGTAGAATTGGAAATCAGACCTGGTCTAATGCCATTAATCAATAATCCTTGGAGGTGCAAAATTTTCTAGGACAAGACTTGTAGATAGGACTTACCGCCAATTTGGCTCGAAATCTCCATCCATACTGTTAACAACAAAGCCAATCATCAAAACCCTAAAATATAAATAAAATTTGTCAAAACGCAAATTAATTGAGAAATGGAAGATATATAAATTATAATGCATACCAGTCTACATGTATCGGTAGTGAAATTTGAGACACCGTGATTCCTGAAGAAATCAGTAGCCTTGTCAACGATGATCGGACGGTGGAGATTGAACTCGTGCGAGCAACCGGAGCACCTGCAAAAATTCCGAGCTTGTTTGGTTAGGCTTTTGAAAAACCTCTATTTCTAAAAGGTCTAATTGTAGTAGATCTAATAGTTGTTTGGTTGGTAGACTTTTTTTTAGAATGACAATATTTGTACCCTTTAAAAAATGTATGTACATCCCAAATTAAAGAGCTTCTCCTTACAATCCATAAATTATCTATTCACACCCCAATTTATTTATTTTTATTAATGACAATTTTAACCTAAATTAAAATTACTAAACAAGACAACAAAATTTAAAGACCTTCCAAACTAATTAAATTATCAAATAAAAAATTCTCTCTCCTAAATCATTATATTAACTATTACGTATTAAACTCTCCCTCCTAAATCTGTTATTGTCATTTTAAACACTCTCTTCTAATTAATCTTTCTTCATTTTTCAAAAATTAAAAAAAAAAAAAAAATTATATTTCCATACTTTCTCTATCAATCTCTAATTAATAGTTATAAATTAAAAAAAAAAAAAAAAACACTTATGAATAATTTAGTTTCTTACTAACAGAATATATATATATATATATATATATATATACACACACACACACATATAATAAAAAGTCAATTTTCAAAAAAAAAAAAAAAAAAAAAAAGATATATGAAAGCTTGAATTGTTTCAACTAGATTCGATTAAACTCAGAGTTTCTAAGACTAATGAAAGAATTAAAGTTCTATAGACAATCAAATACCTACAAGAGTAACAAAAATCATTTTCACATTTCGATTTTCTTTTTTATATATAAAAAAAAAAAGTCATTGTGGTTTTTTTTTTTTAAAATATATACGTACATATGGTTCCTAAAAATCAAGCTTATTAATAAGTTTTTTTTTTTTTTTTTCTTAACTATTAGTCTTGCTTGAGAAAAAATGGAGATAGAAAATTAGAGATATGTATTAGAGGAGAGAGTTTAATATGGTAATTAAAAATTTATGAGAGAGTATTTAATATGTAATAATTAATTTAATGATTTAGTAGAGATAATTTTTTTTTAATAATTTAATTCAAAAAAGATAAAAAAAAAGATAATCTTGTAATAAAATGAAGTGTCTTTAGAATTTTTTAAAATTTAAATGTTGAGAATGGAGTGTTCTTAGAAAAGAAGTGTAAAAAGAAAAAATTGGATTGTCAAAAGAAGCTCATATATTTTTAAAAATCCAATAATACCCTTGAGTAAAATCACTAAGATGACTAATTGTTTGTTAATACTAGGGATGAGCGTGGGGGCCCAATGGGGCGGGGGAGGGTACCCCCACCCCCACCCCCATTCCTCAAACCTCCCCCCACCACCTCCCCCAAAATCCATTTGGGGAGACCAATGGGTGGGACGTTTTGGGGGGAGGTTCCCCCACCCCCACCCCCACCCCCAAAACCCATTTGCCCCATTTCATTTCCTTTTCAATTCTAAATTTTAAATTTTCAATCCAAAAAGTAATAAAAATATAATAAAAATACAATACAAAATAATTGCATAATACATATATATATTATTTTGGAGGTTAATTACACCTTATAAATGAACAACCATAACATTTAATTTTAATAATTTAATATTATAATTTGTTTTAATTGTTAAAATTTTTATATATAAATAAAAATAAAAATAATATATATATATATATATATATATATATATATTATTTTGGGGGCTCAATAGGGTTTTGGGTTTGGGTGGAGATACCCCCACCACCTCCCCCAAAATATGTTGGGGGCAAAGTTTACCCCCACCCCCAAAATCCATTTGGGGGCAAAATTTCCCCCCAAAACCCCATGGGGGCCCGTGGGGGATGGGGCCCCATGGGGAAATGCCCATCCCTAGTTAATACATCCACCAATAATTATTAATTAGTTTCCTATTTTAATGGTTTGTAAAAAAATTTCCTATTAATGGTTTGATATTAACATATGAGGTGCCAATATTGCCACACATAAGTATGATAAGCACACCCATATTTTATTAAAAAATTTAATTGCTAAAATATATCAATATAAATTTATCAATAAGGACAAATTAGTTTAATTAAAAATAAACCAAATAATATGTACACCTATTAATTACACTCATATCTTCAATTATATCTCTTTATTAAAAATAAATAAATAAATAACTAATTCTATTTTAACTATCAAAATCTCCCACTACCATATAACAAAGTAATGGAAAAAGAATTTTCAGAAGACTCTGATCATACAAAGGTATGTATTTTTTTTTTTTTTTTTTTTTTTGGGGGTTATGAACTCTATCGATAAACAAAAAGGGAGAATTAATTTATTTTTTAAAAAAGATAGCCAAAAAAAATATATATCTCCCATGATTGAGATTTGTAAATGGTGAGAAGATATCTAATGCGGTTCTTAAAGTATTAACTCGTAGTACTGCTTTCTATTTAGATAATCACTTTGACATCTACGGTTTGTCTAACTATGGGGTTAGTAATATTAATGAGTTGAAACTTTGTATAATAAGTGAATTCCCTAAGATGGAAACAGTTGTTGATGACAAGGAACTTGCTACGACTGTGTTTTCGAGCCCGGAGAACTTAAGAATTTATCATCCGTGAAATTGGGTGTGTTAATAACTTAAGAGAGTTTATAAATAAAATGTATTAAAATGAATACATTTATTTAAATAAGGGTACTATTGGTATTAGGAATGGTGCTTATAATAATGATTTAATTTTAAATTTCAGACATAGGTGTACTTATAAATATGAGTGTGCTTATCATATTTATCTCATATTTATGAGTGACAATATCCACACCTTAACATATATCATAAAAACTCTTTACATTTTAATAAACTATAGATTCTCTTTTAAATATATTTTCAATCTCTTTTAAGAAAATACAAATTGATTGCTAAGTATATAAAATGAATCAAAATCACAAGACAAATTTGGTTGTGAAAAAGTTATTTTTAAATTAATTTTTATTATTTTATTAGAAGAACAAAATCATCTATAAATAGACTTTTAAATTAACTATATTATCTTTTTTTTTTTTTTAATTTCTTTTAAACACACTTTAGAGTTTTATTTATTTATCAATATTAGATGTTCTTTCTTGTAAAAATATATATATATGTTAGATGTTTTTCAATTTCATCGAACACCTTTTTTTTTTTTTTTTTTTTTTTTTTGAAATATCATTTAACACATAGCTACTTCCACATCAATTGGGACGTGGTACAAATCTTGTATCTTTACAACTCTCTCAAATAGAAAGTGGTTCTCCAATAATAATAAAAAAATCTTTAAATGGATTTTTAATGAAAAATAAAAAATAAAAAATGGAGTTTGATTTTGAAAAAACCGAGAAGAGAAAAGAAGTAAGGAAGAGAAAGAATAGTAAGAGAATTAAAAATAGGGTTAGGCTAAATCAACTTTAAAAAGGGAAAGGCAGCACGCCGGGTCTCTTTGCCTCCTTTGTCTAAGGTCTGTGTTAAGAGTTTCCATTGCTAAACTCTAGTTGATTAAATTTATGTAGTATTTCCCTTTCTTTTTTCTTCACCCACAATTTTTCTTCTGTTAGAATGTAGTAGTACTTCCCTGTTTCAATTCATACAGTGTTCTAGAGCATATTAAACTCCTATGATTGAGTTTGCAAGTTGATCTATGTGAAATTGGTATCAAATTAATTTCTGTATACTCTGTACTAGATGTTATTGATAGATTAATCTTTGGGGGTTTCTTGAGTGTAAATATATATTATCATGGCTTGGAGATTCTTTCAGATTAGTATGCATATCATGTATGTTAGATTCAAATAAGAATTTACACATTCATACTCTTGAATCTGAGACTTGCTAATTATATGTGGACAAAGAATCACTTTACTCCTTGAGCACTTTGCTTTAAGGTTTAAGCCTCGCTATCTCTATCTGTTTCTATCGAAGTGTCAATTTCTTATGTACCAGTGTTCGGTTATTAATTTAATCAGTAGCATTGCAAAGTTGAAGCCCGGATGTCTGTGTTATTTATATTGGGGCTGAGAGAGAGGGATTTATTTGGTTGCTATGGTTAGTGAATGTTATTGCTTGGACTATCCAAAGGTTGGTTGGGAGACTTTTGGGTATCAGCAAAACAAATGATGTTATTGAAGGAATGTAGACAAGATATTTGCCTTCTGGTCCTGTAGCATATGCGAGGCTTGTACATAATCCCATCACAAATTTATAGTTATTTTGCTGTTATTTAATTAATTTTCATATCCTGCTGATTCTTGTACTTTATAGCTTGGTTCAGAACTTCAATTGTTGATTGCCAAAGCTTGTTGTTTTTTCAGGTTATGTCGAAGAAAATACGCTGGCGAAGTGTTTCCTTAGGAGAGCAAAGAAGCACATGAACAGCATCCAGGGATTATTGGTACTTGAGTTTGGAGCATACTGAGCTTAATCCACTTTTTAAAGTTGATTTAGCCTAACCCTTCAAAATAACAACCCTTTTTTTTTTACCGTATCTATCTATCCACATATTTAGACCAAGTATTTTTTTTGAAGGTTTTTGTCATTAGTAGGATTCGAGCCCTTGAGAGTCATTTGCCCAAAACCTAAGCTCGTCCATCTATCAGATAAGCTACACTCCTGGGGGCAAATAACAACGAAATTTGAAATAATAATAAAGTTGATTAAATAATGTAATAATAGTTATAGGTGGTGTGTACTTATAAAAATACAATACAATATAATTACATAAAGAATATTTTTGGCTTTAAGTGGGGTTTATTTACAAATTAGAGATTTTTTTTTAAAACTTTTTAATATGTGTGATTAATGTCTATTTGGAGAAGCTCCCCACACCTCCACCCCATGAGCTTTTGTCTAGCAGATGTTTAAACTGTACTAGTCTCTATACTTGTCTTTACTGAATTTAAAATGGACAATCTCAAAACCTCAACCAAACAACTCTAAAAAAAAACTCAAATAGATATTTGTAGAGTTCTCAAATAGGCGAGTTCTGATTTACCCGCTTGCATCTTTGTGTGGCCAGGGGTGTCACGCAGTTGGGGAGGACAGGCGAATGGGTGCCTGGATGAAATCTGGGATCCTCAATACCAAAAAATAAAATAAAAATAAAATTGCAGAATATATATGCATGCAGAATGTCGAAGTTGAGTTTGTGTAAATAATTGTTTTAGGCTTTTTCTAGTGTAACACAATTTAAATTTTCTAATTAACTGATAATGTTATTATAATTTTTAATTTAATGTACCTTTATATTTTACCTGTGTACATGTTCTTAGGATAAAATAGATCATGGGCACTCAAAGGTCTGATTGTTTTATTATCACACAAAAAAATCTGATTGTTTGATGTTGTTGCATCAAGAGCAAATCATAAAATGAATTACTTTTTTACAAGTATAACATTAATTATATATATATATATACAGTCTTTCTATTGTCAGTTGGTCCTGACAATAAATATATCAGGACGAAGAATGTGGACCACAGATTATAGAGAAGTTTTGACAAGTTTATACACTTTGAGTCAAAGTATGTAAATCTAGTGGTCCACATTCTTCGTTCTGATATATTTATTGTTATAACGAACTGATAATAGAAAATATGTATATATATATATATATATAATTGTTCTCTCATAACGTATCATTTATTTTAATTTCAGTAAGGACATTGATGAAATCAAGTTGATTTCTATATATTTTGATCTGAAATTTTTTTGTAGATGATAAGTCCAAATAATTATGTCAAATTTAAAATTCCACATGATTAAGGTTTTTTCTTTTCTCTTTTCCAATTATCATTATGTTTTTTTTAATATATAAATTACAGATAGTGTTGCAAACCTTACCTTTACAAGTATAGATTGAACTTGATGAAGAGGGTCGCAATCTGACTCTGATTCCCAAAGAGGTTAAGAACACCGCCCGACCTTTTCTTGTCTATCTTTATAAAAAGGTGGAGAGTCAGGATTGAGCTCTCAATAATCCTCATAAGATCGGTGGCAAGGACCACCGAATCTGATTCTTCTTCCTCTGTCTTCTCTTTTTGAGCTGAACCTGAAAGGACAGATCAAACAAATTACATTGCAGCACAAACATTATAATCCATAACTGTCTGCAATAAGTAATTACATATTCAATTAAACAAAAACATGAAGTAAAGTCTTCTAGTCGTAGCAGGTAAACCGGATTCAAGCTCTATCAAGTAAACGGAAACTGTGATCACAATTTAAGTCAACACTCAGGATCCATCTAGATTCCAGAGGGTCTTACCTTGTATATTAGGAACTTGGAGCAGTTTAGGGAAAAGATTCCTATTACGGATTGTGATTTAGTTGTTTTCAGTTGTTAACAGTTGTTAAGATTGTGACTTAGTGGTGTAGAACGTGTGTCTCCTTTGGCTTATAAATAGCGCCTGGGAACCAATTGAATAATTTAGTCGGAGAGAATTATATTTCCAAACTCCTCCTTTTCTAAACTTTCTTCTTCTAAGCTACCAATTAGCTGTCTTAAACAAATTACACAAATTACAGAGCATTATCCATGTGGGAAATCAAACACCGAGATTCTAGCTCGCCACGAGTCTTGTTTCGATCAAGTTAACACAATTCTATAGGCAGTCCTCACGGAACTGCAAGCCTTGCGCATTACCCATAAACAGCCCACCGACGAGAGAGACATTAACCCTTGTGTTCATGGCTACTCTTCCCAAAACCGAAACTCCACCCGAACCAAATTCCAGCAGACTGATCGATCCATTTCTATAATTGTTTTAGACCCCTATTTCCTATTATTTTTGTTTTGTCCCCGAGTGAAATTTGTTATTTAATGTGTTTTGTGAGCATTTTATAGGTAATCTTCCCTAAATAGTTGTTTTGAGCTTAATTGGAGAGTAACTACATTAACTAAGAAGAAAAAGCCTCCAATAAGCTCTATCTTGTGCACAAAATTTAGTTAGTTAATTCCATTCCCTTTAAAATAAATAAATAATTACATTATGATATCTTCTTCTCGACTTACTAGAATCAATTAAAAAATTCTTCGGTTAAAGTCTTCGGTGTACACTGCACACTGGGCTACCAAAAATTTGATACGTGAAAGATTTTAAATAAATATCACATCCAAAAAGTTTTTCTCTTTCCTTCTCCTGATTTTTTTAAAAATATTTTTCAAAACCAAATACTTGCACATGTCAAATCTTCAATAGGGTGCAATGAAGATTTTCTCACCTTAACAGAGCAAGTGCCTAGACCTATTAAGAAGGCAACATTAATTCTTGGACTATGAATGAGAAGTAAACCAGAGAGACAAGGAAACTTGAGACCTGATCAAACTTCTTTGTCTTTGTTCCCATTTCTGCATTGACTAGATGAGAACATTGGTGGTGGTCCCTTTAAGCATTTGAATGCCGACGTTCGAGATGTGATTAATTGGAGGTGTTACAACTTTTCTAACACCCCCAATATTCAAATTCAGATTGTGCTTAAAAGAGCAAAAGATATTATTTTTGTTCGTGTAGGAATATGATCCTTTTCCCTGATGGATTGCACGTAACGTCAACGTAGAATTGGAAATCAGACCTGGTCTAATGCCATTAATCAATAATCCTTGGAGGTGAAAATTTTTCTAGGACAGGACGGACATTTAAGATAGGACGTACCGCCAATTTGGCTTCAAATCTCCATCCATATTGTTAATAACAAAGCCAATCATCAAACCATAAAAATTAAATAAAATTCGTCCAAAAACAAATTAATTGAGTAATGGTAAATATATAAATTATAATACATACCAGTCTACAGGTAACAAAAGTGAAATCTGAGACACTGTACGTGATTCCTGAAGAAATCAGTAGCCTCGTCAATGATGATTGGACGGTGGAGATTGAACTCGTGCGTGCAACCGGACAAGTAGAAGTAGAAGTGAAATCTTTTAATTTGTTTCGACTGTGGGTAAGGTTAATAGTTCAGATCTAGAAGTAGAAGGGAATGGCTTTGCTATGAGTAATTCATCAACAGTTGTTGAAGCAAGAAGCTGATCAGAAAACGGTTCTAGCTCAGGTTTCTTCTAGAAGCAATCCACTGCTTCACAAGTCTATTTTAGCTACTCTGTTCAATCGTAGATCATGAGTGCCATCATAGAAGATTAAGTATTGTGTGGGATTAAAGAAAAATTGTATCACACATAAGTTTGCAATATCTCAACAGGTTGAAAAATTGTGCTCTAATATGATTTGAAACATTGCTCAGAAGAGCACTTATTCAATTACAAATACTTAACTGGAATTTTTTGTTTACATTTGAGTTTAACCGGTTCCTCTCATCTCTGAGAGTTTTCTCTTCAGACAAGCAAAGTTTGTCAAGACAATCACAACAACCCGATCCTTTGTTCTGTCAAGAAACTGAAAATAAGCATATCTCCAAGGCTTCTTGATGATCAAAGTGCCACAAACTCCCCAGAAGCCGACAATGAAACCCAGTGCCATGCTTGTGAAAAGCCACAGCTTGTCAAATTTACCCCAATCTTCATCTTCATCAAATTTTACCTTACCATCTCCACCAGGAACTTGAGCTGTTTTATCACTTCCTTGGCATTCTTTCGGTAACGGATGCCCACAAAGTGCTAGGTTGCCCTCGTAAATTGATGGATCGATGAGCGTTTGAAACTGGTTGGCTGATGGTATTTCCCCGGATAAGTTATTGTATGACAGGTTCAAGTGATTCAAGAATCTCAGTGAAGGCATGCTCGGTGGAATAGGGCCAGAAAGCTTGTTCCTTGACAGGTCCAGAGTTTCTAACCATTCCAAGTTTCCAATCTGTAAAGGTATTTTTCCTGTCAAATGATTCCAGGACAAATTCAAGGTGCCCAAATGAATAAGGCTTGTAAGCTCTGTCGGCATCTCTCCTGATAGATTATTTTTCGACAAGTCTATAATATTAACAAGGTAAAGAGTGTCGATATATTCTAAAACTCTCCCTTTTGTTACAACTTCCAAGCTTCCCTCGTATTGCTTTGTTTCTGATGGTTTAACTTTCATGCGACTCAAGTTTCCTAGACATGGAGGAATGAATCCTGACAGATTATTGTGAGACAGGTCCACTATGTGAAGAGTAGAAAGACTGCATATTTGAGAAGGTATGTTCCCACTGAAGAAGTTGGACCGCAAACTTAAAATTGACAATGATGGCATGCTTTCTCCTATCCAAGCTGGAAGGTTTCCAGAGAGTTTATTGTCGCCGAGATCTAGACTGTCCATTGAAGTGCAGTTTTGCAGGGAGGGAGGAAGTTCACCGGAAAGATTGTTGTTAGAGAGCATCAAGAACCTGACTGAACAAAGAGAACCTGTTGATTTTGGTATCGAACCAGAAAGATTGTTGTCCGACAGATCTACTATAAACAAGAAAGGCATGTTAGTCCAAAGGTGAGGAGGAATTTCACCAGACAAATGATTGTGTGAGATAACCAATGTAAACAATTCCTTCAGATTGCATATGGACATGGGAATGCTACCGTTTAGAGAGTTCCCAGACAAGTATAAATCCATCAAGAAGGGCATTACTTCACCAAATTCAGTAGGAATTGGTCCAGAAAACATATTATCCATCAAATACAAATTTGTCACATTAGATGACCAGAGTGGGAGACGACCTTCAAAGCAGTTCGAACTCAAATCAACAATGGATGGATTGAGGAGGCTTATGGAGTTTGGTACTTTTCCACTCAATTGATTGTAAGCAACATCTAGTTCTTGCAATTTCAAATCCAACTGCAAGAACCAATCTGGTATGGTGTCTGAAATCTTAGCATTATTGAGAACCACAGTGTTCAGCTCACTTTGATTTCTGAGCCATGTTGGAAATTTAGGACCCAGTTGGCATGATCTAATTTTGATGTATCTGAGTTTGAAAGGAGCAATCCAATCAGAATTGATGTTAAAAACCAAGGATATGTTTAGTGATAGCTTGTAAAAATACAAGTCTGTTAGGCTTGAGAGGTTCATGAAATGAGCTTCAGTTATGACACCTTCCCATAAGTTTTCAGAGAGATCTAACGATTTCAGTGCTGAGAGCTGCCCAAGACTTTCTGGCATCCCATTCATTTGGTTACCCGAGAGGTACAATTCCTCCAAGGACGATAGGTTTCCGATTGATGAAGGAATTGAACCATGAAACGAGTTATACCAAAGATGAAGATATCTTAAGTTATTAAGATATCCTAAAGAAACGGGAAGACTACCAATCAGTTTATTGTATCCCAACTCTAGACTCATTAGGCTGCTGTTAGTGCATTCGGATAAGACATTGATAAAATCTGTTACCTCACCGGTGATGATGTTCCTAGAAAGCTTCAATGTCTGCAAATTGCATAGCTTCCCCAAATTTCTAGGTAAGCGGCCTCCAATGTATGAATTTCCAGACAAATCAAGCTGTCGGAGAGAATTCAAGCTCGCAAATTCCCCTGGAAGATGACCCTGGAGATTGTTGGAGTTAAGGTCAAGATTTACAAGGCTACTAATGTTAAATAGCCAGTGAGGAATTGTGGAGTTGAAACCATTGTTGGAGAGGTCAAGCACCGAAAGGGACGTAAAATTCAGAGATGGAAGATTTTGAGGCAATTGGAGAAGTCCACAATTGGGCAAGTGCAACTCCACAAGAGAATGTAGCATATTGACAGTTTGAAGCCAATATGATGCAGCCTTGCTAAGATCTACACCTCCCAAATTAAGGTATTTCAAGGAAGAAAGACCAGAAAGCCATCTGAAGTCACTTTCATATGGTTGATTAAGAGGATTATTGAGATCAATAGAAAGCAAGCTTGAGAGGTTTCCCAGACTTTGAGGTATAGTTCCGGCGAAAGATGCACCAGAGAGATTGAGATATCTCAGCTTCTCTAGTGATCCAAAGAAGTCTGGAATTTGGACACCTAAGAAATCATTCATGCTCAAGTCCAAGTAAACTAAATCTTTCAAATGAAGCAACGAAGGATTTATCTCACCACCCAATTTGTCAGAACTGTCTGGATATGGATTGTTGAGCTTGAGCTTGGTAACACTTCCAGTTCTGTTATTGCAGCTCACTCCTCTCCATCTGCAGCATTCTTCTCCTACCCAAGACGAGAGCCGATCAGAAGGGTCTGTAAGGCCTTGTTTGAACTGTAGAAGTGCTTTTCTTTCAATTGCTTTGCAGGCCACAACGGATTGATTATGTGAGAATGCAAGCGCAACGGTTTCTGGGTACAAAATTCCAAATATTAGCACAAGAAAAAGGACTTTCATGGAAGCACTTTTGCAACTCATGACTGTCGTACAAGAGGATGCTGTAAGGTTACTAAGCTTTAATTTAGGATATATATGCTATGTAATGCTGTAACCTCCATTACAAGTTATGACAACAATGAATTTCAGAAAATGAAATGGGAAACAAGGTCATTTTCTAGGTAGACAATATTTGGACGGGCCAGAAAATTTCCAACCCAATAAAACGTTTTGAGATGTGAAAAGAACTTTTCTAACACGCCAATATTTGACTTTCAAATGCTTTAGTGCTTAATTCCATTAATCAAGTCTTGGTGTGGTTTTTTTTTTTTTTTTCCTAGTATTACATTTACGACTACTATAATAGGGTTGTTGGGATCTGTCAATATCAGACTACATATACGATCTGAATAACTATTTTCAAATCCCATCAACCAGGAGAAAACTCCTCACTCATGCTTGTAAAATGCGCATGGTGAAACTCGATCTCTTGACCACTAGGTGTAGAATGGAGGTGCACTACCATCTCTACTAAGAGATGATGTGCGAGTGATCTTTTTCTTGTGTTCCTCTAAGGTGCAAAATTTTTGTTTAACTACACTAACTAAGAAGAAGAAAAAGCCTCCAATAAGCTCTACTTTGTACACAAAAGGAAGTTAGTTAATTCCATTCCTTTTAAAATAAATAAATAATTACATTCTCGCATGAATATGATATCTTCTTCTAGACTTACCATAATCAATTAAAAAATTCTTCAATTAGATCTTCGGTGCATTGTGCACGGGTGTACACATGAATCTTTTGGAAAGATGGGCTAAAACAAAACTATACATATTGGCGGCCATAGGCTATGGCCTCCCCTTCCCTAAAAAAAGTTATAAATTTCTATAAAAAGTTTAAAAAATTATGAACCCTAACAATTTTTATTTTTTTTATTTTTTATTTTTTTATGGATTTGAACCTTGTCCACGACATTACATATAGAATTTAATCCATTCTCACATGATAATTGATTATTATTTTTTCTCATGGTATGAAAGCATAGTTTTTTTTTTTATTTCTCTTTCCTTCTCTTGATTTTTTTTGTTTTATATTTTTCAAAACTAAATACCTGCACATGTCAAATCTTCAATAAAGCAATGAAGATTTTCTCACCTTAGAGTCCTCTAATGCCAGCTAATAGAGCAAGTGCCTAGACCTATTAAGAAGGCAACATTAATGCTTGGACTATGAATGAGAAGTAAACCAGAGAGACCAGGAAATTTGAGACCGGATCAAACTTCTTTGTCTTTGTTCCCATTTCTGCATTGACTATACATGAGAACATTGGTGGTGGTCCTTTAAGGATTTGAATGCAGACGTTCCAGATGTGATTGGAGGTGTTACAACTTTTCTAACACCCTAATATTCAAATTCAGATTGTGCTTGAACGAGAGCAAAGATATTATTTTTGTTTGATGTAGGATCATGATCACTTTCCCTCTTCTAATAACGTCGCAACATGTTTGTTATGTTCATAATCCAACACCGCCCCATTGTACTCTTGATGGATTGCACGTAATGCCAATGTAGAATTGGAAATCAGACCTGGTCTAATGCCATTAATCAATAATCCTTGGAGGTGCAAAATTTTCTAGGACAAGACTTGTAGATAGGACTTACCGCCAATTTGGCTCGAAATCTCCATCCATACTGTTAACAACAAAGCCAATCATCAAAACCCTAAAATATAAATAAAATTTGTCAAAACGCAAATTAATTGAGAAATGGAAGATATATAAATTATAATGCATACCAGTCTACATGTATCGGAAGTGAAATTGATTCCTGAAGAAATCAGTAGCCTTGTCAACAATGATCGGACGGTGGAGATTGAACTCGTGCGTGCAACCGGAGCACCTGCAAAAATTCCAAGCTTGTTTGGTTGGGCTTTTGAAAAACCTCTATTTCTAAAAGGTCGAATTGTAGTAGATCTAATAGTTGTTTGGTTGGTAGACTTTTTTTTAGAATGACAATATTTGTACCCTTTAAAAAATGTATGTACCTCCCAAATTAATATATTTTTAAAAATCCAATAATACCCTTGAGTAAAATTACTAAGATGACTAATTGTTTGTTAATACATCCACCAATAATTATTAATTAGTTTCCTATTTTAATGGTTTGTAAACAAATTTCCTATTAATAGTTTGATATTAACATATGAGGTGCCAATATTGCCACACATAAGTATGATAAGCACACCCATATTTTATTAAAAAAATTTAATTGCTAAAATATATCAATATAAATTTACCAATAAGGACAAATTAGTTTAATTAAAAATAAACCAAATAATATGTACACATATTAATTACACTCATATCTTCAATTATATCTCTTTATTAAAAATAAATAAATAAATAAATAACTAATTCTATTTTAACTATCAAAATCTCCCACTACCATATAACAAAGTAATGGAAAAAGAATTTTTAGAAGACTCTGATCATACAAAGGTACGTATTTTTTTTTATTTTTTATTTGGTTATGAACTCTATCGATAAACAAAAAGGGAGAATTAATTTATTTTTTTAAAAAGATAGCCAAAAAATATATATATCTCCCATGCTTGAGATTTGTAAATGGTGAGAAGATATCTAATGCAGTTCTTAAAGTATTAACTCGTAGTACTGCTTTCTATTTAGATCATCACTTTGACATCTACGGTTTGTCTAACTATGGGTTAGTAATATTAATGAGTTGAAACTTTGTATAATAAGTGAATTCCCTAAGATGGAAACAGTTGTTGATGACAAGGAACTTGCTACGACTGTGTTTTCGAGCCCGGAGAACTTAAGAATTTATCATCCGTGAAATTGGGTGTGTTAATAACTTAAGAGAGTTTATAAATAAAATGTATTAAAATGAATACATTCATTTAAATACGGGTATTATTGGTATTAGGAATGGTGCTTATAATAATGATTTAATTTTAAATTTCAGACATAGGTGTACTTATAAATATGAGTGTGCTTATCATATTTATGGGTGACAATATCCGCACCTTAACATATATCATAAAAACTCTTTACATTTTAATAAACTATAGATTCTCTTTTAAATATATTTTCAATCTCTTTTAAGAAAATACAAATTGATTGCTAAGTATATAAAATGAATCAAAATCACAAGACAAATTTGGTTGTGAAAAAGTTATTTTTAAATTAATTTTTATTATTTTTATTAGAAGAACAAAATCATCTATAAATAGACTTTTAAATTAACTATATTACCTTTTTTTTTTTTTTAATTTCTTTTAAACACACTTTAGAGTTTTATTTATTTATCAATATTAGATGTTCTTTCTTGTAAAAATATATATATATGTTAGATGTTTTTCAATTTCATCGAACACCTTTTTTTTTTTTTTTTTTTTTTTTTTTTTTTTGAAATATCATTTAACACATAGCTACTTCCACATCAATTGGGACGTGGTACAAATCTTGTATCTTTACAACTCTCTCAAATAGAAAATGGTTCTCCAATAATAATAAAAAAATCTTTAAATGGATTTTTAATGAAAAATAAAAAATAAAAAATGGAGTTTGATTTTGAAAAAACCGAGAAGAGAAAAGAAGTAAGGAAGAGAAAGAATAGTAAGACAATTAAAAATAGGGTTAGGCTAAATCAACTTTAAAAAGGGAAAGGCAGCACGCCGGGCCTCTTTGCCTCCTTTGTCTAAGGTCTGTGTTAAGAGTTTCCATTGCTAAACTCTAGTTGATTAAATTTATGTAGTATTTCCCTTTCTTTTTTCTTCACCCACAATTTTTCTTCTGTTAGAATGTAATAGTACTTCCCTGTTTCAATTCATACAGTGTTCTAGAGCATATTAAACTCCTATGATTGAGTTTGCAAGTTGATCTATGTGAAATTGGTATCAAATTAATTTCTGTATACTCTGTACTAGATGTTATTGTTAAGGTTAATGATGCCACCAATTCCTCAATTGAAAGAAACAAGATAAATGCTCCAGCAATCACAATGTTATCCTTTCCTGTCAAAGCAAGTTGATGGTCCAGCTTTATCATGTATCTTCAACTGGTAAAGTATACATTTCAAGGAATGTTGTCTTTAATGAGTTTGAGTTTCCTTACAAATCCTTATTTCCTGAAATTCAATCACCTACATTAGAATCTTTACCAAGTCTACCTATAACCAACCTATGTTCTCCACAATTTGAGCCTTCTTTTTCTCGGTCATGTGCTGGTCTCCCATCTCCTGTCCACATTACTGGTGACTCATCACCTGTCCACATTGCTGTTAACTCATCTCCTGTCAACATTACTACCAATTCATCACCTGTCAACAATAATGTTCACTCATCACTTGTCAATCCTATTTCTTCTAGTCCTCCTATTTCCAATATTGTCATTCCACCAGCCTCTATTGTTAACTCACCTCCAGAATCAGTTATCAATATTCATCCAATGACAACTCGCCTAAAAGCTGGTATCACAAAACCAAAGGTCTACTCTGGTATTTGCTTGCCAGCTACAGAATCTTCTCTTAATACTGAGCCAAAGACTGTTAAAGAGGCTCTCTCCAAGCCTCATTGGCACACAGCTATGAATGAGGAATTTCAGGCTCTTTTAAAGAACAATACATGGTCTTTGGTACCTTACAACAATTCTATGAGTGTGGTTGGTTGTAAGTGGGTCTATAAGACTAAATACAAACCTAATGGTGATGTTTTGAAGTACAAGGCAAGGTTAGTTGCCAAGGGATTTCACCAAACACCTGGGATCGATTTTCATGACACTTTCAGCCCAGTTATAAAGTCATCCACCATTAGAGTTATCTTCACCTTGGCTGCAACTTTCGGTTGGGACATACAACAGATTGATATAAATAATGCTTTCCTTAATGGTGATTTAAATGAGGTGGTGTTTATGGAACAACCTCCTGGTTTCACTCATTCTCAGCTGCCTCATCATGTTTGCAAGCTTAACAAGGCACTTTATGGGTTAAAGCAAGCCCCAAGGGCTTGGTTTTTAAAGCTGAAAACAGCTCTTCTCAGCTGGGGTTTTACTTCATCACAGTCTGATGTTTCATTATTCATCAAAAGAATTGGATCTCAGGTCTTATACTTACTGGTGTATGTGGATGATATTCTGATTACTGGGAATAACAAGAAGCTGATTCATCAAACAATTTCAACCTTGAATGATGTGTTTGCCTTGAAGACTTTAGGATCGGTTAGTTATTTTCTTGGTTTCGAAGCCACGCGGAATTCAGCTGGTATTTTCTTATCTCAGACCAAGTATGTTCTTGACTTGCTCAAGAAAACAAAAATGGAATTTAGTAGACCATGTTCTACTCCTCTATGTCCTAGCACCAAACTCAGCAAAGAAGGAACTCTGTTTTCTGATCCATTCCTTTATAGAAGTACAATCGGTGCCTTACAATACCTGACACATACAAGGCCTGACATTGCTTTTAGTGTGAACAAATTGAGTCAATACCTTGCTGCCCCTACTACTGATCATTGGACAGCATGCAAAAGGCTCCTTCGTTACTTAAAAGGCTCTGCTGGCCTTGGTTTACATTTTGCTCCAGCATCTTCTTTGCAGGTTGATGTTTTTAGCGATGCTGACTGGGGTTCTTGCTTGGATGATCGTCGATCTACAAGTGGCTGTTGTGTTCTACTGGGTGGTAATCTTATCACTTGGAGCTCAAAAAAGCAACAGGTGGTTGCTCGGTCAAGCTGTGAGGCAGAATATAGAGCTCTCTCCCAGGCTGCTACAGAGGTGTTGTGGCTTAATTCCTTATTCTCTGAGCTTGGGATCGGTTTAATTGGAACTCCTGTTCTTTGGTGTGACAATCAAAGCGCTGGTTCCTTAGCGCAAAATCCTATATTTCATGCTCGGACGAAACACATTGAGCTTGATGTTCACTTTGTCAGAGAAAAGATTGCTTCTGGTGTCTTCAAAGTTCAGTATGTGCCTACAGAATTTCAGTGGGCTGATATATTCACCAAAGCACTTGCTGCTCCTCGGTTCCAATTTCTGTGCTCCAAGCTGCCACTTCGGATTTCTCCTTCGTTTAGCTTGAGGGGGGATGTTAAGGTTAATGATGCCACCAATTCCTCAATTGAAAGAAACAAGATAAATGCTCCAGCAATCACAATGTTATCCTTTCCTGTCAAAGCAAGTTGATGGTCCAGCTTTATCATGTATCTTCAAATAGACCAGCATCATCTGATTCTCTCCACTTAGAACTTCTGGCGGGAAACTCTTGGCGGGAAATCTCATTCTGTTTTTTCAGAAGCTGATGTGGCAACTATCAGCTGGAGCACATGCGTTTCTGATTTCCGTAATTTACGGAATTACTGTTAGACTCTGTAATGTAGAGCTATAAAAGAAAAAGCTCTCTTCACTTTGTGTAATTAATTCTCAATCAATCAAAAACAGAGAACTTAGTTTTCTCTCTCAAATTCTCATGAAAACTCTTTCTTCTTTTCAATCACTTTAGTTTCAGATTCTTGTTCTAGATTCAATCATTGAATCTTTACAGTTATTGATAGATTAATCTTTGGGGGTTTCTTGAGTGTAAATATATATTATCATGGCTTGGAGATTCTTTCAGATTAGTATGCATATCATGTATGTTAGATTCAAATAAGAATTTACACATTCATACTCTTGAATCTGAGACTTGCTAATTATATGTGGACAAAGAATCACTTTACTCCTTGAGCACTTTGCTTTAAGGTTTAAGCCTCGCTATCTCTATCTGTTTCTATCGAAGTGTCAATTTCTTATGTACCAGTGTTCGGTTATTAATTTAATCAGTAGCCTTGCAAAGTTGAAGCCCGGATGTCTGTGTTATTTATATTGGGGCAGAGAGAGAGGGATTTATTTGGTTGCTATGGTTAGTGAATGTTATTGCTTGGACTATCCAAAGGTTGGTTGGGAGACTTTTGGGTATCAGCAAAACAAATGATGTTATTGAAGGAATGTAGACAAGATATTTGCCTTCTGGTCCTGTAGCATATGCGAGGCTTGTACATAATCCCATCACAAATTTATAGTTATTTTGCTGTTATTTAATTAATTTTCATATCCTGCTGATTCTTGTACTTTATAGCTTGGTTCAGAACTTCAATTGTTGATTGCCAAAGCTTGTTGTTTTTTCAGGTTATGTCGAAGAAAATACGCTGGCGAAGTGTTTCCTTAGGAGAGCAAAGAAGCACATGAACAGCATCCAGGGATTATTGGTACTTGAGTTTGGAGCATACTGAGCTTAATCCACTTTTTAAAGTTGATTTAGCCTAACCCTTCAAAATAACAACCCTTTTTTTTTACCGTATCTATCTATCCACATATTTAGACCAAGTATTTTTTTTGAAGGTTTTTGTTATTAGTAGGATTCGAGCCCTTGAGAGTCATTTGCCCAAAACCTAAGCTCGTCCATCTATCAGATAAGCTACACTCCTGGGGGCAAATAACAACGAAATTTGAAATAATAATAAAGTTGATTAAATAATGTAATAATAGTTATAGGTGGTGTGTACTTATAAAAATACAATACAATATAATTACATAAAGAATATTTTTGGCTTTAAGTGGGGTTTATTTACAAATTAGAGATTTTTTTTTTAAACTTTTTAATATGTGTGATTAATGTCTATTTGGAGAAGCTCCCCACACCTCCACCCCATGAGCTTTTGTCTAGCAGATGTTTAAACTGTACTAGTCTCTATACTTGTCTTTACTGAATTTAAAATGGACAATCTCAAAACCTCAACCAAACAACTTTAAAAAAAAACTCAAATAGATATTTGTAGAGTTCTCAAATAGGCGAGTTCTGATTTACCCGCTTGCATCTTTGTGTGGCCGGGGGTGTCACGCAGTTGGGGAGGACAGGCGAATGGGTGCCTGGATGAAATCTGGGATCCTCAATACCAAAAAATAAAATAAAAATAAAATTGCAGAATATATATGCATGCAGAATGTCGAAGTTGAGTTTGTGTAAATAATTGTTTTAGGCTTTTTCTAGTGTAACACAATTTAAATTTTCTAATTAACTGATAATGTTATTATAATTTTTAATTTAATGTACCTTTATATTTTACCTGTGTACATGTTCTTAGGATAAAATAGATCATGGGCACTCAAAGGTCTGATTGTTTTATTATCACACAAAAAAATCTGATTGTTTGATGTTGTTGCATCAAGAGCAAATCATAAAATGAATTACTTTTTTACAAGTATAACATTAATTATATATATATATACAGTCTTTCTATTGTCAGTTGGTCCTGACAATAAATATATCAGGACGAAGAATGTGGACCACAGATTATAGAGAAGTTTTGACAAGTTCATACACTTTGAGTCAAAGTATGTAAATCTAGTGGTCCACATTCTTCGTTCTGATATATTTATTGTTATAACGAACTGATAATAGAAAATATGTATATATATATATATATATATATATATATATAATGGTTCTCTCATAATGTATCATTTATTTTAATTTCAGTAAGGACATTGATGAAATCAAGTTGATTTCTATATATTTTGATCTGAAATTTTTTTGTAGATGATAAGTCCAAATAATTATGTCAAATTTAAAATTCCACATGATTAAGGTTTTTTCTTTTCTCTTTTCCAATTATCATTATGTTTTTTTTAATATATAAATTACAGATAGTGTTGCAAACCTTACCTTTACAAGTATAGATTGAACTTGATGAAGAGGGTCGCAATCTGACTCTGATTCCCAAAGAGGTTAAGAACACCGCCCGACCTTTTCTTGTCTATCTTTATAAAAAGGTGGAGAGTCAGGATTGAGCTCTCAATAATCCTCATAAGATCGGTGGCAAGGACCACCGAATCTGATTCTTCTTCTTCTGTCTTCTCTTTTTGAGCTGAACCTGAAAGGACAGATCAAACAAATTACATTGCAGCACAAACATTATAATCCATAACTGTCTGCAATAAGTAATTACATATTCAATTAAACAAAAACATGAAGTAAAGTCTTCTAGTCGTAGCAGGTAAACCGGATTCAAGCTCTATCAAGTAAACGGAAACTGTGATCACAATTTAAGTCAACACTCAGGATCCATCTAGATTCCAGAGGGTCTTACCTTGTATATTAGGAACTTGGAGCAGTTTAGGGAAAAGATTCCTATTACGGATTGTGATTTAGTTGTTTTCAGTTGTTAAGAGCATCTCCAATAGACTCCCTTAATGACATCCCTTAGCTTAATTAAGGGAGTATGTGTATTTTTGCTACTCCAACAACTCCCTAAATGACCCCCTTAATTGTGTTCAAGTGGAGTTCACTCCCTTAATTAAGGGGTGTTTTTAGACCCCCTTAAAGTGGGCTCCACCTATTTAAGATTATTTTATTTCTTAAAACCTCCATCTAACATTTATTACACAACATCTAATAATAATAAATTATTAAAGGGACCATTTAAGGGAGTATTGTTGGAGTACATACTCCCTTAATGGCCCCTTACATCAACATCCACCCTTATTTAAGGGAGTCTCTAAGGTAAACTGTTGGAGATGCTCAACAGTTGTTAAGATTGTGACTTAGTGGTGTAGAACGTGTGTCTCCTTTGGCTTATAAATAGCCTGGGAACCAATTGAATAATTTAGTCGGAGAGAATTATATTTCCAAACTCCTCCTTTTCTAAACTTTCTTCTTCTAAGCTACCAATTAGCTGTCTTAAACAAATTACACAAATTACAGAGCATTATCCATGTGGGAAATCAAACACCGAGATTCTAGCTCGCCACGAGTCTTGTTTCGATCAAGTTAACACAATTCTATAGGCAGTCCTCACGGAACTGCAAGCCTTGCGCATTACCCATAAACAGCCCACCGACGAGAGAGACATTAACCCTTGTGTTCATGGCTACTCTTCCCAAAACCGAAACTCCACCCGAACCAAATTCCAGCAGACTGATCGATCCATTTCTATAATTGTTTTAGACCCCTATTTCCTATTATTTTTGTTTTGTCCCCGAGTGAAATTTGTTATTTAATGTGTTTTGTGAGCATTTTATAGGTAATCTTCCCTAAATAGTTGTTTTGAGCTTAATTGGAGAGTAACTACATTAACTAAGAAGAAAAAGCCTCCAATAAGCTCTATCTTGTGCACAAAATTTAGTTAGTTAATTCCATTCCCTTTAAAATAAATAAATAATTACATTATGATATCTTCTTCTCGACTTACTAGAATCAATTAAAAAATTCTTCGGTTAAAGTCTTCGGTGTACACTGCACACTGGGCTACCAAAAATTTGATACGTGAAAGATTTTAAATAAATATCACATCCAAAAAGTTTTTCTCTTTCCTTCTCC
Organism: Acer saccharum; assembly: GCA_030490815.1. Lineage (NCBI taxonomy): Eukaryota > Viridiplantae > Streptophyta > Magnoliopsida > Sapindales > Sapindaceae > Acer > Acer saccharum. The sequence goes on along the minus strand of CM059874.1, from coordinate 32,288,717 downwards.
TGATTTTTTTAAAAATATTTTTCAAAACCAAATACTTGCACATGTCAAATCTTCAATAGGGTGCAATGAAGATTTTCGGGTTAATTGCAATAACATACCCTCACGTTTTGCAATATAACAACTATATTGTACTTTTGCTAAATATTACAAAAACATACCCTTGACTGTAAATAAGTCGAAAATACCCCTACATTTTATTTGAAAAAATCTCTTACTCTAAAAATAATCAATTTTAAACTATAAATAATTTCTTTAAAAAAAAAACTATTAAATAATAAATAAACTTATAGTTTTAAAAAAAAATGTAAGAATTAAAAAAGAAACCAAAAAAAAAAAAAAAAAAAACGAAGATCTCCTCTCCAATATTTTAATAAAGTATATATAAAAATAAAAAAACTGAAACAATGTAGAAATTTAAAAAGAAACTAAAAAAAAAAAGTCCATATCTACCAAATTGGAGTAGATCTGCGAATCTTGTTCTTCTATTGGAGTAGATCTCCTTCCCTTACAAGCACATCAACTCTTCTTCTTTAATAGGATCATCTCTCTCTTCTGGTTTCGCACCAGATCGGTGCCGATCTTTGATTCTCTCCAAAGAGATCGTACCACATCTTCTCCAAAAATGAAGGAGAAGTTGTAGAAGTGACAACGAGTTGATGGATGGCGCGGATTTGGTGTGTTCTTTAGACATGGAGGGGATGTTGTGGTGGCGATGAAGCTTTGGTGGACTGTGTGTGGCGGCAGTGGGAGGGCGTGACGACTATGGTGTGGCGGATCTTTTCCGATTGGAGGATACTCGACGCGGATCTTTTTCGATTGGATCCGATTGGCGCGGATCTCCTCACTGAGCAGCTGCGTTGGTCTTGTCCAGTCGAATACAGGATTGTGAGTGCAGCTGAGTTGGAGAAGTGACTCACTGAGCTGATCGACTCAGAGATGGGTTTGACTTCTTCTTTTTCTGGGTTTGATCCCAAGCGGGGCGCCAACGCCAAGGAACCTTACGAGACCTAGAACGAAGGATATTCACTACAAAAGTCGAATTGCTCTCCAACCATAACCGACGCCAGCCAAAAGTCCAAGCATAATCAATAGCGTGAACAGCAGCGGCCAATTCAGCCTCAAAAGCAAAGCAGACACCAAGAGGGATAGCAAACCAACCTTTAACGAAACCCCTGCACAACCAGCAAGACCAGGACTACCAAAAGCAGCCCCATCCATGTTAACCTTAAGACAACTCGGTGGGGGAGGGCGCTAATTAACCTCTAAAGTGCGAGGAGCCTTGGGAGGACGACCAGAGACATGAAGCCATTGAAGAGTCTGAAGCTCATCCACTGAATTCTTCATAGTGCTAAACTGAAGGGAGTCTGCCTCGCGAACAGAACGCCAAATTAAGGAAAGAGCATCGACAAAAACAGGCTTACCACCCTCAAAGGTAGCTTGATTCCGGAGGAACCACACCACCCAGAAAACCGTGATGATAGAAACCCACCAGAGAGCTTTTATTTGAGTGCTAAAGACAACCCCCATAGCCTCTTGCCAAAGGTCCAAACAAGAACCATCCAACTTAAGCTTATGGCCAAAAGTAGAGGATACAGCATCCCACGAACAAAAGGATAGTCAAGAAACAGATGTCTTAAGTCTTCCTCTGCAACACAGCAAAACCGACAACGAGAAGGAGAAATAAAGCCTCTGGCACGTAACGCAATGTCCATAGGAATCTTACAATGAAACAATCGCCAAATGAGGACAGAGTGAGAAGGAGGAATAAAAGACGCCCAAATCTGCTTACCCCAAAAAACAGAACTCCTAACCTCAGAAAGAGAATCATAAGCAGATTTACAAGAAACAACACCATCCAAGGAACATGTCCAAACTAACAAATTTGGGTCAGTGCTTACCACCACCTTCTCAATCTCAGAAGCAACAACCAGATGAGAAGCTTTAAAAGAAGCAGGAATATCCCAACCCGTAGCATCTGAGTAAATATCACCCACAACAGAATCCAGCGGAGGCTGTAACGAAGACCTATCCTCAACTAGGTCAATCAACAGATCTCCCAACCAGTTATCCATCCAAAAACGAACCTTAGAGTGACGACCAACCAACCAACCACCTAGACTCAATCATCAGGGGAGTATAATGCAATTTTAGGCCTGGCCAAACAGAAGAAACAACATACCATGGTTTAGGTCTGTGATCTTGGGTGAAAAACCGAGCCCGAAGATATGTGAATACGAAGGACTCCTTAGTCAACAACCTCCAAGTGAACTTCTTAAGCATGGTTTTGTTAAGAATACCAAGGTCTTTAACACCAATACCACCACCATCCTTAGGGCCAGTTTGATATTGCTGTAACTTTTATAATAATCACTGTCAGCTGTGCTGAAGGAATAATCAGCTGTGAAATTAATCAGTAGATGTTTGGTTAATTATACTTTTAAAACTACTGTATAGCTCAAAAGCAGTATACATATGTTTGGTAATTTTATTTCAAAAGTGCTGAAATTAGTTACAATGACTAAAATAGACATGATTTTAGAACATCATTTTATTTTTTTCATTTATTATATGTATTAAATCAATATTTAAGTAGAATATTTAAATTAGAAAACAAAATCCATAAGAATAATAAAAATATTTTTAAAAGATTTTATAAATCAAATCAATATTTAATTAGAATCTTTAATTTTAAGAAGAAATAAGGTATATAAATGATTTTAATTTGATTTCATAAGGACAATAATGATATTTTAAAAGATTCATTAAATGCTGAAATAGATTATTTCATAATCACTTTCAAAAAGTAACCCCCTACCTACTTCTTAAAATCACTGTCAAAACTTGCCAGATTATGAATTAATCACTTTTGGAAGTTTTACCAAACATTATTTTATGCTAAAATTATAAAATAAGCTGATTTTAACTTCTCAAAAGCAATACCAAACTGGCCCTTAGGCCTGCAGCAAGATTTAATAACACAGTACATTTTCCAAAATAAAATTCAATTCCCAAGGTGTATTTTAGTGCATTAAGGAACAGTGCTACTAATCACGTAGTTAAAAACTGTTAGATCATCCTTTATTTATTTTTAAATAAATTCTAATTTAACTATTTTATACTTAATTAAAATAATATATATTCCTAAAAAATATACCATTAGAAAGATCTCGTTGAGATCTTTAAAATGATACCAATATTGATATACATATTCAATTTATTTCATTTACTTAATGATTATATATCAAAATAATATTAAATTTTTATAATAATTTAAATATTTATTGGAAGAATATTCTTTAAAATACTTTTTTGGTGTTGAACTTTGGAGTATAAAATTTTTTAGTGTAAACATATTCCTAGAAGATTCTCATTCAATTTCAAATTGGAGTAGAGTTTGATGTCCAACATTGGAGTTGACCTTAGAGTCCTTTAATGCCAGCTAATAGAGCAAGTGCCTAGACCTATTAAGAAGGCAACATTAATTCTTGTACTATGAATGAGAAGTAAACCAGAGAGACCAGGAAACTTGAGACCTAATCAAACTTCTTTGTCTTTGTTCCCATTTCTGCATTGACTAGATGAGAACATTGGTGGTGGTCCATTTAAGCATTTGAATGCGGAAGTTCGAGATGTGATTAATTGGAGGTGTTACAACTTTTCTAACACCCCCAGTATTCAAATTCAGATTGTGCTTAAAAGAGCAAAAGATATTATTTTTGTTTCATGTAGGAATATGATCCTTTTCCCCGATGGATTGCACGTAACTTCAACGCAGAGTTGGAAATCAGACTTGGTCTAATGCCATTAATCAATAATCCTTGGAGGTGAAAATTTTTCTAGGACAGGACGGACATGTAGATAGGATGTGTGGGATTAAAGAAAAATTGTATCACATAAGTTTGCAATATCTCAACAGGTTGAAAAATTGTGCTCTAATATGATTTGAAACATTGCTCAGAAGAGCACTTATTCAATTACAAATACTTAATGGAATTTTTTGTTTACATTTGAGTTTAACCGGTTCCTCTCATCTCTGAGAGTTTTCTCTTCAGACGAGCGAAGTTTGTCAAGACAATCACAATATCCTTAATTTGTTCTGTCAAGAAACTGAAAATAAGCGTATCTCCAAGACTTCTTGATGATCAAAGTGCCACAAACTCCCCAGAACCCGACAATGAAACCCAGTCCCATGCTTGTGAAAAGCCCCAGCTTGTCAAATTTACCCCCATCTTCATCTTCATCAACTTTTACCTTACCATCTCCACCAGGAACTTGAGCTGTTTTATCACTTCCTTGGCATTCTTTCGGTAACGGATGCCCACAAAGTGCTAGGTTGCCCTCGTAAATCGATGGATCAATGAGCGTTTGAAACTGGTTGGCTGATGGTATTTCCCCGGAAAAGTTATTGTATGACAGGTTCAAGTGATTCAAGAATCTCAGTGAAGGCATGCTCGGTGGAATAGGACTAGAAAGCTTGTTCCTTGACAGGTCCAGAGTTTCTAACCATTCCAAGTTTCCAATCTGTAATTGTATTTTTCCTGTCAAATGATTCCAGGACAAATTCAAGGTGCCCAAATGAATAAGACTTGTAAGCTCTGTCGGCATCTCTCCTGATAGATTATTGTTTGACAAGTCTATACTATTAACAAGGTAAAGAATGTCGAAATATTCTAAAACTCTCCCTTTTGTTACAACTTCCAAGCTTCCCTCCTATTGCCGTGTTTCTGATGGTTTAACTTTCATGCAACTCAAGTTTCCTAGACATGGAGGAATGAATCCTGACAGATTATTGTGTGACAGGTCCAATATGTGAAGAGTAGAAAGACTGCATATTTGAGAAGGTATGTTCCCACCGAAGAAGTTGGACCGCAAACTTAAAATTGACAATGATGGCATGCTTTCTCCTATCCAAGCTGGAAGGTTTCCGGAAAGTTTATTGTCGCCGAGATCTAGACTTTCCATTGAAGTGCAGTTTTGCAGGGATGGGGGAAGATCACCGGAAAGATTGTTGTTGGAGAGTATCAAGAACTTGATTGAACTAAGAGAACCTATTGATTTTGGAATTGAACCAGATAGATTGTTATACGACATATCTAGTATAGACAAGAAAGGCATGTTACTCCAAAACTGATGAGGAATTTCACCGGACAAATGATTGTGTGAGATTACCAATGTAATCAATCCCTTCAGATTGCCTACGGACATGGGAATGCTACCGTTTAGAGAGTTCCAAGAGAGATCCAAATCCATCAAGAAGGGCATTGCTTCACCCAAGTTATGAGGGATTGGTCCAGAAAACAAAGTATCCATTAAATACAACTTTGTCACGTTAGATGACCAGAGTGGGAGACGACCTTCAAAGCGGTTCGAACTCAAATCAACAGTGGATGAATCGAGGAAGCTCATGGAGTTTGGGACTTTTCCACTCAAATTATTGTAAGCAACATCCAGTTCTTGCAATTTCAAATCCAACTGCAAGAACCAATCTGGTATGGTGTCTGAAATCTTAGCATTGTTGAGAACCACAGTGTTCAACTCACTTTGATTTCTGAGCCATGTTGGAAATTTAGGACCCAGTTTGCATGATCTAATGTTGATGTATCTGAGTTTGAAAGGAGCAATCCAATCAGAATTGATGTTAAAAACCAAGGATATGTTTGTTGATAGCTTGTAAAATGACAACTCTGTTAGGCTTGAGAGGTTCATGAAATGAGCTTCAGTTATGACACCTTCCCATAAGTTTTCAGAGAGACTAACACTTTCAATGCTGAGAGTTGCCCAAGACTTTCTGTCATCCCATTCATTTGGTTACCCGAGAGGTAAAATTCCTCCAAGGACCACAGGTTTCCGATTGATGGAGGAATTGAACCTTGAAACGAGTTATACCGAAGATTTAGATATCTTAAGTTATTAAGATATCCTAAAGAAATGGGAAGATTACTGTTGACGGTGATTTTTGGATCGTTGAAAAGTCAACCGTCAAACAATAACACGTAGGCAGATCAAAGCTTTAACCAAACTAGAGTTGAATAATCAAAGCCTCTTTCTCCACATGGATGTGATACGATTCGTTCGTATTTGAGAATAGTAATGTAGAAAAGCAGGAAATAAAGAATAAATCAAACATAACACATGTTTTACGTGGTAAAACCCTAAGGCGGGGAAACATCCACGGTGTCGGTGATGGCGAGAAGAGATCCACTATGAATAGAATAATTACACACTCAATACTCGCTTTCTCTCAAATAATTGCTTATGTTTCGTATCTTTTTTCTCATGTAAGTGTAAATCGCTCATCATGTTCCCCCCAATATAATGAATACATGGATGTATTTATAGGGTTCGATATAGGGTTGCCCTAGTTTTTGTCGTATAAGCGGTGGACTCATTAATTAGAGTCTTTGTAGGATTCTGGTAGAGTAAACTGATTAGGACTTGTTTTCCCGTTTGGTGTTTATCCTTCTGGAAGCTTTGAGTTCTTCCTGATTAGACTTCTGACACTAGAGAAGAAATAGGGATATTTCCTTACTTTGAGTGTGATTCTTAGATTTCGTATCTGAGTGGATCTCCGCTTGATAAGATGTATCTTGATAGGATTGTATTTCCTGTTTTTAGTTAAGTATTGATATTTGGCTGAGCAGAATCTTGGCTGAGTAGAATCTTGGCCGAGCAGATTCCTGGCTGAGTAGATCTCGCTGAGTAAAGATCTTCGGCGAGTAAGATCTTCGCTCATTAATATTTCTTTAGCTAGACGACTTTACTTGGCACATACGCTTCTAACTTCCATATTTAGCTTTCTTGATGACGTGTCCAGACTTGGTGATGTGTCCTCGGTTAGCGTTCCTTTCATTGACTGGTTGACTTTGGATGACTTGGAATTACTGTACTTCCGTATCAACCGCTATCTTTGCTGACGTGTTATGTTGACGAAAATATACATACAACAATTACCAATCAGTTTATTGTATCCCAACTCTAGACTCATTAGGCTGCTGTTAGTGCATTCAGATAAGACATTGATAAAATCTGTTACCTCACCGGTGATGCTATTCCTTGAAAGCTTCAATGTCTGCAAATTGCATAGCTTCCCCAAATTTCTAGGTAAGCGGCCTCCAATGTATGAATTTCCAGACAAATCAAGCTGTCGGAGAGAATTCAAGCTTGCAAATTCTCCTGGAAGATCACCTTGGAGATTGTTGGAGTTAAGGTCAAGATTTACAAGGCAACTAATGTTAAATAGCCAGTGAGGAATTGTGGAGTTGAAACCATTGTTGGAGAGGTCAAGCACCGAAACGGACGTAAAATTCAGAGATGGAAGATTTTGAGGCAGTTTGAGAAGTCCACAATTGGGCAAGTGCAACTCCACAAGAGAATGTAGCATATTGACAGATTGAAGCCAATATGCTGCAGCCTTGCTAAGATCTACACCTCCCAAATTAAGGAATTTCAAGGAAGAAAGACCAGAAAGCCATCTGAGGTCACTTTCATATGCTAAGCCATTGAGATCAATAGAAAGCAAGCTTGAGAGGTTTCCCAGACTTTGAGGTATAGGTCCGGCGAAAGATGCACCAGAGAGATTGAGATATCTCAGCTTCTCTAGTGATCCAAAGAAGTCTGGAATTTGGACACCAAAGAAATCATTCATGCTCAAGTCCAAGTAAACTAAATCTTTCAAATGAAGCAACGAAGGATTTATCTCACCACCCAATTTGTCAGAACTGTCTGGATATGGATTGTTGAGCTTGAGCTTGCTAACACTTCCAGTTCTGTTATTGCAGCTCACTCCTCTCCATCTACAGCATTCTTCTCCTACCCAAGACGAAAGCCGACCAGAAGGGTCTGTAAGGCCTTGTTTGAACTGTAGAAGTGCTTTTCTTTCAATTGCTTTACAGGCAACAACGGGTTGGTGAGAATGCAAGCGCAAAGGTTTCTGGGTACAAAATTCCAAATATTAGCACAAGAAGGACTTTCATGGAAGCAGTTTTGCAACTCATGACTGTCGTACAAGAGGATGCTATAAGGTTACTGAGCTTTAATTTAGGATATATATGCTATGTAATGCTGTAACCTCCATTACAAGTTATGACAACAATGAATTTCAGAAAATGAAATGGGAAACAAGGTCATTTTCTAGGTAGACAATATTTGGACGGGCCAGAAAATTTCCAACCCAATAAAACGTTTTGAGATCTGAAAGGAGGTTAAAGCTCAAGTGTTACAACTTTTCTAGCACGCCAATATATATATATATATATATATATATATTTTCTAATATTACATTTACGACTATTATAATAGAGTTGCCAGGACCTGCCAATATCAGACTATATATATGGTTTGGATAACTACTTTCAAATCCCATCAATCAGGAGAAAACTCCCCACCTATGCTTGTAAAATGCATATGATGGGACTCGATCCCCTGACCACTAGGTGTGGAATGGAGGTGCCCTACCATCTCTACTAAGAGATGATGTGCGAGTGATCTTTTTCTTGTATTCCTCAAAGGTGCAAAATTTTTGTTTAACAACATTAACTAAGAAGAAGAAAAAGCCTCCAATAACTACTTCGTACACAAAACGAAGTTAGTTAATTCCATTCCCTTTAAAATAAATAAATAATTACATTCATGCATGAATATGATATCTCTAGACTTACCGTAATCAATTAAAAAAATTCTTCAATTAGATCTTCGGTGCATTGTGCAGGGTTGTACACATTAATTTTTTGGAAAGATGGGCTAAAACAAAACTATACATATAGGGGCTATGGCCTCCGATCCCCTTCCCTAAAAAAAAGTTATAAATTTCTATAAAAAGTTTAAAAAACTATGAACCCTAACAAATTTTATTTTTGTATTTCTGGACTTGAACCCCCGTCCACAACATTACATATAGAATTTAATCCACTCTCACCCGATAATTGATTATTATTTTTTCTCATGGTATGAAAGCATAATTTTTTTATTTTTTTTATTTTATAGTTTTGATGTATATTTGCTTGATATTATAATCTAAAATTATCAAAGAATCTGGTTAAAGGATGCTTTATAAATTATAATATAATACTAGAAATAATAAATTGTACTCATAAAATAAATTAATAACAAAATAACAAAACAATAACCTAAAATTATGAATAATGAACCTAAAACCTAAAAAAGAAAAATATCTGAATAGAAGAATCAAATATAAATATTTTTTATATTTAATTTTGGAACCGACGGTTGATGAATGAAGATAAAATGATAAATATTAATCGAGAAGAGAGAGAATTGGGGACGTGAGAGAGAGAGAGTGAGGGGTAGATGGGAAGAGAGAGAGAGAGAGGACAGATGGGACGTGTGAGAGAGATAACGATGTTGAGGTAATGAGGTGACAGGAAGTTTTGAGGAGACAAATAATTTGGGTTGGGATTTGGGATAAGACTAGGAAGAATACTAATTATTAAAAAATAAAATACAAAATACAAAAGTCTAAAATCCCGCTATAATTAAGGTCCGTTCCGGTAGTGTGTGCACCAATCTATTAAAATTTTGATATGCGACGGATTTTAAATAAAGTGTTGACATATATCCTTATTTAAATGAATGTTTTTATTTTAATATAATTTATTTATAAACCCTCTTAAGTTATTAACACATCCAATTTTACAAATGATAAATTCTTAATTAGGGTTTAGTTTTTTATTTATTTTTAATAAAGTGATATATAAGTGGTAAAATGTGAGTAGAACATTCTACATGATAACGCCATGGCTAGGCTACACTAGATGGACCGCGAAATCATGAAGCATACTTGCTATTTCCTGTTCATTTGGATGGAACATTACTGGAGTCTGGACAATGCCAAAGCCATGAAAGCTAAGAAGGAATTCTTTTCTACCTTAGATGTTCTTCAAATTTTTCGGCAGGTGAATAGCAGTGTCATTTTTCTTCTTTGTTATTGAAGCTTTTGCTTCAGCAATTCAAATTCCTAAGCATGAAATAATATTGTTTCATGGAAATTCTCTGGAGAAGAAAATCAGATGATGCTGCCTAGATTGTGGATATATGTTATCTATCTGCATTCACATATATCTACTAAGAACTAGAACTGTTTGGTGATATTCTGATAACCCATAGAAAAGAGCATCCATCGGTTGCAATAATGATGGATTTTGGCAGTACTCGACCTGCAAGGTGGCAGATTCACTCTCATCGGTTGCAATTGCAGGTAGCTATCAATCCTCTATTTCTAATAGCTTATTTTAAACCCTTGTTATGACTTATGATTCTAATAATTTTAATTAGGGTTTAGTTTTTTATTTTTATTTTAATAAATTGATATAGTTGAAGATAAGAGTATAATTAAAGGGTGTACTATGTACATAGTATTTGGTTTATTTTTAATTAAACTAATTTGTCCTTATTGGTAAAATCCTATTGGAATATTTTTGTAATTAAATTTTTTATTAAAATATGTGTGTACTTATCATATTTATGAGTGTCATTATCGGCACCTTTTCTTTTATTAGATTATCAACTCAATGTTTTATATTTATTACAATTCCTAATTTAACCTTCCCACACTTATTTATAAAAATATTTATTTCAAAAATTATATTGTTGTAAAGATCTTATCGAGATCTTTAAAATGACATTAATATTAATATATATTTAAATTATTTATTTTACGTATTAATTATGCATTTAATTAATGGTAAATTTTTATATTAACTTAATTTAGTGCAATTAAAGAAATGACAAAATACTTTAAAAAAAAATACATGAGAGCATCTCCAATGGTATCATTAAAAGTAGAAGAGTAATCAAAATTTGATTATTTACCCAAAAAACACTGTCCAATGGAGTCACTAAAATTTAGCAATAGGAGTTGTCAATAATCAAATTGCCTCTTCAATCATCAAATTTGAAGATTAACTTTCAATCATCAAATGCAAACTTAACCCAAAATAAAGATGTTGTGATTTTATTCTTTCTCTTTCATCTGTTATTTTTTTTTTTCTCTTTTTTTCTCTAATCACCTATATATCTCATCATTGTTTCAACCCTAAAAATTTCAATCAGGTAAAATTCGTATTTTTATTATGAATGGATCAATATCCATATCATATAAAAAACTTTTTTTTTTTTTTTTTTACCCTGTTCAATAGCAATGTATTCAAGGTGTTTGACAAATTGTTTGTGTGATTTTATTTTGCCAGGAGACTAACAGCCTAGCACACATTCGTATGTAATCTTTTTTTTTTTTAAAGGCAATTTATTAAAGGAAGAACCAAAGCAATAGCCCCAAAAGGCTACAAAACAAGAGGAAATAGCAACAAAAAAGCAAAGAAAGGAGCATAACAAAAAATAGAGCAGCGACAGAAGCAGCAACCGAACAGACCAGCAGCAAAACAAAAATTATACAGATAGTCTATTTTTCTATATAATTTATACAAAAATTATACAGAAATTATACAGAACAGTGAAATAAAAATGAGTGGAAACAGTGAAAAATATGTGGTGGAAGTAGATTTTTAATTTAGATAAAGTAGAATTTTGATTTTGATAAAGTGTACCATTGTGGACTACACAATTATCAAATTTAACAATCCCTAAAACAATCATCAAATGTTGAGGTGGCAACTTTTGAGGATCCAATTTGATGATACCATTGGAGATGCTCTGACAAAATACTTTAAAAAAAATACATGACAAAAAAAAAATTACTCACATAATTTTGGGTCAGTAATTATTTTATTTTTTATATTATGCTATTAATTATTTAAGAATAATATTTTTTATGTCAAAAAATTAATTAATTTTATTTAAGTTAACTAATATAATTTAATTAGTATTGTATAGAGTTTTATTGAGAGAATATTCTTGTAATATGCTCTTATACACCAAATTGATGTTTGGTGCATTTGAGTGGAAAAAATTTTTGGTGTGAGAATATTCCCAAAAGATTATCTTTTTACAACAATTTGATGTGATATTTAGTGTTCTCCATTGACGATGCCCTAAGGGCAAGTTAACAACTATAAAAATATTATAAAATGAAATATTTATTGTCTCAATCAGTGGCATTTTATAGTTGTTAACATGTGCCCTAATACCAAAATCCCTTTGACCGTTAATTAAAAAATAAAACGCCTCCATCAGGTATTAAACTTTTGACCTTGTAGTTAAAACACACTATAACCAGCTGTGCTACTTCAACTAATTGTTGGAGGTTTGTTTATTTAAATGTGTGTATATATATAGTTATATAATTTATTTAAAATAATTTAAATTTGTTTATATAATTTAAAATAAACTCACATTTATAAATAATATATAAAAACATATTTATGAAAAAGAAAAATAAAATACGAAAACAAAAGGAAATAAAAATAAATAAAAAAGGAAAATTTATTATTATTATTATTTTGAATTTTTTACTTTTTCAATTTATGAGCTTTGATTTTCTGAGTTTTTTTTTTTTTTTTTTTTTTTTTTTTTTTTTCTTTCATTTTTCAAATTGAAATAATATATTTTTTGAAAAGGAAAAAGAGGCATTTTTTTTATAGCACTCTCTCCAAAGCCATTTGTGGAAAAGTCACCAACTTAATAAGTTTTGTAAAAATAGCACCAAAGTATGTGATCTGCCAAAATTGCCCTCACTTATTCTTTCATCCTCTCTCTCTCTCTCTCACTCTCTCTTTCTTTTTCTCTCTCTTTCTTCCTCTCTCCTTTTTTTTCAAAAACCTCCATTGATCCATCAATGGAGATCGAAACGACCTCTGTCGAAACAACTTCCGTCGAAACGACCTCCGTCAAAACGGTCGACTCCATTAGAGGTTTTCGAAACGACCTTCATTATAAAAAAAATTTCTGGAAATAAGTCTCGATTATTTTGCAATAAGTCTCGGGTAGCTGAAATAAGTCTCGGGTAACTGGAAATAGCTTGAAATAAGTCTCGGGTGACTTACCCGAGACTTATATCCAAATACCCGAGACTTATTTCCAGAATTTTTTTAATAACGGAGGTCGTTTTGATCTCCATCAAAGGGAGTCGACCGTTTCAACAAAAGTCGTTTCATTTGAGGTCGTTTCGACAGAGGTCGTTTTGATCTTCATTGATGGATCAATGGAGGTTTTTGAAAAAAAAAAAAAAAAAAAAAGAGGAGAGAGGAAGAAAGAGAGAGAAGAAGAAAGAGAGAGAAAGAATAAGTGAGGGGCAATTTGGGCAGATCACATACTTTGGTGCTATTTCCACAACACTTAATAACTTGGTGATATTACCACAAAATCAATGGAATTTGGTGCTACTTCCCCCTATTTCCTCAAGGAAAAAAATTCAAAAAAAAAAAAAAAAAAAAAATTACGGGCTTTGATTTCTGGGTTTCCTTTTGTTTTCTTATTTTCCTTTTCTTTTTCATAAATCTGTTTTTATATATTATTATTAAATATGAGTTTATTTAAATTATATATATGAGTAATGAGTTTGTTTTAAATTATATAAATAGATTTAAATTATTTTAAACAATTTATATATATATATATATATATATATACACATTTAAATCAACAAATCTCCAACAACAAGCTAGAGTAGCTCAGTTGATTAGAGTGTGTAGCTTTTAACTACAAGGTCGAAGATTCAATACCTGATGGAAGCGTTTTAATTTTTAATTAACGGTCAAAGGGATTTTGGATGGAAAACTTGACAGAAGGGGCAAAATGACCAATATTTAGGATTTCAGGGGGTTGGGGACTAGTTTATTTAATGCTTGGACTATGAATGAGAAGTAAACCAGAGAGACCAAGGAGAAATTTGAGACCTGATCAAACTTCTTCATTGGTGGTGGTCCCTTCAAGGATTTGAATGCGGACGTTCCGAATGCGATTGGAGGTGTTACAACTTTTCTAACACCCCAATATTCAAATTCAGATTGTGCTTAAAAGTTAAAAGAGCAAAAGATTTTATTTTTGTTTTGTGTAGAATCATGAACCTTTTCCCTCATCACCGTAGAATTGCTACTAAAAATTTGATACGTGACAAATTTTAAATAAATATCACATCCAAAAAAAAATTTCTCTTTTCTTCTCTTGATTTTTTTAATTTTTAATATTTTTTAAAACCAAATACCTGCACATATCAAATCTTCAATAAACGGATGCAACGGAGATTTCTCACCTTAGAGCAACTCTAGCCGAGTAGCCGGTGCTCTATAATAATAGCGCACAGTACATTTTCCAAATAAAATTCAATTACCAAGGTATGTTTTAGCGCATCGACGAACAGTAGCATGCCAAGATTGGCTTGCTGCTAATCACGTACACAAAACCCTTTTTTTCTTTTTCTTTTTTTATAAAAAAACTGTCACATCATCCTTTATTTTTTTTTAAAAAAAATTATAATTTAACCCTTTTATACTTAATTAAAATAATATGTATTCCTAAAAAATATACCATTGGAAAGATCTCATTGAGATCTTTAAAATGATAATAATATTAATATACATATTCAATTTATTTAATTTACTTATTAATTATATATCAAAATAATATTTAACTTTTATAATAACTTAAATATTTATTAGAAAAATATTCTTTAAAATATATTTTTATCGTTGAATATTAGAGTAGAAAAAAATTTGATTTAACCATATTCTCAAAAGATTCTCCTTCAATTTTAAATTGGAGTAGAGTTTGATGTCCAATATTGAAGTTGGCCTTAGAGTCCTTTAATGCCAGCTAATAGAGCAAGTGCCTAGACCTATTAAGAAGGCAACATTAATGCTTGGACTATGAACGAGAAGTAAACCAGAGAGACCGGTAAATCTGAGACCCTATCAAACTTCTTTGCTTTTGTTCCCATTTCTGCATTGACTATACATGAGAACATTGGTGTTGGCCCTTTAGGGTGCGTTTGGTAAGCGAGACGGGACAAGACAACGTGGGACAATTTGTTCTTGTCTCACGTTTGGCGCGTCCTTAGCATGATACAGAACGGGACAATGTGGGATAAAAATCACAAAAAATTATCCCATCCAAGACCCTAGGACAACTTGTCCTATGACATGGGACAAGTGTCAAAAAGACCAATTTACCCTTCAAATTTTTAAACAATTACAATCATGTCTAATATATTATATATTATATATATTATAATTACATATATATAATATTATTATATAAATATTATTATATATAATAATATATAATATATAATATATATAATAATATTCAATATATCATATATATATATATATATATATATATATATACAGATTTTCTATTATCAGTTTAAACTGACAATAAATATATCAGGACGAAGAATGTGGACCACTAGATTTACATACTTTGACTCAAAGTGTATGCACTTGTCAAAACTTCTCCATAATCTGTGGTCCACATTCTTCGTCCTGATATATTTATTGTTAGTTCGAACTGATAATAGAAAGACTGTATGTATATATATATATATATATATATCCTATATATAATAATATTCAATATATCATATATATTAAACATTATTATTATATATAAGATATATATTTTATTATAATATAAACATATTATTATAATATATATATATATATATATTAACACATAATATATATGATAATATATATATATATATATAATATAATATATTAAATATTATTATGTATATAATAATATTATTACCCATACAATAATATATATTATTGTACATGTAATAATATTTAATATATTATATATATTTTATATATAATATATATATATATATATTATTATTATTATTATATATAGGATACATATATATAATATAATATATATTATTAATATATATATATATATATATTTTGTAATATATATATATAATATTATAATATATGTTGTTATATATATAAGAGGGGTACTTTGGTCATTTGAATCTCTTGTTCTGTCATGTCTTAACAATACCAAATGCATAATAGTATAGTCCACAGTTCTGTCCCAGGCCTTCCAAACACAATACAAAACAACTTGTCCCGTCCCGTCCCGTCCTGTCCTGTCTTGTCCTGTCTCACTTTGTCCTGTCCCATGTCCGTGCCAAATGCACCCTTATGGATTTAATGCGGACGTTCCAGATGTGATTGGAGGTGATAGAGCATCTCTAAGGGGCTCCCTAAATCCCCTCCTTAACTAAAATAGGGAGTGAATTTAGTTTTAGATCACTCTAAGGGGCTCCCTATTTTAGAGAGCCACCAAGAGGCTCTCCAAATGTAGGGAGCCATTTCAAGCTCAACCATGCTCCCTAAATTTTAGCTATTTTAGCTAAAATGCTATTTTAGCTAGCAACTTCTCATAAGATCACTCCAACCATGCTCTCTATTATAGCTAGTCATTAATATTTTTTAAATTTAAAATATAAATAAATTTATTTAATAACAACCTTCAAACTTTTAACAAATAATAATACAAAATTGATATCATTTTTTTAATAACAAATCAGTTTAAAAATATTAAAAAAATAAGAGAGAGAAGATAGGGAGTTCCCTACATTTAGAGAACCACCAAGAGGCTCTCTAAAATAGGGAGTCATTTAGGGAGCCCCTTGGAGTGCTCTAAAACCAAATTGGCTCCCTATTTTAGCTAAGGAGAGGATTTAAGGAGCCCTTTGGAGATGCTCTTATCTTCTCTCATTTATTTTTTTATTATTTCTAAGTTGATTGGTCCCCTCTCTTTTATTTTTACAATTTTAAACAAAATAAATTTATTTATATTTGAAATTTAGAAAATATTAAAATATTAATTACTAGCTATAATATGGAGATGGTTGAAGTGATCTCATGAAAAGTTACTAGTTAAAATAGTTAAAATTTAGAGAGCATGGTGAGAGATGATTTTACTTTTGGAACACCCTAATATTCAAATTCAGATTGTGCTTGAACGATAGCAAAGATATTATTTTTGTTTGATGTAGGATCATAATCATTTTCCCTCGTCTAATAACGCCGCGACATGTTTGTTATGTTCATAATCCAACACTGCCCCATTGCACTCTTGATGGATTGCACATAATGCCAACGTAGAATTGGAAATCAAACCTGGTCTAATGCCATTAATCAATAATCCTTTGAGGTGCAAAATTTTCCAGGACAAGACTTGTAGATAGGACTTACCGCCAATTTGGCTCGAATCTCCATCCATACTGTTAACAACAAAGCCAATCATCAAAACCCTAAAATATAAATAAAATTTGTCAAAACGCAAATTAATTGAGAAATGGAAGATATGTAAATTATAATGCATACCAGTCAACATCTATCGGAAGTGAAATTTGAGACACCGTGATTCCTGAAGAAATCAGTAGCCTTGTCAACGATGATCAGACGGTGGAGATTGAACTTGTGTGTGCAACCAAAGCACCTGTAAAAATTCAGAGCTTTTTTGGTTAAGCTTTTGAAAAACCTCTATTTCTAAAAGGTTGTAGTAGATCTAATAGTTGTTTGGTTGGTAGACTTTTTTTTAGAGTGACAATATTTGTACCCCTTAAAAACTGTATATACATCCCAAATTAATATATCTTTAAAAATCCAATAATACCCTTGAGTAAAATTACTAAGAGGACTGATTGTTTGTTAATACATCCACCAATAATTATTAATTAGTTTCCTATTTTAATGGTTTGTAAAAAAAATTCCTATTGATGGTTTGATATTAACATATGGAGTGCCAATATTGCCACACATAGATATAATAAGCACACTCATATTTTATTAAAAATTTTAATTGCTAAAATATCTCAATATAAATTTACCAATAAGGATAAATTAGTTTAATTAAAAATAAACCAAATAATATGTATATTAATTACACTCATATCTTCAATTATATCTCTTTATTAAAAAAAATAATAATAATAAATAAACCTAATTTTATTTCAACTATCAAAATCTCCCACTATCATATAATAAAGTAATGAAAAACAATTTTCAAAAGACTCTAATCATACAAAGGTACGTTTTTTTTTTTTAAAATTATTATTTTTTTTTTTATCTAAAGTTTTATAAGACTTAATTTGTTAGACATATAGATACGTTTTATAAATTAAGATACTATGATATGTTTGTTTTTTTCATTTTGGATAACTTATTACAAATATAAAATTGATTAGGTTGTGTTAAGGTTTTTTTAAAATTTGGAATTTTTGGAAAATTGATTTTTAGGATTTTATTATGTGCAGATAAAATTATAAATCCATGAATTGATATAGAACATTTGTGGAAATTTACTAAAAAAACTCTACTGTATCACTTTTTGAATGAGATAAAAGTCAAAAAATTTTACTTTTTCTAAAAGACATATATATCTTAAAATAAGATATAAGTTGGAAAAATAAACAAACTAATTTATCTTAATTTAAGGTATAAGAGGCAATAAGTCTTATAGTGAAAAAAAACAAATAACCCCTTAGACTTGGTTCCTGTGACACCAATCACAACGTCAGTTGCATAGAGAATGAGAGAAAAGCACTTGTCAAGTTCAAAGCAGGTCTCATAGATCAAGTTATGGGAGAATTGCATAAATCATGGTGTTGACTACAACTTGATTTATGCAATTTCATCAATCACCTATAATGAAGACAATTGCTTGACTTATGGGATTTGATAATGGATGCATATTTTTAGGATTCAAATTATGATTTTTATTTGTTCACTTTTATTTGTTTTTCTTCTCCTATATAATGTAGCTTTGTAACCATTTGATAAGAGAGTTGAGTTGATTAATAAAATTTCAGTTATGAAATTTCTTGTGTTTGCTCTCTCGGTATTCTTGTGAATCAACGAGTTAACAATGTGTTCATAGTCCTGGGTATTCCCAGAATTAACAGGGCTCGATCACCCATCACGCTGCATCATAACCCTTTTGCAAGGACCGTGAACGAGAAGTAAACTAGAAAGACAGGAAATTTGAGACCTGATGAAACGTCTTTGTATTTGTTCCTATTTCTCCATTGACTAGATGAGAACATTTGTGGTGGTCCTTTAAGCATTTGATCGCGGATGTTGGAGATGTGATTGGAGGTTTGAAGCTATAATGCTAATGTTACAACTTTTCTAACACGGCAATATTCAAATTCAGATTGTGCTTCAACGAGAGTAAATATATTATTTTTGTTTTGTGTAGGATCATGATCGTTTTCCCTCATCTAATCACGCTGGGACATGTTTGTTATGTTCACAATCCACGCCGTCCCTATTGTATGGAGATGGATTGCAAGTAATGTAAACGTAGAATTGGAAATCAGACCTGGTCTAATGCCATTAGTCAATAATCCTTGTTCCTATTTCTGCATTGACTAGATGAGAACATTGGTGGTGGTCCTTTAAGCATTTGAACGCAGACGTTGGATGTGATTGGAGGTTTGAAGCTATAATGCTAATGTTACAACTTTTCTAACACGGCAATATTCAAATTCAGATTGTGCTTCAACGAGAGTAAATATATTATTTTTGTTTTGTGTAGGATCATGATCGTTTTCCCTCATCTAATCACGCTGGGACATGTTTCTTATGTTCACAGTCAAAACATCTACTTACTTGAATATGTAGAACGACTAGGTATTGACCCAACGACCTCAACAAATCTATATATAGAGCTGTGAATTCATCAAGTGCATCCCACAAAAATTGGAGCTGCAATGATCATGGCAGATACCAAAACCTCCTGTCAATTTTTTTTACTAGTTGTAATATTTTCTTCTGGGTTCCTCTATCTTGAAACTGTTAGACTTGGTTCCTGTGACACCAATCACAACGTCAGTTGCATAGAGAATGAGAGAAAAGCACTTGTCAAGTTCAAAGCAGGTCTCATAGATTCTTCACTTCGGCTATCTTCTTGGGTTGGCAAAGACTGCTGTCGATGGGATGGCGTGCAATGCAAAGGTGGTACAGGACATGTCACTAGGCTCAAACTTGGCAACACAGCTGCTGATGCTGCTCTAGGTGGTCAGATAAGTCCTTCTTTGCTTGATTTGAAACATTTGACTTACTTAGACCTGAGTTCCAACAGTTTTGAAGGAATCCCAATTCCAGACTTCATTGGATCGCTTACGACATTGAGATATCTCAATCTCTCTGGTGCTTCCTTTGGTGGAACTATTCCTCCAAACCTGGGAAATCTTTCCAGGTTGCTCTATCTTGATCTTAACAGCTTTTCACTCGAGTCAAACAAGAATGATCTACATTGGCTATCAGGTCTTTCTTCTCTGAAACATCTAAATTTAGGAAATACTGATCTTAGCAAAGCTAAAAATCAGTGGTTTCAAGCTGTGAACATGCTTCCATCACTTGAAGAATTGCACCTACCAGCTTGTGGACTTTCTACTATTCCTTCCTCAGTT
Source organism: Acer saccharum (assembly GCA_030490815.1). Classification (NCBI taxonomy): domain Eukaryota; kingdom Viridiplantae; phylum Streptophyta; class Magnoliopsida; order Sapindales; family Sapindaceae; genus Acer; species Acer saccharum. Next base: position 32,268,370 of record CM059874.1, on the reverse strand, counting down.
CCACTTGTTAATCTCACATCCGTTTCAGTACTTGAACTCTCCAACAATGGCTTCAACTCCTCAATGCCTTCCTGGCTTTTCAACTTGACCGGTCTTGTCTACGTTGATCTCAACTCTAACAATTTCCAAGGTGAGCTTCCTGATCAATTTACTGACTTGAAGTTTATCCAACACATTGATTTGTCTAAGAATTCATTTATAGAAGGTAAATTATCAACAAGGTTAGGCAACCTTTACAGTTTACGTGTGCTTGATCTTTCTTACAATAAAATTAGTGGTGAGATGACAGAATTCACCGATGCTTTATCAAAATGCACCAATTGTAGCTTAGAGTTTTTACATTTGGGGTACAACAAACTAGGTGGGTTTCTTCCTGACTCCTTAGGACACCTGAAAAACCTGAAACATCTTCTACTAATGGGAAACTCATTTTTGGGTTCAATTCCAGAATCCATTGGAAATTTGTCATCCTTAAAAGAATTCTACCTTTCAGAAAATGGGATGAAAGGAACAATTCCAGTCAGTTTAGGGCAGCTCTCATCACTAGTTGCATTAGACCTAAAAAATAATCAATGGGAGGGTACCATAACAGAAGCCCATTTGTCAAATCTCACCAGCTTAAAGGATTTGTCGATTGTCCTGACATCTCTCAACATCACCTTGTTCTTCAATGTGAGTTCTGACTGGATTCCTCCTTTCAAACTCACATACCTCAGCCTTAAAAATTGTCAATTGGGTCCCGGATTCCCTATGTGGCTGCGATATCAAAATGAACTTGAGTATGTAGCCTTTTGTAACAATAAAATTTCCGGCACCATACCAGATTGGTTTTTGAAGTTAGATTTGATTCTATATTACCTAGAAATCAGCAATAATCTATTGAGTGGAACGGTGCCAAACACAATCAAATTCAGTCCTCAAGCCGCAGTTATCTTGAATTACAACCGCTTTACGGGTCCTTTGCCAGTGTTGTCATCAAATGTCAGTTCATTTCATTTTGACCATAATTTCTTTTCTGGGCCAATTCCCGAAGATATTGGTGAACAAATGCCCATGTTGACAGATGTTGATCTCTCTTTTAACTCCTTGAGTGGTGGCATTCCCTTGTCAATGGGGAAACTAAGTTCCTTGCTGACTCTTTTCCTCTCCAATAATCTTTTGACTGGAAAAATTCCTGATTTCTGGAATAATATTCCAGCTGTGTATGTCATAGACGTGTCGAATAACAGTTTATCTGGCAAGATACCAAGTTCCTTGTGCTCACTAAGTTCATCACTGAAATTCTTGATGCTGAGCAACAACCACCTATCTGGGGAAATCCCTTCAACCTTGAAGAACTGCACAGACATTAATACCCTGGATCTCGGAGACAATAAGCTTTCAGGTGAAATTCCGGCATGGCTAGGAGAAGGGATCCCATCGCTATTGATTTTAAGTGTTCGATCAAACATGTTTTACGGGAAGATTCCCTCAGATATATGCAAGCTTTCGTCTCTTCATATACTGGATCTTGCTAACAACAATCTTTCAGGATCGATTCCTTCATGCCTACGCAATTTGAGTGGTATGGCATCTGATGTTACAGATCGATACGAAGGGCAGTTGCTTGTGGCAACCAAGGGAGCAGAGTACTTGTACATGGAAACTCTCTATCTTGTAAACAGCATTGACCTTTCTAATAACAGCCTGTCCGGTGAAGTGCCTGATCTGAGAAATCTTTCAAGACTGAACACCTTGAACTTGTCCATGAATCACTTGACTGGAAAAATACCTGAGATCACTGGGAGCTTACAGAGGTTGGAAACTCTAGACCTCTCCAGAAATCAACTTTCCGGACAGATCCCACTTAGCTTAACTTCCTTGACATTCTTGGCTCACTTGAACCTGTCATACAACAATCTCTCTGGAGAAATCCCATCAACCAACCAATTCCAGACCCTCAATGATCCGTCCATTTATCAAGGTAACCCTGCACTTTGCGGGTCTCCCCTGTCCAACAAATGCAAGAAAGACAGGGAAACATCCCAGTCTCCTGAGGATGGTGATGAGAAGAGAGACAATGAAGACGAAGCCAACTTGGAGAAGGCATTGTTTTACAGCAGCATAGGACTTGGATCTGCGGTGGGGTTTTGGGGAGTTTGTGGAACTTTGACATTGAACAAGTCCTGGAGGGTTGCCTATTTTCGATATGTGGATGACAAGAAAGATAAGCTAATCTTGGTAGTCTTACTATGCTTGGCTCGATTCCGGAGATTGACAAACAGAGACGGAAACTGAGGAAAATAAAATGATATGTGCATCAACCGATCCGTGAGAATAGGACTTGGTTACTTTGTTGTTTCAATAAGTGGATGCTTTACAAAAGGTCCACTACTGTATGTCAATATTGCTTCCACATTTCATGCTTTCTTGTTTAGCTAAAATATCTCAATATAAATTTACCAATAAGGATAAATTAGTTTAATTAAAAATAAACCAAATAATATATGTATTAGTTACACTAATATCTTCAATTATATCTCTTTATTAAAAAAAAATAATAATAATAAATAAACCTAATTTTATTTCAACTATCAAAATCTCCTACTATCATATAATAAAGTAATGGAAAAAGAGTTTTCAAAAGACTCTAATCATACAAAGGTATGTATTTTTTTTATTTTTTTTTTATTATGAACTCTATCAATAAACAAAAAATGAGAATTTTAAGGAAGAAAGACCAGAAAGCCATTTGAGGTCCCTTTCATATGCTAAGCCATTGAGATCAATAGAAAGCAAGCTTGAGAGGTTTCCCAGACTTTGAGGTATAGTTCCGGCGAAATATGCACCAGAGAGATTGAGATATCTTAGCTTCTCTAGTGATCCAAAGAAGTTTGGAATTTGGACACCTAAGAAATCATTCATGCTCAAGTCCAAGTAAACTAAATCTTTCCAATGAAGCAAAGAAGGATTTATCTCACCACCCAATTTGTCAGAACTGTCTGAAAATGGATTGTTGAGCTTGAGCTTGCTAACACTTCTAGTTCTGTTATTGCACCTCACTCCTCTCCATCTGCAACATTCTTCTCCTACGTACCAAGACGAAAGCAGACCAGAAGGGTCTGTAAGCCCTTGTTTGAACTGTAGAAGTGCTTTCCTTTCAATTGCTTTGCAGGCCAATTACAGGGCCGACCCATGGGAGCAGCAAACCCAGCCATCTGCTGGGGCCCCAAATTGGCCCAATTTGCTTCTTCTTCTTTTATAAAATCAGGGACCTCAGGATCCAATCTATTTAAGTTTAAACAGGACCCAATTCCAAACATTTTACTGCTTTTATTTATTTTTCTTTTCAAATCAAGACCCAATGAACTAATTCAATTAATCAAGAATAAACTTCAAAGGCCTAATATACTTGTGATTCTGATTTCTGAGACTACACTATTAAAAACAAAAACAAATAGCAAGTTAATTAAAAACAACAACAATGACCTAAAGGCTAAAGTTCTAAACGAATATAAAATTTTGATGGTAGTAGTATGATTAGTAAATGGGTTCAAAAAATTTTTGTCACTATTTCAGCCTGTTTTTGTAAGAATATCACTGGTTTACTAATTTAAGTTTAAAAGGCACCTATTTAGGTGATCAGACAAAAATACCCTCATTTTGTCTGTTTGTGTCTTTTCAAACGTGGAGAGAAAAAAGTTGAGAGAGCGAGAACAGTGGAGAGAGAAAGTATTGTTGCAAGAAATCCGACTGTAAATCTCACGGCGACACCCTTGTTCGAGCTTAGGTTTGATTTGATTTGTGGTTGATTATGTTTGTATGATGAGGTTAGGTTAGGGTTTTAGTTTCAGAAAAGAGTTGTTTTGAGGACGATGAATTTCTGGGTTTCCGTGACTTTTTCAAGTGTCCCGTGACTTTTGATAAGTGTCCCGTGACTTTTGATAAGTGTCCCGTGACTTTTGATAAGTGTCCCGTGACTTTTGATAAGTGTTCCGTGACTTTTGATAAGTGACCGTGACTTTTGTACAGTGTTCCGTGACTTTTGATAAGTGTTCCGTGACTTTTGATAAGTGTCCCGTGACTTTTGATAAGTGTCCCGTGACTTTTGATAAGTGTTCCGTGACTTTTGATAAGTGTCCCGTGACTTTTGTACAGTGTTCCGTGACTTTTAATAAGTGTCCCGTGACTTTTGTACAGTGTCCCATGACTTTTGACTTTTGATAAGTGTCTTGTGACTGTTGTATAGTGTCCCGTGACTTTTGTACAGTGTTTCGTGACTTTTGATAAGTGTCCCGTGACTTTTGTATAGTGTCCCGTGACTTTTGATAAGTGTCTCGTGACTTTTGATAAGTGTCCCGTGACTTTTGTACAGTGTTTCGTGACTTTTGATAAGTGTCCCGTGACTTTTGATAAGTGTCTCGTGACTTTTGATAAGTGTCCCGTGACTTTTGTACAGTGTTTCGTGACTTTTGTATAGTTTCCCGTGACTTTTGTATAGTGTCCCGTGACTTTTGATAAGTGTCTCGTGACTTTTGATAAGTGTCCCGTGACTTTTGTACAGTGTTTCGTGACTTTTGATAAGTGTCCCGTGACTTTTGTATAGTGTCCCGTGACTTTTGATAAGTGTCTCGTGACTTTTGATAAGTGTCCCGTGACTTTTGTACAGTGTTTCATGACTTTTAACTACTGTTCCCGTGACTTTTAACCTTAAGCTAGTTGTATGAATTTTCAATTAAATTCAAAATTCATACAACTAGCTTAAGGTTTATGAAAGACTCTGAGAACAAATGAAAAGGAACCCACCTTAAGGTTTTAAACTGAAAAAAAAAAACTAATTATCCAATGAAGTTGTATTGATAATGTTATGGTGTTCAACCTCCATTGGAGGTCTGTTATAAAAGAAGGTGAAAAAATAAAATATCAGAAAACTTTAAAGTAAGAAAGAGAATGTGTAAAGTAAGAAAGAGAATGTGTAAAGTAAGGGCAATTTTGGTAGTTCACCATAATAGGTGCCTTTTAAACTTAACTTATTAAAGCAGTGACTTTGTCACCAAATCCGTTCAAAAAGGTGACATTTTCCACCATTTCCACTTAGTAAATTTACACTTCAGAAAGCAAGAAGAATAGAAATTTAAACTATGTTTTGTTTTTATATTATTAAATACGATAAATCTTTTTTTGTTTTAATTTATGTGAATTATATTGTATTTGGTAAATGAAGAATTATTTATTTAATTTTTTTTTATGTTAATGATAATAATTTTTATATGGGGTCTCGATTTTTGTTAATATCATTAAATGGATGGGGCCTAAAATGTCCGGAGACATCCCTGAGGCCAAACCAGGTTGAGTATGTGATGCAGCAATAGCTAAGGCAATGGAATACATGGAGCGGATGGCGAATTCGTATCTGGATTGCGTGGACCAACCAAATCCGGGCTGAACTTCGTGGACCTCTACAGAGGGCATATAGGGTTGGATCGTCTATTATAATATGTTTCTAGAAAGCCCAAGACAAGCCCTACAGATGTTATGAAGACTCCGTCCTCCATAATAGATCACAATAGGCCCAAATTCGGCCATCTACTTTGTTATGCGAAGACTATTAGTTTTCTACAGAACTTAGAATTTGTTTTCCTTTTTAATTAGGATTTTAGGATTCTTTTCTTGTTCAACAATCTAGGTTATTTCAAGTCCTAGTGGATTTAAATTGCTTTTTCTATTTAATAGTTTGTATTAGTGTTTATTTGATTAGTTTTTGAAGATTAATAAAATTGTAGAGAGAGCCTCTTTTTATCCAATTTCAGTATCCTGAGTGGATCAACGAATTTGAAGCCTATTATTTTGGTATCCCTGTGCGGATCAACAGATTAATAGTAGGGTTCGCTTCTGGTATTCGTGCGCGAATCAACGGATCCGAATCGTTTATCCTTTCTTTTATCTATTGTTGTTTGTGTTGAATTTCCTGCTATCTCAGTTGGTATTTGAGGCATATTATTCTGGTATCTGTGCGCGGATCAATAGATTAATAGTAGGGTTCGCTTCTGGTATTCGTGCACGAATCAACGGATCCGAATCGTTTATCCTTTCTTTTATCTATTGTTGTTTGTGTTGAATTTCCTGCTATCTCAGTTGGTATTTGAGGCCTATTATTCTGGTATCTGTGCACGGATCAACAGATTAATAGTAGGGTTCGCTTCCGATATTCGTGCGCAAATCAACGGATCCGAATCGTTTATCCTTACTTTTATCGATTGTTGTTTTGGTGAATATTCCGCTGCATCAGTATGTGAGAAAGCAAGCGCAATGGTTTCGAGGTACAAAATTCCAAATATTAGCACAAGAGAAAGAATTTTCATGGAAGCAGTTTTGTAACTCATGGCTGTTGTTCATACAAGAGGATGCTATAAGATTCTAACTTTAATAAGCTTTGATTCAGGTTATGCTATGTAATGATGTAACCTCCATTACATGTTATCACAACAATAAATTTCAGAAAATGAAATGGGAAAACAAGGTCATTTTCTAGGAAAACAAGGTCATTTTCTAGGAAAACAAAATTTTGTCTATAAGTGAGAAGAAAACCATATAGAGCGCAGAAAATTTCCACCAATGAAACGTTTTGAGATGTGATTGGAGGTTTGAAGCTCAAGTATTTAACATATAGTGTTACAATTTTTCTAGCACGCCAATATTTAACATTCAAATGCTTTAATGCTCCACTTAATGCCAAGGGGGATGGATGGTTGTCTTTTTCTTGTATTCTTCAAAGGTGATTCTTTGTGTTTGCAGCGTAAATACAGTAATCAGAAGAAGATAAAGCTTCCAATAAGCTCTATCATGTACAGTGTACACAAAAGGAAATCAATTAATTCCATTCCCTTTAAAATAGGGAAAGTACCATTTCCCTCCTATATTATGACCTATTAGTAAATATGCCCCCTTATTTTCTTTAATGGTCAGTTTCCCCTCTAAAGCCAAATGTATTCACTATATTCCCCCTTCCCGTTAGATTTTCCATTAAAAAAGTTAATTTTCATGTTAAAAGATATTTTTGCCCTTCAATAATCGTGATAAATAGGTTTGAAAAAAAATAATCATAAAAAAATATAATTTTTTTTACAAAGAAAAATAAAATAAAATAAAAATGATGGTGGAGATCCACCATTTTCAATGGAGATAAAAAAAAAAAAAAAATCAAAAAAATTAGTTTCATCACATTCAAAGTTCAAACAACCTAGAAATTGAAAAGCAATTTTTTTTTTCAAAAAACCAAAAGAGATTCACAATCCAGGTTCAACAACATCATCATCTATCATCCACATTCAATATCAATCTAGAATCCTCTCCATTAAATTTTAAAATTAAAATTAAAATTGAAAAAATAAAATTCTAACAATCACCAAAAACCATCCACTCAAAATACACGATCATTTTTCTAGAAATCTTCATCATCTCCAACCATCTACCCCCTCAAATCCAACCAAACCCAAACTCAAACCTAAACCCAAACACAACTTCACCCCTAAAATCGACCACCAACAACCATTGTCAAACACACCCACGGCCACACCTACACCAACGGGCACTGATCTCCTCTCAACGGAGGAGATTGACGCTCGATCTCGCTAGTGAATAGTAGAGAAAGAAGGTAGAGAGTATATGGACCGGAGATCGACAATGGAGGAGATCAATGGAGACGGATTTGCGAAGAGAGAGAGATATGAACTAGATGTGAAGAGAGAGAGAGAGAAGGCACGGTGGTTGGGAGGAGATCGGTGCTCGTACGGGTGGAAGTTGGTGTGATTTCAATGGGTGGCTAGGGTTTTGGTGTTTGAGTGGTGGGGGTGGCTAGGGTTTGGGTGTTTGAATTGTGGTGGATTATGTTAGGGTTTGAGTGTAGAGGGTGGAAGATGATGATGATGACATATGAGTGGTGGTGTTATTTTTATTTTTATATTATATTAAATATATGTATATATATATATATATATGTATTATTTTTCTCTAAAAAAAATCTTCTCTTTTTTTTTTATAGGAAATATTCTGTTTTTTTATATATAATTAAATATGTTTTTTATTTTGAAAAAAACATAAATAAATAAATAATTACATTTACATATGAACATGATATCTTCTTCTGGACTTGATGGAAATTTAGGGGTGGACGTTTTCGGGTTGGGTTGGATTGGGTTGAAATTTTTTTTAACCCAATCCAACCCAACGTAAATTTTAACCCCACCTAACCTAACCTAGGGGGTTGGGTTAGGTTGATCGGGTTAGGCTTTTTAAGCTCAATAGAAAAAATATATTTGAATTCAAATTTTGTTATATCAAAATTCAAATTTAAAATAATTTTTCACCATAATATCATATCACATAGAGTTTAGATTTCTTAAAAACATCAAAATCAAATTACAACATATAATATAAATTGTTTAAATATCTGTTCCATAATTAAAAAATACAAATATAACAATTTATCCAACTTGGGAAGTCTCCATCTAAGCCTCCCATCCATTTTACAATTTTAATCACTTCCTCGAATATTTTGTGGTTGTATAATTTATTATTTATTTCAACCAATATAATAGTTTGAGTTTATATACAATTATTAGACTTTTTTCTACCAAATTCTTAATCAAATCCTAAGAAGAAAAAAAAAACATTTTAAAGTAAATCAAAGATGTGCCAATTAATACAAAATATAAAGACAATATAATTGCATGTTTTTAATAAATGTATTATATATTATGGTATCAAATATTTAAAATTATGCATTTATATTTATCATTTATAATATTATAAATGGTGCATGAGTAAAATTTTTAAATAATTTACAAAATGAGATTTCATAATAAATTTAATAATAAATAAAATTATTTAATTTATTTTTTATTATTTATGTCTGGTTGTCGGGTTGGGTTGGGTTATATTTTATTAACCCAATCCAACTCAATCTTAAAAGTAACCCAACCCAATCTAGTCGGGTTGGGTTGGCGGATTGGTGCCCACCCCTAGATGGAATCAATACAAAAAATCTTCAATTAGAGGCAAAGCCACACTAACGCTATGTTTGGTAGGAGGGAGCAAGAGTATGAGGGATGGATGAATTAAGAGGGAGAGAGAGTAGGAGTGATGGAGGGGATAACATATATCCTCCATGTTGTTTGGTATTGAAAAGAGAGTTGGATGGATGGATTGGTATATAATTTATAAAATTACTATATTGCCCTTTAAAAAATTGGAGGGTTGTATAAAAGTGGAGGGCATTTTTGTCTTTGCCCCCCCATCACTCTCCCTCCATTGTGATCCGCCCATCATTGGGCGGATCCAATATGGTGGGCCCAGAGGGAGATCTTCTCCCTCCTAGGGATGGCAATGGGGCGGGGTGGCCTTCCCCACACCCCACCCCACCCCATTTATTTTTTGAAAACCCATTCCCTCATAAAACCCCATTATAGATGAAGCGGGTTGGGATGGGGCGGGGCGGGGTACAACAGGGAGTGCTTTCCCCATCCCCACCCATTTATCCCATTTATAATTTTTATTATTATTTAAATAATAAATATATAACCATTGAATATGATATAATATATAAAGTAGTAAATAATTTCAAGAAACTATTAAAAAAACATCTCATAAATATAATTCTCACAAGTAAATTCAATCATTTTCAAACATAAACATAAAGTATAAAGTCAAAATGTTCAAAAATCGTAACGCTAATCATCTAATAGTTGCATTTATTTCTCTAATTCTCTCTTATTTAGTTTGTTTCCACCCCATGTTGTTCTTGTATGTTTACACAATTTTCTCTTGATAACACTAATATTGAGTCTTCACTTTCTAGAGCATCTGTAGGCATATTTGTGCCTACCTGAAGTGGTGATAAAAGAATTAAATTTAATTCAAGAGTTGATAATTATTAAAGTAATAAACTTAAAAAGAAAAACCGTTATTATTAAACTTTTAATTTTAAAAGTTATTTGAGAAAGAAACTTACTGTATGTCCTCTTGTGTTTAAGGTTGAAACTTGAACGGTAAACTTCAAGTTGTTTGATGATTAAAGACTTAGAGTTGAAGTTAGCAGTTAGGTTTTTTTTTAATAGTATTTTGTTTTGTCACTTTATGTTAAGTGAGATGTAAAGTTAGGGTTAATGTATATATATATATATATAGATATTATTTTTTTTCTTTAAAACTATGTAGTTTAACTAAATATTATTTTAAGCGGGGCATGGCGGGGTGGGGAGTATACAACCCATCCCCGCTCCATACCCATTACGGGTTAGACTATCTATCCCCATCCCCATCCCCATCCCCGCCCCATCCCCACAAAATTGAAACCCATCCCCACCCCAAAAGTGCGGGTCCCCACAGGGCCCCGTCCCCATGGGGAATTTTGCCATCCCTATCCTCTCCTCTCCTCTCCTCCTCTCCCCTCTTTTCTCCCTCCAACCAAACAAGGGATTGGAGCTCTCCCTCCAACCCTCTCCCTCCCTCCATCTTTCCCTCATACCAAACACAGCATAAGGCTAGAAAATCTTTGGTGTATTGGGCCACTGAAAATTTGACGCGTGACAGATTTTAAATAAATATCACATCCAAAAAGTTTTCTCTTTCCTTCTCTTGATTTTTGTTAATATTTTCTCACCATAAAAGTCTTTCCTGTTCAACCATAACAAGGTTTAAAAGAGAGTCAAATGTGGAATATTATCAATGAACATATTTTCTGGTTTGTTTCTGAGTTGGTGTCTACATCTTTACCAATCTTTTCTTATGAAAGTTACATCTTAGTATCTTACCAGCCATATAAACATAAGAGGTCTTGGTCTGTGTCCCTAACCATCGTACCTAAAAGTAAGAAACAACAATAGTATTTAAAAAATCTTTTTTAAAAGCATTTTTTTTTTTTATATGATTGAAAAGCATTCATGTGTGCTATTTTACATTTTTTTTTTTCATTTTTAAATTCTTTAAATTTCAAAAAAAAAAAAAAAAACGAATTTTTTTTCATTTAGTTATTGTTCCATTACCCCCAAATTTATATATATATATATATATATATATATATATATTCCATTTTGTAAATTTTCCATTACCCATTTTTATTATATTTTCGTTTCCATATATCATATACATTTTTTTTATGAACACATAACCATATATTTAATTACTTCCCTCCCAACAACCTCTCAAATTCTAACTCATTTAGGATAGTTCTCCGATCAATCATCAACCAGAAGTGAGAACCTCATAAATTAATAAATAAATAAAAACATGTCTCCTAAATTAATGAGTCCATAATAATTGATTAAGAAAGCATGTTTCTTTCAAAAAAAAAAAAAAAAAAGCATGTTTCTTGAAAAACAATAATGGGTTCAATAATCTTTTAAGAATATATATATATACAGAAATTCTATTATCAGTTCCTTGTATGTGGGCCACTTGATTTAAATAATTTGACTTGGCTGTATGCACTTGTCAGTCAAAATATTTAAATCCAGTGGCCCATATACAAGGAACTGATATAACTTTTGTCACTTCGAACTGATAATAGAAAGACTATATATATATATATATATATATATATATATATATTTGTAGTCTTGTTTTTACTTTTTGATAATTCAAAGTCAAGCTGAGAATAAAACACATACTATCAATATAACTTGATAAAGAAATACATGTTTTTTTCTCCACTGAAATATCAATTAAGAGATTCTGACGCTAGGACTTAAACATGGGGATAAATTCACTAAAGTCCCTACTTTATGATGAAATGCCACATATTTAAACGTCTTTAACATATTAGTAACCTTGGTCTCTTCTTTTTTCAAAATTCACCACTTTAGTCTTTTGACCCAAAAACTAACAATCAACTTTGACTATATGTGGTAAAGTTACGAATTTGCCCTTGTTAATATAGTCCCTTGCCATTGTTATTATACCTTTACTTTTCAAAAAAAAAAAAAAAAAAAAAAAAATTTCCAAGATTTTAACATAAAATGATTATTTCAAAAATAAATAATATTTAAATGGTTTATAATATTAAATAAACACAATTTTTTTTTTTGAAAAATACATAAAATTTATTAAGATCTTAAAAAAATTAAAAAATTATGGATAATAGAAAATTATTATAAAAAAAATAGTTAAAATTTAAAAAAAAAAAAACGGATAATAAAAAAATATTAAAAAAACATTTACACTTAAAAAAAAAAAAAAAACTCATTCAGCGATTTCCTCCATCAATTTTTCACATAAAGGAAAAAATCTCCCTAGAACAAGATCTCCTGAAATTTCCAGATTTCAAAAAGATAAGAAATGAAAAACCAACACTCACAGTCAAATATAAGCAATCAAAAACTAAAGTTGCAGGTAAAAATTCAATACTTTGTCCATTAAAATCAACATAAAGGATGTTGCTTTTCGATTGTTAACAACAAGAATTCACCCATTAACAAATTAAAAATATTGGCTACTTGGTCTTGGACCAAGGACAACAACAAATAAAAGAACAAATCAAATATAATCCCAACAGATTGATGTATATAATCCCAATAGATTAATGAGAATATGGCCAATTAAGCTACCTAGATGTGAAGATCAGTAGATGCATCACCAGAGGACAAGAGATAATTGGCCGACGGAAGAAGTGCCACAGATCCAGAGATCTACATTGTTGAAAATGGAGATCCACGGATCTTCATCGGTGAGTGATGGAGATCGAGACCATCGTCACCCACGATGAACCTCACAGAGGCTCCACAATGAACTGGGTGTTGTGGGAGGTGAAGGAGGTGCCAAACGAAAAAACAAAATGAAAGATGAAGCAGGGGAATGAAGTGATTGGAGATGGAGAGAGAGAGAGAGAGGTTGTTGATTGAAGTCTGAAGAAGAAGAATCCCCATAGGATTGAGATCAATTAAAAATTTTAATTAATGGTAATTGATTGAAGATGGAGAGAGAAGAGATAGAGTTGAAACAGTTTTAAAATTTCAACTAATGGCAATTATTTTAATTATATTTCTAATGCTTCAAAGACTAAAATACCCTTGGATATGTTATATTTGACTAACTGTTGACTAACGGAAGGAATAAAGTGATGTATTTTGGAAAAATAAGGGACTAAGGTTACTAATATGTTAAAGAGGTTTAAATAGGTGACATTTCACCAAAAAGTAAGGACTTTAGTGAATTTACCCCCTAAAACATGCGTTTTTTTCAAAAGTCATGTGAGTGAGCCAAAATAGTTCTATCTGATAATTGAAGTGTTAATCAAGAAAAAACTATCATTCACATACATACAACAGAGTGCAGACATACAAAAAATTCAAGTGGTGTTGGCCAGGCAACTGTTGATATCTTCATGATAAGGTTACAAGCCTTTTACAAGACCAATGGCTAGTCAACAAATCAACAATCACTATCCAAATGCCATTTCAAAATAATGCGGTCGAGATAAGATGAGTCAAGATCCAAGGCAACCTGAGAGAGAAGAGAGAGAGGAAATAATTTAGTTGAGATGGGCCGATAACTGGGCTATTTCTTTTCGAGAGGCCTTTAAATTTTGAGTAACGATATTTGCACTTTTGGAAAACCCAACCAAAATTAACCAACCTAATAATTTATTAAGAAATAATAATAATAATACTAAATTGAGTGCCCATTCATCTGAGAAACTTTGCCGTCCCAAAGGGGGTTGTGTCGTCGGCTCGTAGCGAAGAGGAGGGTTGCGTCACTCGTGTCGCAGCAAAGAGGTGGTCTGGATTTGATTCGCGGCGAAGAGGAGGTCTCAATCTCGATTCTGGTTTGCAACAAAGATTGATTCACAATCTGGGTCTGGTTGGTGCGAAGATAAGGAGATTGGATTTTGTTGGCAACAAGAGAAGGGGGATAGGTCGTAGAGAAGAAATTGGTTTAGGAAATTAGGGTTTGACTATTTGGTGATCAATTTTGTTACCCTTCCATTTAACTTTGTTATTTATTTTTAATGTCTGATTGTTATTATTAATTTCAACTTTTATATTTTTTTTTATTAAAATTTTATAAAAATCGGTCATGTGTGGACCTATTAAAATATAACTGAAAATACCTAATTACCCATGAATTCGTTAACTTTGACCAACCGATGGACTATTTTGATATATTTCTAAAAAGTTGAGGACCAAAGACACTAATACCCATATATCGAGTAAAAAAGTGATGTTTCATCAAAATATAAGAACCAAAGTGTAATTCCCCCTTAATTGAATGATATAAAATTTAACTTTTTGATATTTATATCTACTTTATTTTATATTAAAAATAGTAAAATACGTAGATATTTAATTTTATTATTAAAATAAAATATTTTGGTTAAATAGTGACTTGTTTTTGAATAAAATACAAAATTAAACAGTACTATGTCTAATTTAGTCATTATACACCGCCACATATTCAAATAAATTCAAATAACAAATAATAAATTTAAATAATTTGAGAGAACTGTACTAATTATCAAATAATAATAATAATAATAATTATTATTATTATTATTATTATTATAAAAGTCTGACCTGACTATAATTAAGGTCCCGCCCTGACAGTGTGTGCACTAGGCTATTAAAAATTTGATACGTTACGTATTTTAAATAAATATCACCTCCAAAAAGTCTCTCTTTTCTTCTGTGAATTTTATTTTTTAAAACCAAATACATGCAATTATCAAATCTATATCTTCAATAGATGAGTGCATATGAAGATTTTCTCACCTTAGAGTCCTCTAAGGCCAGCTAAAAAAGCAAGTGCCTAGACCTATTGACTAGATGAAAACATTTGTGGTGGTCCTTTAAGCATTTGAACGCGGACGTTCTAGATGTGATTGGAATTGTTACAACTTTTCTAACACCCCGATATTCATATTCAGATTGTGTAATATTCAGATTGTGCTTCAACGAGAGCAAAGATATTATTTTGTTAGGCATAGGTATTGACACCTATAAAACTTTTTAGTACACTTATTTTTATAAGTATACTAATGTTTAAAATTTAAAAAATAAATATTACTATAAACACCAATCTTAATGCCAATAGTACCCTCATTAAAATAAATATATTCATTTTAATACATATTATTTATAAACACTCTTAAAATATTATCACACCCAATTTATTAAAAAAATCATATTATTTTTGGAATTAAATCCTCTTTTAATGATGGTCCAATTTACTTTTGGAAATATCTCGAATGTAGGAGTTTTATAAAAGGGAATATGTGGAACCATATATGAGGTCAAGATATTTTCAATCTGGAATTTTCTTATTTATACGGCTATCTTAAAAATAAAATAAAATAAAATAAAATAAAAACTTGTTGATATCTATAGGTATCGTTAAAAAAAAAAAAAAAAAAAAAAAAAATTGTTTATTGATAGAGTTCATAACTATTCATAAAAGAAAGACAAAAACAATATGATAATTATGTGATAAAGAGAAAGTTTGAGACTTGAAATAAAATTAGATTTTATCATAATTTTATTTTTTAAAGGTAATTTATTTTTATTTTAATAAAGAAATATAGTTGAAGATATGAGTGTATACAGTATTTGATTTATTTTTAATTAAAGTAATTTGTCCTTATTGGTAAATTTCTATTGAGATATTTTTATAATTAAAATATTTTATAAAATATGGGTGTATTAATAAGTTTTATGGGTGTCAATATCGATACTCTATTTTGTTTCATGTAGGATCATGATCGTTTTCCCTCGTCTAGTAATGCCGTGACATGTTTGTTATGTTCATAATCCAACACCGTCCCTATTGTACTCCTCATGGATCACACGTAACATCAACATAGAATTGGAAATCACACTTGGTCTAATGCCATTAGTCAATAATCCTTGGAGGTGAAATTTTTTCCAGAACAGGACATGCAGATAAAACGGTGTGGAGACTAGGACAGCTAAAAAAAATATTTTTTAGGACGACTGAAATTGAATATGTAGAATGACTAGATATTGATCCCAACAACCTCAACTAATCTATATATAGATCTGTGAATTCATCAATTGCATCACACAAAAATTGGAGCTGCAATGATCATGGCAGATACCAAAACCTCCTGTCAATTTCTTTTATTAGTTGTAATCTTTTCTTCCGGGTTCCTCTATCTTGAAACTGTTAGACTTGGTTCCTGTGACACCAATCACAACGTCAGTTGCATAGAGAACGAGAGAAAAGCACTTGTCAAGTTCAAAGCCGGTCTCATAGATTCTTCACTTCGGCTATCTTCTTGGGTTGGCAAAGACTGCTGTCGATGGGATGGCGTGCAATGCAAAGGCGGTACAGGACATGTCACTAGGCTCAACCTTGGCAACATAGCTGCTGATGCTGTTCTAGGTGGTCAGATAAGTCCTTCTTTGCTTGATTTGAAACATTTGACTTACTTAGACCTGAGTTCCAACAGTTTTGAAGGAATCCCAATTCCAGACTTCATTGGATCGCTTACGACATTGAGATATCTCAATCTCTCTGGTGCTTCCTTTGGTGGAACTATTCCTCCAAACCTAGGAAATCTTTCCAGGTTGCTCTATCTTGATCTTAACAGATTTTCACTCGAGTCAAACGAGAATGATCTACATTGGCTATCAGGTCTTTCTTCTCTGAAACATCTAAATTTAGGAAATACTGATCTTAGCAAAGCTAAAAATCACTGGCTTCAAGCAGTGAACATGCTTCCATCACTTGAAGAATTGCACCTAGCTACCAGCTTGTGGACTTTCTACTATTCCTTCCTCAGTTCCACTTGTTAATCTCACATCCGTTTCGGTACTTGAACTCTCCAACAATGGCTTCAACTCCTCAATGCCTTCCTGGCTTTTCAACTTGACCCGTCTTGTCTACGTTGATCTCAGCTCTAACAATTTCCAAGGTGAGCTTCCTGATGAATTTGCAGACTTGAAATTCATCCAACACATTGATTTGTCTGAGAATTCGTATATAGAAGGTAAATTATCAACAAGGTTAGGCAACCTTTGCAGTTTACGAGTGCTTGATCTTTCTTTCAACAATATTAGTGGTGAGATGGTACAATTCACTGATGCTTTATCAAAATGCAGCAACTGTAGCTTAGAGTTATTACATTTGGGGTACAACAAACTGGGTGGGTTTCTTCCTGACTCCTTAGGACACCTGAAAAACCTGAAACATCTTCTACTAATGGGAAACTCATTTTCGGGTTCAATTCCTGAGTCCATTGGAAATTTGTCATCCTTAGAAGAATTCTACCTTTCAGAAAATGGGATGAAAGGAACAATCCCAGTCAGTTTAGGACAGCTCTCATCACTAGTTGCATTAGACCTAAAAAATAATCAATGGGAGGGTACCATAACAGAAGCTCATTTGTCTAATCTCATCAGCTTAAAGGAGTTGTCCATTGTCCTGACATTTAGCAACATCACCCTGTTCTTCAATGTGAGTTCTGACTGGATTCCTCCTTTCAAACTCAAATTTCTCAGCCTTAAACATTGTCAATTGGGTCCGCAATTCCCTATGTGGCTGCGATCTCAAAATGAACTTGAGCATGTGGCTGATTGTAATGCTAAAATTTCCGGCTCCATACCAGATTGGTTTTGGAAGTTAGATTTGATTCTAAATTTCCTAGACCTCATCAATAATCAATTGAGTGGTAGGGTGCCAAACGCAATAAAATTCAGTCCTCAAGCCACAGTTTTCTTGAACAACAACCGCTTTACAGGTCCTTTGCCAGTGTTGTCATCAAATGTGATTTCATATCATTTTGACCATAATTTCTTTTCCGGACCAATTCCTGAAGACATCGGTGAACAAATGCCTATGTTGACAGATGTTGATCTGTCTTTTAACTCTCTGAATGGCGCCATTCCCTAGTCAATGGGGAAACTAAATTCCTTGCTGACTCTTGTCCTCTCCAACAATCATTTGACTGGAAAAATTCCTGATTTCTGGAATAATATTCCTGATGTGTATGTCATAGACATGTGGAATAACAGTTTATCTGGCGAGATACCAACTTCCTTGTGCTCAATAAGTGCATCACTGAATTATTTGATGCTAAGCAACAACAATCTATATGGGGAAATCCCTTCTGCCTTGAGAAACTGCACAGACATCTATATTCTTGATCTCGGAGACAATAAACTTTCAGGTGAAATTCCGGCATGGCTAGGAGAAAGGGCCTCATCTCTGTTGATTTTACGCCTTCGATCAAACATGTTTTACGGGAAGATTCCTTCAGATATATGCAAGCTTTCGTCTCTTCATATACTGGATCTTGCCATTAACAATCTTTCAGGATCAATTCCCTCATGCCTAGGAAACTTGAGTGGCATGGCATCTGATGTTGAATATCGATACGAAGGGCAGTTGTATGTGGCAACCAAGGGAGCAGAGTACTTGTACACGGAAACTCTCTATCTTGTCAATAGCATTGACCTTTCTAGCAACAATCTTTCTGGGGAGGTTCCTGATCTGAGAAATCTTTCAAGACTGAGCACCTTGAACATGACCATGAATCACTTGACAGGAAAAATACCTGAGAGCATTGGGAGCTTACAGAGGTTGGAAACTCTAGACTTCTGCAAAAATCAACTTTCCGGACAGATCCCACTTAGCTTAACTTCCTTGACATTCTTGTCTCACTTGAACCTGTCATACAACAATCTCTCTGGAGAAATCCCATCAACCAACCAATTCCAGTCCCTCAATGATCCGTCCATTTATCAAGGTAACCCTGCACTTTGCGGGTCTCCGCTGTCCAACAAATGCAGGGAAACATCTCGGTCTCCTGGGGCTGGTGGTGAGAAGAGAGACAACGAAGACGGCGATAACTTAGAGAAGCCATTGTTTTACAGCAGCATAGGACTTGGATTTGTGGTACGTGGGGTTTTGGGGAGTTTGTGGAACTTTGACAATGAAAAAATCCTGGAGGGTTGCCTATTTTCGTTTAGTGGATGACATGAAAGATAAGCTAATCTTGGTAGTTTCACTACGCTTAGATTGACTCTGGAGACTGACAAACAGAGACGGAAACTGAGGCAAAAGAAAATACATGAACATGTCCCAAATTGAATTCCATGATAATACATGTTTTGAGTTCTCAATGATTTTGTTGTAATTTTTTATTTTTTTATGCATTCATTTTCTTTAACATGAATACAATTTTAAAATAAAAAATCTGATACGAGACGAATTGGAGGAGACAATATATACTAAGTATTAAGATTGTGTAGTCTCCGGTTACACACATGGGGCTTTGAGGAATACAAATTTATATCATAGAATTTTTTTTAAATTTATTTTGTAGGTGCATTTTAAATTTATTTTGTAGGAATACATGGGGATTTTATATAAGTTTTTTTAATTCATCAAATTATTTTTCAGATTCCAGCTAAACATGATAGAAAAAGCCTAGACCTTCGTGGAAGATGAAATATGGTCATTTATATGGGTGTTTGGGGGAATAAATTTGCCAAATAAAGTAAATCAACAAGAGAGTCATATGAAGGGACTTTAAAAAAAAAAAAAAAAAACTAAAGACTGGGAAATTAGCTAATTTAGCTCTAATAAAGGCCCCACCCTTAATATCAACTTGCTCAATGGAGTTTGACCATAAGTCATATAAAATGGGGAGACTGGAGAGTACTACACAGCAGCCTTACTGGACTTCAATCCATCATTTAACAATCAAGAGTCAAGACTTCTTTATCAATTCACTGTATCTACCAAACTCTCCAACAAAAACAAACATTACCCTCACTGCTTCTTGTAAATACCATGGGCTGCTACAATATCTACAAACTTTAATAGATGTCCACTTTTTTTGTAGTGGGAGGTGAAGAAAATTTGCGTTGAAAGTTGAACCAGTGACAGCAAGTTGTCATTTTAAAATCAACGTGTGAAAGAAAGGAAAATTCCTGACATTTTCAAGCACTAGTCTCGGCATCAAGATTTGTACAAACAATCATTAAAATAAGATCTGTAGAACAAATTGATATTGACCCAATAACCTCAACTAATCTTATATATATATAGTGCTGTGAATTCATCGAGTGCATTCCAACCATGGCAGATACCAAAACCTCCTGTCAATTCCTTCTACTACTTGTAATCTTTTCTTCCGGGTTCCTCTATCTTGAAACTGTTAGACTTGGTTCCTGTGACACCAATCACAACGTCAGTTGCATAGAGAACGAGAGAAAAGCACTTGTCAAGTTCAAAGCCGGTCTCATAGATTCTTCACTTCGGCTATCTTCTTGGGTTGGCAAAGACTGCTGTCGATGGGATGGCGTGCAATGCAAAGGTGGTACAGGACATGTCACTAGGCTCAAACTTGGCAACACAGCTGCTGATGCTGCTCTAGGTGGTCAGATAAGTCCTTCTTTGCTTGATTTGAAACATTTGACTTACTTAGACCTGAGTTCCAACAGTTTTGAAGGAATCCCAATTCCAGACTTCATTGGATCGCTTACGACATTGAGATATCTCAATCTCTCTGGTGCTTCCTTTGGTGGAACTATTCCTCCAAACCTGGGAAATCTTTCCAGGTTGCTCTATCTTGATCTTAACAGCTTTTCACTCGAGTCAAACGAGAATGATCTACATTGGCTATCAGGTCTTTCTTCTTTGAAACATCTAAATTTAGGAAATACTGATCTTAGCAAAGCTAAAAATCAGTGGTTTCAAGCTGTGAACATGCTTCCATCACTTGAAGAATTGCACCTACCAGCTTGTGGACTTTCTACTATTCCTTCCTCAGTTCCACTTGTTAATCTCACATCCCTTTCAGTACTTGAACTCTCCAACAATGGCTTCAACTCCTCAATGCCTTCCTGGCTTTTCAACTTGACCGGTCTTGTCTACGTTGATCTCAGCTCTAACAATTTCCAAGGTGAGCTTCCTGATCAATTTGCTGACTTGAAGTTTATCCAACACATTGATTTGTCTGAGAATTCATTTATAGAAGGTAAATTATCAACAAGGTTAGGCAACCTTTGCAGTTTACGCGTGCTTGATCTTTCTTTCAATATAATTGGTGGTGAGATGACAGAATTCACTGATGCTTTATCAAAATGCACCAATTGTAGCTTAGAGTTATTACATTTGGGGTACAACAAACTGGGTGGGTTTCTTCCTGACTCCTTAGGACACCTGAAAAACCTGAAACATCTTCTGCTAATGGGAAACTCATTTTCGGGTTCAATTCCAGAATCCATTGGAAATTTGTCATCCTTAGAAGAATTCTACCTTTCAGAAAATGGGATGAAAGGAAAAATTCCAGTCAGTTTAGGACAGCTCTCATCACTAGTTGCATTAGACCTAAAATATAATCAATGGGAGGGTACCATAACAGAAGCCCATTTTTCTAATCTCACCAGCTTGAAGGAGTTGTCGATTGTCCAAACTTATAGTAACATCACCTTGCATTTCGATATCCGTTCTGATTGGATCCCCCCTTTCAAGCTCACATACCTCAATCTCAAATCATGTCAAGTAGGTCCAGAATTTCCTAACTGGCTTAGAAATCAGAACCAACTAGTATCTGTGGCTGTTTGGCATGCTAAAATTTCAGGACCCATACCAAGTTGGTTTTGGAAGTTTGATTTGTTTCTGGATGTTCTAGACTTCAGCTATAACCAAATGACTGGTACAGTGCCAAACACAATAAGATTCAGTGCTCAAGCGATAGTTTTCTTGAATTACAACCGCTTTACAGGTCCTTTGCCTTTACTTTCATCAAATGTCAGTTCATTTCATTTGGACAATAATTTTTTTTCTGGACCAATTCCTGAAGACATCGGTGAACAAATGCCCATGTTGACTGATGTTGATCTCTCTTTTAACTCCCTGAATGGTAGCATTCCCTTGTCAATGGGGAAACTAGGTTCCTTGCTGACTCTTGTCCTCTCCAATAATCTTTTGACCGGAAAAATTCCTGATTTCTGGAATAATATTCCAGATGTGTATGTCATAGACATGTCAAATAACAGTTTATCTGGCCTGATACCAAGTTCCTTGGGCTCACTAAGTGCATCACTGAAATTCTTGACGTTGAGCTACAACCATCTATCTGGGGAAATCCCTTCTGCCTTGAAGGACTGCACTAACATTAAAACCCTTAATCTCGGTGACAATGAACTTTCGGGTGAAATTCCAGCATGGCTTGGAGAAAGGATCCCATCCCTGTTGATTTTAAGTCTTCGATCAAACATGTTTTACGGAAAGATTCCATCAAATATATGCAATCTTTCATCACTTCATCTACTGGATCTTGCTCATAATAATCTTTCAGGATCGATTCCCTCATGCGTAGGGAATTTGAGTGGCATGGCATCTGATCTTTACAGTCAAAGATATGAAGGGCAGTTGTGGGTAGCAACGAAAGGAAGAGAGTATATGTATGACAGTACTCTCTATCTTGTGAACAGTATCGACCTATCTGCAAACAGCTTATCTGGGAAGGTACCGGACCTGAGAAATCTATCAAGACTGGGCATCTTGAACTTGTCCATGAACCATTTGACCGGAAAAATACCAGAAAGCATTGGAAGCTTACAAAGATTGGAAACTCTAGACCTCTCTAGAAATCAACTTTCTGGTGCAATTCCTCCAAGCTTAACTTCTTCAACTTTCTTGGCTCACTTGAACCTTTCATACAATAATCTCTCCGGAAAAATCCCATCAACCAATCAATTCCAAACCCTCGAAGATCCATCTATCTACGAGGGTAATCCTACACTTTGCGGGTCTCCACTTTCCAAGAAATGCAACCAAGACAAGGAAACATCTTATATCCCAAGTAGCAAGAAGAAAGACGATGAAGACGAAGATTTCTATAAAACGCCGCTGTTTTACAGCAGCATAGTGCTGGGATTTATCTTGGGGTTTTGGGGATTTTGTGGAACTTTGATATTAAAGAAGTCTTGGAGGGTTGCCTATTTTGGAGTTGTGGATGACATGAAAGAAAGGCTACTCTTGGTAGTCTCACTGCGCTTGGCTCATCTCCGGAGAAGGTTTGGCTAACCTCCGGAGACCAGCAAGAAGACGGTAATGGCAACATGTAGTAACATGATGTTAGTTTGCTTTTGTTTTGCTACACTACTCTTTATCTCTTGATCTATAGTTTTTTAAGAAAGTTGCTTCTGTATAAAATAAGGAGAATTCCATGGTAATTCAAATAAAGCGCCCTTTACAAGTTCTGTTCTAATGCACTCAAATATTGGAAGCCTATTAAACTGTCATCAAAACTAAACTAAGCTGAGATTGCAAGTAGACTTTTATAGAGCAACGTCAAATTCATTTCTTTTTGCGCAGAGAAAACCATTATCTGAGATTGTTTACATCAACATACAGTACTTGCTTCTTCCATTATTGAAAAGGCATCGTAAGAGTAGTAATATAGCTTTATTTGGCTAAGTATTCTTAACCACATGAAAATAATTAACAAAACGTGAAGCAATGCTAATTCACAATTGAAGCTTAACTGGTATCTGTATTATATTATGCAAAAGTTGGTCTCCCCTACACATTTCAAAGTATCATTATACCATTCAAGGGAAATCACCCTATTTAACAGTGGGTAACAATCCCTACTTCACAACCATCACAGATCAATCGTCGGTACCAAAGTAACGATCACCAAACTCACCCATACCAGGTATGACACGAAATTCTTCATTCAAAGAAACATCGATTTCAGAAGTGACAATTTTCAAGGATGGGAACCGTTTACAAACACAATGGATTCCCTCTGGAGCCTGTAGTCGTTGCATAAGATTTATGAGAGAGAGAAACTAACAATAGATGTATCACAACCAACATCAAGAATTACTCACAGAGATGAGGTTGAGGAATATAATGTGAGATTCTGGTACTCCTTTTTGTATAAGTAGTTCAATGGCTTGGTTAGCAGAGTTCCCTGCAAAGAAAGCCGTCCAGAAATAGTGTAAATGACATAATGAAACCCACTAGTCAACAAGTCAGTACATTCTTTTACCAGGAGTTAAGATTTTAAGCATCATATTGTTTGCTTATTCCAGGTCCAGAATGACTGGCTTTCATTCCTCGATAGATCAATAGCATGTACATTGTCATCTTCTATTCATTATTTTTCAAGATAATATCTCGACACAATTAACTTCCAAGGAGCACTGCTTGGATCGATACTACTATGATGTTTCTACAAATAAAACCAAAAATGCTAGCTAGTTCTTGGAGTTTGAAATGAAAGGGGTCGACCTCTGTGGCAATCAATAAGCCAATCTCTACATATTGTTACAAGAAAATAGTTATACAGACTTCCTTGCTCTATTTCTAGACTACCTCCTTTTTAAAATATAAGCCTTTTCACAGAAGCATAGAAAGGAGAAAATAAGAAGAAAAACATATGTAAACAGCAAAAAGTTCTTTCCCAACTTACATTTCTAAGACTATTTATGCATACCAGCGGCAGAAAATACTGAAAACAATTAAAGGAAATGGAATTTCAAGGATGTAAAGAAACATTACCTGTGGCAAGAACAGGGTCCAAAAGCAGTACATGTCGCTCTGAAATGTCCTTGGGAAGCTTCTCATATATAAGCTGATTACATTACAGATAGAAAATTCATGCATAAAACTAATTTTATATTGTCCTAGACAAATGAAGAACGCAAAACTTGTGCCCCAGTAAATCTTTTCCTGCATAAGATTGTTTGTTACTTACCTGTTTTCCATTGTCTCCATCACGATGAATCAGAATCTTTCCAATTTTTATCCCTTTGCAACATGCACGCAATGCATTTTCCATGCTTTCACCACTGCAGTACGATAGAAGAAGTCTGTTTAGTGTTAAAACATGACGAGAAGAGACATGTCACTTAACTATGATAAAGCAAAATAGTTCCCCTATCAATGCCAACACAAGCTTTCAGAATTACATTCTTAGCTTCAGAATCTGAGGTCCATCATAGTTATATAGCATAAGATGAACGTTACACTCACAAATCAAGCACAATGCTGCACAACTACAACTGACAAAATACCAACTCTGAGCTCACCTTCGTACAATGGAAACCCCACACAATTTCTTGCAAAAATCAACCCCGGTATACAGTGATCCTGAAATAGAATATTGGAAAATGTTCTGAGATTTCATTTTTTATTTGTCCTACATAATATATTAATATAAAATTAGAAACAGGAATGGATGATATAAAGAAATAACAAGCAAATTATATAAGCTTAAAACTTGACATTTCAGTCGTACAAACTACTCCATGTATAGAATTCATGCAAGAGTGCATACACATAGGCGTGTCATTGTCATTGCTTTTATATATATATATATATATATATATATATATAACAAAGAGAGGTGCTAAATAAACAATCTTAGTTCTCTCCCTTTTTTAATGGAAATTTTCCCATCATAGACAAGAATATTCAAGAGAAGAACTGGACATCGAAGGAAACAAATATTACTTGATTAGTAACCCAGGGTGGGGAGTAAATCATAGCTCAACCCTCAATAGTCAAAATTCATTATTCCCTACACACCTGTTGGAGTAACTATTTGCTTTTCAGTGAAAGGCAAGTGACCAAGGCCATGCTCCACAACCTGAAAGTCAAAATCAACAGAAAAAGTCATTTTTCACTGTATCAGCATGACTCTGGTCTCAAGGCATATAAACAAAAGAAAAAACATTGTGGTAAACTGATAAATGTTGGCTTCACTATGAAACAGAAAGTACCAGACGAATGAGTCGATCCGAATAAAACACGAAATCATGCTTTGATATTTCCCGGTCTCGTATCAGTGTATGCATACCTCTTATCTGAAACATGGATCTCTCGTATGAGGATACTAAAGTCCATATAGAGCTAAAGAGAGTAAACTATAAATCAATTCCATATCAGACTGCAAATCTAGGCATAAGCATTAAGGACACAATTCCCATCATAAGTTCAGCACAAACGCCCCAGCTTTTAAATGTCTTTCCATAATTTGCAACTATGTAGAAAACATTTTTAGTCCTTGAAGTCAACTGGTTATTTATCAGTTTAGCTCTGGGAGTATATCCCATCAAAGAGATGAATACTGGCTCAGCGTACAGAAAAGATTTTGTACCAAGTATTTCTGTTATCAACAAGAAAGGTATACAACCATATTTCCTTTTCTTCCAAAAATGAACCTAGCAACATCGCAAACAAATAATAGACATACCTGGAATGTTTCGTGTATCACATACACATTTGGATATACTTTGCAGAGGTCATGTTGACCAAGCTTTGTGTGGATATGTTGCACAATTAAATCAATTGCAACATGATTATCACCTCCCCGGGGTATGATCACATCAGCATATTTCTTTGATGGCAAAATAAAGTCATCAAAGGCAGGTTTCACAAACTTGGCATACTGCAAAATCAACATAATGCTTGAAATTATATTATAATATATCTATATAACACAATAACATCATCAGAACTTTAAACAATTAAAACTAAGGAGGCTTTCAATAAAATAATTGCAGTTGCAATATTAAGAGTTTCAGCAGAATCTAGAACCATGTACAAGATACAGGACATAGTTCTCTCTATTTTTCAGTGAGCGGATCCATGTACCACATGGTCTGTTCTGCAAGTGACAGGGAAGGAGGTTTTTTAGTTTTTGCTAACTCCCACAAATTTAGTGGTCTTTGACATAACCAAATAATTATCAGTAAGATCAACAATTTGTAAACTCAATTTTAGACCATGGAATCATCTTTTATAAAATCTACTCCTAAGGCCAAGCTTCTGACCCTCGCACAGATCAAGAAAAGCAAGATTATGTGACCTGAGCTTTCATATAATTGAATTACCAACCACTGCCCAATTAAAAGGAACTGAATTATGCTGCATAATTGAAGATAATCAAACAAAACAGCTTGCCTGTTCAAGAACAGAATTTACGTCCCTACCCCTCTCAACTGTGTCACGTCTTATCCTACGAGCGAGCCTCACATCAGCATCTACAACCAATAAATATTAATTGCCAATGAGATTGTAAAAAACCATAGCAGTCAAGTGAGCAGGTGGATAAAGAAATGGATGCAATAAAAAAATAATAAAAAATAAAAAATAAAAAATAAAAAAAACGTTGTTAGCAGAACTATTCCTGTTACACTGTCAAAGCTAACTCTAGCAATCCGTAGAACCACACCACCAACCCCCCTCCCCCCTCTCTTTCCGAACACACGGACAATCCAAAACAAGGAAAATTAACCCAACTTTGATTTAACAATTTTATGTAAAAAAAAGGTCAAATTGGCCTTCAATTCCTATGAATCAGCACACACCTACTAATAGGTTATCTCCACTATCAGTCAATAGTAAAAAATCTTTCCAACCAAAACTGCCTTAATTCTAGAGTGCAGACATCACTTTTGTATTTTTCACATTAATTTGAAGCATATATTTCAGAGTAAATGATAAATCCAATAGCATATTCCAGAGAATGAGTACTCGGGACCACCCATCTAAAGATGTCCACAATCTGTGATTAGAGATAAATTTTCGGGTTTGCAATAGCAATTGATTCATCAATTAAAACTTTGTGAATGGCATATAAATTTCTCAATCAGCTCTAGCATTCTCTGGAATTCATATATATGATTAACTTTATTATCATTATTTATCTTGCTTTAATACTACCTCCAAATGATATTTCTATTGTTAGGAAAAAAATATCCTTTCGAGAACTATTGGTGGGGAATTAGATAAGCCTTATTAGATGATATTAGTAGTTATTATATTGTATTTATCTTGAGAATAAATTATCTCCTTCAGAGATTAGTTTAGGTTTTATTTTATCTTTATCAGGAGTTAGGTGTTTAGGTGTTTAGGTGTTTATCATTTTGTTAGCTATAAATAGGCCCCTTCAGAGCCTATTGTAATCAAACTTGATGAATTGAAGTGAATGAATTGATTGATTAGTTTTCCAATCTCTATTTCTTCTGTGTTTCTCCTCTTTCTGTTTCCAATCCCTAATTCTCTCTGTTTCGAATCCCCAATTCTCTCTGTTTCTCTCTATTTCTCTCTAAAGTCTCTATCTAGTTCATTTTCTAGTGTTGGTCCTACATCAACTATGTTACACAAATTTGGAAACTATAATTAAACAAGACAATGAGGAGCATCTAGAGTAATGATAAAGCAATAAAAGTCAGTAATAGCCATAACAAAATTACAAATGATTGCAGAAGACACAAAAGATTGATAATAATGATGTCAAAGATGATAACAAAAAACTAAATGAAAGAGGTCGAACCTGTGTCAACAAAAATCTTCATATTCATAAGGCTACGGACACGTTGATCATGGAACACCAGAATTCCCTCCAAGATAATAACATCAGAAGCATTCACCTGACATCAAATTAAGAGTATAATATACTTTATTTTCTGCTTCCAAGATAATAGCATTAGAAAGCCATATTACTTATCATCATATTGTTTACTAAATACCTGTCGAAAACTATCTGAACAACGACGGTGTTTCTTAAAATCATAAATTGGAACTTGGTAAGGTTGCCCAGATTTGAGTGCTTTAATGCAATGTAGAAGTTGCTCGGTGTCAAAAGCATCTACATGAAAAGCAAGACACAATAAATAAAAAAAAACAACTAGAAAAGTAGAAAACGTCTTCTTAAAAGTTAATAACAACAAGAACATACAACAAGAAAAAGATAAAAATTAAGAGTATAATAATTGTTAATTACCAGGATGGTCAAAATTATACTCGTGTACACGATCTGATTCTTCAGGTGTCAAACCACGATAGAACGAATCCTACAGAACACCAACATCAAACAAACAAGTATCATAGATTTGAATCAAAGTAGAAAAAGAAAGCAATTAACAACAAACCTGATTGACAAGTACAACACGGTGATCATGAAGTTGTTGGATGATCATATCGCACACTGTGGTCTTACCCGAAGCTGTACCACCCGAAACTCCTACATCAATATTGTAAAAAGCCCCAACCAATCAATGGTCAAATTCATATTCGGAAAACTTCGAAGAACAGATGGCATGATATAAAAGAAATTGCAAAGCACAAACAAAAAAGTTAAATTCATACTTCAAACGGGTATCAATAATACATGAAAAACAATTCACAAAGTCAATTAAATACAAAGAAACAGTACCATATATTCTTGGACAAAAAAGTGGCTCCTTTAATAGAGCAAATTCTATATCCTCTCTTTTTTTCCCAAAAAACAAAATAATCGAATGTAGTAAACTGATGTTTAACCATAATTTATGAACAAAATGTGAAATTCGCTTTCACTTGCCACTGTGAATGGAAGCACTTTCAAATTGTGAAAGCCAACTCAACACAAAATTTGGCACTTCAAGAACAATTTTTTTTACTTCAATTACAGCTTAATTTCACTATCAAAGCAACAGATTAAAATCACTTTCATTTCACAATACGAAAAAGAAAAAGAAATGATCTTTTCGCAATGTAATTAAAAGAAAGAAAGAAATACCGATGACGAAGGGCTGTTTGGGAGAGTTAACGTCGGGGAGGGCGGAAGCGGAAGGGTTGGGGGACGGAGGAACGGAGGAAGTGGTAGCGTCGATGCGTAGGCCGGAGAAGTGGGGCCCAGAAGCCTTCTCCATGACGTAGTCTATCGACGTCCTCTCTTCCGGCATCAATAGTTTTTGTTGAGTTACTTGTGAGTTGTGATGACTACACAGAGACCAGCTGTTTGTTTTTATGACTTGAAACAGAAACGATTGATTCTTTCGCGTTTCGAATCCACTGCTTTTTTTTTTTGTTATTTTATCCTATTTAATATTCCATTTATATATTTCCTTTAAGAAAAACGAGAGCGGAATGGTGAACGATCGATCTCGTACCAAAAAAAATATATAGATTTCGACTAAAAACGTTTCCATAACATTAAAAACGTTCTACAGTTTTATACAATCGAATTCCGTACGAAAATTGTGATATTCTTGCTACTCAAAATTTTCATAGAATGAGTGCGAGATTCCGTACATTTTTTTCTGTACATATTCAAATTTATAAAAGGGTATGGATATTGACATTCATAAATATGATAAGTACATCTATATCTAAAATTTAAAATTTAAACATTACTATAAACATACATCTTAATGTCAATAGTACCCTTATTTAAATAAATGTTTTCATTTTAATACAATTTATTTATAAATCCTCTTAAGTTATTAATACACCAAATTTCTCTAAAACTAACATTTAGAGATGGATAAGATTCTGAATGATCACCTGAAAGACAATGAATTTGGAAATTAAAGTATTGGTACGGCTAGAATCATTTGAAGTGTAAGATTGGATTTCTTACATTAGTTGAACGAGAAATGAAAGTGGAGTCTTTTGAAGATGGAAGGGGTTGCAAAATTGTTGAACGATTTGTTTGTTAGCATTAAGGTGGGTTTGACCATGGCTACTTAAATAAGTAATATTAATAGAGTTTTGTGTAATTAGTATCTTATTTTATGAATTACAAATTCATATTAGACTTAAAAATAAACACTTTAGAAGTTGTTCGTTCTGTATTATATTCTAATATATCAGTGCAACAGGTGGATCGAGAGGAAAGACCGGATGTTGATAAGGTAAAGGAACTTTATGCAGACCTTTGAAGCATCATTTCCATCTTTGCCCAAGAAAAAAAAA
This sequence comes from Acer saccharum, assembly GCA_030490815.1. Taxonomy (NCBI): domain Eukaryota; kingdom Viridiplantae; phylum Streptophyta; class Magnoliopsida; order Sapindales; family Sapindaceae; genus Acer; species Acer saccharum. Next base: position 32,237,668 of record CM059874.1, on the reverse strand, counting down.
AATCTTGATTATTTGGGCACCGTGCAATAATTTTGTGATATAGTTAAAGATATGGGTGTAAGTAATGGATATAAATAGTATTTAGTTTATTTTTAATTAAACTAATTTTTTTTTTTTTTTTTAAACGATTGATATGGGTGTGTTTAAATTAATAGTATTTTAAACGATTAATTAAACTAATAGTATACTAATAGTATTCTTTTAAATTAATACTTTTTTTTTAAACTATTAGTTTAAATTCCTATTAGGATACTTTTGTAATTAAATTTTTTATTAAAATATGGGTGTGTTTATCATATTTATGGGTGTCAATATCGGCACCCTTTATAAAATCACTAATAAGTTAAAGCGTAATGTTATACATCCCATTATTTCCATCCCAATATATGTGGCAACAGAATTGTTATTTAATAAGTGGATACATATTAAATAAGATAAATTACAATTAATGTATATCTACGCATTAAGTGACACCTCAACTGCCATATATATCATGACGAAAAAGATATGATCGCAGATGAGATGTTTTATGTTTAGCATTACACAAAGTCAAAGAAACAAAGTCACAGTGTAACTTTAGGAAGATGGGTATGAGGGTATCTCGCACATGCCAGATTGCCAGCACACTATAATTATTATTTTTATAAAAAATAAAAATAAAAATAAAAACTATTATTATTTTAGAGATATTATTATTTTTCCCCCTGACTTTGAGGTATTGGTTAAAAAATACCCTCTAGTTTTAATAATAGCCAAAATCTATTCTCTAGTTTCAGTTAATAGTCAAAATACCCCCTACTATTAGTATTCCGTTCAAAAATATGATTTTTTTGCTAGGTCACTGAGGGTAGGAGGGTAAATGACTGGTAAAATTAATATTTAAAAAATAACTTAAACAAAAATCTTATCATCTTCTCTCTTTCTCTGGACCACCCATCACTTTACCAAAATCTAAGGGCGCGTTTAGTATCATTTTTAAAATGGTGTTTTTAAAAACTTGTTTTAAAAATGGAAATCATGTTTTAAAAATGATGTTTTTAAAAATGTAATGTGTTTGGTAGTGTTTTTTAAAAGTAGTTTTTTAAAACGGAAAACGATGTAAAAGTGTTTGGTTGTTATTTTTAAAATGAATGAAATAGTTGTTTTGAGTGAAAAGTTAAGGTTTATTTTGAAAACAATAGAAAACAATAAAAAATTGTTTTTAACTTTTTAGTTATAACTTTTAAAAAGTTGTTTTTTGTTTTTAAAAACAGTTTTGTTAAATGTTTAACTAAACAGCATTTTAGTTGTTTTTTGTTTTTAAAAACAAAAAACTGTTTTTAAAAACAGATCCAAACACCACCTAATCTTCTCTTTTTCTAAATTATCACGTTTTCTATCTCCACCGATTATCTCTCTTCATATGCATCTCTCTTTTTTTCTTCTACCCATCTCATCTACACAACTCGGTATTGATGGAATTTTGTATGTGTTGTTAAGGAAAAAAATAGAAATATATATATATTGGTATTGTATTTGCTTGTTTGGTGGTTGTGGGAGCGGCGCCACCCTGGTAAGTGGGTGGCCAAAGCTGAAAATGGAGGTGGAGATATTGGTGGTGATCAGGCGATGGATCTGGTGGTGGTGGGAGATTCAGATCAGTCTTTCATTTTTTTTTTTTTTCATGTTTTATATTCTCTAGAAATCTCCACCACATCAAAAATTCTTTTCTTTTTCTTTCATGTTTTTTTGGCAACTTTTGGTGTTTGTAAAGTCCGAAAATCTACAGTTGAATTTTTGTAGGACGATGGGCACTGACAATGTTAGAGCATCCACAATGGTTGAGACCCAAACACAAGACCCATTTGTGCCACATCATCAAAAATGGGTCTTGTTTTTAAATAATGGGTCTTGCCATTTGGATCCACTTTATTTGAGTCTCATTTTCCCACAATGGGACTAAATTGGAAAAGTAAAAGTGGATTCACTTTTTTAACTTTTTTCCAAACAATCATTACTCTTGCTTAAAATATTATTTATATATATATATATATATATATATATATATATATATATATATATAAATTCAATAATTATTTAACAAATTATGATTAATTTAAAATAATTTTTTTATTAATTTAAAATTATCACAACTGAATTACATCAACAATAAAAATAAATATTTAAAACAAAATATTGTATAAGATTAGACATGGCACCGGTTTCAGTTTGATTTTGTTTCGGTCCGGTTTCGGTTTCGGTTTCGGTTTCGGTTTCGGTTCCGGTTTTAAAGGTTCGGTTTTGGTTCCGGTTTTAAAGGTTCGATTTTCGTTCCGGTTTTGAAGGTTCGGTTCTGGTTTTGGCTCGGTTTCGGTCCGGTTTCGAAGGTTCGGGTCTGGCGGTTCCGACCGTTTGGTTTCAACGATTCAGTTTCAGTTTTGGTTTCGGTTTCGGTTCCGGTTCCAATGGTTCGGTTTCGGTTTCGGTTTCGGTTTCGGTTTCGATTCCAGTTCCGGTTTTGAAGGTTTGGTTTCGGTTCCAAACCTTCAAAAAATTAATGTTTTCATTCAAATTATATAATTTATTTAAAATATCAACACTATCAATAATTATTTAACAAATTATAATTATCATTGAAATAAAATTTATTTATATTTTTTTCATTATATATAATTATTGAAATTAATAATAATATATTTAAATTATATATATATTAAATTTATTTATATTTTTTCATTATATATATAATTATTGAAATTAATAATTATATATTTAAATTTAAATAATTGAAATATATATATATTAAATTTATTTATATTTTTTCATTATATATAATTATTAATTTATATTTTAATTTAAATTATATAAATAAATAAATAAATAAATATATACATATATATAAGCCCAACCCAATGATTGGGAGGTGTTAGGAACCCAACCCAATCATTGAGCAAGACCCAAATTGAGTTCCAAATTTGGAACCCAATTTGGGTCTACTTGGGTGGAGCCCACAAGTGGGTCTCTTTTTTTGGATCTCATTTTTCACCATTGTGGATGAACTAGACCCAAATAAAAGTGGGTCTCTACAAATGGGTCTCTTTTTATCCACCATTGTGGATGCTCTTAGAGCAGAAAATAATAGGTCGAGCATTCCAAGATCGTGTAAAAATGAAAAAGTAGACTGGAGCGGGAGGGGGGTGTCGTGTGGGGAACTCTCCGACGTTCAAGTTAAACAACTTATCAACAAATAAGATAATTCAAATTAACAATTAAACTTAATAAAATCCAAAGCAAACCATAAATGAAACTGGTCGAATCCTGGGTTGTGTAGTTCTTTGGCCTTATTTTGCTTGGGCTAAGCGTAGAGTTTAGCAATTTAAATTGTTGGGAAAACTCGTAATAATAATATAATATGTTGGCCTATGTGTGTGTAGAGGTTGGGTGATGTGATCACGTGTGAGTGAAAACATGCAAATTGAATAAATGTTGAGTGGACTAATACTCGTATGGAGGAGGGTGGTGTAGTTGACAGTAAGTGCATGTCGAGCATTAAGTGTTGTTTGGACTATGTTGATGCCCAAAGTTTAAAATGAAGAATTAACTCAATTAAGGGGGTGTATTCAATTAGAATTGCTAAAGACATTTAAAGATGTTATAAATCCTGGTGTAATCAATTTGGACATTTAAAGACTTTAAAAGAGTCTATATTAATCCAGTGGTATTCAATTAAGATTTCTATGGACTTTTAAAGAATCCTTCCAAATCCTGGTGTATTGAATTAGGACTTTAAAAATGTCTATAAGAATCAAGGTGTATTCAATTAGGACTAGATTTTAAAGAATTTTCTTATGTCATGGATTTTGGTGGATTTTTGTGGACTTGATGGTGAGAGATATAAATATCAAATGCCATAACATATCCAACATTCTCCCCAAAGATTTTGGTGGACTTTGCTCTCTCTCTCTCTCTCTCAAAACAGAAACATATATACAATTCACTGTCGTGACTATTTTACTTTTTTAAGCTGAAAAAAAAAAAAAAAAGTAGAAATTAATATATATTTTTTTTACAAAAATCTGACATGAATTTTTTTTTTTTTTTTTTTTTTTTTTGGTGTGTTTTTTTAATGGACATGCAAAATCAGTTCATCAACAAGTAATGTAATTATTTATATAATTTATTTTTGACTTGAAGACGGTTTCTACAACTAATAATATATTTTGTATGCCTCATTAATATGTATTTTTAGGAATAAATTATACACATCAAAGATATATAAAAAAGATATAAAAGATATTTCAAAAAAAAAAAAGAAGGAAATTAATTATGTATCTAAAAGCAAATATATATATATATATATATATATATATATATATATGGACACTGTGAAAAAACGAATAACCAATCATTCTCTTTTCATTCCACTTTTATTTTGACCATCTGAAAAGTATCTTCAATGGTACATTAGCACACGATGGTTGTGTATCATTCGATGGTACACTATGGTTCTTAAGATTATTCTTCAAGACGATTATCCCTCTGTAGATACTGGTGTGATTGAAGAAAATCTCTATTCATGATATATTTATTAAACCGTGGTAATAAATGTTTACCTTTAAAATTTTATTTATATTGAACTTTATATCATTTAGAAATACACCTCAAATATTTATTTAATATTCATGTTTTTATTTTTGTAAAATTATATCATAATCATCGAAAATCAAAGAGAATAAATTTAAATTACAAAAGTAAACAACAAAATTATTTAAATATTTTATTAATTATGAAATAGAATGGCAAATACAGTAGACTAGAAGGATACGTGTTTGCAACAATAAAGGAATTTATCAGTGCAAACACCAACAGTAGTTGGATCGTGATCTCTGATGCAAAGTTGAGTACAAATAAATAAAGAAGAGAGATGAGGAAGAGTGAGAGAGAGACGAGAGAAAGAGAGAAAAACTTCTGTATTGATATCAAGTCATCAACGTTTTACAAAGAAATGGTCATATATATATATATATATATATATATAGAGAGAGAGAGAGAGAGAGAGAGAGAGAGAGAGAGAGAGAGAGAGAGAGAGAGGCTTCAAACAATATAGCCACTTGCATCAATACATCATCAGTTGCATCATTGACTATATATCAGTTGCCTCATTGACAACCACCTGACCTTACTACATATACTAATTATATTGAACGAGTATATTGATGACATGATACATGATAAGCTCGTCCTATATATTCAAACATTTTTGAAAAAAATGCCTAATAATCAGTCAACATTTATTTGATATGTTTGTCTTATTGAAACATAATACATGAAAAAAAAAAAAAAAAAAAAAAAAAAAAAAAAAAAACTATAAGGAAACCATAAGCAAAGTCCAAATGGAGAACTGAAAAGGGAAATAGCTGATTAAGGAGGTGAAAATTAGTAGAAGAGAAAAGGAAGAAAGCAGAGATTTTTGTTATTACTACAAATTGTATTAATAAATCATATTGGTTGAGTGTATAGATTGTGTTATTGGGCCATATAATGGTATAATTCTCCATATATAATAAAAGTCAAAGATAACAAATCCATGAAAGTTCATTGATGTCTAAACAAATCTATAAATGTCTGAAATAGATGTCTAAACAAATCCATAAAAGTCTGAGATAGATGTTTAAACAAATCAATGAAAGTTCATGTGGATTTATAAAAGTCCATAGAAATCCATGAAAATCTGTCACTTAAAAAATGTCTTTAAATGTCCATAAGAATCCTAATTGAATACACCCCCCTAAGAAGATAAACTTTTTTTCCTCCCATGTATGTGGGGAAAGAGGGTCTTATTTATAGGCCTCACAGAGAGATTGTTTCGTTTTTTTAGGAGAATCAAATCCTAGAGATTATGTCTTGATTTCGTGGGATTTGACAGTTTGAAATTGAAAGAAACTCAAGTTGGATGGTTATCAGATGATAACAATATTTATAGGCCTCACAGAGAGATTGTTTCGTTTTTTTAGGAGAATCAAATCCTAGAGATTATGTCCTGATTTCGTGGGATTTGAAAGTTTGAAATTGAAAGAAACTCAAGTTGGATGGTTATCAAATGATAACAATTAGTTGACTTGGTCAATCCACAATTAAAATAATGAATTTATTCGATTGGGCCTTGGGTTGACCCTTCGTGTTTGGGCATGACCTATTGATTTGGGCTGGGCTATTTTTGGCTACCACAGTGTTGATTTAATTTTTTTAAATGTTGGGAAATTATCATTCTCCCCCCTGTAGTTTGTCATATTCTCCAGTCTTCCCCCTCTGGTTTCAAAATTCTCCAATTTCCCCCCTCCCATGCCTATTTTTATATGGTGAGATTGATTGTATTTGTGCAAGAGAGGGGGGAAATTAGAGAATTTTGAAACTAGAGAGGAGAGGCTAGAGAATACGGTAAACTACAGGGGAGAGAACAATAATTTCCCTAAAATGTTTTGTTTGTTTTGTGAATTTAGTGTAATTGTAGTTTGGCGGTGATGATGGCGGTGGTCTACTGTAGTGCGGTCTAGTTGATGGCGATTTGGTGGTTTTTATTATTATTATTATTATTTATTTATTTATTTTTAATATCAGTTTTTGAGATTTAGTTTCAGGTTGGTGGATTTGTTTGGATTTGGTGGAGATCTAGAGATTGAATCCTCGTCGTCCATTTGAGAGGTGGACAATGGAGATCAAATCTAGATCTCCACCTCCATCGCTTATTTTTTATTTTATTTTATTTTTTTGTTCTTTATATTTGATTAAAAAAAATTAATTAAATATTAAAAAAAGATAGAAGGGTATAATTGTATTTTTGTTAAAACGTGAATAGAAGGGGTAAAATGGTCATTACCAAAACAAGAGAGTGTAAAATGACCAATACCTTAAAAGTTAGGAGGGAAATAGTAATATCCCTTATTAGGGATATTATTGATATATATATTATTTTAAGTATTATTGTTATATATTTTATTGGGGAGGAGGAAGAGAAATTAGAATATGCTATCGTGAGGTTCACTTTTGTCAATTGTGTCTAGGGGTGGGCGTTTAATGGATCGGTTCACTTTTCGAGTGAACCGATAAAAAACTGATAATATCCGATTTTTGAAAAAGTAAACCGATCCGATAAAATTGAAAAGTGTGAACTGATCAAAAACCGATTGAACCGATTCAGTTCGGTTTTTTCGGTTTTGGGCTTATTGGGCTTTAATTTTTAAAATCTGCCATGGTTAAAAAATTTGAAAAAACACAAAAATTTCATTGAAATGAGACATATCAGACAATACAAGATCCACACAGAAACTGTTAGTAACCTGACTCAAAGCATACTGAACAAAACAGTAATATGAGTTAGAGTATACTGAGTAAGACCAAGAGCAACCAAATTGACAGTCCTGGAACAATTGACATACCATGAAATTATTCTAACTATATAGAAACTGTTAGGAACCTGAGTCAAAGCATACCAAGTAAGATCAAGAGCCATAAAATTAACAGCCCTGATAACAAATGAAATACTAAGATATTATTATAATCTTCTTAAAAGTTAGGTTGTGACAGCTTTAAAAGCTTAAATTTATGTTTTTCATTACTCTTGGGACCCCATCTTACAATATGATATCCATTTTTTATAATAAAAAAATATGCCCAGGGCGATGCACCTGCTTAAGGCCGTACTGGGTATGTGTGTAGCTAGAGAATTTATATAAATTGGACTATATAATTTCTCATTTTAATTTTTAATGTAGGGATTTTTGATTATATACACCAGTTCTCGGTTCGGTTTACCGGTTTGAACCCTTGAACCGGAAACTGAACCAAAATATCCGGTTTTTTAAAAAACGAATCGAACCGAACCGGTTAACAATGAAAAACCCGAAAAAAACCGATTGGACCGGTTCGGTTCGGTTCATTGGTTTTTTGCCCACCCCTAATCGTGTCCACTGTCTACTGGTCAACAAAGACAAACTTTAAATTATAACCAATTAAATGTATGAGTTGTCACACGAGTATAAGAATATATAATATGGTTCTTAAAGACCTTATCCTTTTAGTATCTTGTTTTTAAATCGGAAGACAATATGAGGTTCTTTCGGTGTTATGCCATTAACACCTACACAATGAGATTGTAGATTCGAGTCTCTCATCCTCTCCCAAAATTCTGAATTATTGTAATATTTTGATTTGTATGGACAGTGGAGGCTTGACTTTTTAGTTTTGATATATATAATATGGAGAGAAAATTGATTTGTTACCCCCTTTTAGGGATGGCAACGGGTCGAGTTCGGGTGGATTTTGCAAAAGTCAAACCCGCACTTGTGAAATTTTTCCTCACCCATGTCCGCCCACAAACCTGCAAAATAATAGGGTTCGAGTTCGATAATTTATAAATATTTAATATTTAATTATATTTATTTATACAATACAAAACTCCCTTTTATTTATAATATATCATTGAGAATTACAAATACAAGTGTGTTTCTTAGTTGAGACAAGAGGCAAAGCACATTATATATTGGAAGTCCCACATTGAAAAAACAATAGTGCAAGGTTCTACCATTAGCTATACATAAATGAGAGTTGAGAATTGTAATTCTCAAACTTAGAATGAGTGGAGTTTTTAAATTTATAATATTTTAAATAATAAATATTATATCATTTTTATTTATGCGGGTTCATTTTTCAAACCCGCACCTAAACCCACTGGATTTTTCTTTATACGGGTTCGCAGGTCATAAATTCACTACCTAAACCCGACCCTATAGGGTCGGGTTCAGATGGGTGCCTACGGGTGCGGGTCAAATTGTCATCCCTACCCCTTTTGATGTTTTTGAAGTTATTACAGTAGTTACAATTTGGCTTGTCAAAGGTTAATAGCAATTGGACCACACATGTAGGTTATGAGATAGTCACGCATTTATTAAGTTGAAAAAATCACAGATTCCTAACCCTGCTATCATATTTAAAAATAATAATAATAATAATAATAACAACAACAAGCATAATACAAAACCAGGCCTGATATAAAGTTATCCTGGCCATTTTTATTTCAAAAGTCAAATTACAATATGAAACAATGAATAATTTTTGGATCGACCATGCATGTATTTAAAAATCAAAACTTGTAAACAACTTCAATTATGACTATAATTTGTCCCCTCAGATATCCAAACAAAATCATATCTTTAATTCTCCATGCTATATATAGTATACCAATATTAAACTCAGTATATCTCAACATATATACTCAAAACATATAGAAGATCAAACTGGTGCCAAGTAATGCCAGGAGAAGAACAATAAAGGAAGCAAAGGAACTGGAAGCACCGGAAATCGAAGCAGGTGATTTTGAAGATGATGGTGAATCTGGAGTAGTACTAGTACTGGAAGACGTGGTTCCGGAGGAGGAGGAGGAGACGGTGGTGATCTTGAGCTTCATGCCCTGGTCGCAGTGGCCTAACGTGCCACAAGCGAAGTAACGTGTACCTGACTTGTCCAATTTGACGACATCTTTTCCAGTGTTCATGGAGTTTAGTGCTGTTCCCAGGTCGCAACTCTTGTAGGCACTCTCGCTGCCCAATTCAACCACACTGTGGAGCCCTGATGAATACTTGAAAACTGCCCAACATGTACAACCATATATATATATATTAATCATGTATACATATATGAGAAATTAAGATAGTTAAATTCATCAAACGAATATTAATAATTACCAAGTTGATCACCAACTTTGAAAGTCTGAGCAGATGCCCAGGAGCTAAAATCTGTAGATTCATCCCAACCTTGTGCACCACCAACAACATGTTGTGCAGCCCAGCATTGTTCAACAAATATCAATGCCACCACCAACAATAACAAACCTGATCTACTCATCATTCTCGATCGTTTTGGTTTATCAATATTGGCACTTCTCTCTTTCTCTATATATACACAGAAACCTAGCTTGTAAACCTCTCACGTCTGTCTCTATCATTATATATTGTATTATTATATTTTCCATGTTATGAAGCAAATGGGGCATTCTCGGAAATTTTGTTTAGTGTGCTCATGAGTGTTTGGATATATTGTCCGCCAAGCGAAATCTATTTGGTTAAAGAGTCAGTGATCAAACTTGGCGTTGAAACAAAGCTATATATATCAAAGTGATCATCATTTTCTGTTGTATGGATTGGCGTGGAAACATAAATTTTACAGCTTAATTAGATAGACGAGTATAATAAAAAATATATATATAAAGAGAGTCTGGTGAGTTGTTTGTAGTTTTGGAGACATTTTTAATAATAGCATGGCCGGTGGTGATTGATTAAGCTTTTGTTCACATTCTGGTCCTTTTCTTGGTTTCTTGTTCATCAAATTCAGACTGCTAATGCTAAGTAACAATCAGATTATTAAATTTGTTGGACTTGATTTACTGAATATGATCATCATTCTTCAAATGGTGGCAGAGTCCCTTTTTCTATTCCCAACTCATTTGGTCTGGGATCCCATACATTTTTTCCATGCAGGATCTTGGTTACGTTATAAACGTTCGCAAGGGTTGGTTGAATTCAAATAAAAGTTAGTTGGCATTCCAACCTTCCTTTCTTCTCCTCTCCGGACCTATCCGAAAAAAATATTCTAGTACTACTTCTTGATCATGAATCTGAATAGAGTGACCCACCCCGTGGATGATCCCGGTTTTCATATCGTTACAAAACTTATTCGTAACGATACAAAACAGAATCCACCTGAAAATTATTGTATGTTGTTTTATTACAACATGTCAAGATTTTATAATTGCTGCTATTGAAGATATATCAATTGGGCACTATCAACACAACAATTCCTTCTTTTGAATCTCACAATACTTCTGCTATAGCTAGCTAAAACTTTTTCAAATACTAATAAGCTTTGGTATTTTGTAAACCAAAATGTTTTTTGCTATTATGAAGCAATTAAGCAATCGAAGTATTTTTACAGAAGTTCATAAATTATTCTAACACACAGAAGTCAAGGCCTTCCATGGAGGCTCATCGATTTAATGTATGTAATTAACGTTTAAAAAGGGCTACAACTTGATTATACACAACGTCCTTAGCATCGATCCCCATGATGAAATCAGCATGAGCATAATCTTTGATGTACTGAACACTCAGCTTATCGCCATCATGGTACTTGAAACTGTCGAGCAATTCCTGGACATCTCTAACGTCCGAAAGCGCGTCTTTCCCGCCATAGCTGATGAAGAGAGGAAGGTCATGAGGAATGTTGGAGATGTTGTACACGGGCGGAAAGAAATTCCCGTAATGCATCAAGTTGTAATCAGGCCTTCCGTAGTTGTATTTCGCGATGACCCTATCTCGAATCACTGCAATTCAATCTGTTTAATTAGCAGGAAAAATAGAGAAGATGTATTGGATATTATGAAATTTGTACACTACTAGAAGGACTTACTTTGAGACAAGTGAACCAGGTTTTTTGTTGATGTTGATTGAGGCTCATTTTTTAAAAACAGATCAACCGTGGAAGCATTCAGACAACAATTTTTTCCTTCAATTACACCAATCATGCATCAGTGTATATGATCGTAATATTTTTATTTCAAGATGCGAGCATAATCAATCATAATTAATTGTATTCGTATATTTCTTAACGAATCTGTAGAACGGACATTGGAATATTACGTACCAGTAAGTTCGGATAATAAGTCGAAGCAGTCGACTCCAGGATTAGTGCAAAGAATTTTGAGAAAATCAGATACAGGTTTCCTGTAACAAAGAAATTAACTATCAAACCATTAATTTCAGGAAATTTTTTGACTTGTCTTGGTTTCTTGGATCTTACCCTTTTGGATTGAACTCTGCTAAACCGAAAAATGCTGTAGTGATCTGTTTGGGAAAAGCGATCAAACATTTTCATTAATAGAAAGTTTACATGCATGATTGATCAATTAATTGTCATGTAAATGATAATTATTAATGAGAGTGAAAGAGAGATTAGAGATCCTTAATTACAGACCTCTCCAACAAAGTATTTGGCAGCGAGAACGACAAGAGCAGTGTTCATGTAGCTCAAATGAGCAATGGGACTCAACAAGGCTGCTGATTTCAGCTTGTCAACCTGTGACCCTTCTGAGAAGGATGCCAAAGCTATAAGAGTTCCCTGTTTAATTCACGTTAATTTAGTATCCGGGCACGAACCAACGGATACACATGTTAACATAATCATGTTTAATATATACGAATAATTTTCTTACCAGGGAATGTCCCACGTAATTAATCTTCTGCCCTGTATGGGTATACACATAGTCAAAAACGGCTGGTAGGTCATAGGCCATCAGCTCATCCCATGACCAATTCCAGAATGCCTGACACATTTAACCATTTTCATATTAATTATGCAAACAAAAACATTACAAAGTCGAATCTGACACGTTTGTTTATGAAAGTAGAGAGAATGAGAAGAGAGGTAGTAACCGGTTGGACGGGATCAAGAGAGACATGTCGTCGGCTAAATCTGGTCCCTCTAGTGTTAACAATCCAGACATCAAAACCTTGATCAGCTAAAATCATTGGTAGATTTTGTTCTGGTGGATTTAGTAACCATGTCATTCCATCCTGCACTCAATAAATTAAACCTCTCAATTATTATTCAACAAAAACAAAAACAAAACTGTGATTGTTGAGCATCCCAATTGCCCATGTTAAGATAAAACAGACAAATTAGAGAGCCGCATCATGCATGCATTTTGCAGATGTTGAATTTTGGGCTCACTGGATTTGAGCCTGTAAACGGTGCATGATTTTGTGGACTCGTCAGGTTTTAGGCATTTTGGACACACAGAGACAAGACAAGAGTCACAAGACTTGGCCTTTCCTTGGGAATCTAAAATCATAAAAAATAAAATGTCACTTTGTCAATCGAGTGATCTTCACTTCAAACCTCAGACTCATCACTATAAAATTTGTTTTACCTCATATCATGTCTAAATTAATCCTTCCTTCAATTCCTTCCACTAATAAATTTTGCATTCACGTGAATTTAATCTGGACGTTTTTGGAGAAAAGAACTCAAACTAGTGCAATCATCCAAACCGCAAAGAGCTATTCCTACTATTAGGGGGTTTTCTACTTTTCTCTCATTAATGTTGAAGTCAAAACTACAGTAAAGACATGTGAACTGACCATGTCAAAATTGGTAAAATTTTGATGGTGTATGGATATATCGATACATTAAAAACGATTCTAAACTAGTTTGTGATATAAATAAACGAAGACTAACGTTAACTCTATAATGACCATTTTAAGAGCAAAATTGTGAGGTCCAATGAGCCAAGCGGACAATACCCAAGTGACGGACACACAAACTACCCTTCTGAGAAAAAAAAAAAAAAAATCACCCTTAAGCCCATGAGGTAAGGACAAAATAGTGAGGCTCAATAGGCCAAAATGAAAAATAACAAGCATTTTCTCTTTAATTTTGTGTTCAACTCAAAATCGGAGGTTTTTTTTAAAATAAAATAAAAAGCATGAGGACAACTGGACTTGAAAAAGTAGCATCTACCCAGAAATCCAAAAGCCACTTTTTTCCTACAACGAACCTGTAAAATTGAGATATATGATTGTGATGGCGTAAATCAAGCCTCCTCTGATAAGTCCTCTTCTAAAAAAAAAGGCAACTTTACTGTGGGCTTCACGGTGCATGATGGAAAGTATATATATATATATATTATATATATATGTGGTCACGAGAAATTTTAACACCATACACCCCCACAAAGAGTTTACTTTAGGGACAAACATGAGTAGATGGCACATGTTAATCACTGACAATTCATTCATTATCATTTGTTTTTTTGACCACAATGATTGAAATTTTGAAAGCAACCCAACATGTAATTTCTTGGGAAAAATATTCTCTCTTCCAGTCTTCCTCTTCCTCAGTAGTCAGTCCTCACAAATAACTTGATAACAGAGAACTAGAAAATTAAAACAACCCAGATATGAAAACAAGCTTACCACTAAGACCCCATGTTGTAACAAGACCGGTTGCCTTATCTTTTTGCCACCACCACTGGGACTGGGAACACGTCCTTCTGGAATTCTTTGCATGTTAAGTATATATCCATCTTTGGTTGTTACCTGAAAAACTCAACACACAAATCAATCACAGACACAAACCGTTGATTAATTAGAATGCAAAAATTAATTATGTGAGCTCTCTTACATGAATCTCCTGGCATTTGTAACCCCGTGTAATGACAGAAGTAGCGCATATACCAATCTCTTCAAGACTCCTCCTGGCAGCTCCGTCTAGGCCTAACGAACCACCAATCACCAAAACCAGGACACACAACACAATCACCAACAAGCCACCCATTATATGTATGCAATAAGTTGCCTTGGTTGTGTCTTGTGAAGATTTTGAAATGAAACAATCCCCTGTATATAAGAGAGAAAAAAAAACAGAGCAGAGTGGGAAATCGCTTCTAGTTTAAGTTTGTCTTTCTTCCGGTGATGATCAGAAGAGAAGAGAATGGGGTGGTGGGTCCCAGCTCTGCTTTTGACCTCTTGCCATCATTTTCAATTTGTTGAAGATACGTACACATATACATCGAAGTTGGTGATGATGATGAATCATCTTACAAATAAATATATATATTAAGCTGAAAAAAACTCTGAAAGCTAAACATATTGCAGGTGGTGCCGTGGTAGCGGTGGTGGTGTACAAGAGAGGATGGGCCAATAATGTCCTATACGTGTAATCAAAAGTTTTTGTGGGGCCGAAGATGTGACATGTGTAGTTGTCTCAATGTCTGATGTCTCCACTCTCCCCCATCTCAAACGGCGAGATTTCATGAGCTAAATAAATCATACTAGTAGTTTAAACTTGTGAACCAGCAGTTATCATTTTAACTGTTTTAACATTATCAAAATTGGGATGATTCAATAGTAAGTCTTTCGCATTTAGGATACGATGCATTTACAGGAATCCTAATGAGAGAATAGGAACTTAATTTTTCTAAAGAAAATTTATTTCCTTCCTTCCACATAGGGAATTAAGTTCAATCTTCTGATTCTAGATGAGTAAATATACCCTTAATCAATAAGACGTGGCTAGAGGCAGAGTATTTTTTTTTTAGTAGGATAAATATGCAATTGAGGTATTTCAAAGTTTGAAATGTAGTAAGTGTAGCCATGCTTCTTCAGCTTTTTATCAAGATGTATGTGAAAACGAGGAGTTTATTGAGAGCAAGACATGTGAAAAAAGATGGCAACCCATCCATTGCATTCTAGAGTTATCACCTTTTGACTTTTGATGTGATGTTTTTCACATTGGAGTTACATTACGTAATCAGATCTAGAAGAAGACTAGTACATTGTTTAAGGGAAAAAAAAAAGTCTTTTTACTTTTTAAAAACTTTTTGGTCCACTATCCATTGTCGAGTATCTGAATTATCTCAGGCTGATTTTGTAGTTGATGCAGTTCTGGGCCAGGATTTATTTTTCAGTTACGGCTGACATGGGTGTCGTTTTGGTGACCACTGACCAGAATCCATGATATCATCACTTTACATTTCATTGGGTTTTGTTGGGTCTAGTGGGTGTTTCTGATGCTACAAGAGTTTGTCGAGAAATGAGAGGTCTCCCTCCAACTTTTGTTGCCAAAACAACACAGATTCATCACAAAGCAGAAGAATATCTACCATGTTCATGCCCATTGCCCAGTAATGCAGCCACAGGCAACAGCAAGAAGCAGTAGGTTAACAGACCCACAAGTGTTCATGTAGTTATATTAACAAACAAACAATAGTCAATAGGAGTCGGTAAGAATTCACAAGTCTGCAATCTGCATATAAAGCAGGACTAAAATTTTATAAGATGCAGAACAACCTCTAGAACAAGAACTAGGCACACATATAAAGCACAACTTTCGTAATAGTATATCTTTATGTTCATCACATGGCCAATTTACGGGGTTTCCTTTCTTCTTATTACAGAAATTACCTACTAAATCCTCGCGGAGGTTTTTGACATCACACATCTCTTTAGCTGCTTTTTACACGTCCTTGACTCCAAAAATCTTAATGAGTTCTAAGTGTATCACTGTATCATAGACTTTACACAATCAGACATATTTAATCTAAGGGTCGATATTCACTTCTTCTATCGACACAGTACTTATCTGCCGCAAATCAAAGTTAACCATTTATAGCAATGGCAGGGCTCATCTTCTTCTTCCTCTCACTAAAATTACGAGGGACCAAGCTCGGAAGGCAACACTGCACAGACCTCATTGGCTTCTCCTTATCCATTAAGGAATCTCCATTAGCAGTTCTTTCACTACTAGTCACAGAGTTCGTTCCCGATATATAAGGAGTACCGTTTCCTGCAGGAAGTACATCAAGTATGGTTTTCTTAACTTCCACCTTCCCATTGGCTGTGTTTTGGCTGCCAGAGGTTTGTTCATCTTCTGGTGCCTCTCTGATACTCTGCCGGAACAATTCTGACAGTTTCATTTTCTTTCTAGTCGGCGATGGTTCAGGAATGGAACCAGGAGTTTTGTCCTCCATAAATGTTTTGTTGGGTAGAGGATTCCCTGAACGGATGCTCTGATGGACCGGAGTATGGTCACGAGATGAAGTCCCTGCAGGGAAGCTGTTATGGACCGGGGTATCGCCACGAGATGGGGTAAAATCTGCATAATTGGTAACAGTTACACATAATTTGATGGGTACCAACAATGAAAAGGACAAAGAAGCAAAACTAACATTTCTGCATCGATAACAGACACTCCACACTCTAAATTTCCTTAATATAGCAAAGTTAAAAACCACGAAAAGGTAATAATAGAACTAGGTTACTATCCATGTTACAGACCTTTACGTAATGACCATGACTGGCTTCTTCACTAATGTTCAAAATGTTATTACAAAGAATTAAGGAAAAAATCCCAAAGAGTAATTATAGTGAAATAGCTCAAGACCATTCTAACACTTTCTTACCTCCTCTGACACTCAAAAAATCATCGTCACAATCAGATTCTAGCCACGTTTGAGAGTCGAAAAAGGTTTCTTCTTTGCTTCCTGCACGGAGATTGAACAGTGTCTCAACTTCAAACAAAGTGTGCATTGTAACATTTGATTATAAAATTCGCAAAATTGCAAAAGATTCTTCCAGTCATTTATTATAAATCATGTCATAATAATGGAGAAAACAAAAGATTAAACACGAAACCCAGAAGCCACCACTTTATCGTCCAACACAGTGTCTTCAAATATTAAGAATCAATTAAAAAGGCGTAAAAATTGCTCGTTAGAAAACCAGTCAAGTAAACAAACCCTTTAAGGAGATTATAATACATATCTCAATCCTCAATATGGTCGGTTTGAACTTAACTAGCATCATGGACGGTGGCCAAATTTCATAAGAATCTTTTTCCTGATGATACAGATAAGATCAAATTTTGATGGAGGATATTTAATCAAAAAAACAAAACAATGGTGGGCCTATTTCTAACAAACATCCATGTGGAACCCATCCAACATCATTTCTATAATGGCCATCATGAGATTAGTGAAATCAACAGTGACAAAACAACATGCTCAAAAAAGGCACATCAAGAAGAGGTTGGCCGCCAAAGCTATCCTGAACGATGACTCTGATATTCCTCAAACAAAACATTACTACAATCACTCCAATATTTTGCATCACCAAGATCAGGATACTGATTAACATAAACAGCTCTTATAGTTACAAAGGGTGAAAGGGGCTTTAAAGACCACAATGTAGTTTTTTATCTTCAGCATTCTTGGGTGTTCCTGTTTCTGTGTATCTGTAAATTTTCACCATAAATTTTCCTAAAAATCTCCTATTGATGTTGAGATAATTAATGAATCATTTAAAAAACAGTTGTCATATTCATATACAAGTGTAGTAGTGTGTGGTCCATCCATCCCTGGCCATCCTCAAGAGTAACTATGGGCTACAACATGAACTATCATCAATGTGAAAATAAACTAATGCCCCCACTGAGACATACATTTTGGAGGCTACGACAATACCACCAAAAGCTGTTATCTATATTAATACGTAAAAGAAGACCAAATTCAGAATGTATTTAAGGATTCAAGAGTCAAGAAACTGCCAGATATACAAACGAAAGGTTCCAGAGATGTTCGTGATTTTACTATCCAATTGATGATAATCGTCACTTTCTTCACTCCATACAGTAATTAGCTCACTAATGAAAATCTCAGTCCTAGTGTTAAAAGACTAATTCCTAGTTATGATCTGAGCCACCAAAGCAGGTTCCTAATAAGATTTTCTACGAAATATACTTACCTTTCATCAACTTTTTTTTTTCATTAGCCATTCAGACGATAAATCCGCCTCCTTGTGCTTTCATTCTGAGAATTTTACATTGCAGACAATGGCCCCTAAATCCCACAATAAATTTCTTGTCCTAAAAGAGGTCCAGCATCAACTACAGTTCATCTCATAATAATAAAAAAATGAAAGAAAAAATTGTTAAAATCAGCTTCCAGCTCTAATTCTAATTTTTGAATCATCCATCTCCTAATAGAAGTAGCCTTCCAATCTGAATTAAAAACACCCAAATCTATAGGTATGAAGACTCTTTTATCATATTTATTTTCTGGATTGATACTAATTTTTGGTTGATTTACCATTTCTCTCATTCCACTGCCAGCCAAAAACATCCAGAGGATATTATTATTAGTCCTCTGCTGTCATCTGACAAAGCAAAATCATATTATATTTGCAAAAATATAAATAAAATCATACAACAGCTTATCCAGGAAACAGAAAAGATATTATATCTCAAAAGTACGAGCAAAACAAATTTAACAAGCAATCTACCAGAACCCAGAAAATTAAATGATATAAGTCAACACTCCAATCACTATCATACAAACAACAACATGTTGAACAAAAACATATAAAGATACTACTCTCTTTTTTCCTAATACATCAATATAATGAAAGCAGAAATCCCAGGAAAGCAATAATTGACACCATCATTTTTTTATAAAAAAAAAAAAAAAAAAAAAAAAAAACCAGAAAAAAGAAAAGAGATAGCAACTATGACAAGCCCCACAGCCCAGTTCAGATCGCACCCATTAAAATAATAGATATAGAAAGAAAAAAAAAATCATTAGTCAAAGCAATAACAGAAACAAAACATGTGTTTGATTGCTGCTTTTGAGTTTTACCATAAGAAAAAATCAAAAGACTGAAACTTGAAACTCGAAAAAACATACCAAGGTCCTTAAAAGTCGTCGCTGACCAAGCGTTGATCGGAGGGTCGCCAGTGGCTGGTTTTTCTTTGATGGGCGATGGTGGAATTGCGGGACTGTCGTTCTTCGACGACCCATATGAATGAACTGAAGATACACACGAACCCATCTCTCGAAAGAAGTCTCTCTAAAACACCAAAACCATCACCGCTCTTAAAACAACACGAAACCGATAGATACAGAGCAACAAAAATGAAAACTTTTGCAGAACGAGAGGCTATAAAGTAGAGTAAAATGGAAGAGAGGAAGGCGTTTTTTTGGCGTTATGTTGAAGGAGTGGAGAATGAAAAATCTCACAGATAGACTGAGAGAGAAAGATATGGCCTTGAAAGGTAAGTTAAAATAAAAGACTTGTATTTTGTATATACTTCAAATACACAAAAATAGAAAAATTAAAATAATAATAATAAATAAATAAAAACACAACATTGATTAGTGTTAGATTTATGGAGTGGGGCCCCCATAGAAAAGAGTTTTCCTTGGTGGGTCCCGGAATTATTTATTTATTTATTTATTTAAGTATTTTTCTTGTCTCATTAGGGGGTTTAGCTAATTGGGGCTGTATTTCCAATTTTCCATCATTCCATGAGCCACATGAATTTTTTTTTATTTTTTTTTTCTTTGTATAAATTATTCAAATTCTAGTAATTGAATGATTAATTTGTTGGAAAAAAAACAAATCAAGAGGAAGAATATATAAACCAAACCATTTTAAGGTGTGAGTGATTTTGGATTCACATGAGGGATGTTTTATATTCTGTGGTCAATAGCCCACAATTATTCATTTGTAAGACCAAAAGTTTGAAAGTTTGATCGATTGTTACAATGAATATCACATTTAATTTGATTTTTTGTTTTTTAATCCAATGTAATTATGAATTTAATGGGATTTTTTTGTTAAGTAAGAAGGTCAAAAGCCATCAAGTTTATTCACTAATCAAATATTAATCATTCTTTAATTCAGAACAATATTGGATACATAGACCCCACACTCAAAGTTATGTGATCTTTTTTAGGGAAACTTGCATAAACATCCTGAAATTTTGATGTAATTGTATATATATACAACTTTTGTCTATAATCATACAAATATCCTCAGTCATTAGTGAGGACCATTTAAAATAAATGTGGAAGGGTGAAACATATCGATTTAAATGATATGTAATATTTTTTTACAAAAAAAATTAATGCATTGAAACATGTGAAATGATCAAATAAATAATAAAATATACACTAAGAGCATTTTGCATTTGCGCTTACATGGAAAAAAAAGAAAAAAAGAAAAAAAAAAAAAAAAGAGTTAACGGTTAACTTCAACCATTAACCACCAACGACATGAGATATTTGTGTAATTATGATCAAGTTACATATAAGTGCAATTAGGCCAAATGTTAGGGACTATTGTGCAGATTAATCTTTATTTTATTATTGTTACGTTTTTCTCTTTTATTGGGAAAGCAACATGTCTAGCTGACTAGCTTTGCATTTGCATAGAGGAGAGCGGGAATGAAAAAGGCTGGAAAATGGAATCAAGCTTTGGAGTTTGGAGAATGGCATGGATCTCTTCACATTCAAATCATGTGTTTAATCATTATCTTTGTAGTTTAAATTTAATAACAATTAAGACCATTTCATGATGTTTTTTTCTTTAAAATAAAAAATAAAAAAATCAAGAAATTGATTGATCACACAAGCTCTTGTTATTCAAATGGGTTGTCAAGGAATTACCTAATGAGGAGGTTCACATGCACCAAGCATTCCAAATTCAACCTAATAATCTTAGTATTAATTGAATATCAATTATTATATCATCTCATGTGAAAATAATTATATAGGCTTTACCGACCAATATGGTTTAATGATAAAGAGCGTTCATTCAGTCTGTCAATGGTACGGGTTTGAGTCGACAGTTGATATATTAAGAAAAGAATATATATTATGTAAATATCTAAAATTAATTAGATAAATTCCCACTAATTTTAGTAGGTTTACATTAGACAAGATCCATTGCTTTGAATTCATTCCATAGCTTTGAATCTCATGCTTTTATCTATTTTGTAATTGGAGCATAAATGTTTTCCATTGTTGTTTTTTGAGATTTTGACATAACATTTTTTCTTTCTTTTTTAAAGAAAATAACAAAGAAGACAAAGCAAAGTGAATATTTGAATTTACATCATATGATGCTTTAGCCAACTAGCAAGAATACAATTCTCTTTGATGATAATTCTTGTCTCTAAACATAACCAAACGAAATTATTTATATAAATAAACATAACCAGACGAAATTTTATACAAAACCTCATAAAATAAATATATTTTTTAAAACTAAAAAATTGAGATAGGGCACCAATATTACCATCACTCTCTTGCCATAAAAACAATATTAATATAGAATATTTATAAAAATTACGTGGCTACATCATTCGTAGTGTATTAATAAGTTTATTCACACATCCCTATCATCTTGGATGGTATGTATATCTCATTCCACGTTAGTGGTAGGGTTCAAGTCACACTATAAGCATTTTACAAAATTATGTGATGGAGTTTTCTCCCTGATATTGTGGACATAGATATTCAGACAGCGGAATATTATATCCCAACGGATTCTAGTTCCAGTCATTTATTAAAAAATATATATGTATATTATTATTATAATGAATTGGGTGTTGAAAAGTATAACCCAATCAAATAACGCGTTTTTTCAATGCCTTATTAACCAACTATTGATAAAAGTGATGCTAAAGGCATGGTCACACTTCAATTATAGCCAACTCTAATCACAATTTAGTTACAAAAAAGACAAGTTTTTAGAGAGAAATGTGGTCGATAGTGTAAGTTGTAAAAGGTTGAAGATGACACCACTTACCGACACTCTACAGCTATTTTAAAATACAAATATCAGTTTATAATAAACTATTTGAATTAGGCCAGCGAATGCCCGTTTCATCAAAGGCCCATTGCATTGGTGGTCGGAAGGAGAAATCACAATTTTCATCTATGTATTAATATTCAAACATTGACACCTTGTATTATATATATCGTCTCACAATTATCCATAAAACCATAATAAATGTAGGGAGACCTCTTTCGATATAGGGAACTGACTTCTTTTATCGGATTATGAAAATAGACATATGAACGGTGCTTTAGTGAACTCGAGGGTAAAAAAATAACCGGTTTGAATCATGCGATCAATGTAATCTGTTTGCTCATTAGCAATTAATTTTTTTAAGAAAAAAAGACAATCATGATTGTTGTGGCTAGCTAATAAGGGATTGTATTGATGTAATCAAAATTCAAAGGCTAAACTTTAACAAGTTTAAATTTGTTAGTTAACTAAATTGTTGTGGGACCTTCTTTAATGTAAAATAGAGTAGTTAGTTGATAATAAAATAGGGACTTTACTATATTCAGAATCATGTCAATTTCTCCATTCAAGGGTTTGGTATATATCCTTTTCACTATTTTTGTTCCTGTTCTTGCTTTATTGTCTTCTTTTTTTTTTTTTTTTTTAATTTTTATTTTTATTTTTGTGATTTTAACTCAAAAGAGTAAAGTCATTGGAGTTGTTTAAACTTCAACTCAATCCTTCCAAATTAACCAATCCAATTTTAATTATTACTATTTAATATGTCTGGAAGTCGAATCCAACGAAATGAATTGAACATGAATCTTAAGAATGGAATGTTGTCATTAACATGTTTTGTAAACTAATTGTTCTAGAAAATCATTTTAAAATTATAAATTTGTTAGTAAATTTTAAATCAATTTCACTTCGGTCCCTACTCAATTTCTAGCTCCGCCACTGCCGATAGAGTGGGAGGTGCACTACTACATGTACTAAGAGTTGATGTGGACTATCTTTTTTTTTTTTTCCTATTATATTCACAAGAAGGGGGACTCTATTGACACCCAAACAAAATCTCACCACACTTTTTTGTTTTTAAGAAATGCTTTTATTCCAAGAAAGTCCAAATTAAGATCATGATTTAGCTTATAGTCTTATGTTCTTTTTGTTCCTAACAACTTTTAAACGAAATAATTAACCTCCGTCACAAATTGACAATTAAGATCATGATTTGGTTTAATATTCTTATTTAAGGTAAGGAAGTAAATATTGGTTTGGGTGAAAATATACCACGTACAAGTTTTTGAAAATTTCGATTGAAAATATGACAAATATCCTTAAGATATCAAGAATATTCATAAATATTAGTTATATCCATCCCTTAAAATAATAATAATAATAAAATATATATCATAGATATCCTTCATGTTATCCAGATAATGTGACTGGTTGGTTACCTGCCTTAGAAGTTAGAAATTGAGTATTCATCATTAATGCTTAGAAACACTTGAATGGAGACAAAAAGTTACCCAAAAACAAAATTTAATGTAGTAGCTACTAGCTAGTTAGGATAGTTGATAAATTCACGTGGCTCGATTATGTCTAATCCAAAATCTTTTAAACAAGATAAAGATAAGAGATTTGCCACTTATAAGAGACAATTCCATGGTGGCTCCATTGGAACGAACACACATGCTCTTGTGGGAATGGTCCATTTGTCCATTCACTTCAAAAAATATATAAAATAAATTGTGGAAGGTGTGAACCCACCGTACTAATAATGCCAAATTAACATAAAATTATTTCATCATCACGATAGATGGTTGGAGATACATTTTGTTCCTAATTTGGGTGTCCATTAACGTAATTTTTACGAATTTCTAATCTAATGACCATCTTAATAGTATCCAACTAAATGGGTGGCCACTAAATTAATTATCCCTTCTAAATATTAAATTCATTTTCATCTCCTCTAACTTTATATTAATGTCCTCCAACAGTTTGTGTTTCAAACTTTCAGACTTTCGGTCTCCATTTTTATTTGATAAATAAGGTTCCAAAAAATAAGGGTTGGTATACTTGAACTTGACAGATAATAATAGCCGGTGAAACGCTACCGTTGATCTGATTAGAATTTTTATTTTTATTTTTGATAATATCTAATAATTTGGGTTCAGGTATTTTTTTGAAAGTTTTCATCATTTATAGGATTCGAACCGTTGATCTGGGAGCTATTCACCTAAATTCTAAACTCGTTCATCTACCAGCTGAGCTACGCCTCTGTTGACATCCGATCAGATAATTGCCACATGAATAATGTCCCCATTTCTTCATTTTTGATGTCCACACAACACTTACACACACCATTTCGTCCGGCATCATTCATCCAACACGATCTAGGCCAGCGTATTCCAATTAAATACTACCCTTCTTTACACGCTTAGAGTGTGAATTTTGACTCTATTTAATTTTGGGAAATTTTAAATAAATCGATACTTTTTCAATTTATAATTTTCATTAATCTGAAAAAAAAAAAAAAAAAAATTTGCAAACGGGATGCGCATGCATTTGCTTTGTCACGGATTGTTTGTTTTTAATAGTAGCACGCATTATGACCAAATTCGTGTGCTGCCACGTCATCTTATGGTCTGGCTCTGACCTGTTGTGGTCCTCGTGGAGTGGCACCTACCGCCACCTAAGATCGCGTTAGGTGATCTACAACTTTACACTTGATACGGCGTCCTATAATCCGACTCTTTTTTTTTTTTTTTTGGTAAATTGAACTAAACCTTCTTGAGGTTTGACATATTGCATATAGTTATAATTTTATCTTTAATTGATACTAAGGGCCTGTCCGGTATCGTTTTACAGGGCTGTTTTTATTTTTGTTTTCCAAATCCAATTTCGAATACGCGTTCGTTATCATTTTCCATTTTGTTTTTCATTTTATTTGCAAAACAAAAACAAAAACAACAACAGTGTTAAAAGTGAAAAATTTCCAAAACAACTTTTTGATGTTTTTCATTTTATTTTTCATTTTGTTTTTTAATCTAAATAAAAAACTAATTTTTTTTTTTTCATTTTTTCTTCTTCTTTTCCCTTGCTCGACAGCCATCAGGTTCTCTTCCTTTGCTTCTCTTCTTCTTCTTCTTCTTCTTCTTCTTCTTCCCATGCTTCTCTCTTTTTCTTCTTCTTCTTCCCATGCTTCTCTCTCCGTCGCCGATCTCTCTTCTTCTTCTTCTTCCGATCTTCCTTCTTCTTCTTCCGATCGTCGTCGATCTCCCTTCTTGTTCTTCCGATCGCCGTCGATCTCTTCTCTTTGGCCGCCGATCTCTTCTTCTTCTTCTTCTTCCTTTCTTCTTCTTTCCGATCTACTTAAGAGAGGAAATCTGGAAATTTTTTGAAAAATTTTCAGATTTCCAGAATTTTTAATTAATAAAATATGGTATTTTGTTTGATTTGAATGGGTTTTTGGTGTTATGGATTTTGATTTCAGATGTTGGTGTTGTTGGTATTTTGATTTGGATTTTGATTTCAAATGTTGGTGTTGATTTTGTTGGTATGTTGATTTCAGATGTTGCCCATAATTTTTTTGTTTGTTTTGTTTTTTTATTATGCCCATAAATTATTCGGAATACAAGTTCTAGGATTTGCTACCAGACGCGTTTTTTACGTTTTCATATTTGGAATACAGGTTCCAGAATATGCTACCAGACGCGTTTTTGAATTTCGAAACTGAAAACAAAAACAGGCTTTGAAAAACATTACAGGACGCGCCCTAACTCCTGCCATTTGGTCAAATTTAACTATTAATTAATTGTCATTTTTAAAAGACTAAATTACTCTTGATCTCTAAATTAAATTAATAAAAAAAAAAAACCTTTTTTTTCAAATGGATCTCCACCATCCATCTCAAACATGGATGGTGGAGATCAAATAAAATTTTAAATAATTGAAAATTGAATTGAATTAGAAAATATATAAATTAAAAGAAAAAACAAAAATTTAAAAATAAAAGAATTTTAAATAGCAAAAATAAAAAATAAAATTGAAAAATTGGGAAAAAAATATCATTGTTTGTGCAGATGGGGAGACCACGATGCATCTCACATGCATAGACAATGATTTTTTTTTTTCCGGTTTTTATTTATTTATTTATTTATTTATTTTACATTCTCTATCTCTAGATCAAGATTTCCAGGAATGGTGGATTTGTGGTGGTCGCTACTAGGCGTAGCGATACCGGTTGTAATAATGGGGCAAGCGCTACGGATGAAGAAGAGGATAACAGATGAGCAAAGGCTCAAGGGTGAGAGTGGACGAGAGAAGAGCTCTGATGATGTCTTTGTATGTGAAAGGGTGTACACGTCAAAGAGGATGCTAAAGAAGGTTGGTACCTTATCGAAAACCCCGACTGTTTGTGGTGTTTATGAACTTGATGCATGTGCTAATTCTTGTGCTAGAACTATTTGTGTTAACCAACATCAAGTCCCCGATTGTAATGATATCTGTCTTAGTAAATGCCAAAGCGAATGCCTTAGGTTATCTAACTCCTATGTTATTCCATCATAGCTTTGTGTTTTGTGTTTCGTATTTTCTTCTCTGATATCTAGCTTAATAAGTTTCTTGTAATATTTAGAGAATCCATTTATCGAATGTTTATTTATAATCAAAAAAAAGTTATTTTTTACTTTTTACTTTTTAAAATTGTTTTGTTTTCAAATTTATGTTTTTCTTTTAATTTATATATTTTTTCATTCAATTCAATTTTCAATTATTTTAAATTTTATTTGATTTCCACCATCCAGTTTGAGATGGATGGTGGAGATCCATTTTTTATTTTTATTTTTTTTATAAATGTTTTTGTTTTGTTTATTAATTTAATTTAAGGATGAGGGGTAGTTTAGTCTTTAAAAGGTAACAGTTAATCAACAATTACGTTTGACCTAACGGTAAGGGGTGTAAGTGTCAATTAATGATAAAGTTGTTTTTAAGTGTAAGAGGGCAAACCTTCGGGAGGTTGTGTGCAATTTGCACTTCTTTTTTATTTTTTCATTTTTCCCTGATATGATCTCAGATGTCAGAACTCAAAAAAAAGTCCAAAGACCGTACGGAACCAGCCCGTGAGAAGACAACAAAAAATGGGCGTCACGGCGAAAATTGCTCCGTCGATGTTATCGTCAGATTTCTCTAATCTGGCGTCGGAGGCGGCACGCATGCTCGATTGCGGAGCCGATTGGCTCCACATGGACATCATGGTACTCTTTCTCTCCATCTCTGTTTTTTTTTTATTACCTTTTTATGCATATGCTCTATCGACTTATTCGGATTTTGATTTTTATCGATTACAAGTTTTATTATTCTTAGTGAATTTTTTCTAAATAATCTCAATTTTAAATTAAATGAGGTCTTAGTACGCATAAATCAGCTATGAAAGTGAAAACAACCGGAAAATTGTTTTCTGTTTATATCAAATAATCAGAAGATTGTTTTGTTTTGCCAATTAAACAAGCGTGCATTGCAATGCTAGTAGTAATAGTATTAGTAGTTGAAATTTCCTGAAAGCTAATTGATTTCTGTTGATTGTTTTTGCATGCAGGATGGGTAGGTTTGATGCATTTTCTCATCACCATCAAATTGTTATCATACTCGTTTTGATTTCTAATTGTGGTTCCTCAACTCTTTTCTCATTTATGGATTAATGTACTGATATGTATCCTTCTTTAAATTTTACATGTTATTTTTCTCAAGTGTCAGAATATATGTTACTTTGGTACTTTTCGTTGTAAGCTAAGAAAATGAAGTTTCTGCATTATTACTATTTACTAATGCGGTGACTGTATTTTAGAGGCGGGTTTGACTGGCTTTTTTATTTGTAGTAAAGTTCTGATTTAACCAAGCAAGCTGCTGAGGCTTCCTGTGTGATCCTGCATACAGCAAGTGAAGCAATGTGTTGTATAAAACTGAAGTAAACAGAATGAAATCTATTCCTAGTCATGTTGTTGATCTTAAGGACATTGCTATCTATTAGGGAACTGTTAAAATTCATGTTTTGACCTATTATGGATTGTTGGAATGTTTATTTACCCACATTTGAAAAATTGGATGACACTTTGTATAACGGAAACAATGAGATTGTGTTTCTCTGGTGGAAGAGTGACAGGAAACGGAAACGATATTGAATACCTGAAAGTAAGAAATCTTAGAGAACTGAAATTTGGACTATCTTCTAGTAAGCAACATGAAGCTAAGGTAGTATGCTCATTTTGTGTTCCTCCCCTATTTTGAATTGGAGTTGTCTTATATGATATAGTGCTCTTGGTTAAGACTCCTATATGTGAGTTCTTAAATTCAAAATATTTTGTTAGGTCCTATGAGTGTGTTCTCTTGTTTTGAGGACAATTTGTTCACTGCCCTTCGTATTTTCCTTGTTTGTTGAGTTAATATATTCTTTTTCAAAAAAAAAAAAAAAAACAATTGTGTGCAACTTGGATAGTTTCTAACTTTAAAATACATATGAACTTGAACTTGCCTTTGCTGCTAATGAAGTTTGGATTTGTGCTGATTAAGACATAACAAATGCTTTACATTATCTATTTTGGAACTGTGATTTCATTTTCCCTCGATTAGCATGCAGTTGTTTTTATGTTTCCTTTGTCATCTTACAGGCACTTCGTCCCAAATCTAACTATTGGTGCTCCAGTCATAGAAAGCTTGAGAAAACACACAAAGTAACATATTTAGCCCATAAATTTAAAATTTTAGACCACACTGGTCTTTTGGATGTTGGCATGTTCGCAACTGTAACTTATGATTATTATTATTTTTGAAATCTCTTACAGGGCATATTTGGATTGCCACCTTATGGTAACAAATCCTCTTGATTATGTTGAACCTATGGGTAAAGCTGGTGCTTCAGGTTTCACCTTTCACGTTGAAGCATCCAAAGGTGGGCTGTGACACTGTCTTCTTTATTTTTATTTTTTGAAGCAAGTCTTCTTTATTAGTCTTTTGTTGCGTCGTCAATATCTTTTTCTTACTCATATGGAAATGCTTCTGGTGCATTTTGCAGATAATTGGCAAGAACTTGTTCAAAAAATTAAGTCAAAGGGCATGAGCCCTGGTGTGGCATTAAAGCCCAGAACACCCATTGAAGAAGTTTTTCCTTTGGTATGAATTTTTTTTTATTCTTACTTTTGAGTTTTCTTGCAAACTTTGTTTGGATTTTGATATTGAACAAGAATGAATGAAAATGATGATCTTAATTAGTGATATCAAAGTCAATTAAATATTAATTTTATTGTGTGTAATGATTGAAGCGTGAACAGGTAAATAGTCCTTGTAGACAGATTTATGTAATTGGAAAGACGATGTTTTTTCTCTTTGATGAGAAAATAAAAGGAGTTTAATCGAAGAAGAGTTTTGGAAAGACAATAATTTTATTAGTAACTTTGTGAAACTTGTAGGTTGAAGCTGATAATCCTGTGGATATGGTTCTTGTGATGACTGTAGAACCTGGATTTGGTGGACAAAAATTCATGCCAGATACAATGGATAAGGTGCGATTTTTTTTTTCTTCATATATGACTGTTAAAATCATTATTTAAGTCTTTTCATGTTTACATAAACCTTTTCTTTTCTTCCATGGGGAATGATGCAGGTGCGTACATTGAGAAAGAAGTACCCGTCACTTGACATAGAGGTGAGTCCATCTATTATGTCATTCTGTAACTTTCCTTCGATTATTTCTTTAATCGATCACTTCCTTGAAAATAAATAGTTTTCTTCTGTTAACTTTTCATGTTTATTCGCATAAAACTCTTTATCTGTTCTTCAGCAGTGCTAGCAGTAACCCTATTTGTGAAAGAATTTGTATGAAGTATCGTTGATTTATGTGAAGCATCTTGGGAACTATAGAATCATTTTATCCCTTAAAAAAAATATAGATTCATTTTTTGTGCGTTGTGACACTCTTTGAAATAGCTTTTAGGTTGCACAACATACGTATTTCCAATATGTGTACATATATTTTAAATTTTAATCCCCATATTGTGTTTTTGGTATATTTAGTATGTGAGTCTTTAGGAAGGACGAACCTTAAGATTGGCAACTAAGAGGTTGGTGGTTCAAATTCCTTTGGGCTCAGTTACCTTGGATGTTATATCCTCTGAGTTTCCTAACTACCAGGCTTGTAGGATTCGGCAACAACTTTTAGTTTAGAGTCGGATGATCAAAGAAAGGTAGGGCGATTTTTGGGTATAAAAAAGAAGTTTGTGATTCTTCGGAAGAAATGACTGGCCAAGGGTTTGGGCAGAGTCTGTTGCACGAGATGGATTAAGGGTTAGAAATACAAGAAATAGTCGTCTCTCCTTCATATGTGTTTCTGTTTGAGATTGAGAATGATGAATTTTTTTTACTGATTACCAATGACTGGAACAATATATGAATATCTTAGTTCATGTTGTTTTATTTTCAGGTTGATGGTGGTTTAGGGCCTTCAACCATTGCCATGGCAGCTTCAGCAGGTGCGAACTGCATCGTTGCAGGAAGTTCTGTGTTTGGAGCTCCCGAGCCAGCCCATGTTATATCCCTCTTGAAAAATAGTGTTGAAGAGGCGCAAAAAAACAGTTGATGCATTTGCAGGAAGGATCCATCATGTCTGGATATTTGTCGATGTATGTTTACGTTCACATCTTTGTGAACTTAACTTTACGGAAAAACTAAAAAAAAAAAAGTTATGCAAGCAGATGATAGATACTTAATGGTCTGAAATGATATGTATAATGATAAATCATCCATACTCTGTTTCAGTAATCATACTGTGGTTGTATTCGTGAAACTATACTGGTACTTTATTTTTTTTTTTGCATCCAGAATTGTGATATTGTCCTTGGTTCTTTGCTTTAACAATCCAAGCTCTACTTGTTACAAATTCATTTGTTTAGTTTCGTAGTTGTCATATTCTGTCCATTTCAGTGTTTCTACTTCAGTACTTGTTAATTATATGTTTCTTTCATGAACTTTGCAATCTACACCAGCAAATTGCACTAAACCTTTATGAGGTTTGGCCTCTTGTATCTATAAATAACTTTATTATTAATTGACATTCACACCACTGTTATTAGGTCAAATTTAATTGTTGACCGATTGTTATTTTTAAAAAAACTAATTTATCTCTGTTCCCTAAATTAAATTAATAAAAAAACAAAAAAAAAAAAAACTTTTTTAAACAAATAGAAAATTGAATTGAATTGGAAAATATTTAAAGTAAAAGAAAAACATAAATTTAAAAATAAAACAATTTTAAAAAGAAAAATAAAAAATAAAATTGAAAAACTGGAAAAAAAATAATCATTGTTTGTGCAGGTGTGGAGACCATGAT
Organism: Acer saccharum; assembly: GCA_030490815.1. Taxonomy (NCBI): domain Eukaryota; kingdom Viridiplantae; phylum Streptophyta; class Magnoliopsida; order Sapindales; family Sapindaceae; genus Acer; species Acer saccharum. Next base: position 32,206,129 of record CM059874.1, on the reverse strand, counting down.
GCATCTCACGTGCACAAACAATGATATTTTTTTTTTCCGGTTTTTTCAATATTATTTTTTATTTTACATTCTCTGTCTCTCGATCAAGAATTCCAAGAATGGTGGATCCGTGGTGGTCGCTACTAGGCGCAGCGATACCGGCTGTAATAATGGGGCAAGCGTTGCTGATGAAGAAGAGGAGAGCAGATGAGCAGAGGCTAAGGGCGGGAGAGGACGAGAAAAAAGCTCTGATGTGTGAGAGGGTGTGCACGTCGAAGAGGATGCTAAAGAAGGTTGGTGCCTTATCGAAAACCCTACTGTTGATACTTGTGTCACTGTTTATGGTGTTTACGAGCTTGATGTTATTTACTTTTCCGATCCTAGAAAATACATTGAGTGATTAGAGAAGTTTTTCAGACTTAAAAATACATAAGAAGAAACAGATGAGAAATTCAGGAGATAGAGAGAGTCAAATTTGCTTAATATTTTCAATATCTTAATTGAATTCAAAAGAGCCTTTTTATAGGCTTACAATCAACAATAACTAATCTGAAAATAAGGGAGCAATACTTCACTAACAACAACTGACATCCACTAATAATAATGCTCCAAAATAAACTAACTTATTTGTGACCTGACTTGGTCCATCTAACTTACTTGGCAAACGGTCATGCATGTCTTGCATGAGGATTGCAATAGAATAATGCACATGTCAGTTCCCAATTAGAATGATATCTGTCTTAGGAAATGCCAAAGCGAATGCCTTAGGTTATCCAATCCCTCTGTTTTTCCATCATAGCTTTGTGTTTTGTGTTTTGTATTTTCTTCTTTGATATCTTGCTTAACAAGTTTCTTGTAGTATTTAGAGAATCCAATTATTGAATGTTTTTTTTTAGTTAATTTTTTTTAATTTTTAATTTTTGCCTTTTAAAATTATTTTGTTTTTAAATTTCTATATTTTTTTAAATTTATATATTTTTTTCATTCAATTCAATTTTCAATTATTTAAAATTTTATTTGATTTCCACCATCAATGTTTGAGATGGATGGTGAAGATTTTTTTTTTTTTTTTCCTTAATGTTTTTATTTTTATTTTTATTAATTTAATTTAAGGATGAGGTGTAGTTTAGTTTTTTTAAAGGGATAAATCAGTTAACAATTAAGTTTGACCTAACGGTTGGACTATAAAGTTGTTTCTAAGTGCAAGAGTTGGGAGGTTGAGTGCAATTTTTTTTTTCTTTTTTTCCCCGGTAAGAAGAAACAAAAAATGGGCGTTACCGCGAAAATTGCTCCGTCAATGTTATCGTCAGATTTCTCTAATCTGGCGTCGGAGGCGGCACGCATGCTCGATTGCGGAGCCGATTGGCTCCACATGGACATCATGGTACTCTTTCTCTCCATCTCTGTTTTTTTATTTATTTATTACCTTTTTATGCATATGCTCTATCGACTTATTCGGATTTTGATTTTTATCGATTACAAGTTTTATTATTCTTAGTGAATTTTTTCTAAATAATTTCAATTTTAAATTAAATGAGGTCTTAGTACTCATAAATCAACTATGAAAGTGAAAACAATTGGAAAAATTGTTTTCTGTTTATATCAAATAATCAGAAGATTGTTTTGTTTTGCCAATTAAACAGGCGTGCATTGCAATGCTAGTAGTAGTAGTATTAGTAGTTGAAATTTCCTGAAAGCTAATTGATTTCTGTTGATTGTTTTTGCATGCAGGATGGGTAGGTTTGATGCATATTCTCATCACCATCAAATTGTTATCATACTCGTTTTGATTTCTAATTGTGGTTCCTCAACTCTTTTCTCATTTATGGATTAATGTACTGATATGTATCCTTCTTTAAATTTTACATGTTATTTTTCTCAAGTGTCAGAAAATATGTTACTTTGATACTTTTCGTTGTAAGCTAAGAAAATGAAGTTTCTGCTTTATTACTATTTACTAATGCGGTGACTGTATTTTAGAGGCGGGTTTGATTGACTATTTGTAGTAAAGTTCTGATTTAACCAAGCAAGCTGCTGAGGCTTCCTCTGTGATTCTGCATACAGCAAGTGAAGCAATGTGTTGTATAAAACTGAAGTAAACAGAATGAAATCTATTCCTAGTCATGTTGTTGATCTTAAGGGCATTGTCATCTATTAGGGAACTGTTAAAATTTCATATTTTGACCTATTATGGATTGTTGGAATGTTTATTTACGACCATTTGAAAAATTGGGTGACACTTTGTATAATGGAAGCAATGAGATTGCATTTCTCTGGTGGAAGAGTGACATGAAACAATATTGAATGTTTGAAAGTAAGAAATCTTAGAGAACAGAAATTTGGACTATCTTCTAGTAAGCAACACGAAACTAAGGTAGTATGCTCATTTTGTGTTCCTCCCCTATTTTGAAATGGAGCTGTCTTATATGATATATGAGCTTTTGCTTAAGACTCCTATATGTGAATTCTTAAATTGAAAATATTTTGTTAGGTCCTATGAGTGCATTCTCTTGTTTTGAGGACAACTTGTTCACTGCCCTTACAGGCACTTCGTCCCAAATCTAACTATTGGTGCTCCGGTCATCGAAAGCTTGAGAAAGCACACAAAGTAACATATCTAGCCCATAAATTTAAAATTTTAGACCACACTGGTCTTTTGGATGTAGGCATGTTCGCAACTGTAACTTACGATTATTATTATTATTTTTGAAATCTCTTATAGGGCATATTTGGATTGCCACCTTATGGTAACAAATCCTCTTGATTATGTTGAACCTATGGGTAAAGCTGGTGCTTCAGGTTTCACCTTTCATATTGAAGCATCTAAAGGTGGGCTGTGACATTGTCTTCTTTATTTTTATTTTTTGAAGCAAGTCTTCTTTATTAGTCTTCTGTTGCGTCGTCAATATCTTTATCTTACTCATATGGAAATGCTTCTGGTGCATTTTGCAGATAATTGGCATGAACTTGTTCAAAAAATTAAGTCAAAGGGCATGAGCCCTGGTGTGGCATTAAAGCCCGGAACACCCATTGAAGAAGTTTTTCCTTTGGTATGATATTTTTTTTACTCTTTCTTTTGAGTTTTCTCGCAATCTTTGTTTGGACTTTGATATTGAACAAGAATGAATGAAAATGACGATCTTAATTAGTGATATCAAAGTCAATTAAATATTACTTTTATTGTGTGTAATGACTGAAGCGTGAACTGGTAAATTGTCCTTGTAGACAGATTTATGCAATTGGAAAGACGATGTTTTTTCTCTTTGATGTGAAAATAAAAGGAGTTTCATCGAAGAAGAGTTTTGGAAAGACAATAATTTTATTAGTAACTTTGTGAAACTTGTAGGTTGAAGCTGATAATCCTGTGGATATGGTTCTTGTGATGACTGTAGAACCTGGATTTGGTGGACAAAAATTCATGGCAGATACAATGGATAAGGTGCGATTTTTTTTTTTTCATCTATGACTGTTAAAATCATTATTTAAGTCTTTTCATGTTTACATAAACCTTTTTTTCTTCCATGGGGAATGATGCAGGTGCGTACATTGAGAAAGAAGTACCCATCACTTGACATAGAGGTGAGTCCATCTATTATGTCCTTATGTAACCTTCCTCCAATTATTTCTTTAATCGATCACTTCCTTGAAAATAAATAGTTTTCTTCCATTAACTTTTCATATTTATTTGCATAAAACTCTTTATCTGTTCTTCAGCAGTGCTAGCAGTAACCCTATCTTTGAAAGAGTTTGTATGAAGTATCGTGGATTTATGTGAAGCATCTTGGGAACTATAGAATCCTTTTACCCCTTAAAAAAAAAATATAGAATCATTTTTTGTGTGTTGTGACACTCTTTGAAATATCTTTTAGGTTGCACAACATATGTATTTCCAATATGTGTACATATATTTTAAATTTTAGTGCCCATATTGTGTTTTTGGTATATTTAGAATGTGAGTCTTTAGGAAGGACGAACCTTAAGATTGGCAACTAAGTGGTTGGTGGTTCAAATTCCTTTGGGGTCAGTTACCTAGGATGTTATATCCTCTGAGTTTCCTAACTACCAAGCTTGTAGGATTCGGCAACAACTTTTAGTTTAGAGTCGGATGATCAAAGAAAGGTAGGGAGATTTTTGGGTATAAAAAAGAAGTTTGTGACTCTTAGGAAGAAATGACTGGCCAAGGGTTTGGGTGGAGTCTGTTGTATGAGATGGATTAAGGGTTAGAAATACAAGAAATAGTTCTCTCTCCTTCATATGTGTTTTTTTTTTTTTTTTCCTGATTACCAATGACTGGAACAATATATATCTTAGTTCATGTTGTTTTATTTTCAGGTTGATGGTGGTTTAGGGCCTTCAACCATTGCCATGGCAGCTTCAGCTGGTGCCAACTGCATTGTTGCAGGAAGTTCAGTGTTTGGAGCTGCCGAGCCAGCCAAAGTTATATCCCTCTTGAAAAATAGTGTTGAAGAGGCGCAATTCCTTAGAATTCCTCAATTCCTTATGTACTACCCCAAAAGTCCACAATTAGATAGTTGTGGAGGAGAATGAAGATGGTCCAAAAGGCGCATCTCTGTTGGCATTTGTGGAGTGTAATTGACCTTATGGCACCTTATGATGCATTTAGAATAACTCAACCTTTTATTCAATAAGACAATATAACTCACCATTTGCTTGCACTTTTGTGATTGATCTTTAATTATCTTTTAAAATATGTTTCTTCGTATAATTATTGATATAGCCATAAGAGCATCTCTAATGTAATGCTAAATTACTGTGCCAATGCTATATTTTAGCACAAAGTAAAAAAAACATGTTCCAATGCAATGCTAAAAGCTGTGCTAAATTTGACATACGCTATTCACAGTGTCAAATTTGGCACAGTGTAGCGTATGCCAAATTTGACATAACAATAAATGCAGCTGTATTTGTTGACTTTTCAATTTTAAATAATAAAAATTTAATAAACTTGGTAGGGAAAATTGAGATTAAAATAATTCTAAAAAAATTCAATGCATTCATTGAATGTAGTAGTTGTATTTGTTAATTTTTATAATTTTAAATAATTAAAAAATAAAAATAGCATATTAAATAGAATTTTGCATTGGAGTACAAGGTTAAAATGATGTGCCAAATATAACATTTTACCATATTTCGTGCTAAATTTGGCATTGACATTAGCATATGCATTAGAGATGGTTTAAGATGGATTGTAACCATTTAGTGAAGTGCACCAGAGTAGGAGAAAATCTTCAATGTGATAGTCTCATTGCCACTTGGTAAGACCGTTCAATGAAATTGCATCAAATTATAGTTTCATAATATATATTTATATTCTCGAGATAAATGGTGCAATCTCATTGGGACGGTCTTACACTTTTACCGAGTGGCAAGGAGACAGTCCCATTGAGGATGTACTCTCGGGAAAAGAAATCAAACTTTCTTGTCTCTCTGACTGTGAGTTTAAGCTGCTTATTGGGTGGTCATCACGTGCAATTTCACATTTGCTTTCGGTTTATTGGTACTTGGCTCCTTAAAAGCATGCACTTCCTTCATTTGTTTTGAGAGAAGCTTCTCCCTTCTGTGTCTGCAGTCATGGAGATGCATGAAAGACACTATATATATACATCACCATTGGCCAAAGACTGAAAATACCCACCAACCATTTGCAGAATCAAACTGTTAACAGATAAGAATTTTTAAATGATTAACTAAATCGATTTCAATTATCTAAAGAATTCAGTGTTATCCACATCATCATAAAGCAATAGAAGAGTGACACCAGTACTTTCTAGGGACGTTATGGGTTGTTGTCAACTTAGGATTTTCATGGCCAATTTGACCTATCAATGCCTAGCCTCACTTTCATGCCTCAGCTTTACCATGCATGGACGTCCACGTCTCTTCAATACCATCATCAGATCGGTTTCTATTTTATTCCTTTCAAATTCTACATCATTTCAATCCACACTGCTTCACCAAAACATGTCTACATTTTCTTCTCTTTTGTTTGAAAATGCATGCATTATATTATTACTATTATTATTATTCTACATCTTCCATCATACATGTTTTGAGTTTTAGTTTTTTCCTGCTTCGATCGAGGTTCATGGATGTTTACCCACATGGTCCTGTCCCACATTTTTTTTAAATTAATCAAGGAATTCTGGTCATCCATGACATAATTAGCTTCAAAGAATCCCAAAAGTGCATCAAATATTTTACTTTATTTTTGGAAGTAGAAATGCCAACCACCCCCACTTCTGTAGTTGATGCTGATCGATCAAGATAATCTGGTTCATGAACACTTGAGCCATGTAATTTATAGAATGTATGAAAGAGCACAATATTTGATACACGTACACTTGTCTGATGTATTTTGTGCATCTATGAGTATGTGATTTGAATCTCAGGGCTTGGCTAGTATACCCACCATGTGTACCATGACAACCAATTTGGGAACCACCGTTAATGTTTGAGAACCACTTTAACGTTGAGAAAAAGATCGGTAGTCCAACCCGAATCTCAACACCTCTTGTTTTCCATATTATAAAGATAAGGTACAAAATATAGAGTGCCTATGTCTTGTCTAATCACATGTATGATTGGATTTATATGCATACTTTTTTTCGCATATTAAAAAATTTAGGCAGGTTTGAAGCCCAAGAAACTATGGTCTCAAGTAGTTAACAGTACCGGTAGTCATGATCATCACTGTCACCGGCCATTTGATATTTTGAAACAGAAAACCATATGTTTAGCTAATGGTTAACCCAAACAGCTGGAGTCTCTGTATATATAAATATATATACAACAAAATATACCAATTTGTAACCCCCAAGAATCTTGTCTATGAACAGCTTTGAAATATATTCTTATTTTACAACATTTTTCTTGTATGGATCCAAAATATGCACCACCCCTCTTGAAGTGTTAAAAGCTCTTTATATTTTAATAGTCTCTCTGCAAAATTTTTTGAAGTGAGTGATTATAGAGATTATGGCAACTCTTGTCAGTGTGCTCTACTACTTTAGAGGTTTCGTCTTATTCATTTTTGTTGTACTATTTGTCCCTACAACTACTGCACTTGGACAGAGCTTGTTGAGTTGCAATACAAACTCCCCAGAGGCCTCAGGATATCACTGCAACAGTGGAGCTGGTTCACAGGATCAGTGTGGCACGTTTGCAATCCTTCGAACAAACTCCTATTATTCTTCTCTTTACAATCTCAGCTTTTACTTGGGCTTGAACCGGTTTGTCATTGCTCAGGCCAATGGTTTCTCTGCTGAGACACAGTTTCTTCCGAAGAATCAGCCTCTGTTGATCCCAATTTATTGTAAGTGCAATGGTGATGGTTTCTTCCAGGCTGATTTGAGTAAGACAAGCATCAAAGGAGAGAGCTTTTTGGACATTGCAGAGTCACTTGAAGGCTTGACAACTTGCAAAGCTATTCAAGACAAGAACCCAAATGTTTCTTCACCTTGGAATCTTGCTGATAATGTTCATTTACAAGTTCCACTAAGATGTGCCTGTCCATCTTCAACTGATCAGAATCTTCCACAGACCAGACTCTTGCTGTCTTATCCAGTAAGTGAAGGCGATACTGTCTCTCACTTGGCCATTAAATTCAATACCACTCCGGCAGCTATAATTTCTGAGAACAACAAGTCTTCTTCAGAAACCAGTTTTAAAACTGAAAGTCTAATACCTTTCACTTCTCTTTTGATTCCTCTTAATGGTGAACCTACTCTTGGCTCTCTTTCCAAACCCAGTGAACCCAATTTCCATTTTCCGACGACAAGTAGTAGCACTAACATCCCAGCAATCAGTACTCCAACAAAGAAGAAGTCGAGGATGATGAAATTGGGAGCTTATATTGCTCTCAGTGGAGTTGTCGTTGGTGGGTGCATTGCCATTGCAGCCGCCGTGGTCATAATCCTATTGAAGAAGAAGAAACAGGAGCCACTCAAGCAGGGTGGTGGAGATTTGGAGCTCCAACATCTTAGTCAGAGTATAAGAACAACGAGCGATAAGAAAGTCTCGTTCGAAGGATCTCAGTGCACTCTTGATAGCCAAATCATAGGCAGTACTCCCCTACCTCAGAAAATGTTGTTGGAGAGCTATGCTATTGAGGAGCTGAGAAGAGCAACAGAGGATTTCAATTCGAGTAATCATATAGAAGGAGCTGTGTATCAAGGTCGTTTAAGTGGGAAGAACTTGGCGATAAAACGAACAAAACCAGAAATCTTCTCAAAGATTGATATGCAGCTTTTCCAGAATGCAACTCACCACCATCCCAACATAATTAGGCTTTTTGGGACATGTTTGAGTGATGGTCCTCATTCGTTTCTGGTGTTCGAGTATGCGAAAAATGGGTCCTTGAAGGATTGGCTTCACGGTGGATTGGCAATGAAGAACCAATTCATTGCCTCCTGCTATTGTTTCTTGACATGGGGCCAAAGGTTAAGAATCTGTCTTGATGTAGCCATGGCTTTACAGTACATGCACCATGTCATGAACCCGAGCTATGTTCATAGAAACATAAAGAGCCGTAACATCTTCCTGGATGAAGAATTGTATGCCAAAGTTGGGAATTTCGGCATGGCCAAATGTGTAGAGGATGATGCTGATAATCCACAATTTTACTCAACCAATCCTGCCTCTTGGAGCATGGGGTATTTGGCTCCTGAATACATTCACGAACGCGTAATCGCCCCTAGCATCGACATTTTCGCTTATGGGGTGGTATTGCTGGAGGTTTTATCTGGTCAAATACCGATAAATAGGCCTAAGAAGAAGGAAGAAGGGAGTGTTTGGCTTTCAGAGAAAATCAGATGCCTATTGCAATCAGAAAATGCAGATGATCTCAGGGAATGGATAGACAGTGCATTGGGTGACAACTATTCATTTGATGGTGCAGTCACATTAGCCAACATTGCAAGGGCTTGTGTAGAAGAAGACCCTGAAATGAGACCAAGTGCTGGTGAGATTGTGGAGAAGTTATCAAGACTAGTGGAAGAATTACCACAAGGTGAGCATACATCATCAATCTGTGAGAGTTCTTCTAAACCTCTAGTGAATGCATCTGCAACCAAACAACACTAAAAAAATCTGTCAACATTTTATGAAAATGTGCTACTTTTAATCGTGTTTTGGAGTTATTCTATAGCTAGAGCTCTTGGTGGCCTCTTGATAAGGGTAGTGGGATCCTGTAAATATGTAATTTAATTTAGAAAGTGTTATATGGGCATTGAAGAGCAGGTTTAATTTCTACTTTGTATTCTCTGTGTATCCTGAAAGAATAAATAATTAATCAATATATGTTGATAGTACCAAGTTTCAGAGATGAATAAATTAATTTCTATGTTGCTTGCTAACACTTTATTGAAGGATGCATTTACTTTTGACTGTAGTACTAGTAGTCAAAAGATCAACCATTAAACAAACAAGTTATAAAGGGCTGCCATTAAATTAACATTGATTGAGCTAGCTAGCTTGCTAAAGATAAAATATGCTCATAAACTATAAAAAATTAGCAGCACTCATGTGTAAACTGTACTTTGTCTCAGTTCATGTTCGTTATAGGTTTATTAATGATTTGAGTTTTCATATGAAAATAATAATAATAATAATAATAATAATAATAATACAAGAATTAGGGATATTTGAAAAAAGAGACGATGTTGATCAACAAGTCCATTTCTGATAATTGATGGTTGATAGGGCGGTAGTGGGTTATGAAATCCTTCAATTTCATGATGATGATCATACCCTTTTTTTTTTTTTTTTTTTTTGGGTGAAAATTAATCTTTTTTTTTGGGTGAAAATTAATCTTGACACCAGTTGGGTTAGTGTCTGCCCTACAAGTATATGATCCGGAGAGTAACTTTTACTAAAGGGCTATGGTCTCCTAATTAACACTTTATGATTTTATTGATAAATGTGAGATTTGAGTTAACCTATATCATAACTAGTTACGAGTGGATATGTGATGATGATGATCATGCTTGCCTTAGCGAACTGTCAAGACCTAGCAAAATCAATCGCCGTAAGTATGATGCGGAAATTAAGCCAACTTCCACTACATGATAACGGTCTCCCACTACAGGATGTCCATTGGTCCTCCATCAATAGAGGTTTTTGAAAGAAAAAAAAAACGCCTAAAAATGACAAAAACTTAATGTAATAAAAGAAGGAGATGATGATATTTTAGTCTATTGGTGCCATTTAAATTTAACTTAATAAATTAGTGTTATTTTCCAAATTCAACAGAAAAAGAGTGTTATTTTCCATAATTTCTACTATTATTACGGATATAAAGGAAAAGTGCACAGCTATTTAATTCACGAGTGAACGCGTGATGATGATCATACTTATCTTAGCAGAACTGGTCAATTGTGATGATGATTAAAAGATATATCTAGATGGAGCGAAAGCTTCAAGGAATATTTATAAACTCTGATAGGCTAAAGCTAGCATCTCTCAATATTCTTTCTCCACTCAACCATTAAATATTGTTCAAGAAACTTGCACCCTCAATCATTCACATTAAGATTATGTAGCAATACATAATTATATATTTAATTTATACATCATTTAGTTCATATGCTATCAGATTTTCTATTATAAGTTCGTCATAACAATAAATATATTAGGACGAAAAATGTTGACCACTAGATTTATATATTTTGACTCAAAATGTATGCACTTGTCAAAACTTCCCCATAATCTATGGTCCATATTCTTTATCTTGATATATTTATTATTATGACGAATTAATAATAGAAAGATTGCATATGCTATATGTATAATTATAGATTCAACAAATTTTCAGACATATATATATATAAATTTTCACGTCAATGTATTATAATATAACTAAATGAAGATATTGAATGGAGCAGGGACGGACCTTGGGCTGGGCTAAGCCCACCCTAGCCTTTTTAAAAAATTTGTAAGTAAAAAAAATAAATAAATTATTATTAATGACTATCAGTGAAAGTATAGACTAGGCTATATGCCTATATATAATTGGTGGTTGCGTGGTGGCTGCTGGTTAAAACTTAGAAGACTTTTGCCTCTTTCACTTCACGAGTCTCGAGGCGTAAAGACAACATCCAACAGAGCAACAGGTCGTTGATTACTTGATTTCAATTTTTTTTTTCTTTTAATAATTCTTCTCTCTCTCATCTTTCTCTAAATTTTAATCCAACCTCTTTATCGACATCAATAATTCATCTTCCAATTAGGTATATTTTTATGAATATTGTAAATTTAAATATTTTGTTTTGTAATTAAATTTTATGATTAATCTAATTATTAGTTATATTAATTTTAATTTACAAATTAACATTATTATTTAATAAATTTCCTTTTGTTTTGGTTGAAATTTAGATACATCATACATGCTTGTTAAATTATTATTTTTAATTATTCTTTTGTTTTTAGATTGATAAGTTTAATCTTTTGAAAAACTGTAGGATACAGCTTAATTAGTATTTTATTGTATTTACATTTCATGTTTATTTTATAATTTGTTTTGACTTTATTTTTTATTAATTTTTTTAATGTATATATTTAGAATATACATTTATAGAGTAATCTCCACTTTGTCTTCTTAACTAGGTGTATCTTTATTTTTAATTAATACAATTTTCTCATAATGTTAATGATCGAAAAAAAATAAATTATTCTAGCCCACTCTAGTATTTAATCCTGGTTACGTCCCTGAATGTGAGCCACTAGTTTTATATGCTTTGACTCAAGTGTGTACGCACTTGTCAAAGTTTCTCTATAATGAGTGGCTCACATTTAATATTCTGATAAAGTTATATCAGGACGTTCTGACTAGATCAGGACTATATATATACAGATTTTCTATTATCAGTTCGTCCTGACAATAAATATATCAGGACGAAGAATGTGGACCACTAGATTTACATACTTTGACTCAAAGTGTATACACTTGTCAAAACTTTTCCATAATCTATGGTCCACATTCTTTGTCCTGATATATTTATTGTCAGGACGAACTAATAATAGAAAGATTGCATATGCTATATGTATAATTATAGATTCAACAAATTTTCAGGCATATATATATATAAATTTTCACGTCAATGCATCATGATATAACTAAATGAGGATATTGAATGTGAGCCACTAGTTTTACATGCTTTGACTCAAGTGTGTACACACTTTTCAAAGTTTCTCTATAATGAGTGTCTCACATTTAATATTTTGATAAAGTTATATTAGGATATCCTGACCAGATTGAGACTATATATATACAGATTTTTTATTATCAGTTCGTCTTGATATATTTTGAAGAATGTGGACAACTAGATTTACATACTTTGACTCAAAGTGTATGCACTTGTCAAAACTTCTCCATAATCTGTGGTCCACATTCTTTGTCATGATATATTTATTGTCAGGACGAACTGACAATAGGAAGACTATATATATATACAATTTTTCTATTATCAGTTTGAACTGACAAATATCAATTCTTTACATGTGGGCCCACATGTAAGGAATTGATATATCTTTTATTAGTTGGAACTGATAATAGAAAGACTGATATATATATATATATATATATATATATATATATATATATACATATGATTAAAAAAAAAAAAAAAAAGTTGACTATGTAAAAGCTCAACTAACAAATCAATTAAATGTGCTGCAATGCTGAAATATTAAAAGCATATATGGAGCTGATCAACTTCTAATTCAACGCAATTACTCATGAACAGAGGTTTGGTCTTTCAAAGTCGTAATAAATGAATCAGAGTGCGGACCCAGTTCTTGGAAATACATATATGAACGTTTGACATGCAATTCACACTCCAATAACTTTTTTTATTCTAAAGTATTGACGACGGTATTGGTTGGTAGGTGTGACAAAATATGCAAATATATATGTGGATGTGGGTTTTTTTTTTTTGAAGTAAGGAGAAATTCAAAAACCTCTCTTCAAATTCAATCAAATTTAATAACAATGATGCATGTCTGCATGTCGTTATGGAATTAGTTATTAGATGGATATAAAACCTTGCCATTTGCCAAAACTACACTCCTAATAACAGGTTAACTTTTATTTTATAGAAGTAATGAAGGATGACAAATTGACAACATTTAGGAATGAGTATGACTGTATGAGTAGTTGTTGCCGATATCCATATTCATACTCGCATCTCATTTTGATATCTATAACTCTAGCTAGGCATACCTATATATGAAATTAAATGAGTAAATTTCATGGGCATTGAATGAGGATTTGGATTCTCTTCTCACCTTGTCATCGATCACCTCCATAAACTAGTGTCGTGTGTCAAATATAGCAAATCAATTGTCTTAATTATTTCTATTAATTTTTTGTATTTTTTTTGTTTTTGTTTTTTTGTTTTTACTCTATCAAAACATAGAGTTAATCGAAACCATTGATTTAGATAAGGACAAGAATACAAGATGTTGTGAGGAGATGATCCAAATCCATTGAAAACACTTGGCTGCTCCTATCAATTTCTGGTACCATAGGCCACCATTAGATCCTCTATAAATATCACCTCCATATTTCAGTAATTTCTCATGCTTTTTCTCTAACTTTATCCATCACCTGATCACCTAGGGATACTTTGCTTGCAGGGACACCCTTGGATTGGGGAGATAGCTAGGCTTGAGCTTGAAGAAGATACCAAACACCCATACACATAAACACCACCTAGTGTTCTAGTAGACGCTAGACGCTAGACGCCAGTCGTACGGTAGACTGGTGCCTAGTGTCTAGATCATCTAGGCGGTGAAGCCGAATTAGCCAAAACTACGTTGTTTTGAAAAAAAAGATTATAAAAAAGCTGTACGTTGACTTTGTCTAGTCGGGTGTCTAGGAAGGCCAATTCGGCTTTCCTCGTGGTGGCCTAATTGGCCTTCCGAGGCTGAGGCCGGGTCCACATAAGGCCTAGGCAGCCGATTACTAGAACCATGTGCAACCTCACCCTTTATATACATAGATTTTATCACTGGATTAATCTCAATTGAGAACACTCATGTCTCTCCGTACTGTTAATCTCATGATTAAGCTAATTTTTGAGGTTAATAGATATGATGCAAGTATTTACTTGCAGATATAGCCTATACCCATTTCCGACTATATATCATCTTATTATTTATTTGTTTAAGCGGATATACAAGTAGGGTGTCGATATTAATTTCATATCCATCATCTGATCGTTTACTCATTTAGCAATATTTATACTTGTTTATCGTTAACAGGTTTCCTCGGATAATCATATTCGAGCTAGAGTAAAATAGAATTTTCAACCTTATAAGATATGGTTATCTAATTCCATACTTATAAGATTGTTTTTCCATAGATTTTTGGAGTTCTCCCTCTAAATTAAAAAGAAATGGCATGCAATATAACTGCATGCATTGATAATATAAATTATATATATAGCAAAACCACATAAGGTAAACAATCAAAGAATCAATAATAAATATGTACAAAACAATCACTAGTGTCTCAATATTGATGATGATGATCACACCATCATGAGCCTAAACTCATCAAAAGTAAGTACTCCATCACCGTTGATATCAAAATGAGCAATCATGATCTTACATTCATCGACGGTTTTAGGCTGCCCTAACCTAGTAAGCATCCTCTTCAAGCTCTTGGGAGTAATGCAACCACACCCATCCATCTCCTCATACATTTTAAAAGCCTCCTTCAAGTCATTCACTTTCTCTTCCTCTCCTCCTCCTTCAACAAACCTAACGAAATCCTCCAACCCTACAAGCCCATCCCCGTCCCCATCTAGAAACTCCACCGCTGCTTCCGCCTCAGCCAACGAAAACTGCCCTCCGATTGTTTCCACACACTGTTGTAGCTCCGAGGGTGATATCTTCCCGTCTCCGTTGCTGTCGAAGTGATTGAATACCCGCTCGTATTGTTCGTTCTTGTCCATATTTGTGTGATTTCCCAATAAAATATCTAGTAAAAATATATATAAGTCTAGAAAATTAACCAAGATAGCATATAGAGAGAGCAAAGAAGAGCTAAGGTTTAGCCAAGAGCTTTGTAAATGTTTATTTATAGAAGTGTAGTTCTTGAGAGATACGCGTGTCGTGAGTTGACCGGCTAAGAGATCTCTCGGTGGAGGAAACTTCTGGAAGGAAGACCGTTGAAGTTTTTTTTTTTTTTTTTTTTTGCCAATAATTGACTTTGTTCTATTTTGTCATGCATGAATCATGTTTGGTATCGCCACGTACAAGGCACGTGCTTTAGTTTTTATTAATATTTTATATTCTTAAAGAATTGATGATTGGCTCAATGGTTTTCCCCAAAAAATAAAAAAAAATAAAAAATAAAAAATTGAGTCAGTTGTATATTCTTGTGAATATGGTCATGCTCATTTTCCTAAACCCAGAATCATACATAATTGTTTAAAAATATATATACTGTTTATTTTAATAATTTTCAAATAAGATAATATTATATTTATAAAAAATAAAATAAAATTGTAAGTATAATTATTATAAAATGAAAACTTAACACAAAAATTAAATTTATCTATTTTGCTCCGGTTCATTTCATTCTCATTTATATATTCTTTATGTAATTTCAAAAATAATAATCTTTTTACTTTCAAACAAATTCTTAGAGAGCTACGATTTTAATGAATCTCTTGTCATATTATAGAAATGTACAAAGCTAAATCTATAAATAAAAAGACATAAATATCCTTACTCATTTGATTTGATATGTATATTTGATGTAAATTTAAGAGTATAATATGGGTATAAACTATAAATGTCCTTTTACTATATAACAAATTATAAATTAAAATGAAATTTGAAAATGACGAACCTTCCATTGCTTTTTGATATCATAAAAAGTTGGTTAAAAAAAAAAAAAAAAAAAAAAAAAAAAAACCGACTTTGATGTTCTAGAATATTCTTTACAACCGCCTAAACTTCCTCGACCACAGCAAGTGATATATCGAAGTTGTTGACAAAATTAAAATTAATTAAGAGGCATGCAATGTTCTGAGATGACGTGCAATTGTGCAAAGCTTTCCTCTTCATATGTTTTGCTTTTGTTTTTAATTGACTTGTCAATATTTCCATGAGACAGGAAAACGAGGGGTTGAATTGTATTTGTATCCACACAAAGTGTGGTTGAACAGCAAGCAGTAAGAGAGAGAGAGAGAGAGAGAGAGATTCTATTAGTACTGATTTCAAATTTGTATCCACCGGCCTCCAATTAATTTGTCAAGAGTAGTACGGTGTTAAATAAAGATTGCATTTAGGTGATCCCAAATCTCAGTTTTCAAATATGACATGATGAGCTGAAAATTTATACGTAAAAAAACTTATTATCAAGTTAATGGATCGTGAGAGATATTCAGAACTCTTCCAACTATTTTTGTTTTATTTGGGGAGTAGGATTTTGAAATTGAGACCTCGATCAACTTCATTGAGAGGTGTGGTTACCATCAGACTATTGTAATTGATTACACCCCGTCTCACTATTGATCACCTAAATTATGCCAAATATGAAGTCCGGAAAGGTTTCTTTGTTGTGATATTTTAGAAATTGATGTTAGATGAGGTCCTAAACTTTTATTATTAGGAGGAATAAATTGTGGACATATATTGTCTACGCTGTCATATAAGCAATATATTAAACATAGCACAAGAAGCCCGTCTAGCTCAGTTGGTAGAGCGCAAGGCTCTTAACCTTGTGGTCGTGGGTTCGAGCCCCACGGTGGGCGTTTGATGTTTTTATTTTTTATTTTTTATTTTTTAATTTTACTGGATTTGGCCATAACTTCTGATTAATTATTATTTTGCCCAAACAAAAACTCGCTATCGCCCCCTTTCCTCCCTCCCTCCCTCCCTCCATTTTTTTTTTCTTGGGATGAATCAAAATTCAAACAACAGAAATTCCACTACGTAAAATTCAAATTGAAATACTTAATTATTTACCTCAAAGTTTGTTAAACCATTAACATCTTAGTTTCTACATACGAAAATGACATTTCTTGATTCTCCAAAGTCCAAACATGATATGTCATTTGTGAATATCATCATCCTGATAAGATTTTCTTTCAATTGAAAAAAAAAAAAAACTGGAATAGATAAGAAGAAACGAATATGGACAAATCAAAGTGAATTCGTGTGGGACTTTATCGATCCCCTGCTTGCTAATGTGAAAATAGTATAAAATTATCTAATTTCCAGGTACCTGAACAGGTCCTCCTTTTCCTCTACAATTATCACCAATTGTATATATCCTGTAGCCATATCACAATATTTGACTTTTCAGCTTTCTTAATCTCCAGTTCCCATTTAAACTTGAATCGGTGTTTGATTAATTATTGGAATCAGGATTATTATTATTATATATCCTCAATTTATTCGTATCCTTATAATAGAACAAGACAGACATATCACGTCATTTGTGTATCTATCCAATAATAATATATTGCGGCGCCGCATCATTCTTGTCACTAGACTTGATAGGGTACTTTATTGTCAATCAAATAGAATTATCTGAAATTTAATGAATAAATTCGTTCCATGTTATATATACAATGATCAACAAACCTGACATGAGAGATCAAACTAATTAGAAGTCTATCTCTCACGCACCCATGATTGTGTAAAAGGTCTGTAAAAAGGAGAGAATCAAAAAGATAGCAGCAACAACTTGAGAAACAACAGCCCATGGTGTCCCAAAATAGTTGTCCATGTAAAATGTTCGCCATCTCGGCCACCAGCGTTTGCAATGATCATTCACTCGGCTGCAAAGCTCATTGTAGTAGAACATCTTCATGTAAGCATCATTGTGAAGCCTGTTGAAGAATTGTGTCGCGTCATCAGGATTCAACCAGTTATCTATAACATCACTCTCACAAAGTATATCCATGTCCCTGGTGCTGTCAATGAGATTGTCCATCAGTTTTGCATAGGAAGTGATTCTCGGCTGGCAATTCGGGTAGCATTGTTCGTAGCTGATGAGGTTCCTGAGGATGGTTTCCGTGGTTTCCTGAATAAGCAATGGTGGCATTTCAAGAACACCATTGCTGAATCTTATGTCCAGGATGCTGCTTGATGATACTCTCTTGAATTTGATTCCGGCAGCTTTGATGCTTGTGGCGCAAGGCAAAGTTTGCCATCCGAAATGTTGCGCATTTGATTGTTCTATTTCGAATGGCAAAAGCAATGAGAGCCTTAGCAGGTCAAGAATATGCCTGATTTCTTGGTTTTCGAATTCGACAAGATTTATAGAAGGCTGATTTGAAGAGAACATGTTTCCGAAGAATTCAATGGTAAGTTGAATCAAGGACCTACCTCCAGGAACCATAGTCAAGCTAAACAAACGATCAACCACCAGCCAAGGGATTTGATTTTCTAGCAAAATCAAGTCATGGTAAAGAAATTGAAGTAAACAAGACATAGAGAAAATGGGATCATCCGGATCTCTAGGTACCTCATTGAAATCCTTGCGCAACAGCTCAACGATGAAGCAACCATCAAGCACCAAAATCTGTACAAACTCTTCCACTCCAAATTCGATTGACCCTGCATAACATTCCCGGGCCTGTCCCTCAACTTCACGGATGGATGCAATGAGCTGCCTCAGCAGTTGTTCCTTTTGCCGTATTGATCGGCTGAGGAGGCCTTGCAAATACTTCAACTTGATCTTTTGGGCAGGTTTGAGTTGGTCTTTTCCATAGTGAAAAGGTCCTATTGAAAATGCATTGGGTTCATATGCTTTTTCGTTGTGTCTGTAGAGAATTTTTGGGGTTTTGAAGATGCAACAGTTAGGTGACATGATGAAATTTCCAGACATCAGATTTTCAAAGGCAGTTTCCTCTGATTCAATATCGATGGCAACGTGATTCTTTTGACTCCCTGCCATAATTCTTCAAGTTTCTGTTTGCTTTCCTTGCTTTGCTCAATTTTTTTTATCTTTTTGTAAATACTACGTTCAGCAGCAGCAATGGTACAAAAAGGAAACATCTAGTTAGTACGTAACACTAAAACAATCAATGTCTACATATTTAGTTAGGATAAACTCGATTCTAAAGAATTTTGTTGTAAACTGTTGTACCATATATTAAAAAAAAAAAAACACGCGGAGTAATCCTCATACTTTTAATTCTATTCATACCTTCAATCAAGGACTTAATCACGATTAAACATTAAGGTGGGTTAGAATTTATTTATTTTTGACTAAACATTGATAATACGAGAAAAAATTATTAATTAAATATAAAGATAAACATAGTCAGAAGGACATAAAATGAGACTTACATGTAAAATTTTTATTTTAAATAAATAAATTCACATAATTAGAAAAGTAATCAAAACAAATTATAAAAGAAACATGTAATACAAATATAATCAAACGCTATTAAAGTTGTATTCTACGATTTTTCAAAAGATCAAACTTATCAATTATGAAAAATTGATCGATAGCAATAGCAGTCACTCTTTCAATGTATATGATTATAACGTTTGTTAAAAAATCATTATCCATCTTATTGCAATTAAATTCAACTAAAACAATACAAATAAGGAATTCATTAAACATACCGTTGCTCTCTAAATTTAAAATTAGATTAACTTTGAGCAAATTATTTTGGAGAATGGAGAATGGAAGATAGAAAATTATTATTATAGAAAGAATAAAAATAAAAGAGCAATGGTTTGATTTGGTAAGTATTCCACCTCCAAATACAATACGGAAGAAGAAAAAAAAAAAAGTATTAACTATTATGTCTCTTTCAGTCTTGTTTTAATTTTTTTTTTTAATTATAACAAAACTGAAAGAGATATCTTCCCGAACGTGGAAAATCAATTCATCCTCTTTCTAGAGTCAGAAGATACATTCAACTCGCCCTCTTCCACAAATTGGAAGGGGATGTTCAATTCATCATATTTTCAAACGCGGAAGGGCATTCAATTCGTCCTCTTCCTAATCGGAAGGGGACATTCGATTCATCCTCTTCTTAAAATCAAAGGAGGACGGTCAATTCATCCTCCTTGGAAATAGCATCCTTATCTAGGAATGGCAATGGGGCGGGTTCGGGTGGGTTTGGTAAAATCCAAACCCAAACCCGCCCACGAACCCGTGAAAATAAACGGGTTCAGGTTTAGGTTTTACCCACAGGTTTGGGGGACACCCAAACCTGCCCACAAACCCATGAAACAAGCGGGTCCACAGGTGAAACCCGCGAACCCACCAATTTTTTTTTTTAAAAATTATTTCTATATTATTTAAATATATGAAATATTATAATTTTAAAGAATAAAAACACTTAATAGATTGAAATGTTTATATTTTATTCTCTATATGATTAAAACGTTTTTATTGGAGTTTAAATTTATAATATTTTAAATAATAAAATATTATATAATTTTTATTGTTCGCGGGTACGCGTATGGATTTTTTTTCCAAATCCATACCTAAACCCGAACCCGTGACGGGTACAATTTTCAAACCCAAACCCGCCCACGGATACACTTATCCCAACCCAAGCCCTCTTTAAACGGGTTGGATTCAAGCGGATCCCACGGATTCGGGTTTAATTGCCATCTCTATGACCTCATCCGATTCCACAAGGCTCATGAAGATTCACCTCTTGCCACATTATGTGGAAGGGTATCATACCAAAGGGCAGGATGATGTATTGTGACAATATGTACTTCGATGCAATTTAGCGGGCCATAAGTGCATAACGTCAATATGTCATTGAAGACAACCAACGTGACAGAAATGCATCAAGCAAGTCCTCATTTGTGTTTCTATCTTTACAATTTTTTTCTCTCTAAAACTTTATTTTTATCTCTTTTCTCTCTAAAATTTGTTCATCTCGTTGAAACGATTGCAATGGTATATTATGGACACAAATCTGATTTCATTGCCGTCTCAAAAGTCTTTTGAAAGTGTTCAGTATCACACTGAAATCTTTATATAATTATATATACACTAAATTACATGCTTGCACACTAAACTACATGCTTGCACACTAATTTACATGCTTACATGCAGAATTGGCCCTGGGCCGGTGCACCAGGTGCAACCGACCAAGACCCAATTTTTCTTTTTTTATTAAATGAAAAATTGATTATGAAAGTGAAAGATCAATGACCCAATTTAGGTGCAACCGATCCAGACCCAATTTTTTTTTTTTTTATTATTAAATTTAAAATTGATTATGAAAGTGAAAGATCAATTACCCAATTTTTTTTTATTGAAAGATCAAATGGCCCAATTAAAGTTTTTTTTTATTTTTTTTATTTTTTTTATTTTTTTATTTTTTTATTTTTTAAAAACTAAAAAAATGGCCCAATTAAAGTTAAAAATCAAAGGGCCAAAGTAATGAAAACAAAATTAATGGCTCTAACAGATAAAAGGATCAATTCGTTTTTCGATTCTAAAAAAAATAAAATTCATTTTTTTTTTTAAAATATATATATAATTATAATCATGGAAACTCAAAATTCATTTTCTTGGTGAAAACCAAATCATTTTTTTATCTGTTAGAAACCAAATCTTTTTGATAAAAAAATACTTGAGAGCAATACCGATTACAAATATTGTCACTATTAATATTTGATAAAAAAAAAAATCAAGCTTTTGTTTTTCTTACTATCAAAATATCATTTTCCCAGTTAAAAACCAAATCTTACTGAGAAAAAAAAAAAAATCTTGAGAGCAATACATATACTGTTTTAGTTTTGATAAAAAAAAAATCAAGCTTTTGTTTTTTAACGGCCAAAGTATCTATTTTTTCAGTTAGAAATCAGATCTTGTTGAGAACAAAATTCTTGAGCGCAGATACTTTTAGAGTTTAAT
The DNA here is from genome assembly GCA_030490815.1 of Acer saccharum. Lineage (NCBI taxonomy): Eukaryota > Viridiplantae > Streptophyta > Magnoliopsida > Sapindales > Sapindaceae > Acer > Acer saccharum. The sequence goes on along the minus strand of CM059874.1, from coordinate 32,184,270 downwards.
ATATATAAAAAAAAAAAAAAAAAAAATCAAGCTTTTTTTGTGTTTTTTTTTTCTTCAAAAAATTCTTGAGAGCAGATAGTAGTACTATACTGTTAAATCAAGGAAGGCAACCAAGAGGATAGATTGAGATTCCCGACAAGCAACTCTTTATGCTGCTTCGGAGAGATAAGACCCATCCCTTTCCCTTTTTAGAACAGCGAAATTCTATGCACAGACCTTCAATTCTGTTTTTCTTTTTCATTTAAAACTCATTAATGACATTTTTGTACACAGAATAAAAGAATCGACAAGAACAATAAAATTTGTGAGAATGTATAAATAAATTTTATATTCCATATATTTTTATAACTAGTTTTGCAATTAGAAACAAAATTCAATTGAAACAAATATTATAAGTAGTACCCTTATATCTTAACAAGTAACACTTTCAAAAGGTGAACTAAATTTAGTGACATACCGGGCTAAATGGAGGTAGCTACTTGGAAGTTGGAGGATTTATATCTGTCTTGCTTGACTTGGTTATCCAACTGGAATCATCGATCAGGTGACTGCAATAAAATGTTTCCACAGAACATTCTAAGTTTTAAGAGTTATAATGATGAGTTGTGGATTCTTTACGTGAACAATAATTACCCCGAAAGTAGAGCAAGAAATCTTAAGTGTCTTTACAACGAGTTTGCATTACAAAAATCTTCCACAGCAAACTACTTGTATATATAAATGGGGACATTCCATTTTGCAAAGTTGAATAAAGTTGATGAAGTGTGTAACATGATCAAAGCAAAGGTAGCTATTTATATACCCGATTAGCATAGTCAAATGCCTATATGTTATGTAATTCTAGAGGGAAAAGCAGAAAATAAAATAAATTAACAAGAAAAACAAAAAGGAAAAGAGAAACTTCCGATGAGAATTATCCTTTGCTTCCTGGATTGAAAGATGATAAAATTCCAATGTGAGATGCATTTTGTGAGAGAGAGAGAGAGAGATGGTTCATGCTATATATATATCTTCCAATTAAGTAAACCTTTGCAATCCTTGCCTAGCTAGCCAAGATTTGGCCTTTTATAGCAAATCTGATCATACAAGTTAAGAACTTTAATGGCTCCACCATTTGTCCCCAAAGTAAGATGCTAGTTAATGATACGTGACTATTAGGCTGATTGCTTCTAAGACATGAACATGTGGAAGTGGTCTACGCACAAGCCATGCACACATGAAGAAGTGGTCTACGCACGTGAAGAAATGGTCACACGTCTTGATTTGTTTAGTTGTTATTTTCTATTAAAGTTATTTTCTGTGTCCTGTTAGTGGAGCTTAGTGGGTTCCTCTTTCTTAGGCATTTTTTCCATTTAATTTGGCATTATCTGTAGTTGCTAATGTAGTCGTTTGTATTAGACTATATATATGGTCTTAAATGAATGAATGAAGGATATCGAATATATATTGCAAAAGCAAATTATCCCCCTTGTATCTTTTCTATTTCTCTTCCTCTGAATTTCTTATGTATTTCAAGCCCGAAATACTATCTCTATCCTAAATTCTCTTTATGTATTTCCGAGGATCGGAAAAATGCATAATAGTTAATTTTAATTCTCTTTCTCTCTAATAATTAACTTGGCAAATTGGGCAAATATATTCCTCATTCTTCAAGTTCAGGAGTACGCATGGAGAGTACTTGAAGAGAATTGGCAAGAATTAACTTCATTTTCAATTTAAAATATTTAAGATGGTCCTTGTTTTAGAAGTTTTCATTGCTTCAGCCGATCATGTTTAGATTGAGCAACTTCAGTGAACTTATTTATTTATTTTTTATTTTTTATTTTTAATGTTAAAATCTCCTTGTTCCTTGCCTCTTATTTCAATGTGGAACTTTTTTTTTTTTTTACTCTACAATAAGCTCTATAGAGCTTTTTTATTAATAATAATAAAAAAAAAAAAAACAAAAGCATAAGGGCGTGTATACCCTAAAACTAGGGATGGCAATGGGTCGGGTTCAGGTCGGGTCCTACTGGACCCGGACCCAGACCCATAAAAAATATTTGGACTCAGACCCGGACCTAGACCCATGAAAATTTTTGGGTTCCGATTCGGGTCTAGTTCGGGTAGACCCGCAGACCATCAATTGATCAAATAATGGCGTTCACAATTTTTTTTTTCATCGATCAGTTTCATGTCCTTGTTAGTTTTCATCGGTTTTAAATTCAGCATCCCACATCATGATAGGATTTGTACCTAAATTCAGTAGTTAAATACTTTAAACTTGCCGATCATTTCCGTAAAGCTTTAGCTCTTTCAAATATATCTGTATAGTAATTTTGGTAAAAAATTAAATTCGATACACATAATCATAACTGATAATCCCAACGAGCTATGAAACTAGATCGAGCTAAAACAAAAGAAAAACAACTTTATTATTATTATTTTAAAAAATCACAAACTGAACTACAAATATTATATAAATTTAATTATATGAACTAAAATCAAAAAAGCATCACAGATCAAGAAAAAATAATAGAAACAACTAACTTCCAATTCTGCTTGGTTACTAAAAAAACGCAGGAAAGTTTCTAAATTTTCATCCAATTATTCATTTGAACCTTAAAAATTAAAAAAAAATCTAGTCAATCGGTTTTAATAAAAGCGAAAAGAAAAAGAAAAACACGATTCAAAAACCTTCCTTTGATTTTCTCCCTCCGTTTTCTCAGGAAACAAAGTGTGGTATGTGGGAAGAAGAAAAGAAGAAGAAAAGAAGAGAAGTGTAGTCTGAAAAGTGTGAGCTGCGGCTGCAAGAAGAAGAAAAGTAGAAATTAGGTTTTGGGAGTTCATTATATATAACAGTAAAACCACACAGTTTTATACTAATCGGGTCCGTGGGTTTGGGTCCGGTTTTTTGACCAGACCCGGACCCGACCCGAGACCCGAGACGGGTCTTGAAACTTGGACTCAAACCCGACCCGAGATCCGAATATGAGGACCCAGATCCGAACCATTCGGTTCGGGTTCGGTTTGATACTCATGAGTCCGGATCCAATTGCCATCCCTATCTATAACACATTAATCTAAAAAGGCATACGTCTCAAAATGTTTTTTTTTTTTTTTTTTTTTTTTTCCGAGGAGAATTAATTACTGGTATGCAGTATTATGAAAACATATATATATTTCTTTAGGTTTATATAAGCCTAGGCTGATAATGCTCCAGGCTTTGCCAGTCCTTTCTTGTATGATAAACTGTTGGCACCGACTAGGAGCTGTGGGCGAATTAAATTAGCAACCGGAAAATTTGATCATAAACTCTAGGAGGGTTATACTGGGTTGTGAAACTTGAATCGGTTTTATTGCACTACGTTGATAATGAGTGAGTGACAGTTTTACTTAGAGTTTTATTATTTAAACTCGGTCTGAGTGCGAGAGAGAAAAAGAATCTTCAAAGCTGAATTGAGAAAGGGAAGGTTTACTTCAACATTGTTAACAATGATTTGATAGTGAAAGTCGAGTGTTGTGCGCTTATTGGATGTAGGCTTACGTGAACCATGTAAAATCTTGTATAATGTCATTCTCAATTTTTTATTTGCTTTCATGTGTGATTGTTTGATTGCTTTAGATTTACATATTTAGTAACATATACATTGGCTTAGGTTGAAGAACATCGGAAAACGAATCAAGGTTCAATAAACTGATTTTACAAAACAAAATATGTATATACGTAAACAGGCAACTAATTATATAGAAGCTAGTGAAAATTGATGTGAGGCTCCTAACAGTCAAGGCTCAAGCTCGTTAATTTGTAAATTTTCATCGCTCTATATAGTGTTTGTAAAAAGCATTAAGAAGACTAGCATCTAGGTAATTCTTCGGGAGGAGGAAGAAGAAGAAGAAAGGTTGGGTTTTTTTTAAGAAGACAACCCCAAAATGATATCGTATTGGGGTTTTAAAAAGGGAGAATTGTAAATAATCCCCTGGCTTTTGATTAAATGCCAAATCATACCCTCTGGTTTGAACAATCAGTAAAAAACCCCTACTATTAATTAAAAGTTAGTTGACCGTTAGTTGACTTTATATATATCAAATATTACAATTACAATTTAAATCGTTTATTGTAAACAAAATAATATATATATATATATATATATATAATAAAAATATATACTAATAATAAATTAATCAATTTCATACAAAAATAATCTTTTATATTTTAAAATAAATTTTTTGTTTAAATTTTATAATGATTTTATTGCTTTGTTATAATATATTTTTATATATTTAATTTTCATTAAATTATTTTATTTTATTTTATAACATATTTTTAGTATATTTTTTCATTATTTTTTAGTTCAATTATAGAAAAAACTACTTAAATAATTATATTTCATTATATTTAATTAAAGTGAACTAACTGTTAACTAATGGTAGGGGTTTTTTTTACTGATTGTTCAAACTAGAGGGTTTGATTTGCAATTTGATAAAAAGTTGGGGGTTATTTACAATTCTCCCTTTTTAAGAAAACGAACCACAACGACATCGTTTTGGGATCATCTTCCTAAAAAAAAAAAGCTATAAGTACCGCCTAGGGCGTCTCATCACCGCCCGGAACCAATAAGGCGTTAATCCACTTAGACTCACTGATTACCCTAAAATCGGTGCAGTGCGGTGTGGCTGGCTGCCACCTAGGTCACGTTTTGCCCGTGGAGCACCACTATAGTTATGCATATAAAGGTTGCGCCATTTGGGCCACCGCCTTTTGCTATAAGAGTTCACTTGCTGGCACACGCCATGGTAATAAAACGTCTTTACATAAGCATCTTTGTAAAATTGAGTGGCATCGTGAAGATTATTCAACCAGTTATCCAGAACTTGGTTATTGCAGAGTATCTAAACGTCTTTGGTTGTGTACTTGTGTCAATGAGATTTTCCATGAGAATTGCCTAAGAAGTGAAGTGATGGTCTGTGGGCAATTAGGGTTGACGTTTTTAAGATGGTAGAGAAAAAAAATAATATAGAAAACAATTAAGGAATTTAACCAATTATATATATAAACCAAAAGAATTTCATACATGAATAGGCTTGTTGAATTTGATACAAGTCACCTTTGTCTCTTATTACAATTTTTTGTGTTTAGGTTGAATAACAATATCGGAGAGCAAATTAAATTTCAACGGACTAATTTTACAAGACAAAACATACAAAGATTAGCACAGCAAATGATCAGAATTCCTGTACACAGAAGCTAGTGAAAAATGTTGTAATAGGGATCTCTAGAGACAGTCTAGTACTCCCTTTCTTTTTATCACTCAGATTAACCGGTGATGGTGTAATAGGTCTGCAGAAAACCAAGAATCAAAAGGATGAGAGCAACAACCTGAGAAACAATAGCCCAAGGAGTACTGAAATACTTTGTATAAAAGTAACGCAATTTCGGCCACCATCTTTTACTGTAAGAGTTCACTTGCTGGCAAACGTTATGATAGTAGAATGTCTTCACATAAGCATCATGGTGTAGCTTGTTGAAGAAGCGGGTGGCGTCCCCAGGATTCAACCAGTTGTCCAGAACATCGTTGTCGCACCGTATCTCCACTTCTTCAGGTGTGTCGATGAGATTGTCCATGAGCTTTGCATAAGAGGCGATGATTGATGGGCAATTCGGGAGGCATTGCTCTAAGCTGATGAGGTTCCTGAAGATGGTTTCTGTTGTTTCCTGGACAAGCAACGGTGGGATCTCCAAACTACCGTTGCTAAATCTTATATTGAGGATGGTATCAGGGGCTACTTTCTTAAATTTGATTCCGGAGCCTTTGATTTTCCGTGCATAAGGGAAAGGTTGCCATCCTGAATCTGTGTTGAGTGGCTCTAGAGGCAAAATCAATGAAAGCCTTAACAGGTCTAAAATATGCTTGATTTCTTTGTTGGCGAACTCGTTTGGTTTTATGGTCGGTTGAGAGGATGAAAACATGTTGCCGAAGAATCGAAGAGCAAGTTCAATCAGGGATTTGCCTTCAGGAACCATAGTCATGTTAAACAAAAGTTCAAGCACCGTCCATGGAATTTGGTTTTCGAGCAAAATGAGGTCATGTTTCAAGAATTCAAGCAAACAAGCTATAGACAGGGAGAAAATGGGGTCATCAGGATCTTTAGTTACCTCACCAGCATCCTTTCGAAATAACTCAATGATAAAGCAACCATCAAGTACCAAGATTTCGACAAATTCTTCAACACTGGAGTTTCCAATTGGTCCTGCATAGCACTGACGGGCCTCTTGCTCCATCGCCCTGACAGCTCCAGTGAGCTTCCTCAGCAGTTCCTTTGAATTTGTGGAGCGACGGAGGAGGCCTTGCATGTACTTCATTTTGATTTTCTGTGTGGGTTTGAGATTATCATCGCCACAGCGAAAAGGGCCGATTGAAAATGCATTTGGCTCGTATGCTTGGGGGTTGTGTCTGTGGAGTATTTTTGGAATCCTAAATATGCAAAGTCTGGATGACATGGAGAGATCACCAGACAACATACTTTCAAAGGGAGATGCCGATGACTCTATAGAAATGGTGACTTGACTGTGTGGAGAATTCGGCTCCATGATAAATGATCTTCTTCTTATCTCCCTGGAAACAATTAATTTCAAACAGAACAAAGAAGAAGAAGAAAATCAAGAACTAGTATATAAGAGCATGAAAATGGCAAATATTGAAAACATTGGAACAAGTTAATATAAGTGCATTAGCAAGCTAGAAATTAAAATTCTGAAAAATATTGAAGAAGAGAAGTGGGAGATTGTACCACACAAGTTTGATAAAGAAGATAAAGTGCAGTATGTGCAACTATCTTGATACTTCAACAGGGAATTAAAGGAATCATCAATCATATGACATGGAGGAAAAGAAATGTGAAAAAAAAAAAAAAAAAACTAAGTACAAAATACAAGCAGAGCAAGCTGCTTTATATATCCTTTGCTTCTAGTTTGAAAAAAGTAGGAATCTCCATTTAAGATTGGATAAATAATTTCCCATTATTCGTTTCTTCGAAGGTGATCACTTGCAAGAATAGAACAGCATCAGATTTTGGCTATTTAACCAAGGTTTGGGTAATCTAAGATAAAGTGCAGTTAATTGTATTATATACGACAACAAATTCAAATGTAAACCAAAATCCTTATCAACCCTTGTATAAGTGTTTATGGGAAAATTAATCCACAAAAAATATTCCAATCAATAATTTAGCTGAAGGGTCTAGTCTACCAAGATCTAATACAAGATGTCAAGGTGTATGTTGCCACTCATGGGTACGTGTCTGAAGCCTAAAGGGACACTATTCAAGACTCAGTGAATCAGTGATGGTAACGTGTTAAGGCTCCGAAGGTGACACATCATTAGCAAAGGAGATATGTCACAATGGGAATGTTCCAGAGCAGAGGGGTATTACTAGAGATGTCAAAAGGGCCTGTAAAAAGGACCAGATACTGACTTAGCCATGTCCTTATAGAAGTCTATCGACTCTATCTCTCACGTGCCCATGATTGTGTAAAAGGTCTGTAAAAAGGAGAGAATCAAAAAGATAGCAGCAACAACTTGAGAAACAATAGCCCATGGTGTCCCAAATATTTTAAAATAAATTTTTTGTTTAAATTTTATAATGATTTTTATATGTTTAATTTTCATTAAAATAATTTATTTTTTTAATTTTCTAACATATTTTTAGTATATTTTTTCATTATATTTTTAGTTTAATTATAGAAAAAACTATTTAAATAATTATATTTCATTATATTTAATTAAAATCAACTAACTATTAACTAATAATGGAGTTTTTTTTTTTTTTTTTTTTAATGATTGTTTAAATTAAAGGATTTGATTTGACATTAAAATAGAAGTAAATGGATTATTTACGATTTTCCCTTTAAAAATAAATAAAATAAACCACAACAACATCGTTTTGGTACCATTTTCCTAAAAAAACGCTCTAAGTGCCGCCTAGCCTCATCACCGCCTGGCGGCAATAAGGCGTTCACCGATTAAACTAAAATCAGTGCGGTGCGGTGTGGCTGGCTGCCACATAGGCCACGTTTTGCCCATGGAGCACCACTATAGTTATGCATATACAAGTAGCGCCATTCGGACCACCGCCATTTGCTATTAGAGTTCACTTGCCGGCACACGCCATGGTAATAAAACGTCTTTACATAGGCATCTTTGTAAAATTGAGTGGCATCGTGAGGATTATTCAACCAGTTATCCAGAACTTGGTTATTGCAGAGTATCTAAACGTCTTTGGTTGTGTTAATGAGATTGTCCATGAGAATTGCATAAGAAGTGAAGTGATGATCTGTGGGCAATTAGGGATTTAGGGTTGCCGTTTGTAAGATGGTAGGGGAAAAAAAAAAAAAAAAAATTAAGGAATTTAACCAATTATATATACACACCAGAAGAATTTCATACATGAATAGGCTTGTTGAATTTGATACAAGTCACCTTTGTCTCTTATTACAATCTTTTGTTCTTAGGTTGAATAACAATATCGGAGAGCAAATTAAATTTCCATGGACTACATTTACAAAACAAGACATACAAAGATCAGCACAGCAGATGATCAGAATCCTGAACACAGAAGCTAGTAAAAACTGTTGTAATTAGGCTCCAGAGACAGTCAAGCTCCATTCTTTTTATCATCCAGATAACCGACGATGGAGTAATAGGTCTGCAGAATACCGAGAATCAAAAAGATGAGAGCAACAACCTGAGAAACAATAGCCCAAGGAGTAGCGAAATAATTGTGTGTATAAAAGTATCGCCATTTCGGCCACCATCTTTTACTATAAGAGTTCACTTTATAGCAAACCTCATGATAGTAGAAAGTCTTCACATAAGCATCGTTGTATAGCTTGTTGAAGAATCGGGTGACGTCCCCAGGATTCAACCAATTGTCCAGAACATCGTTGTCGCACAGTATCTCCACATCTTCAGGTGTGTCGATGAGATTGTCCATGAGCTTTGCATAAGAGGTGATGATTGGTGGGCAATCCGGGAGGCATTGCTCTAAGCTGATGAGGTTCCGGAAGATGGTTTCTGTTGTTTCCTGAACAAGCAACGGTGGGATCTCCAGACGACCATTGCTAAATCTTATATCGAGGATGGTATCAGCGGCTACTTTCTTAAATTTGATTCCGGAGCCTTTGATTTTCCGTGCACAAGGGAAAGGTTGCCATCCTGTATCAGCTCTGTTGAGTCGGTCTAGCGGCAAAATCAATGAAAGCCTTAACAGGTCTAAAATATGCTTGATTTCATCGTTGGCAAACTTGTTTGGTTTTATGGTCGGTTTATGGGATGAAAACATGTTGCTGAAGAAGTCAAGAGCAAGTTCAATCAGGGATTTGCCTCCCGGAACCATAGTCATGTTAAACAAACGTTCAAGAATGGGCCATGGGATTTGGTTTTCGAGCAAAATGAGGTCATGTTTCAAGAATTCAAGCAAACAAGACATGGAGAAAATGGGGTCATCAGGATCTTTAATTACCTCATCAGCATCCTTTCGAAATAACTCGATGATAAAGCAACCATCAAGTACCAAGATTTTGACAAATTCTTCTTCAACATTGGAGTTTCCAATTGGCCCTGCATAGCACTGACGGGCCTCTTGCTCGATTGCCCTGACAGCTCCAGTGAGCTTCCTCATCAGTTCCTTTGAATTTGTTGAACGACGGAGGAGGCCTTGCAAGTACTTCATTTTGATTTTCTGTGTGGGTTTGAGATTATCATCGCCACAGCGAAAAGGGCCGATTGAAAATGCATTTGGCTCGTATGCTTGGGGGTTGTGTCTATGGAGTATTTTTGGAATCCTAAATATGCAGACTCTGGATGACATGGAAAGATCACCAGACAACATACTTTCAAAGGAAGATGCCAATGACTCTATAGAAATGGTGACCTGACTGTGTGGAGAATTTGGCACCATGATAAATAATCTTCTTCTATCTCCCTGGAAACAATTTATTTCAAACAGAACAAGGAAGAAGAAAATCAAGAACTAGCATATAACAACATGAAAATTGCAAAGTATTGAAAATTCTGAAAAATGAAGAAGAGAAGTGGGAGATTGTACCACACAAGTTTGATAAAGATCAAGATAAAGTGCAGTGTGTGCAACAATCTTGATACTTCAACAGGGAAAGGAATCACCAATCATATGACTTGGAGGAAAAGAAATGTGAAAAAAAAAAAAAAAAAAGTACTAAATGTAAAAAGAGCAAGCTGCTTTATATATGAGCATTTATCCTTTGCTTCTAGCTTGAAAAAAGTAGAAATCTCCATTTAAGATTGGATAAATAATTGCCCATTATTCGTTTCTTCGAAGGTGATCACTTGCAAGATTAGAACAGCATCAGATTTTGGCTATTTAATTAACCAACGGTTTGGGTAACCTAAGATAAAGTGCAGTTAATTATATTATATATGACTACAGATTCAAATGTAAACCAAAATCCTTATAATGTTCGAGACCAGAGGGGTACATATTACCCCAAATGTGGTAGCATTGTCACAAAAGGTGGTAATCATGTCAGCATTAGAGGGAAGAGAAGCTCATTCCAAACGTAATGACACAAATAATAGAAGCCATTGGATCCATTTTGAAATGATCCAATGAACCTAATGACTTACTATGCACCCATGCATCATGCAGGGCTTGCATAGTAGTCGGTCCTTTGTTCTACATTATTATCAACACAATTAAAAACTCATAGATCTGAAAAAAAAATGGAATATTAAAAAAAAAATCTTTTAAAACAAAAGTGAATGTATGGGATCTATACAATTTCCACCATTAAAAATATATTTAAAAAAAAAACCAAAAAACTCATAGATCTGGAAGGGAAAAAAAAAAAAAAAAAAAAAAAAAACTACCGAAGATTGATTTGTTTTGGTTTAGATCATTGAAGCACGCAAACCAACTTTATTATTTTCATGTTTAGTTTTTAAGCTTAATTTGAGCTTAAAAATTCATTAATGATTTTTTTTTTTCAATTTAATGATGAAGAAATTAATAATTTAATTTGTTTTATTTATTTATATTTTAATAGGAATGTGTTGGCAAGATTGAAGTTAGTGAAAAAAAGCTTGGAAAAATGAGCTGTGAAAATATTGTTAAGAGGCTTGCTGTGGAGGCTGTTTGCTAGGAGGTGGACTTTTACATTCTTAGGATTTCTTTCTTTCTTATTTTCTTGGACTCAGCCGCTTAGCTTAGTTATAAATAATTTTGGACCGTCTTTTTATATTTTTTTTATTGATTTAAACTCCCTTAATTTAGGGAGCCTTCAGTTTGCTTTGTAAATGTTATAATTAATAAATAAAATTAAGCTTTTTCAATATTTCTATACGATTTTTTTGTTATTGCAAATAGCAACCATCTATTTAAATGTTTTATCCGGCAGTTGTTCCAAGAACTTACAATAGAAGACCCAACTCAAAAGAAAAAATTAAAATTAAAAAACCATAAAAACTTCATGGGCAGTTGAGCATATACAAAGCAGAATTCATCACATTATAGCATAACCATCTCACCAAATCAGTGTAGTACTTCAGACTTGTGAAACCAGACAATGGTTCCTATAAAAAAGATTTCCTCCAAAGCTCCTTAGCTGTCTTACACGTACCATAACAAAGCATGAGAGGTTTCCTCACAATATTTGCAAACAGCATTGGGTAGAATTTTCCTTCTAAACTAATTAGCAGAAGATGGGATATGGAGCTGTAAAGATTTGATAGCAGAAAACTGGATTATAAACATATTTCTTATTATATCTGATGTGCTTATATATATATGTTTGTTCAAGAATTTTACAAAACAAGACATACAGCTTTATAAACAAATTAAATATATACAACCAATTAAACGTATGTAGAAGCTACAAGAATTTTTTGTGAGGCTTCAATTCTGAGAGGATCCGCCCTTTTGACTGAGATAACTGGCGATGGTATAAAAGGTCTGTAGGACACCAAGAATCAAAAAGATTGCAGCAACAATCTGAGAAACAATCACCCAAGGACGAGTGAAATAATTCTGTGTATAAAAATATCGCCATTTTGGCCACCATCTTTTACTGTACTTATTCACTTGATAGCAAACGTCAGGATAGTAGAACGTCTTCACATAAGCATCGTTGTGTAGCTTGTTGAAGAATTGGGTGGCGTCCCTGGGATTCAACCAGTTGTCCAGAACATCGTTCTCGCACAGTATCTCCACGTCTTCGGTTGTGTCGATGACATTGTCCATGAGTTTTGCATAGGCGGTGATGAATGGTGGACAATTCGGGAGGCATTGCTCTAAGCTGATGAGGTTCCGGAAGATGGGTTCTGTTGTTTCCTGGACAAGCAACGGTGGGATCTCAAGAACACCGTTGTTAAATCTTATATCCAGGATGGTTTCAGAGGCTACTTTCTTGAATTTGATTCCGGAGCCTTTGATTTTCCGTGCAGAAGGGAAAGGCTGCCATCCTGTATATTCAGCTCTGTTGAGTAGGTCTAGAGGCAAAATCAATGAAAGCCTTAACAGGTCTAAAATATGCTTGATTTCATCGTTGGCGAACTTGTTTGGTTCTATGGTCGGTTTATGTGATGAAAACATGTTGCTGAAGAAGTTCAGGGCAAGTTGAATCAGGTTTTTTTTGGGGGGAACCATAATCATGTTATACAAGCGTTCGAGCACCAGCCAAGGAATTTGGTTTTCGAGCAAAATGAGGTCATGTTTCAAGAATTCAAGCAAACAAGACATGGAGAAAATGGGGTCATCATCAGGAGCTTTAATTACCTCATCATCCTTTAGAAATAACTCAATGATAAAGCAACCATCAAGTACCAAGATTTTGACAAATTCTTCAACACTGCAGGTTCCAATTGATGACCCTGCATAGCACTGACGGGCCTCTTCCGCTATAGCACTGACGGCTCCGATGAGCTCCAGCATTAGTTCCTCTGATTTTCCTGAACGACCGAGGAGGCCTTGCAGGTACTTCAATTTGATTTTCTGTGTGGGTTGGAATTTTTTCTGGCCATTGCGAAAAGGGCCGATTGAAAATGCATTTGGCTCGTATGCTTGAGGGTTGTGCCTGTGGAGTATTTTTGGGACCTCATATATGCAAGCTTTGGATGGCATGGAGAGATTATGATCAGCCAACATTTTTTTTAAGGAAGATGCCAATGACTCTATAGAAATAGTGACTTGACTGTCTGGGGAACTCGCTGCCATGATAAATGATCTTCTCCTTATCTCCCTAGAAACAATTTATTTCAAACAGAACAAAGAAGAAGAAAATTAAGAACTAGTATATATATATATATATATATATATATATATATATATATATATATATATATATATAAGAACATGAAAATTTCAAATCTGAAAAACAGAAAAAGAAAAAAAATGAAAAGAAAACAAATTCTTGGAATAAATCTACTTACTAATTCAATCAGTACTCTTTGATCGAATTTACCTGCAATAATAAAAGGAGATAAATTCTGAAATAGGAAGAAGATAGTAGTGGGAGATTGTATGTACAACTATATATATATATATATATATATATACATATACAGATTTTCTATTATCAATTTGAGCTAACAATAAATATATCAAGACGAAGAATGTGGACCACTGGATTTACATACTTTGACTCAAAGTGTATGCACTTGTCAAAACTTCTCTATAATCTGTTGTCCACATTCTTCGTCATGATATATTTATTGTCAGTTCGAACTGATAATAGAAAGACTATATATATATATATATATATATATCTAGTTCCTTAACTAAAAGTAATAAATATAAAAAGAGAAAGCTTTATGAGCATTTATCCTTTGCTTCTGCCTTGAAAAAAAGTAGAAATTGCTCGTTTCTTGCAAGATTAGAACGGCATCAGATTTTGGCAATTTAACCAAGTAATTAGGTAATCTAGGATTAAGTACTGCTAACGCAAGGGATGACTTTTAAGGGTGTGAAAGTGTTTCTACGGGTGCTAAATTGGCCACCACGGGGCACGGGGGTGTCAAAAACAAGAGTTTGAAAGCTTTCAAAGTGACACGTGACAAAGAGGGACATTCACATATTTCTACAAGCTCTGGAAAAAAAAAAAAAGAATTTACTTTTCATGTGTTGGACTCATAATATTTATATATTTGACAACTAATCTAGAAAAATGGGATTTATAAAAATAACTTTAAAAAGAATGTATATGTCATATAATATAATTTATAGAGCTCATTAGAAATTTTTTTGATATATGTATAACGTATTTTAATTAAAATTATGAACTACTGTCATCACATGGGGCTCATCTCACGATACTAAATAGTCATGTTCGATTGAAGTTAGTGAAGAAAAGCTTGGACAAACGAGTTGTGGAAATATTGTCAAGAAGCTTGCTGTAGAGGCTGTTTGCTAGAAAATGGAATTTTAGATTCTTAGGATTTATTTATTTCTCTCTTATTTTCTTAGGCTTATTAGCTATTTAGCTTAGCTTTGTTATAAATAATTTAGGAGCCTTTTTTTTTTAATTTTTTTTTATATTGATTTAAAAACTCCCTTAAATTTAGTATCCTTCAGTTTCTTTGTAAATTTTATAATTACTAAATAAAATTTAGTTTTTTCAATATTTCTATACGATTTTTTTGTTATCGTAAATAGCAATCATATATTTAAATGTTTTCTTTTTAAGGTAAGAACATACAACGAAACAAAAACTATGATATGAGATTTTAATTTTGGTCATTGGTCGTATTTCATGTGCATATTAGCTGTAAAAATTGCTGCTTATTTTGTCTGTTTCAAAGAGTTTTTTTTTTTTTTTTTTGTCTGTATAAATTGGCCCTAGGTGGTTGTTTCAAATTACAATTTCTTTGCATATATTTGAGATAAAGAGATGGAAAAGAGAAAATATACTAATGGGCAACTCGAGAGCTTTATTGAAAATAAAATAGACTAGTACAAGGGACTATGTATATTCAAACTAGTTTTTTCATATATATGAAGATTTACCTGAAACAATGAAGAGAATAATCAAAGTATAAGTATGACCCACTTGCTGTGAATCCATATATCTTCATACAATCCTCACTGTATTTGTCTTTCTGGCAAAACTACTCCTTCATTCAAAGCTTGGTTGCATATGGACAATGGAGTATATTCATCAAGACTTGCCATCACTTCATATATTGCCTATGCTTACAAAACATATTCATTTAATCATATATTCAAACTAGTTTTTTCATATATATGAAGATTCACCTGAAAGGATGAAGAGAATAATCAAAGTAACAGAAAAAAGTTGGAAAACTTCTCAATACTTAAAATTAGGTTTCACCAATTTAATATAATTTTATGTTTGTAGGTAAAATTATGTTAGTCTAGTACAAGGATTTATAAAATGATACTAGATCCATATATAAATTTTAAATCTATAAAATAATTCTAGACAATCCAAATGATATGGCAAGTGACTCGTTAATATCTTATCATTCACCATATCATTTCATAATTTATATGATAATGATGAATAATATATAATATCTTTGATCATCTCATCCCCGTTCACATTTGGGTATTGAAATTTATCTCCATACAAGGGACGAAACTACAATGGGTTAGGTCAAGCCCACCCTAGCTCATTTAAAAAAAATAGTACAAAATATTAAAAATATAATGTAAATTTATCAAAATACCATTTATAATTATTATTACACCAACTAATAGATTCTTTTTATACGTTGTCCCTGATATATTTCTTTTTTTTTTTTTTTTTTTAATAAAAGTGACTTTTATACCAATTGTCTCTCTCATTCTCCAAAATTGATTCAACTTCTCTCTCAATTTTAAAAAATTTCAAAAAGAACAAATTCTTTATATAAAAGAACATGAAAATTTCAAATCTGAAAAACAGAAAAAAAAAAATGATAAGAAAACAAATTCTTTGAAAATAAATCAACTTACTAATTCAATCGGTCTTTGAATTTACCTGCAATAATAAAAAGGAGATAAATTCTGAAATAAGAAGATAGTAGTGGGCGATTGTATGTGCAACTATATATCTAGTTCCTTAACCAAGTAGTAAATATAATTAAAAGAGCAAGCTGCTGTTTTATGAGCATTTATCCTTTGCTTCTGCCTTGAAAAAAAGTAGAAATTGTTCGTTTCTTCGAAGGGCAAGATTAGAACGGCATCAGATTGAACCAAGTAATCTAGGATAAAGTAGTGCAGCTGATTAAATTATACAAATTCAAATATAATAATGCTGACGCAAGGGATGACTTTTAAGGGTGTCAAAGTGTTTCTACGGGTGCTAAATTGGCCACCTCGGGGCACGGGTGTCCAAAACAAGAGTTTCAAAGCTTTCAAAGTGACACGTGACAAAGAGAAACATTCACATATTTCTACAGATTAAGAATTTACTTTTCTTGTGTTGGACTCATAATATTTATATATTTGAAAACTAATCTAGAAAAATGGGATTTATAAAAATAACTTTAAAAAGAATGTATATGTCATATAATATAATTTATAGAGCTCATTAGAAAAAATCTTGATATATGTATAACGTATTTTAATTAAAATTATGAACTACTAATTCTGTCATCACATGGGGGCTCTTCTTACGATACTAAATACTCTTTAAGAACTTGGTGATTGACCGCACTAAAATGGCAACTCGCAATCTTACGAGGCCGGTATATGTAGTACAACGCAAACAAGATTCGTTCCGGCGAAAATTGGGAAGTAGATTACCGACATTGATTAGACTCACTACTATTTGGACACAAATTAATAATGATTTTGATTAAGCTACTCCAATTAAACTAAATTTAAGCTAATTAACTAAAGCAATTAACACAAGAAAATATGGTTGTAGACTTAGAAATGAGGTAGCTAAGGCTTTGACTCCACCTATTCAATCATATTTGAAGTTTTTAGACCATCATAAAAATTCAACTATGCAAGTGAATATTGAAGACCCGTGTTAACACACAATTAGCCTATATTCTCTCTCGTGCAACAAAGACCACACCTATACACACCTATAATCTATCTCTCGGTGATTACATGAAATGTACATGAATTCATTAAGAGCTATGGCACATATAAATGAGTCATGCAAGCTAGCATTGCGTATCTCTACCTTACAAAACATGCATTGGACATTTTGTCAAGCACGTTGTGTGCTTTGTAGTCCATAACACAACAACCAAATATCATTTAAATGATGGCCAATCACTCAAAAGAATTAAGCATACAAGAATTCCATACAAATAAACACAAGCACAATTAGATAAATATGAGGTCTTTTATTGAATAATTATGGAATAAGTTTCATCTTGGCCTTAGCTCAAAATATTTAGTTCATACTACAAGTAAAAGCCATACAAAATATGAAATATGCTCTAACATTCATGGCTATTACAAGAATAAAAGAGAAAGAGTTTAATAAGAAACGATTTTTGGAGTGCTTCCTCTTCTTCTAGCTCGAGGTCTTCTTCTCTTACTTCTTTCCTCTAACTCCTTTGCTCCAAGATGGCTACTTGATGATGGATCTAGATGAGCTGGTTAGAAATATGTGGTTGGATTTGGTGATTTGGTGAAGGAGTGTTAAAAATGGTATCTTGGTGGTTTTTGAAATTCAAAAGTCGTGGAGAAAATGGGGGGTATATATAGACTTGCTTTCCTATGTGGCAATAATTGTTGACATGGCAACAATGTCAAAAGACTTGTTTCCTATGTGACATAAAAATAAATTTGATAGACAATTAACTCAAAAATTGGTCTCCAATACTTCTGTCCCAAAACACAATTTTTTTTAATGAAGTGTTCATAGTTTTTTCCTGTTTTATTTTTTATTTTATTTCCTTACCAAAAATAGATGAAAAATTAATATCAATTTTAAATAGTTGTTGAATCAACCGAAAAAATAGTTGTACAACAGACCGTCTGAAAGTAGACGGTCATGTTGACAATGTCTAATATTCTAATTTTTTTTTTTTGCCACGTCAGTTTGAGGTTGAATATACACAGCTGCATTGGAGAAAGATTTATTAACATAATGTTTATTAATCCTACGTGGTATCTCCTTTTTTCACAAACCACTTTTGCATTGGATATGCTCTTAGAAGAAGAAAGATTTATTACTCAATGAACAATGCAGAGGTGTTGATTTTAGCAAAAACTACATACTCTATTTATACTATAATTTTCACTAAAAATATCTCAACTAATTTTGACTGAACACCCTAAATAAACTTATAGAATAAATCAAACTTACATACTGATTCAACTATTCCTGACTACTAGGAGAAAAACTGTTAATTGAAGGATCTAGGATGGATCAAGCAAACAACTTTTAGAACCTTCTGTAAAATAAAATCAGAGTTTAGTATGGAAATTGACTTTTAGGTTTTTCCCATCTATAATTAATTGGATGGACAAACATTTCATAAAGCAGAAAAAATTCCGGCAAATGGGTTGCAAAGAAACAAGAGAGGTTGCTGGACTTGAATCTACTTGTGAGTTGAAGAGATTGGTGATATCTTGAAGAGGGCGTTGAGATGGTGAAATATTGGTGGAAACAAGTACATGTATAATTTATTTATAAAATTGAAAATGATTTCACCCAAATTCCAAAATGCCACTACAAGAAAATTGACCTACAGTGACAAAAAATATTTGTCACTATAAGTGAAGAAATTGTCACAAATTCAATATTGTGACAAAAAAAGTGTCACTAACAATTCGTCACTTTTGCCCCCGTCACTAAAAGTATTTGTGACAGTTTTTTGGCACTTGTCACAAATCATAACTTTTAGTGACATATTATCACTTGACCTTAATTAGTGACAAAATAAAAATTGTGTCACTATATTAGTATTTAATGACAATTAACCATTTGAAGATTTTGTCACTATATATATTCTTAGTGACAATTTATTGTTTAAAAAGTGTCACTATTCACAAATCTAGTGACAAATAATCATCTTAAAATTATGTCACTACAGACAAATTTAGTGACAATTAAGTTAACCATATAATAATTGTCACTACAACGCAGACTTAGTGACAATTAACAATATGAATATTAAGTCACTGTATAGATACATAGTAACAATTTAATCAATTGTCAAAATTTAATATAAATTTAAATTGTATACAAACATAAAATATATAAAAATATAACCAAATAAAACATGTCACTCATTGAATGACATTGAGTTCCATAAATAATCATTCCATTAAAAAATATCCAAAAATTAACATAATATCGAATTGATACAAAAGTTATCCAACATCTTTCAAAATCTACTACTAAATAACACATGTAAGCCGACTAGTTTAAGTTAGCATAAGTGTTTGGTCACACACAATAACTTTCAACTGCATAACCAAAAATTTGAAATTTCCGAGGTCTTGATTATGAAATATTAGAAGCCAATGATCCACTGTCAGTTGCCAGGTAGCTAAAGAATCTTTAGATTTTGCAAGAGAAACCTATATACATGAAGACTTGAAGAAAAAAAAATAGTGAGAACAAATTAAAGTCACCAAAATAAAACCGATGAAAAATACAACAATACTGACAAAACTTAGTATAAGTATAAAATAAATTCTATAAGTTTGATATCCAAGTATAAAACTTATTGGAACTGTTAATCTATTCATCTTCATATAAAGTCCTCCATAATGTCAATATATTCATCCAGTTAATTATCAAATATCTTATTGAGTGTTTGAATTCTTTTATCAAACAATTGGCATGCATATAAAAATTGGTTGTTCTATAAGAATCATTTTATCAAACAGTTAGTATGCATATAAACTAAATTGACATATATTGTGAAAATTTAAGAACAAAAAACTATAAATCATGAAATAATAATAATGATTCCTTAAAAATTTTGAAAACAAATTAAGTTAAAAAAAACATCCCTAAACGTATATATAAAAAAAAAAAATTAAAAAATTAAAAAAAAAAAAATTATACCTTATTCGAAGACACTTTCAATATATGAAACTTGATTATGAGATTCTGACCTTGAAAAAACAATTACCAAAAAACAAACCATAAAAAAATAAAATCAAGAAAAAGAGAAGCTTAAGAGTTTTCTTTCAATACTGCATCAAATAATTGACTGTTCCAAAAGAATCATTTTATCAAACAGTTAGTAAGCACATAAACTAATATTGACATATACTGTGGGAAATCTAAGAATAAACAACTATAAATCATGAAATAATAATAATGGGTTCCTTAAAAAAAAAATTGAAAACAAATTAAAGTTAAAAAAACATCTCTAAATAGCTATATACAATTCTACATTCCAAAAAAAAAAAAAAAAGTCATACCTTATTCAATGACACTTTCAATAAATGAAACTTGAATTTGAGATTTTGACCCTGAAAAACAAGTATAAGAAAACAAACCCTAAAAAAAATCAAGATAAGCTTACATTTTTATCCGGGCAAAAGTTTCTCTATAATCTCGGTACTTCTTCTGATGAAACATTGTTTCAAACCTAAAAAGTGTTTTTAAGGTAAAGAAAAAAAAAAGAAAGGAAAAAAAAAAAACACACAGCATGATTGTGGCATTTTTTATTTTATTTTTTTGTGGCTTTTTTTTTTTAAAAAAAGGAAACATTAATTGATTTTTTTTAATGTAAATATTAATTGATTTTGATGCCTTTTAAAAACCTAATTATTTATAAAATAAAATCTTTCCTTTTAAAAAGGTAATTTTGTGACTAATTATATTATTTGTCACAAATTATCAAGTTTTATAACTAACTGTGACAAATATTTTTAATAAGTTTCAATTGAACAAAACATAATGACAAATAATAAAATTTGTCACAAAATAATACCAACAGTGATACAATCAAAATTTGTCACAAAGAAATGTGTCACTATATGTCACTTTTTTTGTAGTGTGCATTAGAGGGATGACTTTGATCCGGGTGTGAAAGTGTTTCCACGGGTGCTAAATTGGCCACCACGGTTGTCAAAAACAAGAGTTTGAAAGCTTTGAAGGTGACATGTGACATGTGACAAGGGTAATAGTCACAGATTCCTACTAGCCAACCAGGACAACGTTTTTGCACCTTTACCTGACACCTCCTTGACCACTTTATACTACGTAATTGTATAAAGTTGGGACAATTAACCGATTGACCATCAATTTAGATTACCACTATCAAAATTACCATTAGATGGGGAATTAGTTTCAAAATGATCATTTTTTTACGAACACTGTTACACTAATGACCATTCCGTTATAACACTGTTAACTTTTTCTAAGAACTACTCTGGTGGCCATCAATTTATTAGTATCAAAATGATCATTATAATCATTTTTTAACAAAGATTTGACATAATTTTAACAAGCAACAAAGATTAAAACATCCATTAAATAAAGATTAGAACATCCATTAAGCATCCATTTAATGTTTTAATCTTTGTTAGACCATCTCCAATGCATATGTCAATGCCAATGTCAAATTTGGCACAAAATATAGTTAAATGTTATATTTGACACGTCATTTTAACATTGTATTCCAATATAAAATTCTATTTGATATATTATTTTTTATTTTTTAATTATTTAACATTATAAAAAGTTAACAAATACAACCAATGCATTAAATATTTTGTTAGAATTGTTTCAATCTTAATTTTCCCTACCAAATTTGTTAAATTTTTATTATTTAAAATTAAAAAGTCAACAAATACGGCTATATTTATTGATGTGCCAAATTTGACATATGTTATACACTGTGCCCCAAATTTGACACAACTTTTAGTATTGCATTGGAACATATTTTTTTTACTTTGTGCTAAATTATAGCATTGACATAAGGATTTAACATTGCATTGGAGATGCTCTTACATACACATAATTAACAAGCATAAACTTCCCTAGAGATTTGACATAATTACACGGATATGATACTATTGGGCATATTAACATAAAACTTACATAACGTTTGATGAATGTTGCACAGACATCCCCTACTGTTAGTTGTCATCTATTAAAACAAACGGTCAATGGTCAAAGGTACAAAGAAGTCTAGAATACCCTTATATGTAGTTTTAAAAATTAAAATATATATAAAAAAAAATGGAATATTAAAAAAAAAAAAATCTTTTAAAACAAAAGTGAATGTATGGGATCTAGACAATTTCCACCATTAAAAATATATTTAAAAAACTAAAAACTAAAAAGTAAACTCATAGATCTGAAAAAAAAAAAAAAAAAAAAAAAAAAAAAAAAAAAAAAAAAAAAACCTACCGAAGATTGATTTGTTTTGGTTTAGATCATTGAAGCACGCAAACAAACTTTATTATTTTCATGTTTAGTTTTTAAGCTTAATTTGAGCTTAAAAATTCATTAATGATTTTTTTTTTTTTTTTTCAATTTAATGATGAAGAAATTAATAATTTAATCTCTTTTATTTATTTATATTTGAATAGGAATGTGTTGGCAAGATGTCATGTTCGATTGAAGTTAAAAAAGTTTGGAAAAATGGGCTGTGGAAATATTGTCAAGAGGTTTGCCGTGAAGGTTGTTTGCTAGGAGATGGACTTTTACATTCTTAGGATTTCTTTATTTCTTTCTTATTTTCTTAGCGCATCTCCAATGCAAATATGTATTTTTGAGTATCTAAATAGTGCCACATTAGCATTTCTATTTATTCACATCTCCAATGCAATTACTAAAGTCAAATATGCATCCATTTTATGTCCAATCATAATAAAACAATTATTACATTCTCTTTCCTCTTTTATTTTACAATTAAATAAGGTTTAATCTTATTGGTGGAAAAAGTTGAAAGCTTTAATTTTATTGGTGGAAAGAGTTAGAAATCCTAGTCAGCATTTCTAGGAGAGTTTCTAGAATTAGAAACCCAACTCCATATTCTCTAACTTTTTTTGGGCCACATCATCTCCATATTCAACTTAGATACTAGCATTGGAGAGAGTTTTTCTAACTTTTTTAATATCTATCCTATGTGGCACTCCATTTTCTCCAAATGCATAATAGCATTGGAGATGCTCTTAGACTTAAATAATTAGTTATATGTTATAAAATAATAAATAATAAATAAAAGAATGAGATATGAAAGTGAGAGAGATCAGAGTATCAGACAAGAGAGGGAGAGAACAGAGCATTATATTGACATTTGATAATTTTTCTCAGCAACAATTTACAAGAGATACAAGCATATGTATATAGGCAAAGGAGGCTGCACAAGTGGGTGGCATCAGGTGAGTGGGAGAGGCGGTGGTGATGCAAGTGGAGAGCTATCAAGTGGGCAAGTGGTGGAGATATTTGGGGAGATATTATATGAGATATTTTGTGTATAACACGTGGTAAATCCACAAATATTATAACACTCCCCCTTTGATTTATACCACATCTATTAATTTTCTAGAGAAAAACCCAATAGGATAAAACCTAAGTAAAATATATACAATGATCTTCTAGATCTTGTGATGTTGGACGTTCTCAAAACTATCTCGTTAAAAACCTTGTTAGGAAAACCCAGTGGGATAAAACCTGATCGAAGGGAAAAAGAGTATAGTGCACATATGTCTGTTCTGAACTTTGCTCCCCCTGATTGTCTCGTTAAAAACCTTGTCAGGAAAACCCAGTGGGACAAAACCTGATCAAAGGAAAAAGAGTACAATGCAAATATAACAATAGTTAATGTTTTCTTCAAAACATTTCTCACATTTATACTTTGCTAAGGAAAACCCAGTGGGATAAAAACCTGAGCAAAGATATCCATTGATCTGTCGGATCAAAATGATATTTATAATGATCTTTTAGATCAAGGTAATATATATACGATGATTAGCAAGATCAAAGTAATATTTACAATGATATTTTTGATCAAAATAACATATATACGATGATATATTGAATCAATGTAATATTTATGATGATTTTATGGATCAAATGATTTTTGGGTGTGCTTGGAGAATTGCCTCATTAAAAACCTTATCAGGAAAACCCAATGGGACGAAAAACCTAATTGAAAGGGAAAAGAGTACAATGCACATATGCCCCAATATAATTAATATAATTCATTTGATATGCGTCCCCCCTGATGGGACGCTCCCCCTAATAAAAGTTCTTTTTAAAACAATCTTCTAGATTGCTAAACTGGGGTATACAGATGTTTATTTCATGAAATGAAATAACATCATAAATGATGGGAGGGAGTATAAGCAAAGACATGCTTTATGGAGTAATATCCATATGGAATCTTTTCAGAATCTTTTCAACATATTCTGATTGATGGACAAACATTTCATTTGATCCATGCTCGACCTTCAGGTTGAGACAATATTTCTTTTCCCATGTCTTTCATTTTTAAACTCATTTATCAAAAATTCAAGAGTTTTCAAGGGCTCTCTAGGAGCTCCAATTAAATTCATATCATCAACATATGTTGTGAATATAGTAAATTCGAATTCGAATTCGAATTCTGATTCTTTGCGAAGACACTTGGGTATATAATATAATTATTATACCCTTATTTTATCAGATATTCACTGAGACGGTTATACCACATCCGTCCAGATTGTTTTTAATCCATATAAGGATTTTTGTATGTTCATCAAATACAGATTACGAGATCTCGATTTACATGCTTCTAGCATTTTAAATCCTTCCGGGATTATAAATATCTGCATTGAGTGAATCATATAGATAAATTATTATTACGTCTGAAGACGCATTTCAAGCATTTCAAGCCTTTCAAAGGTAGCCAATTTTATCAAAAATTCGGAACGTAATCGTATTCATCAATAGTGAATACCAAGTTTCTGTAAGAAACCTTGTATTACGAGTCGTGCCCCATATCTCACAATCTCGTTTTTCTCATTACGTTTCCGTATAAAGACCCATTAGTATCCAACTAATTTGACATCTCCAGGTGTCTGGAGTACTATTGGTCTAAATACTTTATGTTTGACATATGAAGTCAATTCTTCTTGAATTGCTTCTTTTCACTAAGGCCAATCATGCCTTTTGTATACAATCATTGATATTATGAATATCATAATTATCATTTATAATTTCAGTAGCGCTACTGTGTATAAAAATACATCATCAATGATTGTTTCTTTATGATTCCACATTTCTCTTATATGATTTATAGAAATTTTCTCAATTTCAATATACTTGAATCTCTGTTGAGATTTCTTCCATTACAATGGATTTAGTCATTTCATAGACTAGTATAGAAATTTTCTCAATTTCAATATACTTGTATCTCTGTTGAGATTTCTTCCATTTTCAATGGATTTAGTCATTTCATAGACTTGTGTCTCATTAGATATATCAGACTCTTTCAGAGTTGATTTAGAGAAAGTGGATTTATTTATAACTCGAGTTTTGTTTACATTAGGATCTTGATAACAATACCTTTCAAAAAGGGTTCATAAGCTTATGATATGCATCAGATGATTTATTTATTGTCATTTACTCTGATTATTCTTTAAGAACAATCACCCGGCCGGGGTTTATAAGATGACAACTTATAAAATCTTGTTACCTTTAATATATCAAGTAACAAATTAATAATCTGATGATTAATTATCTTTCGTATTTAAGTGATACAAAGATTGAAATGAGACACATTTATATATAGAGAACCGAATTGATATCTCTATTTTATATAAGAGTAACTTTTCATTTACTCTTTCTGGAGAAACTTTCCATTTGGAAATTAATCAATATAATGATATATAGATTATGCGTAAAAATATAAACTCTCAGAAGTTTAAATGATCTTAATAGAGATTAATTAAAATCAAAATTAATCTCATAATGATATAGAATTCTTATCTTAAATCATGATAGGGATGAAATTTAGATCATGTCAGAGATGAAATAAAGAGATATATTACACAATCAAATATCTTAAAAATGTGAGCAATTCAATGACCAATTACAAGTTGTAATGGTAAATACCGATGATAGGTAGTGAGTCATAGATGAATGCATCAACATGTAATATAGAATGTTCCATATAGAAATCTGTAATTGTATTGAAATAATAAAGTTCTTGTAATTACCCGGAAACATTTGATAATTGATTCCGCTGATCCATTTTGGTTATAAGTACATGCGAAAACTGGATATTGAACGTCGATCTCAACTGGAGACGTTTGATAATACACAAACATGTGACCATCATGTAAATGCATCAACTAGAACCATAAAATA
This sequence comes from Acer saccharum, assembly GCA_030490815.1. Classification (NCBI taxonomy): domain Eukaryota; kingdom Viridiplantae; phylum Streptophyta; class Magnoliopsida; order Sapindales; family Sapindaceae; genus Acer; species Acer saccharum. The sequence goes on along the minus strand of CM059874.1, from coordinate 32,158,022 downwards.
ATAAAAGGGTTCTTTTGGTGGATGAATATGTCCACATACATCCCCTTGAATGATAGGGATTCAAAACCAACTTTATAATGAGATGGTTTATTTGGTGGATGAATATATCCACATATATCCCCTTTTCTGATCAGCAATATAATCCAGCTGATAAATCACACAACTTTTCTATAATGAGTTTCTGGCCTGAATCATGCACAGATATTAAACACTCATTTTTATTCATAGTTTTAATATGACATTAATAAAGTTATACACAATTTAATACCATATGGTAATAAGATTGTGACTCTTCTAGAGCATTTAATCAGATCCGATGGATCTGATATGGTATTAACCTTATATGGTTTTGAACTAAACATATTTTTTTATGTTGTTCTTTAAATAATATCAAGTATCATTGATACATAATTGAGTATTGTTTGATAACAATATTGTGGCTCTTCCAGAGCTTTCTATCAGATCCGTTGGACCTGATACATAATTTAGTATTATTTGATAACAATATCATGGCTCTTCCAGAGCTTTCTATCGGATCCGTTGGACCTAATACATCAATAACATTTGCTCTCAGCAAAGTAGAACTCATAAAATATTTCTGACTTTGCAGAATTATATGAGTCATTGCACTCTCAGTAAGACATATATTTTTCCTTCTAGGAATTTTATGGACATTATTTGTAATGTCATTTTATATCTCATGTGAAATGATAATAATCTCACATCATCCTGTTGGATGTGTATGAAGTGGATAAAATATTATTTCCAATTTCATTATATGTTAGGATCTTAAACCTCGTTTATGATACTCACAACATCCTGTTGGATGTGTAAATCTTTTTTCTGAATATTGTTCTTCATGAGTATCAAGCATGTATGAAATGGATAAAATATTATTTCCAATTTCATTAAACTTTAGGATCTTAAATCATTTTATGATACTCACATCATCCTGTTGGATGTGTATGAAATGGATAAAATATTAATTCCAATTTCATTATACGTTTAGGATCTTAAATCCCATTTACGATACTCACAACATCCTGTTGGATGTGTATGAAATGGATAAAATATTAATTCCAATTTCATTATAAGTTTAGGATCTTAAATCCCATTTACGATACTCACAACATCTTGTTGGATGTGTAAATCATTTTTCTCAAATGAATGATATGTAAACATTATCACTTTATATATATGAGATAAAATAAATTCATGGATCCTATTATTTTTTTTTTTTGAATTTCCGGTTCGACCATGAACTGTAAATTCATTATTAAAATTCAGAAAACTTCAAATTCTGAGTGGATTTTAAAATCCCAGGTTCCAAATATTGAAGTATGGCATTCATGAATATAACACTGAATCCAGAACTCCAGGTTCTCATCGGTTTTCAATACCGTGCCGTATGGCATTCATGAATATAACACTGGATCCAGAACTCCAGGTTTTTATCAGTTTTTAAAATCGTGCCGACTTAAATATCGTAATTCCAGAAACTTTAAGTTCTGGTTCGTCGGTCTAGCCAATCTCATATGTTTAGTAAATAAACAGTTCCAGAAAGGTATATATGTTCTGTAAATAAACAATTCCAGGAGGCTAAACTCACCTGTTATGTTCCGTAAATAAATAGTTCCAGAACGGTATATATGTTCTGTAAAAAACAATTCAAGGAGGCTCAGCCTACCTATTTATGTGCATAAAAATAAACAATTCCAGGAGGCTCAACCTACCTGTTATGTACATAAAAATAAACAATTCCAGGAGGCTCAGCTCACTTGTTATGTGCATAAAAATAAATCTAGAACTATATATATATGTTCCGTGGACGGCACAGCCATCTGATATACGAAAATATATACAGATCCAGAATATTGGGATTAAAGAGAATAAATAAGTAAATCACCTATCATGGGATCCTTTTTACCTATACGCAATCGTGCTAGAGATTTGGATCTTTCATCGCTCCTGAAAACAGAGTTAATAAAGCTTGAATGAGTCAAAACAGAACATACAAGCAGAATTAGCTTAAACTGATGGCACGGTTGTGTCCGGAACGGTCGAAATAGCTGGAAATAGGTCCGAGTCAGTTGAAAACGGGTGAAAATTTCACTGAGCTTGGTTGAGTGGACTAACGGAATATTCTGTTAGACTAACGGAATATTCTCTGATGGTAACGGAATATTTTCTGATGATAACGGAATATTCCCTGTCTTGTGACATATCGCTGACGTGGCGCATCGCTGACGTGGCGCTGGCGTGGCACTGACATGGCGATGACATGGTGATGACGTGGCGCTGACGTGGCGCTACAGTACCGTCTTCTTCCTTGAAAATTGCAGAAAAATTCTGGAAAAATTTTCAGAGTTGACCGAACTTTGACCGAAGCTATAGAGTTCGTTAGTGCTCCGTTTTAGATGCGATCAGTGGCGTTGGAATCGTATTTCCGAGATGAACACAACGGTATCATCCGAACAACGATTCGAGCACTTCGAAATTTCTGGACTCGATTTAAACCAAAGCTAAAAACTCTCAAGAACACTTGCTGCTCATTTGCCTAGCCTAGTTTATAATCGTGCTGATAACGTGTTATAAAATAATAAATAATAAATAAAAGAATGAGATATGAAAGTGAGAGAGATCAGAGTATCAGACAAGAGAGGGAGAGAACAGAGCATTATATTGATATTTGATAATTTTTCTCAGCAACAATTTACAAGAGATACAAGCATATGTATATAGGCAAAGGAGGCTGCACAAGTGGGTGGCATCAGGTGAGTGGGAGAGGCGGTGGTGATGCAAGTGGAGAGCTATCAAGTGGGCAAGTGGTGGAGATATTTGGGGAGATATTATGTGAGATATTTTGTGTATAATGTAGTAGCCAAAAATGGTCCAATGGCCCAACATGCCAAGGCCCAATCTTTACCAGTCTAACCCAGGCTCATTGTGTTGGGTCGACCCAAACTAGCTGCCAGCAGAAGCTACTGTTGAAGACTCATTCAAAGTGAGCAGTTACGAAACAAGATGTAACTGCCCATTGAGAGGAAATCTCTCCTAAAATCACGTCCACTATCAAGTGCAGATAGTGGACGTTGGAGCCAAGGTGCCTAGTATAAATAAGAGAGGCCTCCTTCACTAGAGCTCTCTAATTTTTCTCTGAACAAAAGCGTATTGAAGCTCTGATTCTAGGAGTACTCCGATCAGTGGAATTCATTCGCCATCAAGTCACGATTGCTCAGCCCAAGCATAACTAAGGCTAAACGATCCAAACCCAGCACCTTCATTTTTATTGTGTTTTATCTCTGCTTTAACTTTTCTTGCAGGTTCTTGAGGAGACGACATCCTTTTATTCGACAGACTAACATCATTTGCAGGTCTATAGACAAGACGACATCCCTCCACTCGACAAGCTCAACCAAGTTGCCTTGGGCCTAACACAAATCCGACCCGATCCACATCGACCATAGGTCGACCCCCTACATATAACACATGTGGTAAATCCACATATATTATAACATTATAAATAATTTTGGACCGTCTTTTTTTTTTTTTTGATTTAAACTCCCTTAATTTAGGGAGCCTTCAGTTTGCTTTGTAAATTTTATAATTAGTAAATAAAATTAAGTTTTTACAATAATTCTATACGATTTTTTTGTTATTGCAAATAGCAACCATCTATTTAAATGTTTTATCCGGCAGTTGTTCCAAGAACTTACAATAGAAGAACCAACTCAAAAGAAAAAAAAAATTTTAAAACCATAAAAACTTCATGGGCAGTTGAGTATATACAAAGCAGATTTCATCACATTATAGCATAACCATCTCACCAGACAATGGTTCCTACAAAAAAGTTTTCCTCCAAAGCTCCTTAGCTGTCTTACACGTACCATAACAAAGCATGAGAGGTTTCCTCACAATATTTGCAAACAGCATTGGGTAGAATTTTCCTTCTAAACTAATTAGCAGATGATGGGATATGGAGCTGTAAAGATTCGATAGCAAAAAACTGGATTATAAACATATTTCTTATTATATCTGTTGAGCTTATATATATGTTTGTTCAAGAATTTTACAAAACAAGACTCAAGACATACAGCTTTATAAACAAATTAAATATATACAACCAATTAAACATATGTAGAAGCTACAAGAATTTTTTGTGAGGCTTCAATTCTTAGAGGATCCGCCCTTTTGACTGAGATAACTAGCGACGGTATAAAAGGTCTGTACGAAACCAAGAATCAAAAAGATTGCAGCAACAATCTGAGAAACAATCACCCAAGGACGAGTGAAATAATTCTGTGTATAAAAATATCGCCATTCCGGCCACCATCTTTTACTATATTCATTCACTTGCTGGCAAACGTCATGATAGTAGAACGTCTTCACATAAGCATCGTTGTATAGGTTGTTGAAGAATCGGGTGGCGTCCCCGGGATTCAACCAGTTGTCCAGAATATTGTTCTCGCACAGTATCTCCACGTCTTCAGGTGTGTCGATGAGATTGTCCATGAGCTTTGCATAAGACGTGATGATTGGTGGGCAATTCGGGAGGCATTGCTCTAAGCTGATGAGGTTCCGGAAGATGGTTTCTGTTGTTTCCTGAACAAGTAACGGTGGGATCTCCAGACGACCGTTCCTAAATCTTATATCGAGGATGGTATCGGGGGCTACTTTCTTAAATTTGATTCCGGAGCCTTTGATTTTCCGTGCACAAGGGAAAGGTTGCCATCCTGAACCTGTGTTGAGTTTCTCTAGAGGCAAAATCAATGAAAGCCTTAGCAGGTCTAAAATATGTTTGATTTCTTTGTTGGCGAACTTGTTTGGTTTTATGGTCGGTTTAGAGGATGAAAACATGTTGCCGAAGAATTCAAGAGCAAGTTCAATCAGGGATTTTCCTTCAGGAACCGTAGCCGTCATGTTAAACAAAAGTTCAAGCACCGGCCATGGAATTTGGTTTTCAAGCAAAATGAGGTCATGTTTCAAGAATTCAAGCAAACAAGACATGGAGAAAATGGGGTCATCATCAGGAGCTTTACTTACCTTATGATCATCAGGATCTTTACTTACCTTATGATCATCAGCATAATCAGCATCCTTCCGAAATAACTCAATGATAAAGCAACCATCAAGTACCAAGATTTTGACAAATTCTTCATCAGTGCAGGTTCCAATTGATGACCCTGCATAGCACTGACGGGCCTCTTTCACTATAGCCGTGACGGCTCTGAAGAGCTGCTCCAGCATTAGTTCCTCTGATTTTCCTGAACGACGGAGGAGGCCTTGCAAGTACTTCCATTTGATTTTCTCTGTGGGTTTGAGTTTTTCCTGGCCATAGCGAAAAGGGCCGATTGAAAATGCATTTGGCTCGTATGCTTGAGGGTTGTGTCTGTGGAGTATTTTTGGGACCTCAAATATGCTGACTTTGGGTGGCATGGAGAGATTATAATCAGCCAACGTTTTTTTAAAGGAAGATACCAATGACCCTACAGAAATAGTGACTTGACTGTGTGGGGAATTCGCTGCCATGATAAATGATCTTCTTCTTATCTCCCTAGAAACAATTTAGTTCAAACAGAACAAAGAAGAAGAAAATTAAGAACTAGTGTATATATATATATATATATATATATAAGAATATGAAAATTTCAAATCTGAAAAACAGAAAGAAAAAAAAAAAAAACGAAAAGAAAACAAATTCTTTGAATAAATCTACTTACTAATTCAATCAGTACTCTTTGATCGAATTTACCTGCAATAATAAAAGGAGATAAATTCTGAAACAGGAAGAAGATAGTAGTGGGAGATTGTACGTATATCTAGTTCCTTAACAAAGTAGTAAATATAAAAAGAGAAAGCTTTATCAGCATTTATCCTTTGCTTCTGCCTTGAAAAAAGTAGAAATTGTTACGTTTCTTGCAAGATTAGAACGGCATCAGATTGAACCAAGTAATTAGGTAATCTAGGATAAAGTAGTGCAGCTGATTAAATTATACATATTCAAATATTATAATGCTAACGCAAGGGATGACTTTTAAGGGTGTCAAAGTGTTTTTACGGGTGCTAAATTATATTGGCCACCTCGGGGCACGGGTGTCCAAAACAAGAGTTTCAAAGCTTTCAAAGTGACACGTGACAAAGAGGAACATTCACATATTTCTACAAATTAAGAATTTACTTTTCGTGTGTTGGACTCATAATATTTATATATTTGACAACTAATCTAGAAAAAATGGGATTTATAAAAATAACTTTAAAAAGAATGTATATGTCATATAATATAATTTATAGAGCTCATTAGAATAAAATCTTGATACCTGTATAACGTATTTTAATTAAAATTATAAACTACTAATTCTATCATCACATAAGGCTTATCTCACGATACTAAATAGTCATATTCGATTAAAGTTAGTGAAGAAAAACTTGGAAAAACGAGTTGTTGAAATATTGTCAGGAGGCTTGCCGTGGAGGCTGTTTATCAGAGAATGGAATTTTAGATTCTTAGGATTTATTTATTTCTCTCTTATTTTCTTAGGCTTATTAGCTATTTAGCTTAGCTTAGTTATAAATAATTTAGGGCCAATTTTTTTTTATATATAGATTTAAAAACTCTCTTAAATTTAGGATCCTTCAGTTTCTTTGTAAATTTTATAATTACTAAATAAAATTTAGTTTTTTCAATATTTCTATACTATTTTTTTGTTATCGTAAATAGCAATCATATATTTAAATGTTTTCTTTTTAAGGTAAGAACATACAACGAAACAAAAACTATGATATGAGATTTTAATTTTGGTCATTGGTCGTATTTCATGTGCATGTAGCTGTAAAAATTGCTGCTTATTTTGTCTGTTTCGAAGAGTTTTGTTTGTTTGTTTTTTTTTTTTTTTGGGTGTCTTAGTATAAATTGGTCCTAGGTGGTTGTTTCAAATTACAATTTCTTTGCATATATTAGAGAGAAAGAGATGGAAAAGAGAAAATATACTAATGGGCAACTCGAGAGATTTATTGAAAATAAAATAGATTAATACATACTATAATAATGGTAATTAAGATTATTTTTTAGGTATATAAAATAAATAAATAGTGGAGTGAGTGAGTTTAATTACTCACTCCATGATATAAACTACTAATTAATTAGCTTTCAAGAATGATCACAAAAGACCAATGGCCTCTTGCCTTGGTGGTTGGAGTCTCCTAGGGAGGTTCCACCACCAAGGTTCAAGTCTTGGTATGTACATATTTGTCCCACCTTTGGCCTTTAAATCCTAAAGTGTAGGGAGCCCTCTCTCTAGTTGTAAGAGTTGTAGTCTATTTGTACCCTTTCTTCGATAGTGAGAGTAGTATTCCGGACCGTGTTTGTAGAGTCTATTCGCGCCGGGCCCCATCTACAATTGTAATTGTAATTCAAAAAAAAAAAAGAAAAAAAAAAAAGAATGATCACAAAAGTAAAGACAAGTATAAGTTAAAATTAGGTTAGTCTAGTACAAGTATTTATAAAAAGATACTAGATTCGTATATAAATTTTAAATCTATAAAATAATTCTAGACAATCCAAAAAATTAACCTAAATGGTGTGACATGTGACTTTTTATTATCTTATCATTTACCATATTATCTCATAATTTATATAATAATGATGAATAATATATAATATCTTCGATCATCTCATCCCTGTTCACATTTGGGTATGAAATTTATCTCCATCCAAGGGACATAACTATACATGGGCTAGGTCAAGCCCACCCTAGCTCATTTATATAAAAAAATATATAAAAAAAAAATAAAAAAAATAAAAAATACAATGTAAATTTATCAAAAACACATATAAAATTATCAAAATACTATTTATAATTATTATTACACCAACTAATAGATTTATTCATATGTTGTCCCAGATATATGTCTTTTTTTTTTTTTTTTTATAAAAGTGACTTATACCAATTGTCTCTCTCATTCTCCAAAATTGATTCAACTTCTTTCTCAATTTTTAAAAAATTTTGTCTTCAAACTAGATATTTTTTTATGAGTTACATGCGATTGAAATATTATATTAATCTAATTTTAATGTTTTAAACTTTATATTATCATATTTGTTGATTCAAATAAAATAATTAATAAATTTGATTTTAAAAAAAATAGTAAGACACAACTTAATTAGTGTACTTTAATTATATTTGTATTTTTTCTTTTTTTAATGTTTTGTTTTCTTTTTTATTAAAATATACATTTTACTGGATACTTACTATATCTCTGTAACAGGTGTATGTTTTTTTTTTAATAATTATTTTTCTCATATCGTAAAGATTAAAAATAGAAAATTTATTTAAACCCACCCTGTTTTCGTCACTCTCCATCCCCCATTTGAAAAGGATTTTTTCCCCCGAAATGGTGGTGAGGATTTTGGGCCCTTCCCTATAGACATGTGAATGCAATTGGCCTTAAGAAAAATATCTGACTCAATGCCACCAACACTAGACAAGATCGCGTAACCATGAAAAGCAGTGTCAATAGTTCAAACATCAGCACTCCGTGTTATGTGGACTGTGGACACCTCGCGTCCCGTTCCTAAAAACGTGCCGGACTGATTTTCCTCCAATAACAGCGGCACACGTGGAAGAGTAGTAGTGGTATCAAGTATCAACGTAATTTTTAGATCCAATAACTGTCATTTTCCAAACCCCCCACGGCCCCACTCTTCGTCTCCCAAAAACCTCCGCTTGTTGTTGTAAGTAAAACCCCTCTTTTATAGCTCCTCTTCGCTTCTCTCTCATTTTTTACAAAAAACCAAAAATACAATTTCTTGCGCCGCCATGGCCGGACTCACCCTATTCAGAGCAGCCGCGTCGCAGCTCCGCAACGCCGCCAGGACCCGACCCTACGGATCGGCATCTGCGGCTCTGCTGTCGTACGACTACTACGAAGAGGATGAGTACGGCCTTCACGAGGAAGCAGCGAGTGACCTGATGGCGAGGATCGGCACGGCTGAGTCGTTGCCGAGGAGGGGAGTGCAGTGGGTGCTTATCGGCGACCCTGGTGTCAAGAAACACGTCTACGGAGAGAAGCTCTCGAACCTTTTAGAAGTTCCTCACATTTCCATGGGAAGTCTTGTTAGACAAGAACTAAACCCTCGCTCTTCTCTCTATAAACAGGTTTGTGTTTTTCTCTTCTCTCTGGTCTAAAGTTTATTAATTTAAGGAAATTATTCAGGGATGATGGAAATTTCACAAATTTGTAACAGTTATTTGATTCTCGTCAAAGCATCTAGTCTTGGTTGTAGTTTTTGTTATTGTTTCTTATTACAATGGATTGTGTTTTTTATTTTGCCCTTAATTTGAGATTATGAAATATATTATATTTACAAGGAGTGATGCTGATTTCTTTGTCCAATTTAGATTGCAAATGCGATAAACGAAGGAAGGCTTGTTCCAGAGGAAGTCATTTTCGCGCTTTTGTCGAAGAGGCTGGAAGAAGGATACTGCAGAGGTGAAAGTGGGTTTATTCTCGATGGAATTCCTCGTACAAGGATTCAAGCTGTGAGTCTCAACTTCTGTAATCATTGCTTTTGCAGTTTCTTTTTGTTGTCTGTGTGCAGTGTTTTTGGGTGCTATTTGATCATATAAGATGTATACTTCGGTTTCAACATTGTTAAGAAGTCTGAACTTCTGTAATTATGGCTTTTTGCAGGAGATTCTTGATCAAATTGTGGACGTTGATCTTGTCGTGAATTTTAAGGACACTGAAGAACAATTGGTTAAAAAGAATCTCAAAGGTGACGCATTTTCTTCCTGCCAAGAATTACTTGGCATGGGCAGTGCCAGGTTTTCCTCTACTGATGCTGCCGGTGCCTGGAAGGAAAAATTCCGTATCCAAGCAGAGCAGGTACTACATACGCTGTTTTGAATATGCGCTTACAAGAGCTGTATCCCGTTGTATATGTTTGATCAATACGGTTACTAGTTTGTTTGAGTAGCACGTCTGTTAGAATTATAATGGTTATACTGATCAGAAGATTTTCCATATACTCCATACCATTTCTGTGGATCATCTTATATGTTTGCTGCTGTTTGTTTGATTTGGTAGTTGGTCCTACTCTATTAGTATGCTGAATGAATCGATAGCTATTTAAAATGTCTGATTGACCTCTTATGTGAAATATTTTCCATTAATCGGATAACCTTTTTATATGTTGCAGGGCAAGCAATTGGAAGATTACTACAGAAAACAGAGGAAACTAGTTGATTTTCAAGTGGCAGGTGCACCTGGAGAAACTTGGCAAGGGTTGTTAGCAGCATTACATCTCCAGCATATGAATGCTGTTAGCTCTTCACAGAAGCTCACCGCATGAGTTGGGTTCTTCATTTGATCCAGAAACTGCTTTATTTTTGTTCACATTCCGGCGTAATAGTAAATAGTGTAACGTGAGTGAAAGAGGAGTTGAAATTTTGCTTGCTGAGATCGTCCATCTGGATTTGAATTTTGTCTGTCTTTTTGTTCTACTTAGTTGTATGCAATTCGAGGATGCTAAGTTTGTAATATAATATAATTTTGGTTGAGAGATGAAACGCAGAGAAGACTATACTGGCTTGTATCAGTTGTATGACCATTATAAAAATGTATTCATTTTCCCATTGCAATTCTCTCTCTCTCTCTCATCTTCAAGCATATCTAAATCCTGAAACAATTTTGAGTTTCTCCATCTGACAATGTCTAGTCAGGAAAGAAAAATGTTGATGATAAGTAAAAGGTTTGTATCCTCTTTATCTCAGTAAAATTAGTGATCACCAATAGGCAAAATTTTCTTCAAAGCATTCACTAAATTACTCCGTTAGGGTACAGGTCTGAGTTGTTCTGCTGACGCTACAAGAAGTTTCAAACATTTCTTTGTACAGATACATAAAAAAGGATGCCACACTGGAACCTGGAACCAAAATTTGACTAAGATTTACAACATCAATTATTCATGTATACTTGAGAATCTATTTATATTTACTCGCTATTCATCCATATGTCTCGAAGGAGTTCATATCTGACAGCATTTTGGTTGTTATTTTCCTTCGATATCCAGTTGGACCTTCTTGATACTGGGGAAGACCGGGAACCATCTATGAAGATTGAAGACAAAGGAGAATTCAATTCATCAAGCTCATCATCGCTGGTGTATGACTTTCTGACCACTGACGATCCGCTTCTTCTCAGCTGAGATTGGTTTCCAATCTCTCCAATAGTACCGGAAACAGCAGCTGCTGAAGGTGGCGTATAGAGTGGAGGAGCTGCAATACATGGGACGTTTGTAACAGATTCCTCCCCAACTTCAAGAGGATCCTAAATCAAGTGAATGCATGAATATTAGTTCCAAACTTTGCAGAGGCCATATTTTTGTTAGGCAATGAAGTTAGAATCCTATTCCAGTCTACCAAAACTCTTTGCCGAGTCAAGCAAGCAACATGACGATTTACGTTTATAAAATTCACATGGGATTAATCTACTTCCAGAATACTACTGAAAAGGTGTCTACGTGCAGAAGCAAAACATTGTACATTCATTTAGAATCGACTAACCTCGAATTCCAAGGCTTCAAGAACAACAACTGGAATTGGGTCAGGGCAAAACTCATCTGGGACAAAATTGTCCAGAACCCTCTTGATCAACGGGGTACCAAAAGCCGGGCATACCTATAACAACATCAATAATAATAATGCAGCTTAGTGAATAACAACGGCAAAGCATTGCCTATATAGCTATATGGACTTGAGATCAGAAGAGTGTGTTTAGGTGTAACCTCTTTCCTGATGGATCTACTTAACAACAAGTCCTTTGGAAGCATCATGAGATCACTCAATGCATTAAGAAGATGGAATAACTTAAAGGACGTGTCTTGTCTCTCCTCATTTTCATCGTGGTTATTCTCGTTTTCAATTAAGTCATCATCATCATCATCCATACCGAATAGGTCACTCAGCCATCGAGACCAGTTTCCAATCTGATAACACCAAAGAAATAAATTATAATTAATGCTTGTAAATGTTTATATAATTCATGAATACACTCAAAACAATCAACCAACATTTCTGTCATCATTTTTAAGTACACCCCTTTAACATTCCTTTCAAATTCCTAACAGCACCTCAGTAGGTATATCAAGTTATTAAATTATAACCTGTCTACCATGATGAATGTTGATCTGGCATAAAAAAATTATGTGAAAGAATTAATATTATATTTCTTACCGCATTTTTCAGTTGTGCACCAGCCCCAAAACTTGCTTTACAAGCTGGAATTGGAAGCACCTTGGAATCACTAATGGGATCCGAAACAGGATCAGTTGGAATCTCATCAGTAGATTCACGAAGAATGGCATTGAACATAGCCACATCTAATCTTGCAATACATTGCTCCATTATCTACATACATAATAGAAATGCATTTTAGTGTTGAACCATTGAAAAATTCAGTAAATAATAATAAATTAATAAATAAATAAAAACCACAACCAAATAAACTTAGCAGTTTAATCAAAGAACCAAACATCAGAAATATTGTCAAAAGATTCCCGTCAATTTGAACCAATGTTTGCATGAATTTGTGATCAATCACTGCGGTGTGATTACGCATTTAGGAGTTTCATTTAACAGGAACCTAGCCATAGTGATCCCAAGCTCAATCTTTATAATTGTCTATAACTGTCAAATTAATCAATCTGAGATACAAAATAGCCAGACAGATGACCAAACAATAGTAATGTTATTTCTTATATTGCTCCATTGACTGGATATATGTTAAGCTCCATTTAGTAAGAATGTCCTAAAGTTCCCAATTAAGCTCTTTCAAGGTCAAAGATGATAGTCTACCCAATTCCAACCCCCCATCCCAAATGTAAAAATAAATTAAATGAATAAATAGAAGGAAAAAGAAAGAGTTAACAAAAGCCAACTGTATAGATTTACCATTCTAGCCAACAATGGCAGGCAGCCGCATTCATGTCCTCCAGCACGGACTGGACAAAGTCTTTCACAAGCATCCTTGAAAGCCTTCTTCCAATGGTCCAATGAAAAGTTTACTTGGTCTTGATCACCAGAAATAGATGTACTTCCAGAGTTTTTCCTCGAGCCAGAACTGATACCTTTATCAATTGCCTTTGCTGAAGCAGCATGCATGTGTGGAGTTAGAGTCTGGATAAAGGCAGGATATACTGAATCAGCTCAGATAACTATAAAAGGTTCAAGATATCCATTTTGTAAGGTCGTAATTGCCATCATACACTCAAATTCAACAAACAGGAGAAAAGATTTAACGTCTGACCTGCCACCAGATAGACTCAACTACTCGGGAGAAAATCCAAGCTTCAACCTTTTCCAGAGCAGATGAAAATGCATGTGGTTCCTCCCATTCAACAACACTTCCATGCTTACCATTTCTGTTTTCCTTTTTGCTGGGAGAAGGCTCCTTCCATTTTAATGGAGATGATATCTTGATGTTTCCTCTTCGACCACTATTTTTTTCTTCAGATTGAAGCTCTGTGCCCCTATTTGCTTGGCTAATAATTGCTCTCAACACAACAGAATTTGATAACCAAAATGTCAACCTACAATTATAGTAGCAGGAGGTCAAATGAGCTTATAAAAAGTTCCAGAAATTTCCTTAAACAAAAATGGACACGTATATATTCTACTGACTTTCAAGTTTCAGCCAATGCAGTAACACAAATGCATGGACCTCTTCCCAAAAATATCACTCATCAAGTTGGCTCTTTACAGAAATTGCATTTATGGAAAGATTACGAAATAAATAAATCAATTCAAGGAGTTTTCCTGGGTAGACATGTCAAGTGTCAGGTTGAAACCCCAATAATGTGAGGTTTATCAAGCTTCCATCAATGAATTTACTTTAGAGTTTAAACAGTCAATGCCTTAATTCTTAAATTTAAAAACCTAATAGAATTCTTTTTCTGCCCACCACAAGAACCCAAGAAATTGAGAAAATAATATATTTTACATGCTATTGAATCAAAGGAGTACCACTTTTCAATAATGTGATTGTATATTGAATGCTTAAAAGAGTTGCAGAAAATAATGTGAATTTCAAATACCTAGACACATCATTTCCACAAGCTTTCACAGCCAAAATTAATCCTGAAACAGCAGTTCTTGCCGCACTAGCTTTCCTGGATAGGGAACTTTCTTTACAAGCATGAAGATACAGCCTAGAAAGGCGTCGAGCTGGAGCATGAACCTTACTCATGGAACTTCCGTGCTCAGCAACTACTGAGTAAAGAGCAGCCTCAATAGCTGCAGCTTCTCTCAACTCCGCTTCAAGCATTTTTATTTTGTTTTCCAACAGATGGATTTTACTGTCTACTATGGCACTTCTAGAGTTATTTGGATAAACCTTGGTATCTTTTCTTTCGTTGGTCCTGAAGCTTCCTGAAGTACTCTGTGCATCTCCAAAAACACCGTTTTCCTTCACTTCTTTGTGAAGATTATTTGTAACCAATCCATTACTCCTAGCTGCATCGGATGATGATCTAACTGACTTCACATGCTTTAAATTATCACTTCTTGAGATATTGCCTTTCAGTACAAGGTTTCCAAGATTTTCACTGCTTGAAGATAGAGCATCACTTCCAAACAAGACTTGATTTCCGTTAGCATCTCGTGAATAAAAATTTAAAGGTTCATTCTCAGTAGAATTTCTTTGATCTTCAAAACTCTCCCTTTCTAGTTCATTGTCTTCTCGTTCCATCCTCTGTATGTCCTCCACAAAACCATTGCAATCATCATCTGAGTTTGTAGCATCCTCCTTGGAATTTTTTCCAGTTCTCAGAGTTTTTCCACCACCCTCTCCATTGACTTGAGAATCCCCAGAGTCCGGATATGATATTTTTGCTGGAAAATTGTGAGATGCAAATTCCTCACTGTGTTGCTTAGCATCACCATTAATTGCAGATTTTCCATTATAAAGCTTTTCTGGAACCACCTGAGTCAAATCTTCAGAGCCATTGCTTCTCATGCACATGCTGGCCTCTTCCTCAGCATTTCTATTAGTGAATGATGAAGCAGGAGAATGAACACTGTGGGCTACAACATTCTTTGAGATAAATGAACTAGAAATTGGGGAGTCGGGAGCAGAAGCATGGCCATTTAGTGGGCTTCCAAGTTCAGAAGATAAATCTATTGATGATGAGCAAGATGAAGTCTTCCCAATTTCATGAGGTATAATCTGTGACTTCATATTTGACTTTCCCAGTTGCAATTTTGAACCTAGGGTGTTCCCTTTTTTAATCCCTGTGCTATCTGACAACGTGACCGGTCCATTCTGCAAATTAGAGCCACTCATTAAGTTATCTAGTACGGTGTTCAGAATTTACTAAGCCCAGCATAAGCTGAAAGGTCAACATATAACAAGAATACTTAAGTTCTAACAAATTCTTTGCATATAAGATTAGATATAATCAACTAGTTTATTGTACGAATCTGAATAAGGGCCTATTTTGCTTTGTGTTGTAATTTGTTTAATAGAATGAGAAATTTGCTAGTATCCAAACACAAAACTTCTTGGTTAGATATCTCTAATGCAATGTTGAGAAACCACCATTAATCCTAAAAACTTAGGTTAATAGCTAAGGGTCTAACGGTAACATTTGAGATGCCTACGGCATAATTTAATTTGGCAAAACAAAATCCAGGTTTCCTAATAAGCTGATTATGAGGCCATGCAAGCCAGAAGAACAGAGAAAAAAAAAAAAAAAAAGTTCCTATAATTGGTCCCCCATAGCCGAACAACTGTCAGGAGAAAAATCAATCCAACAAGAGTTACAGTATAAGCAAAAGGTTGGTTTGGCCACATTAGATCAGATATAATTGGACCAAAATGAATGATAGTCACTAAAGATAATGAAAGAAAGCAGAAGCAAGTAATAAGAACCTCTTCATTTTGAGAAGGTAAACCCTTGTTGGATTCAGTAGAAGAAGAAGAAACAATCACAGATGAGTGTGAGGAATCATCATCATCGGTGATAGATGCAATCTCAGCTTCCTCAGCATACTCTTCATTCATCAAAGCAGAAACAGATTCACCACCATTCTTATCTGAGGCAGCCTCTTTTAAGAATCCCTCCCTCAATGAGGAGCTCGTGCGACTTATGGCCTTGTCGACTGGCTGGATTTTAGCAAACAAAACTGGTTGAGATGTGTTCCTAAAGCTTCTCTTGCTGTTCATGGGAACATTTACATTTAAGGTCTCTTTAACGATGCCATACTCTGCCAAGTCAACAATGGCAGTCGCCAGCAACGTGGTCTTATCCCTTCGAGGCTCATACAAGTTAAACTCCAAACAATTCTTCTGAAACGTATCAGCATCCTTGTTTTTAGCATTCATTTCTCTTACCAGAGTTACAGGAAGCCTAAAAGACTCATTGAATTCAATCTTCCCCTCTCCAACAACAGACCCAATAGAAGGGACAACTGTTTTTGTAGACCCTGATTTTCGATCACCATTTTCCCATTGAATCAAGACAGACCGGAGGGATCTCAGCGATTGTGATGGTGGCCAAGGCTTAATCTCCTGAACGTAAATTAGATAATCAACATGAATGGAAGGTTCCTTCCTGTTCTTCGCACTTAGACCTAGAACCATTGTTGCACAAACAGACTGCTCCTCCACCTCACGTGAACACTGTGGCAATGCGTTTAGATAACTTCAATCCAAAAGGATTAAATTCCTATAATCCACACAGAAAATGAAGAATAATGAGATAGAGTAGAGATTAAAGATCTCATAATCTAGTGCATTAAATAAAAGGGACTATATATCAAGGAAAGAAATAAAAAATACAAACTACTTTAAAATTAATAACTTTCATTGTCAACCACTGAGAAAAGAAAATTCTTCACACGAGTTGGATAGAGTATTCCATTTCTTTCACCAAAACCCCAATTTTTTTTAAAATTATACTTTGCTATCTGCAAACAATTTCCAGCAACATTATATGGGCATGAAATAATTCAAATTAAGCGACACCTAAGAAGAAGAACAAGCCACTAAAAGTACATATTATAAACAAGAGATGTATGTATGAAGAAATGTACAAACAAATTAAAAAGAAAAAGGAACATGCAAAGAAATTTACTTTGAGCTCATTTAATGCAGAAGTAGAAAGTGTACTAAAGAGGCAAGTCAGGCAACTCAAATCATCAAAAATTAGGCTTCTTTTAACTTCATGAGAATCTAGTTACTTACAGCAGCTCGATTTTATCTTCTTTTTCCACCATTAGCATCAGATCCAAACAAGATACAACATTATACAATCAAAACCGTCCCTTTTTTGAGCTCAAAATTGCAAATACATAACAGAGTTATTACAATGCAGTACTAAACACAAGTACAGAACACAACTCACAAATTCTTCACTCGGATGACAGAAAAAGAAAAAACAAGTAGATGAAAATGATAAGACATGAACCTGTGTAATCAGTAGCTGAACAATCGGAGAAATGTAAGTGAATATGTGTCAGTAGCTGAACAACCAAGAATTTTTTTTTTTTTTTTTTGGAGGTTCAGAGACTGAGTAACCGAGTGACTGAGAAAACCAGAAACGAAATAACCTGATAAAAATTGGAGATATTATTATTAAATTGTTAAAAAAAAAGTATTTTTGAGCTGACAAGAGAGGATTTCTGTAAATAAAATTAATCTCACAGAATGAAACGGCATCGATTTAGAGAGCATTTTGTTGTCGTTTTCTGATTGTTGTTTGTCTTCTGACACTGATGGGGTTCAAGTAAATTAATTATGAACAACGTTTTTTTTGTCAAAAAAAAAAAAACGTTGATAATATACTCTCTAGTTAAGAGCGTGTAAAGGACGCTCCAATCATGTCGAAAATGATGCCACGCCGATTGATTGCAAAAATCATGAGATGCTCATCTGATTGGATGGTGCGCGTGGGTTGTAGTGTTTAGAGTGGTTGCGCGTCGTTTTCAGGCATGGTTGGCTGGCTTTATTCGCCGACACTACTCTGTTACTCGGTCAAATACACGAAGCCCGCGAAAGTGGAGCCCACGCTACCATCATCACTCATCAGCACAGCTTCTACTTTTTGGGCTTTTTATTTCTTGGGCTCAAATCTGCTCTCAAATGCCCCATTTTGATAAATATGTTAACAAAGTTTAGACTTTAGGGGTGGGATTTTTTTTTATATATTTTTTAAAATATTACGATCGAGACCTGTCAAAATCAGACAATACATGTACGGTCCGGATATTTACTCCACAAATGGTTGAACTAATAGTTAACCGAGGATCATCAACACAGGAGTAATTTGCACAAGATGTTACTGGCAGGGTAGATGAGATATCACAATCATATATTTACAATAGTTGATTATGCACTAATTAACAAGAAATATGAGCTTTAAATCAAAGCAAAATATGTTTATGGTTGGAAATAGGAGATAGGAGTGTTGAAATGTCATTCTCTGGATGATCAAAGCAGATATGGCTGGCCAACTTTTTTTCTTTTCTTTTTTTAAATTGTACATCAATCAGATAAGGTTTCTGTTAGGATCTGTTGAGATCAACCATTACAAACACGGTCCTGAATGTAAATCTAGTTAAATTGAACTCCCACTATTGAGAGGTATCTCCCCATATATTGCAATTTAATAGACAAATGTGTAACTCGAACCCATGTCGCTGAAGTGAAGAAGATGATTATGTATTATAAACTTTGGATAAATTTACTCATTTTATCAGATCTTTCATCTTTGTGATGTATTTTTCACTTCTCAGGTTGGATTTTGACTGCCCTACTGCTGCCTTCCCTTGTATTTTAAGCTTCCAGAATTAATTTGGAGGGCTCAGCAACAGCCACTCAACAAATGAATAATGTTTTCATAACCAACAGAGCAACAAAAGGAATATAATAAATCAGGAGGCTGCGTGACTTCAAAGTGTCACCAACCACTCTTCTCCTGGAGGGATTCTTCAACTCACATCAGCAACCTTACAACAATTCACCTGAAGATGACTAAATCTTGTATGAATTTTATATTTCTTCAAGATTTGGATTATTCAAGTTCTTATGATCTCATCTCCTGAATAATCTTTTTATTATTATTGCAATCTTCTTTTTAGTTATGTTACTTCAGTTCCAAGATCTCACATCATTTTCAAGTGCTATGTAGAAAAGGATAACGCATCAATAACAACTCTATTCTAAAAAAATATTTAGGTATATACAAGGTCAAGCAATCAAAAATGACATTTACAACTTTACATATCATGTAGAGAAAGGGACTAAATATAAACCTACTTTATCAGTTATAGCTCGAGGAGGCTTATCGAGACTATGACGTAGAATCCGATTTTTTATCAGAATCTGTTGTGGCCTGGACTTGAGATGCATACTGCAAGTTCCAAAGGACATCCTCAAACAAGGGACGGGATGATGGTTCGAGACATATGCATTTGTTTGTGATAGATACCACAATAGATAATGACTCTTGGGTGCAAGTGGTTAACACAATTGGATCCACAATTCGTCTTCGACCATCCTGGCTGACGAAGGATGCCTGTGAATTATGACACCATATCTAATGTAAGCCAACTTGAAGTTGATATGAAATATATCTAATAGAAGTATCAACCAAGAAACAAAAGTGATTGAAAAACCATTAAAGGGTTATTTTTGGGAGGGCCTAATTACTAAAATATTTCTCTTTCATCTGAATTGGCTTAAGTTACGAAACAAAGGTAAGAACCAAGAATTGTCATTGAGTATTGTAATGCTAATGTTCCATGAGAAAACAAAAGCTTTAGCGTACCATTTCATTAAGCAGAAACGCTTCTTCTTTTCCAGTTACTATAGTCCCGACAAGAGATTCAAGTAATATAAATCCAAAGTTGTAAACATCGTCCTCTTGTTTGATTTTTTTGCTGCAATATATAGGATGTAATTAAGTTTAACTTTATATACAAAAGTCTTACTAAATGAGTCTCAACAATGATCCAACAGAGGGAGGATTTCAATATTATTTTCAAGCTTCGGCCATAAGGTTTCTTAACACTTTCGAGCTGACTATACAAGACTATTAACTAAAATAGTCAAATCCTGGACGTCAGACAAACCACTGCATTTGAACTCTCTACCAGAAAATTGAAGGGCATTACCAGTACTGGTGCAACAAAATCAAAGATAAAAACCATTATAACCTTTAACAAAAATAGTGGTGGTGGGTAGTGACAAGTGAAAAGTAACATGAAAGCTTTGCTAATATTAATGTAAAAGGCGTAATGTAAAAGCAACAAAATCAATCCTGTCTCACGCAAAGATGCACTCAAAGCAACAATCATATTGCATAATTTTCTCTTACATTACGAGAACACTACACCAAAGCTTCTTAATGCACTAAGAAAAGTTAGAGATGAGGTCCAAAGAGACATCAATTTCAAGAGGAAACAAGTAACATTGGAGTAATATTTTACAAAGGCCTCCTAATTGAGTCATATATGTGGAAATTACCAACAATGACCACATATATTAGTGGAAATTCGTTTTTAACCACATGCATACTTTTAATTGTTTTTAACCATGTTTTTGAGAAATTACTCAAAAGCCCTCATATAAAAACCCCCAAATCAGCTCTCTCTCTCTCCTTTCTTTTCTTTTTCTCTTCTCTCTCCTCTGCTCTCTCTCACGATCAGCCTCTCTCTCCCCGGTTTGCCTCTCTCTCTCTCTCCCCGATCTACCACACTCTCTCCCCGATTTGCCTCTCGCCGGCGTCGCCGAGCTTCGGCCAGCTTCTGGGCGTCGCGGCAGCCCCTCACGCGCAGCTGGATCACCGGTCGTTGCAGCTTCGCCGATTCGCTGCAGCTTCGTCGACGAGCGTCGGCGACGGGATGACGATGACGATGGCGTTGCTCCTTCGCTGGTTCACCGCGGCCACCATGGATCTGTAACAAAAAAGAAAAGAAAAAAAAAAACCTAAACCTAAGGAAGAAGAAGAGGAAGAAGAAGGGAAAATTTCATTTTAGTCCAGATTTCAAGTTTGAATATTTCTATTTTAGGCATGATTTCAAGTTTTAATATTTCCAGTTAGGCATGATTTCAAGTTTGTGTATTTCAATTTAGTCGTGATTTCAAGTTTGTTTCGAGGTTTAAAGAATACTATTTTCAAGGGTATTCTGGTAATTCATGGTACTAAATTGAATTTTTTTTTAAAAAGTGGTTATTAACAATTAAAAATTCAAAAGTGGTTAAAAACAAAAGTATGATAAGTGTTATGGCTACTTATGAATTTCTCTCTATATGTATATATATATATAATTTTGGTGGATAAGGAGATTATTAATTTATGGGAAATTATCATTTTCCCCCATGAGGTTTGCCATATTAGATAAACTGGTTCCTCTAGTTTCAATAAAGGCCAATCAACCCCCTGAAACCAAAAATATTGGTCATTTTACCCTTTTGTCAAGTTTTCCATCCAAAATCCCTTTGACCATTAATTAAACCTTGTGGTTAAAAGTCACAAACTCTAACCAACTTGCTACTCCAACTCATTATTAAAGGTTTATTGATTTAAATGTATATATATAGTTATATAATTTGTTTAAAATAAACTCGTATTTAATAATAATATATCAAAACAGATTTATGAAAGAGAAAAGGAAAATAAGAAAACAAAAGGAACCCACAAAATCCAGAAAATCAAAGCCATTAATTTTTTTTTTTCTTTTTTTCTTTTTTTTTTTTTGATTTTTTTCCTTTTCAAAAAATATATTATTTCAATTTATAAAAAATAAATAAATAAATAAATAAATAAAAGCCCATAAATTGAAAAGGGAAATAAATCAAAAAAAAAAAAAAAAAAAAAATCCTTTTTTTGATTTTTTTTTCTTTTGTTTTCTTATTTTCTTATTTTCTTTTTCATAAATCGCTTTTTATATATTATTATTAAATATGACTTTATTTTAAATTATGTATATAAGTTTATTTTAAATTATATGTATGAGTTTATTTTAAATTATATATATGAGTTTCTTGATGTAGGAATTTTAATTTTTTATATAACTGTCAAAGGGATTTTGGATAGAAAACTTGACAGAATGGGCAAAACGACAAATATTTTGAGTTTCAGAGAGTTGATTGGCCATTATTGAAACTAGATGGACCAATTTATCTAATATGGCAAACCTAAGGAGGAAAATGATAATTTCCCCTAATTTATATATCAAGTGGGACCTATGTGTTTTTTTTAAATGTATTATCTTATAAATTTAGCGAATTATTAATTTACCACCGGCCAAAAATATTATTTAATCGAAGTTATTAACCAACTAAAGATTCATTGTGTTATACTAATCAAATCAATTAAAAGTTGATTAATTTACTAAAGATACATTTAATCAATTGAGATTCAATATATACATTCAACCAACTAAAGGATTCATTGTGTAATAGTAATCTAATCAATTAAAAGCCAACATGGGCGTAGCTCAACTGGTAGATAGACAAACCTGGGATTTGGGCAAATGACTCCCAGGTAAGCAGCTCGAATCCTACCAATAGATATTGTTAAAAAAAAAAAAAAAAAAATCTAATCAACTAAAAGTGTATTAATCTGCTAAGGATACATTTATACTAGCAAATTATTAATTTATGAAATGAATGGAATCACATATTTATATAAAGTTTTTTATTTATGGAAGTGTATTATCTTATAATTTAATCAAAATTATTAATTTATCATATTAGTTCATGACAACAATTAAATCACTTAAATAGCTCCTGAAATCACTTAATTTAAAAGTGAAATTTCACTTTTCCCTAATAAAAAATACTTAAATATGATCAGAACGAAGAATGTGGATCATAGATTATGAAAAAGTTTTGACAAGTGTATACACTTTGAGTCAAAGTATGTAAATCTAATGGTCAACATTCTTCGTACTGATATAAAATACTATTGTCAATTCGAACTGATATAAGATATATCAGTTCCTTCCTTGCATGTGGGCCATTAGATTTAAATACTTTGACTTGGCTGTATGCACTTGTCAAAGCATCTTCATCTTTTAAATCCAATGACCCACATACAAAGAACTGATATATTTTATATCAGTTTGAACTGACAGTAGAAAGACTATATATATATATATATATAGTCTTTCTACTGTCGGATTGTCCTAATATAAAATATATCAGGACGAAGAATGCGGATCATAGATTATGGCGACATTTTGACAAGTGCATACACTTTGAGTCAAAGCATGTAAATCTAATGGTCCACATTCTTCGTCCTAATATAAAATATATTAGGACGGACTGATAATAGAAAAAATGTATATGTGTATATATATATATATATATATATATATATATCAATTAATTGTTGTAATGGCATACATGTAAAAGTATTGGTCTTTAGTTATTTGTGATTTTAAAAAAAAAATTATTGTTCCCCATGACAGTATTGGTCATTTTGTGGTTCAATTGCATTCGGTTGTAGGATGATCATTGTTGTATGTTCCTCAACACTTAAGAGTTGGGCTGACGGTTGGGCTGGCTTATGCTCAGCCTCTAAGTATAAGAGAGCTTGGTGCATTCTCTTTTTTGCTATAGTTTGGTCGATCTGGGAAGTGAGGAACAATTTGATCTTTAATGGACAAAATTCCTCTCCTGATTAGGTAACGAACGTGGTCTGCTTCCGTGTAGCTTGGTGGTTTAAATGTTTTGGTTGCGGTTCGAAAGATCCGATCTCACTAATCTTACTTAACTTGAAGGAAAGCTGTGTTGATGCCACCAAGTCCAGGAAACATAGCCCAGATTGTTGGATTCCTCCTCCCCTCGACATTCTCAAATTCAATGTTGATGGCTCGACGAGAGGTAAGCTGGGCCCTGCCGGGATCGGAGGTGTGCTGAGGGATTCTAACAGTTGTGTCTTATGTTGCTTCTCCCTGTTCGTTGGTTCCATCGACTCCAACTCCACTAAGATCATGGTGATCCACAAAGCCCTTGAATTGGTTGTCTCCAATCCGGTGGTTATGAGTCGTAGAGTTGTCATTGTAAGTGACTCCAAAACCGCGGTTTCTTAGGCTAACAATAAGGATGATTTCAATAGCATCAACCATATCAATCTTATCCAGGAGATCAAGGATATCTTGCTCCAGTTTAATAACATCGAGGTCATCTTCAATCCGAGATCGTCTAATTCTTTTGCCGATAACCTGGCGAAAATGGCCTCTGGTGGGAATGGCAAAGGCATTATTTGGAGTAATGTTTGATGCTTGGTCGTTGTGGTTTGCTGCTGCTGGTTTCTGGCTTTGTTTGGGTTCCCTTGTTTTTATGTTCTCAGGCTTGGTTCTGCCTCCGTTTAGGTGTTGTGTGCTTCCCTCGTTGCTATAGCTTTGGCTTTCTATTTTTGTTTTGTTCCGCGGCTGTTTGCTGGTTTTGGCCTTGTTAGACCTCTTTGCTTTTTGTGCTTGTTTTCTCTATGGTGTGGTTGTGCCCAGGGTCATCCCCTACCTGCTTTGTTCTGTTGTTTCCTAGCTTCTCGACCGTAATAAAGCTTGCCTTTTCAAAAATAAAAAATAAAAAAAATTGGTCATTTTACTCCAATATGCCAATGAAAATATAATTTTTTTACTAATACTTACGAGAGAGAGAGAGAGAGAGAGAGAGAGAGAGATATGCATCATACTGGTAATAAGGAAGCCCAATCATCTTCTTTCATCCATGAATACAGGCAAAACAGCATCATGAAATTAATTGCACTAATGGCCGTCATCCAAGAAATGCACTACAAATATCAAAAACAAAAATGCCAACGGCTGCTGCACTCTTGATGTTATGTTTGTTTCTAGGAAAGCTAATAGGGTTGCCCATAGTCTAGTTAGACTAGCTTTGGCATGTGATGTTGATTGTTTTTGGTTGGAGGACTACCTTCCTTGCGTGGGAGGCTTCTCCATGTTGATTTCCCTGGCTAGTTATTTTTCTTTTGGTTTACTTGTGTTTATAAAGACTATTTTCTATAAATAAATAAAATACCAAATAAATATTAGTCTAAGACCATTTATTTACATAATAAAATTAATTATAAATGGTCGGTCATAACTAAAAAGATAAATTATAAATTCATTACCTGCAATATATCTTCGGTTTTTGGACAATCTTTAGGCTTACTATCTTCAAAAAGTATTAAAAGTTCCACACCAGCTTTTGAAAAAACAAATACATTCATCGCCCACATCAACGCTGCAAAAATATGTCAAATCAAAATATAATTATATTTAAAAATAAAAGAAAAT
Source organism: Acer saccharum (assembly GCA_030490815.1). NCBI lineage: Eukaryota > Viridiplantae > Streptophyta > Magnoliopsida > Sapindales > Sapindaceae > Acer > Acer saccharum. The sequence continues at coordinate 32,132,712 of CM059874.1, read as the reverse complement.
TTTAATAGGATTTTTCATTTCTATTGACGGTATATAAAAAGCAATGTGAGAACCTTAAGAATTAAAGTTTCAAGTAATTTTTTTGGCAGTTAATTGCACAAAGTATAATGTATTTAATTCCTAAAATAATAAGTTCACCTCAAATCTTTAATTAAAATGACAAGAGCTATTTTTTAAAATATATATATATATATATATCTCCAGTTTCGTGCATATCGTGCTAATTTATTTTCTTTTTTTGAACAGCAAAGGCAAATTTATTAAGGGCCAAGAAAGACCAATTAAACACAGGATAACCTGAGCACACACCACACAACGCCAAGAACAAGGGCAACAGGCTACAAAGACAGAGGGAGCCCTCCACAAAACAGAGTCAAAACAAATAAGACCAGAAAAACTGGAAAGTCCCAAACAAAAAAATCGTGCTAATTTATGACACGTAGGGATGGCAAAATTATCCACGGACATGGATATCCGTAAGAATCCGCTCCATTCATAATGGGGATGGATACTATTATTTTGGGGATGGAGCGGGGATGGATATAATCCTAATATCCGTTTAATTTTCGGATATGGGGATGGATATCGTCTATGGATATCCATCCCCATCCGGATCCGTTATATATTTTAATATTTTAAAAATATAAAAAATATTATATAATTATTAATTTTAATTATATAAGTTATTATTAATTTTTTTATCATCAAAACCCTAAAAGCTATTTTTCTAAAGTAATCAGCCGAAAGACTGGAGAGTTGTGACTACGTTTGCTTGTTGGTTGTTGGTTGTTGCTGACATGCTGCTGAGTTTCTTTGTAAGTGAATACTGATTTAAAACTCTCTATTTAATTTTGTTTGTATCTTGAAGTTGTGGGGTTTTTGTTTTTTTTTTTTCGTTTGTTGAATTTATGTTATTTGAGGATTGAATGTATTTGTTTCTCCCTTTTAAATAGGATAAAATGTACTATTATACACGTTATTTATATTTTTCTCTTATAAACTACAACAATTTATATATATTTTTCATTGGATACGGATATAGACGGAGCGGGGATGGATATCGTTATCTAAATTCACGGATTATCCGAATCCACCCCGCTCATTTTGAAAAGGGGATGGATGCAGGGATGGATATACATATCTTAAACAGATACGGGGATGGATACTGGGGTATCCATCACCGATCCGATCCATTGCCATCCCTAAATTGACACGCACTAAAGCTACTCACAATTGTACGAGGCTGGCACATGCAATATAATGAAAGTAAAGTTCGTTACCACGAGGATTGGTTTGTCAAGTACTGAATATGGTTTAGTTATTTCCTCATAATTTAATTTTTTTTTGAACAGCTGATCTTATTACCAAAGCCCAAAAAGGCAAAAAAGCACCCCCCAAAACAGGGGAAGAACACGCACAAAACAAAAGCCACCAGGAGCAAAAAGCACAACCAATCTACGCCAAGAAACAGAACAGCGCAGAACCAAACAACAAGAAAACAAAAAAGAAAGAATCACTCCACCTCCCACAATACGAAATCCCCATCCTGACTAGCACCTTTCCTTGCCAAGGAGTCAGCAAAACTGTTGGAAGATCTCTGATTGTAGATCACAGACATCCTACCCAGCAGATTAATGACAGAACGAATATCATAAATGAAGTTGACATGCTTGAGACTACCGAACCCAGACCCATTAACCCAAGAAACGGCGACCATTGAGTCGCTTATAATGGTGATTTGTTTCCCGAATAAGGCTGGCGAATCAGCACACAGCGCACACGCCTGATGGATAGCTAAAATCTCTGCAGTAATAGCATCCGTGTTTCCTATAAATCTGGAAAATGAACCAAGAACCTTACCCTTGTGGTCACGCATGACCCCCCCAATGCCCGCATCTCCCGGATTTCCCATAGACGAACCGTCCACATTAAACTTCAAAGCACCATGTGGAGGCGGCGACCAAGTAGCTGACTTAACAGCCTTCCTTGGCTTCAAGACCACACATCTCTCAGCAATATTTTGCAGCATAACAGTGATCGCATCAGAGCATCCCTCAGCATGGTGCTTGAACCACCAAACCACTCTGAATTTGATAATGTCCACAGCTTGAGCAACCTCTTGAACCGAATTCTTGAAAATGGCTTGATTCCTAGAATCCCATATTGTCCAAATGATGGCAAAGAACAGAGTATTCCAAGCTCTACCTTGGCTCGATTTTGGACAAATGCCAAACCATCCAATAGCCCACTCCAAAAGAGATTTGTTGGCACACCAAGAAACACCCCACCAAGCCATACAAGTATACCAGATTTCCGACGCCCATTGACAGTGAAGGAAGAGATGATCGGTTGTCTCCTCCATTCTTTTGCAAAAGGGGCATTCAAGATCCAAGTTAGGAGAAAAACCAAAATTCTTCATCACCTGTCTAACCATAATTCTGCCTCTAAGAAGTTGCCAGGCAAAAATTTCAATCTTGGGGGGGCAAATCCCTTGCCAAACCAAAGAGGCGTCCACCATAGCTGCTCCATCTTCCGTCTTTTCTAAAGAATGACGAAATAAAATATGTATTTCTTCAAACCTCTCTTAATTTGAGTTGTATTCCCACTAATCTTCTTAGTATTTGAGTTTGAACATGTGAGGACCAATTTGGTCACTTCTAAAAGGTTATAAACTTATTTGGTACTTAGAAAATATATGAGAATTAATTTGGTAAAAAAAAAATCGCGAAGTACTTGAAATAAAAAAAATTCAACAAAGTATTTGGTAATCACATTTATTTTTAAGTCAGTATTAAGTGGGTTGTAATTACAATTAGAATATTTTAAAAATCTTATGAGCAATAGTTACCTTAGAGCATCTCCAATGCTATTATGCATTCAGAGAAAATGAAGTGCTACATAGGATAGATATTAAAAAAGTTAGATAAACTCTCTCCAATGCTATTATCTAAATTGAATATGGAGATAATATGGCCAAAAAAAAGTTAGAGAATATGGAGTTGGGTTTCTAATTCTAGAAACTCTCCTAGAAATGCTGACTAGGATTTCTAACTCTTTCCACCAATATTAAAGCTTTCAAGTCTTTCCACCAATAAGATTAAATCTCATTTAATAGTAAAATAAAAGAGGAGAGAGAGTGTAATAATTGTTTTATTATGATTAGACATAAAATAGATGCATATTTGACTTTAAATAATTGCATTGGAGATGTGAATAAGCATTTCTCTAATTTTTTTTCAAAAGTAGACCCATAATAAATAGAAATGCTGATATGACACTATTTAGAAACTCAAAAATGCATATTTGCATTGGATATGCTCTTAGATGTAAAAATATAGTTATTCTTCTAAAAAAAACTAGATTTCATTGTCCTTGAAGATCTCTCAAAGCAACATTAGTGTAAGGACTTCCAATTTGAAGTTCAGTCCGCATCTGTTTAGTTTAAGTTAATGATGTGAAATATGGCACTACAAATGTTTTCCATATATACACCTGTTTTGGATTAGAGATGTATCTATCCACTCTGCATCATCATTCTCTTCAAGGCAATAAATGCTCTTTTAAATATAGGTTGTATCTTGATGATAAACAATGCACATTCAAATCGATAATGTTTCAGATTCAAATTGTTAAAAAAACATGTTGGAACTTGGTGTAACTTCTAGTGTGTGTATATATATATATATATATATATTTGCATGCTTATATATTTGGACAATAATATATGTATCTATGGGAAAGAAGATTTGGATAATCATTTAGAATCAAATATAATGCTTACAAGAGAAAAGAGGATGATGATGTGGGGCTGCAAAAGGAAGAATGTTATAGAAGAAGAAAATTAAAAAAGAAAAAGGCCAATAAGAAATGGTGTTCTAAGTCAATCTCTCTAGAGAGATTTTGCCACGGAATTTTCAGAAGCATACTGTATTATTATAACTTAATAACTTTATTATCCAATAAAGTTTTTTTTGGCCAATGACGCAATCAAGTTCAGTTTAAAAGTAAAATTAACTTGAATATTATTTTTGATGAGTCATGATGCACTTGTCCTTGTTTTATCCTTATGTAATCTTTTTTTTTAATTCTTTTTTTACAATATCTATTAATTCAGGATTTCAGGTTTTTTTTTTTTTTTTTTTTTTTTTTTTTTTTTTTTAACTTTCACCATTGATAGGATTCGAACCACTAACCTAAGAGTCAGTTACCCAAACCTCAAGCTCGTCAATCTATTAGCTAAACTACGCCCCTGGTGACTATTCTTTTGTAATCTTAAAATAAAGAAACTAGATTTCATTCTCCATAGTAAATATAATTGATTTACTTAATATTATGCTTGTCAACTATTTCTTCTTTCTTATTTGATACTATATCATCAGATTAATTATTCATTCTTAAATCTCTAATCTGGTTTATGCATTTATGAGATTGTTGTTTCAGTCTTATGGCCAGGTTATATATGGTACTATTGTTGGTCTTTTTCTTGCAAGTCTAGCTGCTACTTTTTTAAATCTCTTAAACCTTGTCAATGCTTTACTTTTTCAGGACTGCAATTTTAGCTGCACTTTGTGAACTTCACAGAATAATGGAGACAAAGTGCAGTAGCAGTACATGATAGGTTGAGAGTCATGATCTAATTCTAAATTATCTGTTACATAGATTATAAACAACAGAACAGATGATGTTCAATATAATATTCTCTAAGAATATATTCCTTTAATTATTTGAGAGTTGAAACAAAAAACTCATAAAATATAAAACATTTTGTCAAACACTCTAGAATTTGCTGATGGCAGCAGGGTTATTCGAGTGAATGGGGACTCCAACTCCATTGTCAACAAATAAATCATGCCTTATCCATTACAAATTTACAATTAATATGCGCTACCCGATTCATAATCATATCTATAAGAACAAATAAGGGAGGCTGCGCTGGTTGCCATTCCAGGCTTGTACACAAGTTATAAACTAAATTCATTCAATTAAGGATCACTGCAATCTGTGTTAAATCTGTAAAATGTACTTGAATAAGCATGCAGGCGTGCTCATGGGAGAGAGAGAGATTTTGAGGCAACACTACCTGAAGGGTAGGGTTGGCTCGGCCCCTGACGCGTGACGCCATCCAAATTGGTGAAAACAATGCAAGGATTGATGGCCTCACAAAAAGCTAAAAACAGTACTTGGGTGTGTTTGAGTGGGTAGCATTTTCATTGTTTTTCTTCTTACAGTAGTCTTTCGTATTATGAGCCACTACTACCACCACCACCTCCACCAACATTTGTCCTCTTGCTTGCCTCTTTCATTCTCTTCTACACTTACCGGAACCCTTTCACAACCCTCCTCTTGCTTGCCTCTTTCATTCTCTTCTACACTTACCGCCGCAACCACCCCCCCCCCCCCCCCCCCCCCCCCCCCCCACAAAAAAAAAAAATAAAAAAATAATCACATGCTCTTGATCACCTCATTTGGTACACCCGATGACAGACTTATTACTTCTTCTTGTAGCAGTGAATTATATATATAGATTCATATATATTAGTTTTAGTTTGTTATGTTCCTTGTCTGATTCTGATTCATATATCAGGTGGGTTTTTTGGTGGGGTTCTCAAACCATTAACATATAAAGTCATGACTCAGCCTTTAATTTGTCTCTAATGGACCATCATCATGTGGATATCTTTTTCACATATGTATTTTGTTTAACCTGATTTTAATTATATGCGGCAAGAAGACTATATATTCAATGTTAGTGTGAATGTGTGCGACTGTAAATTAAGCTAAGTGAATTGGAATATAAAACTGTTAAAATCTGTTATTGCATGGTCTGCATACATCTCAAGATGGGAAACAAAGCACATTAATTAAGTTGATATTAAGGAAAATAAATAACTATGATCATCTGATCAATGAAGCAAGTCTACAGAATTTGAAATGGATATGTTTGTTGATGCAGCAGCTCTGAGATGAGCTGTGTTACAGGGGACTTCTTGAAGATCTCTCAAAGCAGCATTAGTGTAAGGACTTCCAATTTGAAGTTCAGTTAGCATCTGTCGAAGATCAGAGGCTTCTTCCTTGAGCCTTGCATTCTCCTGGAGAACGCGGTCATGGTACTCTGATGCATGATTCAACTTGTCTATAAGGTTGTGATTTTCTGTCCGAAGACGAACAACTTGTGACCATAGCTCATCAAGGTGCTTCTGTTTCCTCATCCTAGACCTCCTAGCAGATTCTCTGTTGGAAATCATTCTCCTCTGCTTCCTTTCGTCGATGATTCTAAGCTGTTGTTCCTCAGCTTCATCAGAAGTACTAGAATTGTTGCTCAGACTTGAGGATTGTGAAGCGAATTCATGAGGATTGAGAGAATTTGGAAAGTTGCTCATCAACAGACTGTTGAGGTGGAAGTTTGATATGTTAGTTTGCAACATGTCAAAACTTGGTGGGATTGGATCAATTGGGTTCTGATAGTAGATTCCTGCAGTCATGAGCTGATCAACTGGAATCATGGCTCTTAAATATCAGAAATGGTATTTTTTGAGGGTTAATTTGTGTGATTAATGTTGAGTGTTTGTTGTGGCTTTCACAAGGTTGGAGAGGCTAGCATGAGCAATGGAAGGATTTTATAGGATGAAAAGAGCAAATGGAGTGGGTCCACTTTTAGCAACCGAGTAAATAGGAGAAAAACTTACTTGGGGTGGTCTCATTGACGTGTCAATGTTAACGTTAATGAGACCATCCAATGAATTAAAGTATGCCGTGTGGAATTTTGGAACTATATTTTCATGTTTCCAATATAAATAGTGCATTTTCATTGGACGGTCTTACCAATGTAAGTTTTTCTCTTACAATAGTTGAATTTAAGTAATGATGTGAAATATGGCACTACAAATGTTTTCCATATACATGCATGTTGTGGATTAGAGATGTATCTATCCACTCTGCATCATCATTCTCTTCAAGGCAATAAATGCTCTTTTAAATACAAGTTATAGCATCGACTAATGTAGCTTGATGATAAATAATGCACATTTAGTTTGATAATGTTTCAGATTCGAATAGCTAAAAAATCATATTGGAACTTGGCCGGTGTAACTTGTTGTGTGTATGTATATTGCATGCTTATATATTTGGACAATAATATATGTATCTATGGGAAATTAATGAAGATTTAGATAATCATTTAGAATCAAATATAATGCTTAAAAGAGAAAAGAGGATGATGATGTGGGGCTGCAATGATTCAAAATGAAGAATATATGTTATAGAAGAAGAAAATTAAAAAAGAAAAAGGCCAATAAGAAATGGTGTTCTAAGTCAATCTCTCTAGAGAGATTTTGCCATGGAAATTTCAGAAGCATACTGTATTATTAAAACTTAATAACTTTATTATCCAATGAAGTTTTTTTGTGGCCAATGACGACGCAATCAAGTTCAGTTTAAAAGTAAAATTAACTTGAATATTATTTTTGATTAGTCATGATGCACTTAATCTAATATTGAAGGGACCCTCACCGGCTCACCCCCTCTCTCTATCTCACTTAACATCAAGTACCTAAATCTAACACTCTCATTTTATGAAATCTTTCATTGAACTGAAACATCTGCACAGATTCCTTTGATGATTATTATACTTAATTGGCTTGTATCTCCTTTCTCTAATTAATTGGTCTTTGCTAAATCAAGTCAATCTGAAGCTTTTGCGTGGAAAATTTATCACCACAACTTCTACTTTCATGACATCAAGTACTAATGTCTAACTCAAACACACTCTTTCATTTTTTTCCTCACATTTCCACATACAAGTATTAAACTTTCGACTACTAAATAAGCATGCATGATCGAGCTTATAGAATTAAAATTATCATATGATATAATTTTTTTTAAATGTGCCTGATTTAGTGATATATAATAACTATCAAGTTCAAGATTTGTTTATTTATTATTATAAAAAAAAATTAAACATTATTAAAAAATTCAGAACCATTTAGTTTTGTATAAGACTTGGTCATTTAGTATGTAAAGATTGGACATATGTAGAAAAGAAGCACCCTCTTTGTAATTCCTGATTATTAACTACGATGAAGATACAGCAGCGATTCTTATGCAATATTCAAAAAATAGAAATCAATTGCATATATATATATATATATATATATAAGTTTTTATATTGTCAATTCGTCCTGATATAAAATATATCAAGACGAAGAATGTAGACCATTAGATTTACATACTTTGACTCAAAGTGTATACACTTGTCAAAACTTCTCCATAATCTATAGTCCACATTCTTCGTCCTGATATATTTTATATCAGGACGAACTAATAGTAGAAAGACTAATATATATATACATAAATTATATTATCAGTTCGAACTGACAAAAATTATATCAGTTCCTTGCATGTGAGCCACTGGATTTAAATACTTTGACTTAGCTGTATGCACTTGTCAGTTAAAGTATTTAAATCCAGTGGCCCACATACAAGGAACTGATATAACTTTTGTCAGTTCGAACTGATAATAGAAAGACTGTATATATATACACATATAGGGTTCGAAAATTATATAGCACCTCTTTGAGATGGAATTTTAAAAGTACCACTCCTTCAATAATTAAGTTTAAATGGCACCTAAAATGAGTTCCTTCCAAAAATGCCCCCCACCGTAACTAATTTGAAATTATTATTTTTTCAAAATCCTCTATTGTTAATGGAGATGAAAGACCTCCATCAGAGGTTATTTCAGCCTCCAATGGAGGTTGAAATCAGCCTCCATTGGAGGTTTCAAGGAAGAAGATGAAAAACAAAATTGTAAAATTTCATTTTTACCCAGAAAGTCTCAAAAACTATAAAATAAAATAAAAAGTCTCGAAAAATTTCATTTTTGTCCAGAAAGTCTCGAAAATTAAGTCTCAAAAACTACCTGAAAAGTCTCGGATATACCTGAAAAATCTCAAAAATTACCTAAAAAATCTCAAAAATACCTGAAAAATCTCGAAAATTTATGAGACTTATTGGACAAAAATAAAATTTTCCATTTTTTTTTCATCTTCTTCTTCGAGGTCGATTTCAACCCCCATTGGAGGTTGAACAGACCTCCAATAACCTCCATTAAACAGACCTCCAATGGAAGCCGATAAGGAAGATGAATTTTTTTTTTTTTTTTTTTTTTTTTTGCAAAATTGTAAAGTAAATAATATATATATATATATATATATATATATATATATAAAGCAAGGGCATTTTTAAAAGTTCACTTACATTGGTGCCTTTAAAATTTAAGTTATTAAAGTGGTGATACTCGTAAAACACCAACTCAAAATAGTGACAAAACCCGTCTATAGAGAGAGAGGGGGAGGAATTGTTCATTATATTTTATAGATTACTGTATATTTTTGTTAGATTTAAATACGACACATTATCAGTTGGCAACTGATCTATCTCCATCCACCACCTATAAATACCATATGAAATTATAATATTTTATATATGTCTATACTAAAAGGAGGACGATATCTTATGATCACTTAAAGAATATAATCAGTTATTTATTTATGACCATATAGTTTGTAAGCTTTATCTAGTTGAGCCCCACCTGCATTATAATCAGTACAAGATACATAAATAATTAAAGAAGATTAGATCAAAAAAGTTTAGACAAATCTCAGAGGCAGCAACTTGCAGACGCAAATGTTTTGTGCCATATATATTAATGGAGTTCCGTATATTCTTTTTTTTTTTCCTTTTTTTTTTTTTTGAAAGAGGAGTTCCATATATTCTAATCACACCAATATTTTATATTTATATATAGACTTCTATATATTAACACAGTTTAGGTGATTCCCCACTACTGAAGTTCCCTTTTGTCTCTAAATGCTATTGGAAGATTAGATAAGACTTTGAGATTAATTAGGAAAAAGAAATTTTTATGAAACCATTAAAGATACTCATAGAAATTAATCTTTTGCATTGTGATCACGATAATGGTGTCATTTGCTGGCAACTTTCATGACTGCCCTGATAATGGTGCCATCACTTTGATGGATTGAAGGCGTATTAGCTAATCCTTAATGAATATAAAAGGGAATCAATTTTCATCGGAAAAGAAACTTATTCCAGATTTATGTGCAGGGTCCACGTAACTTGGTTCTTAATTTTTTTTTTTTTTTTTTTAGTAAACAATATATATATAATCACAAATCCAGAATTGAATTCATTGTGATTTTTGATTAGTTAACACGCGGAAAGTTTATCAAACTAAATGGATTGTATGGTGGCTAAGATTCCTAAGCAGTAGTTTTCTGCAAGAAAATTCTATAAACTTTTATAATTTTTATTCAATTTTATTCCTCATATATTCATTTAAAAATAGGATAAGATATTTTTATTTATATTTATTTTTTAACATATTTTTCATTTGACTTTTATTATGTGTGGATTGCCCTAATAAACTGAATTAACTGAATTCAACACTTTGATCCATCGCTATAATTTGTTGAAAATATATTCAGATTTAGTCATCATATATATAGCAGAAACTTAAAAGTATAGAAGATGTCATTGTCAATATCATCACAATTCACAGGTACTGCAAGCCCCTGTAAATTTCTTTGTAAGTTGATAAAAGCATTTCGGTTGTTAATCCTAACAACGTACACTATCTAAAGAATGGTCGTCAAGTAGTACTGATCAGAAGTCTGAAATATTTATTGGCAGTCCTTATAATTAAGCTTATAACAGTATAATAACTTGATTTTACAGTTTTGATCAGAGATTTATGTAGTGATTGCTCAGTAAGTATATTTGTATGGTAGTACAAGGCATGAATGACCCAAAAGTATAGTCTTTGTGGTTAAAAAGAAGCACATAATTGCTGGAATTTGGTTGGCTTGTGAGTACCCTACGTACCCCTAGTATGTCCCATTCTTGAAGGTGAAATGACTCATTATACTGGCAGACCACACCACATTATTTCTGTAAGGTCCAGCTCCAGATACCAAGACCTAAAAGTTGATCCAACTCAACTGTGAATAAAAATAAATAAATAAAACAAATGTTGAAGCGTGCCAATTTTTGGTAAGTGGGAATGTGAGAATTTGCATGTGGGTATGTGAGGTACGTGGCAAGAGGTGGGTTTGATAAGAAGAAGAATAAAAAAAATGGAAAATAAGAAAATAAGATATAAATGGAGAGAGAATGGCATTTTCGGCCAAAACAGAGAACAGAGAGCGCGAGAGTTGAGAAAGAAAAGAACAGAAGTTGATCCGGTAGCAATATATAGAGAGAGATAGAAATATAGAATATGAGATTGGAAAAGAATTAAGGTGCAGTGTGCAGATGAGATACATTCAGGAATGGATCCAGAAAGTGACGAATTCAGGAGGAAACCCAGTTCCAGAACAGATTTGAGCACATAGTTCTGTGAGTGGATAGTTTTTATTTTTGAATTGTATGCTGTGATTTGATTAATCATTAGCTGAGTGGGATTAGCAATATTGTAAAATCTGTGGTCCTACCATTAAGGGAAAAAAAACAAAAGATCGAGTAGTGAAAAGATAGAAAAAGAAGAAAAGAATTCTAGTCGTCTTTAAAATGAATAACTTTGATATTATACATGCCTAGGCTAAGGTGTAGCTATGGCTAAAATGCAGACATAGAAGCGAGACGGCACCTTAAAAGTGCTAGGTACGGAGGGGGACTCGATTGAACAGCCAACCATTTCGTTTTGAACAGAGCGAGCGAGTTCACACAAATATATAGCTGTGGTTAGTGGGTCCATTTTCACCCCCCAAGTGTGCCTCTTGGTGCCGCCTGCACCACCCACCCTTCCACTTATTTCCACAACCACAAACCTGTCAACTCAACTCAACCCACCCACACCCTTCACGCACACCCCACACCCCACACCCCACGCTTTGTTTATTCTCGGTATTTGATTAACGCACACTCAAATTAACCTCAAATATTATCGAACTGAATAAACGTCTATCATTTCCAACCAGGTTGGTAGAAGTGTGTGCAAGCTTCAATACGTGTATTTGGCCATGATAAATACTGTAAGTTAATGGAGCATAGTATATATTTTACACATGTATTTGGTGTTTGATGTTAATTATATAATCAAATGATTGCCCAAATTCAAATATTGTTTGAAGTAGCAATGTCTGACAGAAGTTTCTGAAAATTGTATGTGACCACCGGCCACTACATCATCATCATCATCATCATCATCATCTTCTTCTTCTTCTTCTTCTTCTTCTTCTTCTGCTTATAAATATAATAAATCGATCAATCACATATGAAGCTTGCAACTTTTGGTACCATCACCTGTACCATTGTCTCCACTTTCTCCCCACTCAAACAACCCAACTTTTCCTTCCAAATTCTTTCACGAGGTCATCACCAACACATTTTCATTTGATTGGCTCAAAATGGATAAGCTCATCATCCTCTTTATTGCTCTCTCCTTCTAAAATTTCTCACCCCCACAACAAGTATACTTAATTAGTTTTGTTTTATTAATTATAATTATGTTGGTTGTATATAAAATCTTCTCATATCGATTGATCACGTACAGCATTTTGTCTTCATAAAATATAGTGATGGGTGGGTGGTTTCCCTTTAGAATAATAATAAGTAGCACGCATATTGTTTGTTCTTGCTCACGTATGCTAACTTATTATTAATAAAGGTCGTAATCCACTATCATTGTGGATATTAAAGTTGGTTTAGGTGTTGCAACACAAATGTTTAGGGTGTTAATTAATTAACTACATTTTTTATGATCTAATACGTACTACATATATCGTGATGTTTAATTAGTTTAAAAATTCAAGAGCCATTCATATATATATATATTGATCATTGGATATATATTTTTCTTGATGATCATGAGATCGATATATGATTGGTCACCTTCATATTCTTCCTAGTACAATCCTAAAGTCACAATGTTGCCAAATTTGCAACCAGTAGACGTGCCACAGTAATCAATATCTATCTCTCTATAAAGATGCATGCATTTTCTGAAAACGAATGGAAGTTGAGAGGTTGATATGGTTTAGCTAATCCGTATCTGAAATATTATTTTTTTTCATATAAATTCCAATGAGAATGATTAAGAGGATTCTGAACAAGTTTAAACCACAAGCTATAAGGCTTTGTTGGCTCCACCCATAAACGAGCCAATTCAACGGTGACATCAAATACATCACTAGAAACTCGACGCTGGAAGGAGTTGTCATCATCATCTTTGAACCTAACCCCAAAAAGTGGTGCAATTAACCACACGTCCACCTCTAAGCTTTTGGTGTCTCCATTTCTAAAATAATTGAACCATATATTATTAATCAATATATATATATATATATATACGAATTTTCTATTGTCGGTTCGTCCAGACAATAAATATATCAGGACGAAGAATGTGGACCACTAGATTTACATACTTTGACTTAAAGTGTATGCACTTGTCAAAACTTCTCCATAATTTGTGGTCAATATTCTTCGTCCTGATATATTTATTGTCAGTCAGTTCGAACTGATAATAGAAAGACTGTATATATATATAACTTAAATGAATTTGGGTTAGCTAAACCATGGTTCTAACTTAAATACTTAATTTATGGCTAGCAGAGTAGATCATCCAAATATGGCCTGATTAATAAATTATTGTATTTAATATTTTTTTATTTAATATAATTAAAAATCATTATATATAAGATATGAATTCAGAGATGTGATTAATAAATCGATCCCATGGAACCCTAGTGCATCTAATACCTTGAAAGATATAAATCAAAAATCATAATTTCTATTAAACGGCCCTCCTCAAAAGGTAATTTTAATGCGGTCAATTTACCTTCTTTTTTTTTTTTTACTATCCTCTTTAAAGTGTGATTTCTATGTTATGTATTGCCTTACCTAAGAGCGTACCGGATATATGCTTCACACTCAATTGTTAACCGAATTTAATACGATATATTTCAGATAGCGCGCAGTAACTAATTGAGAAAATGTGGCTAGCGAAAATCTATATACAATATATTTATTCATTAGTTTTTTATTAAATTATTATACTTCAAATCTGAATTTCCATTCAAAAAGGTCAAAAAGGATAAGCAAATAATTATTTGCAATAGAAATTATAGTGCTTGATGATGTTCAAAGTAGTGGGAGGGTTGTGAAATGATTTCAGAGATATACTTTATCATGTTGACCAAAATTAATGCAAGGTGATGAGAAAATGTTCCCAGAAAATGGAACCTCATGAATTGCAGTCTCGTCTTTGCTAAATTATCATCTCAGAATTAGAAAGAGAAAGTGGTAATTCACAGGACAAAGCAAAACCACTCGTCAGAAGCAAAGTCGTAAAATTAGGTCTTTGGTGGCAATGAGTGCAGTTTTTGATTGCACCTGGGGACACTTTCAGCCCTACTGGCTTTACCATTCAACGACTTTTTTTTTTTTTTTGGATTTTTCCTCCTTTTCTATTTTGCTTAAACTTTGGAGATCTGGATTTGAACTTGATAACATAATATAATTAGTTGAGTTCATATATACGTGGTTACCATCGGAGTATACGTGCGATCACTTTTAAATCTTATTTAATGCTCCCCAACAACATTTATAATTACATTATCCAGTTTCTCTATTATGCTACTAGGGTTTGTGATATAACTGGTTATTCATTTAAAAGTTGCAGAATTACAAGAAAATTCTTGATGATCTTGATGATGGATTGATGATCAATGAATTAAGTACTCCACACCAAATTAATTAATTAATTAATCAACTGTTCGAAAGTGTATAAGATTGGTACTCCTTATTATAATTTAGTTAATTAATTGTTTTGTTGTAAAGATCTGATTTGAGGACTTCAAATTCTTTAATTTCCACAGCTAGTCCTATTGCAATACATATATTATATATACCTTTATCTTCCTAGAAAACTGAATTTCTACTTGAGTTATAAAAATAAGCAAGGCTTGTTTAACTTAATTAATTCAGATTTTGATTTTAACAAACAAATCCATGATCACCATGTGTACACAAGCATCAAGAAAATTGACATATATAGCTAGTATATTACTTGGACTTTTTAAAGTCAAGACATATGTTCGACCCCAAACATCAACACTTATCAATTCTAAAGGAATGTGATAAACTGTTTTTGAAGAAGAAAATGGAAGTTAATTAAGAGATTTATCAAGTTGACTAGCACTACATAAATAAGAATCTTTGGGAAAAAAAGAAACATAAGGTGTCATTAATTGTAACTGAGAATCTGTTTTCAAATTTTAGAGGAGGGATGTCCCTGTTAGAGTATCTGGTGATATTGCTTCAATCCAAAGAAGGTCTACAAGAGGTGATGAGCTTGATCAAGTAAGCAAAGATACACAGCCTCATATACAACCTTATACTGGTCTGGTTGTGTATATGGGCAGAGAAAGGCTTGAGCAAGCTCATCATCTAAGAAGAAGAGCTACGAATGAGCTAGATAGCAAAAGAGTCAATTCAAGTGTATCAGTTGGTCAACCATGTAAAAGTTAGTAAGAAATAGCTGAGGTGTCATCATCATGTTATAACTTACATTCCTGATAATCAGGAAGTTGTTAGAGAGTCAATTAGAGAGTCAAGTTGTAATATATAAAAAGAGAACACACGAAAGGTGTGCAATGGTATTGTATCATCTCTGTGAAATGAAATAGAAGAGTTGTAGAGCTCATGAAGCCATCAATGGCGATTCACAGAGACTTGTTATTCTTTTGTTCTTCTCTCAAGCTTTTCATCAAACACTTACTCACTCTTGTTACATATCTTTAATCTCTACTTCTTTGTTCTTCATTTTATTCACTAAATCTCACATGGTATCAGAGCTTTTGATTAAAATCAATGACTAAAACTCGATTCAATCACTCTTCCGCTTCTACTCAGTCACAAAATACTTCTTCCATTATACCTACGAAATCCATGGATTTCTCCTCTCTAGCTAAGACCTTGAGTCTAAATCTCACCTTGAAACTAGATCATACGAATTACATTTACTGGAAAACACAAGTTCTAATAGCTATTGAAGCACTGGATCTTGAAGGTTTCATCAATGGAGAGAAAGTTGCTCCTCCAAAGCTCATCAGCGTTCAATCTGAAGGTAACACCGAGCAACAAGAAAATCCAGATTTTCTCAGTTGGAAGAAGTCGAATAAGCTCCTGATGAGTTGGCTCTTCTCAACCTTAACTCCAAGTGTTCTTGGACAGGTAACAAATTCGAAAACTTCTTTTGAGATCTGGTCAAAGATAGAAAGAGTTTTCTCTCAAAAATCCATGGCAAGAATCATGCAGTTGAAACAATAGTTACAATCACTCAAGAAAGGGCCTGACTCAATTAGTGAATTTGTTTTGAAACTCAAAGCTGTTAGTGATGATTTAGCTTTAGCAGGAGAAATTACAAGTGATAAAGATATGATTATAAGTCTCTTAAATGGAGTTGGCCATGAATATGATTCAATTGTGACACTAATTTCTTCTCAATAAAACACTATGACACTTGAAGATGCACAATTCCTTTTTCTAATGCATGAGCAGAGAATTGAACAACTCAGCATTTCTACTAATCTCAATGTGTCCAGCAATGTGTCTAGTCCATTAGCTCAATATGTGTCTCACAACAACAACAATTTTAGTAACAACAGAAGCAATACAAGAAATGGCTTTAACAACAACTTCAAAGGTAACAGCCATGGAATGTACAGAGGAGGCAGGTCTGGTGGACATACAAATCAGAGGTTGCATTGTCAACTCTGCTCTAAACAATGTCATGGTGCTTGGCAATGTTTTAAAAGGTTTGATCAACAGTTCCAAGGTGGTCCAAATCATGGAAATCAAGGAGGTCAAGGTCCTCACTCCAACCAAGGAAACCAAGCCTATATGGCTCACAATCAGTCCTACAACACCTATGAACAAGTAAGCATTTTGAATAGTCCAAATTTTTTCCAAGAGAACTCTCAAATGACACCAGCTGGTTCCTATCAGAATGCTGCATACTTTGCAACTCCTGACACTATCACAGATCAGGCCTGGTATGTCGATACAGGTGCCACAAATCATGTTACTTCTAATCTCAACAATCTCACCATCAAGCAAGACTATTGAGGTAATGACACTCTTCTTGTAGGAAATGGTAATCAATTGCGAATTTCACATGTTGGTAGTACTATGGTTAAGTCTCAATGTCAACCACACACTGACTTAAACCTCAATCAAGTCCTTTGTGTACCAACTATTACGAAAATTTTGCTTAGCATATCAAGGTTTACTAAAGACAATAATACCATTGTTGAATTCTCTTCTCTTCGCTGTGTGATCAAGGACCAGAGAACCAAGAGACCTCTACTCCAAGGATCTCTTAGGAATGGCTTGTATGAGTTGAAGTTGGTTGAAGCAACTCCTCAAAGCATTCAACTATTGATGTCAGTAGCAAGTGCCACTGCCAATGTACATAATAATAAATGTCTAAATGTTGTAAATAAGACTAGTGCTCATAATATGCCTAGTCGAGCTAGCACAGCTCCTTTCAATGCTTTTGTAACTTCAAGAACAAATTCAGTTTTACGGCATGTTAAACTTGGGCATCCTTCACCTTTGATACTTAAGAAAGTCCTACATACATTACACTTTCCATTTAATGTTCATGTTGCACATTTCTGTGATTCTTGCAAAATTGGAAAGATGCATAAACTTCCCTTTCAAAGGGCTAATATAACTGCAAAGGCTCCTATGGAACTGGTTTATAGTGATATTTGGGGTCCAGTTCCCATGCTATCCATTGAAGGTTTTAGATACTACATTGCATTTGTTGATGCATATACACGGTTTACTTGGATATATCCACTAAAGTTGAAGTCTGATGCTTTTCGAGCATTTGTCAATTAGAAGAGGTCAGTTGAGCTATAACATGGTAAGAAGCTCAAATGTTTTCATGCTGACATGGGGGGTGAATACCAACCCTTTATACCTTATCTAACAGACCTAGGAGTACATGTTAGGTTCTCTTATCCCTACACACATCAACAGAATGGAGTCCCTGGGAGGAAGCATCAGACCATAGTGGAAATGGGTCTGACATTACTTGGACATGCTGGTTTGCCTATTAAATATTGGTTTGAAGCCTTTTCTACAGCTGTGCTTTTGACCAACAATCTTCCCTCTGATGTTCTTAGTTTTGTGTCACCAGTTGAGAAATTGTTTCAGAAAAGGCCAAACTACAATTTTTTCAAAGTGTTTGGGTGCACTTGTTTCCCTTACTTAAGAGATTATACGAAGCATAAGTTGGATTTCCACTCTAAGAAATGTGTATTCATTGGATATAGCCTTTGTCACAAAGGTTACAAATGTCTTACTCCTTATGCAAAGGTGTACATTTCAAGACATATACTTTTCAATGAGAATGAGTTTCCTTTTAAGGAATTGTCCAAATCTTCTTTCTCCACTGCTATGCCTGCAGATTTCCATTTTAGAGATTCAAATCCTGTCAACTCAGTGAGAAATCTCTTTCAAATGTTTGATTCTTCTCACAACTCTAGCCTACAAGCTTCACATGACAGCCATAGACAGCCTTTAATATCTCTTCAAGTTGTCCATCAGTCCTTACATAGAAAGCAGCAGCCTCTTGGTTCAAATGATACATCCACTTCTCATCATTCAAGTTCTTCGGGTGCATCACAGCCCTCTACTTCAGACAGAGTTCTGCAACCAATGTCCTCTATTGTTTTGCCAAATCAAAGTGTTGTTCTTCCAGGCAATACTCATAATATGGTAACTAGGAGCAAGACAGGGACTTTGAGACCTCGGGTATTTCTTTCAGAGTGCAAGCATCCTACAGGTTTTTTGTCTGAACTAGAGCCAAATTCAGTGAAAGGTGCTATGGCTGACCCAAAATGGCTTTCAGCTATGAATGAGGAGTTCGTGCACTTCAAAATAACAATACATGGTCTTTGGTTCCAGCTTCTTCAGATATGAATGTAGTTTGGAGTAAATGGGTTTTTCGAATGAAATACAATCCTGATGGTTCTATTCTGAAACACAAGGCAAGACTTGTGGCCAAAGATTTTAATCAAACGGCTGGTCTAGACTTCTTCGATACATATAGTCCAGTAGTTAAACCTTCCACAATTGGAGTGATTTTTGCAATTGTTGTGCACTTCAACTGGGATATCCAACAAGTGGATATCAATAATGCATTCCTAAATGGGGATTTCCAAGAACATGTCTTCATGAAGCAACCTGAAGGCTTCATAGATCAGCTGCTTCCCTCTCACGTTTGTAAGTTGAACAAGGCTTTATATGGCCTCAAACAAGCTCCAAGATCATGGTTTACAAAGCTTTGGTCTGCTCTCTTGGAATGGGGTTTCAGAAATTCAACTTCTGATACGTCTTTATTCATTAAGCAACAGAGTTCAGATGTGTTGTATCTCCTAGTGTATGTTGATGACATCTTGATCTCAGGCAACAACTCCGCTCTTATTCAGCACACTATCTCTCAGCTCAACTGTAAGTTTGCTCTCAAAACACTTGGATCGGTCAACTATTTTCTTGATTTTGAGACATTTCATAATTCTGTTGGTATCTATCTCACACAATCCAAGTATGTGGTTAATTTGCTAAAAAAGACAAACATGTTTGAATCCAAACCATGTCCCACTCCGATCAACTCTAGCTCAAAACTCACCAAAATGGATGGTGTTCTTCTTGAAAATCCCATTGATTATAGAAGCACTATTGGGGCTCTTTAATATCTTTGCTATAGAAGGCCAGATATTTCCTTTAGTGTCAACAAACTAAGCCAATTTCTAGCTGCCCCTATTAGGATTATGCTCAATAGCAAGAGTGTAATATTGTTTTTGATAATCTTTTCATATTAATAAAGTGATTTCTGATTTAAACAAATCTTATAGCATTTATAGATTGAATATTATAATTGTCAAAAGTAAATAATCATAAGGTTAAAAGACTATGAGAAAAGAAGAATTGTTCGTACATCTGGATATGTATGAGGTATACACAATTCTTTAATTAGCCTTGAATAATGTTCATAACTTAAGTTAAAGGTTGGGCACCTTTATCTTGTTAAAGTTGTAGAATTCTTTTATTAGCATTTGAGTGGGATCAAATGTGTTATGATGAGTCTAAAATCATTGGACGGTCTTCGAGTAAAAGAATCTAGTGCACTGGGTGCATTGAACTGGATCACAATGAAATACTTTATTTAGAACCGTCAATAGATAATAGTTTTTTCATTATCAGGACAATCGGAGAGTCTATCTTAATCCTGAGATAAATGATGGACTTATGGTTGCAAGTGGTAACATTTGAGTTATCAATGAGTACGATTATATAGCATAGTCTATCCTCGATAGTTTGGTGATATTCATTTGTTAATCGATAGAGGACTTCATTTATAGATATGGACATCGTGGCTCCATTTATTAAATGAGAGTAAAATATCATCATATGGATGTTTTGAGGTATTGGGTATTGGATATTGAATCTTAACGTAAAGTTTTCGATAGAGTTTATTGAAACATGGCTTCTGGACAAATCAAAATATCTAAGTTCAAAATGTGGTCATATGAGTAAATATGGTAATTTGGAGAGCTATAGGCGGTCTATGAGCTCTTGGCGATTACTGATATTCTTCACGAGGATACACCATCTCTAATAAGATTGTCTAGGGTACGAATGAGAAATATTTACTTATTCTATCTTTATTTAAGAGTTCAATTTTAGCTCTTTAGTGGAATGAGTTAAAATTAATAGATCGGACCTAAGTGAATCATTTGTTGATTGTGATTAGGTTATGTCTATTGAAGCTTAAATTTAGATAGCCCGCCAAGATCCCCAATCCACACAGACTTGTATGGATCACTTGATATATTCTACCGGACCAATTTATAGGTCCATCTAGAATTGTATTTAACATATTAAGAATATAATTTGCACATTATTTATTTAATAGGCTAATCAATTATATTAATATATTAATGAAAGGCATGTGGGCTTGTTTCTTTTAGTAAGAATGGGTTTGGTTCACATGTGGGCTTTTTAATTAAAGTCTAATGGATTAAATAAAATAAGAAAATAATATTAGGCCCATGTATATGGTGTGGGCGGCAAGACTAGAATAATAGTCTAATATATTATTTTATTTTATTGATTGATTAAATGGAAATTAATTAATTTATTAGTTAATCATTTAATTGAGAATCAAAATCTTTTTCTGATCAGGAAATATGTTTCCTAGAGTTATACTATTGGTAGTAGTATATTAAAGATAAAAGACTTATTTGGTAAGAAGATAAATAATAAGGTTTATTTATTTAATCAAATAAGGAAGTCTTTTAATAAGTCCTAATAGGATTAAACACTTATGAGTTGTATTAAGGTTAGGATTCTAAGGTTGATAGGAATTAGGGTAAAGCACAAATCCTCTTTGGGAGAGAATTCGGCCAACCCTAAATCTTAACACAAGAAGAATTCGGCAACCCTAATAATAAAAGGAGAAGAATTCGGCCACCCTATATAATATATAGTATAGAATTCGGCCACTTCTTCTTCCTCTCCTAGCTTGAGTGAATTATTTCTTTTGCTTAGAAAATAATTCATACTCTAGACAAGTGTTTAATTTCGGCCAAGAGAGAAATAGAGAAAGAGAGTTCTAATTTCGATAGTGCACTTGTAAGCTTGAATATCAAAAGGCTTTGTGCACAACTTCGAATTAGGTTCACGCGAATTTCAATCTTAACGGTTGTTAAATTCAAAAGTGACCGGAACATACTTTCTAGTTTCTTGGATTTTATTGTGACTAACGATCAGGAGGAGAGATTTTGTTTTCCATCCTTAGGTACGCAATTCAAAGAAAGGGAGACCACGCTTCTAGGTGATTCACATTCGTGATAGGATTGGAAGATCTTGCGGATTACCATCGACGTAAAGTCAATCGGATCACGCGACAAAAGATGTTCTACTTTTTAGTATATATATATGTTTAATTAATTTAAGGGTTAAGGTTCAAATTATGGAAAATTTTTAAACTATACTAAACTCTATTTTAGTCTCGCTTCCGCTGCGTGACCGTATTTTTCCCTACAGCCCCAACTCAAGTCCATTGGCAAGCTTGCAAGCGTGTGTTACGGTATCTACATGGTACTCTTCACAAAGGTCTTTGGTTCAAGCAGTCTGCTACTCTAAGATTGGAAGCTTATGCTGATGCAGATTGGGCCAATTGTCTTGATGATAGGAGATCCACAAGTGGGAACTGTATTTTCTTGGGTGGAAACCTGATTGCTTGGAGCTCTAGGAAACAACAAGTAGTTGCTCGGTCAAGCACTGAGGCTGAATATAGATCTATGGTGCGAATAACAACAGAGGTATTATGGCTTCAGTTTCTATTTCAAGAACTGCGCATTGAAGTTCCCTCTCCTACTGTCATCTGGTGTGACAACATGAGTGCAAATTTACTTGCACATAATCATGTATTTCACTCTAAAACTAAACACATAGACATAGACACTCATTTTATTCTGGAGAAGGTGACTGCTGGTATTGTTGAACCAAGGTATGTTCCAACTGACTCTCAGGTGGCTAATATACTTACTAAAGGCCTGCCTACTGAGAAGTTTCTTTTCTTTTGTGACAAGCTCAATTTGGTGTCATCACCACAATTTAGCTTGAGGGGGGATGTTAGAGTATTTGGTGATATTGCTTCAGTCCAAAAAAGGTCTACAGGAGGTGATGAGCTTGATCAAGTAAGCAAAGATACACAGCCTCATATACAACCTTATACTAGTCTGGTTGTGTATATGGGCAGAGGAAGGCTTTAGCAAGCTCATCATCTAAGAAGAAGAGCTACGAATGAGCTAGATAGCAAAAGAGTCAATTCAGGTGTATCAGTTGGTCAACCATGTAAAAGTTAGTAAGAAATAGCTGAGGTGTCATCATCATGTTATAACTTACATTCCTGATAATCAGGAAGTTGTTAGAGAGTCAATTAGAGAGTCAAGTTGTAATATATAAAAAGAGAACACACGAAAGGTGTGCAATGGTATTGTATCATCTCTGTGAAATGAAATAGAAGAGTTGTAGAGCTCATGAAGCCATCAATGGCGATTCACAGAGACTTGTTATTCTTCTGTTCTTCTCTCAAGCTTTTCATCAAACACTTACTCACTCTTGTTACATATCTTTAATCTCTACTTCTCTGTTCTTTATTTTATTCACTAAATCTCACAGTCCCAACCTCATTTGCCACAATTGCAACACTGAAATATCATTTTTCACCTTATATATATACATATTTTTTGAAAGGTTAATTTATTCAAAAAGGCCAAACAGGCAAAAGAGAACAAACAAGCAAACTCACGGCAACGAAACCACAACACAGAAGCCACACAAAGAAAAACACAAGAGAAAAGAAAAAGAGCCCCGCACCAAAACAACAAGGAGAAAGCTATCACAAGACAGAAAAAGCAAGACAGCAGTAAAACAGGGTACTGAAAACAGAGACCACACGACCAGCCCCCCAAGACCGAAACTTAATCTAAACTCCACTCCAAGGACTCCACTTGGCGATCAACCGCCCTCTTAGCTAAGCTATCAGCCAAGGAATTCATCCCTCTAGTGTTGTAAGAGATCGAAACATTGCCCATTGTCTTCAACCATTGCCTAATCTCCAAGATATAATTAAAAAAACGAAGATTGCCCAACCCGGCATTGTTTACCCACGCCACCACAGAGCTTGAATATGAAATAATGGTGATATGTTTTGTTTTGAGACAGGGCCGGACGCACACAATTGGCATGCTCTTAGAATTGCCACAATTTCAACATAATCAGCATATTGGTGACCTTGAAAAGAAGAGAAAGAACATAACACTTTTCCCTTCAAATTCCTCAGGACACCGCCTATACCAGCAGGTCCCGGCGATCCTCTTGCCGCCCCGTCAACGTTGAATTTAAGGTGATCAAGATCCGGAGGAATCCAAGACTCCAACTTGGGAGCAGCAGCACGTTTGGAGTCCTTGCAGCAGTCCTTGATGTTGAGCAAGAGAAGTGTTACCGGATCCGAGGTATCTTTCCCATGGTGTTTAAACCACCACGCAATTCTGAATTTAATCATATTCGTCGCGGCCTCCAGGTCAGTAGCTTTTTCATTAAAAACGACTTCGTTCCTTTGTTCCCAAATGGTCCAAACCGTCGCAATGAAACCCAATCTCTAAGCTCTTAAGTGATTAGGCGAAAGGCACAAACTCTCCCAACCCAAGAACCAATCCTGAAAAGAACCATTGACGCAAGCCTCCACATCCCACCACCGTATACACCTATTCCAAATCTTCCACATCCACGGGCATAGAAGGAAGAGGTGGTCAATAGTTTCATCCGCTGAGTTACATAACGGACAGT
The DNA here is from genome assembly GCA_030490815.1 of Acer saccharum. Taxonomy (NCBI): domain Eukaryota; kingdom Viridiplantae; phylum Streptophyta; class Magnoliopsida; order Sapindales; family Sapindaceae; genus Acer; species Acer saccharum. Next base: position 32,108,262 of record CM059874.1, on the reverse strand, counting down.
CTACCCCGCCGGAAAGCCTACAACCAAACCGATC